>CAVLJG010000003.1:32694390-33894390 GCA_963669975.1 Acanthoscelides obtectus | reverse complement strand
AACGTATAATTTATATTTGAGCCTTTACAATCCTACATGCCATGTTAGCTTGCGGCTTGTGCTAGAAAGCAGTGATTTTGCCGCTAGGATTAAACACATTACACAAATATTATAATAGTCCAGTTATAATAAGAATTTCACTCCCATTCAATAATTTGACTGAATAATAAAACAGTATGCCTAGAGATTTACCTCTATACAATAGTGAGAGCTGAAACAGACATGAGCTGCAGCTTATAACTAGGCAAGTATGCCATTTTTTCAAGAAAATGGTATGTATTGCTGTATCTTGGTGAAAAAATTTCTTTGCCAGACCTGAAGCGTGAGACGTGCGCACTTCCTTAGAGATGTCCCACTCTCGGCTTTTCAATGGTCAAGTTTACCATTTTTTTATTACTAGCTCAAATGAAAGTTTAGGAAAAATGAAACAAGATGATGAAAAATGATTAATTTATCTCTAAAAACAAAACAGTTACAGCCCATCAAAGATGCGCTCCGCGAGAATATTTTTATTCCGTCTGTACGTTGCGTGTGACGTCACACTTCAGACTTCAGTATCCAGTTGCAACGCCCGCGGCCGATTCCTGGGCCCGAGGCGATTCAATTTCCTAAACACATGCATAGGCGCACATACAGCGGGACACATGGCAGGCTAAACGTCTTCCGCCCCAATTTGTTTAATTAGTTGACTGTATATATACGATCGGCTATGAGCGAAATAAGAAAAAAAGGTTGTTACAAATACTGTACCGTTCCAAAATGTACGAGCACAACGATGACAACCCCTAATAAACATTTTTTCTACGTACATTCACATGCGCCGTCCATAATGGTATGAACTTATGGGCCTACCACACGCGCAAGCTTCACTACAGTTTTACCTGCGCAGGTAACACTGTGGTGAAGCTTGAACACGGACGAGGCTCCCGCACGGCACAATTAAGTACGCGCAAGCCACATTCTTGTCAAAATCGTCGTCGTGGAATCACAATGTTTCCCAATGAAGAACTATTTCTTCTGTTGTTATATTTTAAGGTTTTGTTAATGAAGAAAAAGATACTGCTAAAGTCTAAACGTAAACGATCGAAGTGGATGAACAAATGGTTCTTGAATATAAAAATTCACATATAAATCTACTGAAGGATTTAAAAGATGATTCAGACGACTGGCGAAATTATTTACGGAGGAAAGAAAATGCATATAGCTTGGTTACGCCTTTCATTCAAAGTCAAAGTACAGTTATGAGAGTATATCACCTCACGAAAGGCTGACCGCTACTTTAAGGTTCTTGGCTACTGGAGGATCATACCAAGATCTGAGAAATCTGAGAAAGGTTTCGTGATACAGAGGATTGAGGTCGTGATTGGCTTATTTTTTGTTGTGAATGTTGAGTTTGAAAATAGTTCTCTGATTGAGAGTATGGAGAGACTGTGGCTTGAACACTGAACACCCAACCACACGCACGGGCAAGTACGCGCAGGCCTGGCTTGCGCAGACAAAATTTCAAACAAATCAAAACTCTCGCAAGCCAAGGAACACCAACCACACACACAGTGTTCCATGTGCAAACCGGCCTGCGCAGGTAAAACTGTGGTGAAGCTTGCGCGTGTGGTAGGCCCATTACGCAGTACTCAATAGTTATCAACTGGAAACCACGTGTCCGAGCGCACAGGTGTGCATTATGAATTGTCTATAGACTAATGACTAAACGCACAGACGCTGTCGAACACCTACGCGACGAGACGCTGGGTACTAGAGAAGTGTCACGTCAGACGCGAACGCATTATGCGTCAAATTTAAGTATCAATTTCTCTGTCATTTATTGGCCGATTTCAATAATTTTTTCACTGGCTGATTATATTTAGTCTATATTTTGCTGGTATGTCATTACTTATGCGATTCTGAATATCACGAAACTTCTCCATTGTCACAATGGCATTTACTCTCAGAAACGATGCTTAAGAGATGAAGCGACATCTTCCTGAACATGAATGTTGTGACCAGCGCTACGGCCACCCCTCTTCCCCTGAGAAAGATTCCTAAATCCGTCCTTAGACATATCCCACCCCTCTTCTGTTATTTGCTCTCAGAAGCGCTGAAGTAAATGCTTAGGCATGCATATACGAGAGACTAATGTCAGCACGCATGCGGAAAGTCTGTCACTATGAAATATTCAAATTCAAATTTATAGAAGCAAGTTGAGCAAACACGTGCATTATATTTCTTTTTCATACGTCATACACCATTTTCTTGGCTATGAGTACCTATTAGTTTTTCTATTAAAAAACCGCTTCATAATGAACAGGGAATTTCTATTTGAAACGAAGTTGCGTTTATTGTAATTTTAACATAGCCAGGAAGGGACAATCCGTTGATGAATTTTTGGTGAGGTCCGCAAAATTCCTTATGTGCTGCTTTCTGATATACAGGGTGGCGCATCGAAAACGAAACAGACGCATTTACTCGTCGATTTTGTTTTCGAGGGGGACACAAGTTTGGCAAAAAATAACGTTAGCACGTGCAGCAAGCGGGGGTGACACCACCCAGAAAATCTTAAATGGAAAGGGGGGTCGAGTGATACCTTATTTTAAAGGTCTTCCAATTCCCTTTATAATGATATAAAATTAATGTACTTCAGTTCAGTAGTTTTGAAGATTTATTGATTTAAAGCTTAAATAAAACTAATACATCATCATTAGTGGAGATCAAAGTAATTTAAAAATGAAGAATGAACTGACCCGTTAGGCAAGTAAATGTTGAAAATGGCCACCATGACTCTCCATGCAATAATAAAGATTTTGCTCAAAACGTTGCCGCACATTTTGCAAGATTTGAGGAGTAATTTGAAGGCACTCATTCACTATTCTTTGTGGCAGGTCTTCTAATGATGTTGGCTGAGTAGCATAGATTTTGCTTTTTAAATGATCCCACATAAAGAAATCCAAAGGTGATAAATCTGGCGATCTTGGGGGCCATTCAATGGCACCTCTTCTACCAATCCATCGATCTGGAAACGTCTGATCCAAATATTGTCGAACACGTAATGCGTAATCTGGTGGGGCACCATTCTGTTGGAACATCAACCTATTCTCAATGTACCGCTGATCATTCTGATTTTCAATTATGGCTGTTAATGCACAGGTCAAATTTCCAGGTTAAGAAAAAAGAACCAACTAAATGATCACCAAAAATACCAGCCCAAACATTTAATTTTTGTGGCTGCTGCGTATGAACCTCATGATAAATTCTGGCATTAGAATCGGACCAATATCGGCAGTTATGACGATTGACTACGCCATTCAAGAAAAAGGAACATTCGTCGGAAAAGCAAGTGTTGAATAGAAAATGTTCATCGTTCAAAATCGTCTTCATTAAGTTCTTGTACCAGGTGAATTTTATATGGATGAAAACTATGGGCCTTTAGAATCCGTTGCACAGTACGTCGACTAACACCACACACAGTCTCCAATTTGCGGGTACTTAACGTAGGATCTACATAAACTTGCCCTAAAACCCCCACTTCTATTGCTTCGTTCTTTATGGGATTTTCAATGTTGCGTTTTTTATTGGCGACTGACCCAGTTTCCCGAAATTTAGCTACAAGTACAAGTTCTCATGTCGCTCATTAAATATTTCTGCTGTTGTATTAACGCACTGATTATTTCCGAAAAATATTTCGATAATTTCAACTCTTGGAATATACCATGGTTAATTTATGTAATAAAGCATTACAAGTTATTTTAGCAACAACGTTTGGTCAAATCAATCGCAAACTATGTACTAAATTCCTATTTAAAATAAGTACGAGATATTTCCTTATCTTTCTTCAAGAAATAACTTTTTTGCCACAAAAAAACGCTCCAATAGCTATTTTCAACAAAAAAATGATAAACAAACTATAGGCGTAGTGAAGAAAAGCATTTACTTATTAAGTAAGTTCTTTTAGCCAAATTTCTTCTGAAAGTAGTACAAACTAATCTGATGTACCTATTAAAGTCTACTTTAAGCTTTAAATCAATAAATCTTCAAAACTACTGAACTGAAGCTCGTGTATTTTACATCATTATAAAGGGAATTGAAAGACCTTTAAAATAAGGTATCACTTGACCCCCCTTTCCATTTAAGATTTTAGGGTTGGTGTCACTCCCGCCCAGGGGGCTGCACGTGTTAACGTGATTTTGTGCCAAACATGTGTCCCCCTCGAAAACAAAATCGACGGGTCTGAGCGTTTTTCCAAAAATAAACTGAGCTGCCAGTAAATGCGTCTGTTTCGTTTTCGATGCGCCACCCTGCATGTACTTATATGTGTTTATCTGTTTATGTTGCTCCAATTTGACAACTTCGTATAAACTACGATTTCTGTTAGGGATGAATAATCCTCACTGTTCATCTAGTTTTAACATATTTGATGCAATATAGCATTATTATCGAGCTTGCAACTTATAAGAAGAGCCAATAGCGTTCGTTATTTTATATTAAAACACCACCCATATTTTTGATTAACCATGCGACTTTGGCCCAAGGTTGCGGTAAAAGCCGAATATCAGCTTCAACGGAAAAAAGGGGTTTTGGTGGGACCTTATTAGAAATCTTTTCCGTATGAAATCTGCATTGTATGCGACAGAGCGTAGATGGGCTAAAATCTCTATATATGAATGTGAATATCTGTCCAGTCTATGAGCATCACAACTGAACCAAATTACTGGGAGAAGTAAAAATTTTTCAACTTACTAATTGAAACCCGAGGAAATTTAGGCATGATTTTATCCACGAAATAATCGTTGATTTTGCAATCAACTGTCACAACAAGTACCAAACTCTTCACCGTCAGCGTCACGCCGGCAACAGCCCGGCCTGCCATCTCCCCACTCAACCTGTGACCGTCAAGCGATACAGATATTTTTCTTGCACTAGCTGTTACCCGCGACTTCGTGCGCTTGAAACTGTTATACTGACAAAGAACATTGTTTCAAAGTAATGCAAACATGTTCACGTTTTGTATCATTGATGGCATTAGGAAATTGAGAGCTAACTTTTATGCTTGGGAAATTTGGTTATTTTATCAGTGGCGTGACCTACATGTTCGGTGGGCAAAACCGCGGGGCATAGAGCTAGTTGATTACAAAAATAATTACTTCTGCATCATTCGTTTGACACCTGCATATGTGCAAAATTTGTGTCTGTATGGAACATTTGGTTTCCAATATAGAGACTATACTATAACTATCTAAAACTGTAATGACTCATCGATGTTCACGTGAACATCACTTAACTACCAGTAGTCGGCTGTTCATAGGCGGGGTATGAATGTTTAACATGGGTGAACTAGATTTGTCTCATGCTTAATAAAGAGTGGTTTGAAACATATTGTAAGTCAAAAATTTGGGAATTACCTTTATTCATCGTCGCTTCCACTTACATCTGACAGTAATAAACTGTCGCTTTCGCTTTCCTCGTTGAAATTGAATATAACTGGCTCTATGATGGTGTCGATGTGGTGGTCAAGCTGCCACATTTTTGTTTCTTCCTTCACAACATGACGGATAGCATTCTGCCAAGCTTCGGGCGTTACTAGCTGTATGGAAGTCTCAAGTAAAACCTTAACGTCTGGTAATTTGAAGGCTGTGTTATGGCGCGCAATATAACCCTTCACTTGAGCCCAGATGAGCTCTATTGGGTTCAGTTCACAGTGGTAGGGCGGTAACCGCAGCACAGTGACACCACATTGACGGGCCATCTCATCAGTCACGTAACTAATGTTCGCAGGTTTGTGCTGTTTAATTTTTTCCGCTTTCACACATGAATCGTCAAACGGGATTCCTTTTTCGCGCAACCATTGCTGCATGTCACTTTTTCGAGATCCCATAGTCGGTACACGTTCGGCTCGACGACTATGGTAGGAAGCATTATCCATGACGATCACAGAGTTGGGCTCAACTCGCTGAAGCACCCCTTGAAACCAGCTCTCGAAGCAGCTGGCATTCATTTCGTCATGGTAATCACCTCCTTTCTTAGAGACGAAAATCAAGTCACACTCTTCTACCGCTACCAATATGAGTTACGATCAATCTTTAACCTTTCCCTGACGGTCCACGAAGACCTGTTGACAAACCTTCAATGCTTGCTTGTCGGTTACTCACTACGTTTTTGTCTATCCAGGTTTTTTTAACTGTGTGACTTGCATTTACCCATGTCTCGTCCAAATAATAGATTTTTCTGCTTTGTCGCCTATATTCAATCATTTCGCGTAGGTATTTTCGATTTCCTCATTACCTCGACGCTCATTTGGGGTATAATTTCATTTTCCTTGATCGCTGGATGTACAGCCTTGAGGGTTGGTATCTCATTCCTAAAGAAGAATGAATGTACGGTTCGCCTTAACGCTATTTTGCTATCGTCATCCAATTTAACGACCTTTCGTCCCTTCAAATTAAACTTTGGATGAGTAGTAGCTCCAGTTTTCTTCTTTTCATGCATCACCCTGCGAATGGTCCACTCTGGAACGCCTGTCATACTTTCACAACGCGCGAGTGCATCTCCCTGCGACATAGTTCTGTTCAGATAATTGAACACGTTGAGCACGATTTCTTTCGCGTCCCTCTTCAGTGCTTTACGAAGCCGTCTACTTGTTCCTTGGCTTTCAGTACTTCCACTCGTGCCATTTGTACTCTCCATGGTTAAGTATAACCAAAACAGTAACCACAGAAACCACAACAATAACAATCACACAACAATTCTTATAAAAACACACAATATGCGATCGCTCAACGAAACACGTTCCAATGCGTTGCCGACGCCTATGAGTCTGCCGGTCGAGGCGCGTCTTTGATCTCATTGGTTCTACCGGCGGAGAACAATCAGCCATTATTTCCATCTCTGTCTGTGCTGTTGACCACCGCAAAGCCACAGAAACGACATATGTCGTACGCTATACGGCTGTACTGGAAGGAAGCCGGGATCGAGCTCTGATCACGTGTTGATCACGCGTATGAGTCATTACAGTTTTAAATAGTTGTAGTATAGTATATTGCAGATTTGTCGATATTTTTTCCGAATACCGTTTTATCCTTTTGGGTATTATAAAATTCAGTTTCGAATTTCACTGGTCTGCAAGCGTAAAATTCTTCGGTAGATTGCATGCAACATGCTATCGTTCTTCTACGGCAGAGAAAATGGAAAATTACGCATTTACACTAACATGCCCGCTACTTCTTGCAATATCACATGAATATGGAGTGTGCAATAAAGGGTAAACGCTTAAGAAGCATTGCATTCCATCTCATGAATAAGGAAATTTCTCTAGGTAAATGTTACGTCCTTGGCAATGAGCGTGCATGGTGTAAACAACGTCCTAGAAGGACTTCTTGTACAACACGTGCATTATACAGGGTGTAAACGTTATGGTAGTCATTATTGAAAAAAATTCATATGACCCATGGTCCAAAAGTCAATAGATTTTTGTCTACATGGCTTTATAGTTTACAACTTTAAGTGCTTTATATCGACCACAATCACCACAATCTTACTAATTTTTAAAATCTAATCTAAAACGTTTTTAAATTGGGTAATTTACAAATAAATGGCATTAAGTTTTTCTAAGTTAAGCCAAAATTTGTAGTCAGTAGGAAACTAAGTTTCATTAAATTAAATATTTAAAACACACATGACAACAGCGCGTCGGTCCTTTTCACTCTTATCGAACCGGCAATCGATCGCAAACGGTAACAGTGGTTAGTATGTTGTTTTGTTTTTGATCGCGTACGTCGTCGTGTTTACTTACAATGTTCTCGAATCAATAGTTCGCCGACATGTTGTTAGTTTACGGTGAAGCTCGTCAGAATTCAAATCTTGCAGCTCAAATTTATCGCGACAGATTTCGCCAACGGGTACACCCAGACAGAAGGACATTTGTGCAAGTGTACCAAACACTTCGAGATACAGGAAGTGTACAGCCCACTAACATTCGCACTTGTGAAAGACAGGTTACTGTAGAGCAGGTGGAATAAATTTTAAATATCGTGGAAATCAATGCAGATATCAGCACTCGGGAATTAGGCCGCCGCATAGTCCATAGAATCCTACGGGAAAATTTGCTTTATCCCTACCATGCACAACGAGTGCAGGCCTTGTTACCAGAAGACTATCCTCGCAGACTAACATTCTGTCAGTGTTTTTTTGCACAAAAACATTGAAAATCCGGATTTTATTAAAAACATTCTAGCGACGGACGAATGTACTTTTACGCGAGACTGGATATCAAATTTCCATAATACTCACACGTGGGCCCAAGAAAATCCTCATACCATTCGTGAAGGTCATTTCCAACAACGTTTTAAAATAAATGTTTGGGCGGGTGTTCTTGACGATCAGGTAATTGGCCCTTTCGAGTTACCCCCAAAGTTGTCAGGACAAGGATACCTTAGCTTTCTCCTCAGACAATATGCCATCACAACAGAGACAGAATTTGTGGTTTCTTCATGACGGGGCACCACCACACATTTTTGAGAGGCGTCATTCAGTATTTGAATGAACATTATCCAAATCGCTGGATCGGTCGAAATGCTCCTGACCCTCAAAAATGGCAGCAAGATCTCCTGACCTCAATCCGATGGATTTCTGGTATTGGGGAGAATTTAAAGGGACGGTTTATGAGGCTGGTCCAATAACAACTGAAGCACAACTTCGCGAAAAAAAAATTTAATGCGGCTGAAATAGTAAATGGACAACTTCGAGGACCTAGAGTAAGAAGAAACTGGGTTTGCCATAATGAAGCTTGTGTGGAAAGTGGAGGACGACATTTTGAACACCTTCTTTAAATACAAAAAAAAGTGTTGTGTGGGTTTTAAAAAGAATAACAATGTATGCATCAAAATTGTGTTCCCTATTTATAAGTGGATTTTTTTAATACGTTCAATAAACCTTCACACACCAGGTGAAGCGCTGAGACAGTTAGTGGTAAGTCCGTTGTTTTTAATTGTTTGCATTTCACGAGTACATTATCAAATAATGAAATAATACCTAAGAGCCAAAAATAACAAACTCTATCTTTATTTACACCGCGTTCCGTCGTAATTGCGTCTGGCATTGCGGCGCTGTCAGATTTTATTTCACTTCAAAGTCGCTTTTTCTTAAAAAAATGCCGTTTTGAACCCCATGATATATGAAACTTTTTGCTTCTTTTAACACCCTCTATCACCCATTTAAATAATGACTATCGTAACGTTTACACCCTGTATAGTAAAGAAAAGATGTGACTTAGGAAGCGATAGATATTCACACTTTTAAATTTAATGTGGGCTTACCAAAATGCCTCAAATTTTTATTTGTTTACGGTACAGTACAGCCAGACTGTTTTACGAAGTTTGTATGAAATCAGTCGTTTCATTCCTGAGATAATCAATATAACATTTACATATTCACCTTTGCCAGAAGTAAACTTATAGAAATCCTTGAACAAGTTATATGTTAGGTAGATTAGAAAAAAAACGTCCTTGAAGTGAATATTGTGTTGCTATTTTTTTGCGCGAGGGGTTAAAAAGCACACAGAAAAATAGGTGTAGCTTTTGAATGACTATTGAACAAATATGAAAGGAATTTAGACAACACAATTACAAATTGTATTTTTGGTGGATGCGCATCTCTCGGCAATCTCTAGTGAAATGCGCATCCACCAAAAATAAAAAAAAATATGCCATCTTTTAGCCTAGATTAGAATCATATTTGTTCAGCGATTCCCAATTCTGACGTATTCGTGTTTAGCGGAGAAAAACGTAGTTGGACCTCCAGCACACACCTCTTTTTTATTTTGTGGGCCTATGTTCTCATTAAAAGACCGATTTAGTAATCAAGCCGTTGGATTACTCACCAACATGTTCACCGCCTCTCCCCCAACCCTATAATTTTCAAGCGGTTGAATAGATTTCCATCAAACAGTAAGAATTATACATACAAAATGGCGTCAAGTAGGTAGACTCTGCCCTTCCTACGCAACGTCGTTATCATTTCATTATGTTCAGTACATCCTCTGACTACAAGACCCTCTGAGAAAAAAGTCAGTAAAACAGGTCCATAGTCCCCGATACATAACTCGGCCAGATGTGGCAGCGCGGTAAGAGCATGGAAACACTATGCTGTGACGCGGCAGAAATACGTGGGATACCGTACCAGAACAACAGAACACTCCACAGCCGCGACCGGAGGTACTCGATCCGTCTGCCGATAATACTTTTAAGGGCTAATGTATAGATAAATCTATGATGTGTGAAATATGTCTAATAGGTGCCTAGAATTGTACCAACATCAAAAAATTGAGATAAACCTTCCCCACACCCCTACAACCTCCACCCCTTCTAAAATTTGTTTAAAAAATGATCATGACCATCTGAAACGCCAAAAAAAAAACGAGTTTGAATGATTTTTACTATTTTCGTTTTAGGACTTATTCTCTGCTTCCACTGGACCGATTTTCAAGAACTACAGGGTGCGGCAGAGAGGACGGACGTTTTTGGGATGGGTAGTACTCTCCGCCTCCGTCTACGAGAGAGGTGAGGAGGGTGCCGTTTGACTCGTGAGATCCTAGCATTATTTTACCAGTTGTCGTTATGGAGCCTTGGACGGTGGAGCACCGCGTTTTCGCCTATGATTGTTTGGTCCGAAATAATGAGTCGGTCATCGTCGTACAGCGTCAGTTTCGTCGCCACTTCTACATTTATCGTAATAGAGCTGTCTCCTCTCGAAACACCATCCTTCGTTGGGTTGAATCACTTCGCAGGCGTGGTGAACTGATCAACAGAAGACCAAGAGGAGCGCCGCTAACAGTTCGAACTCCTGAAAATGTTGAACGCGTTCGACAGGTCTTTCTTCGCAGTCCGACTCGATCTGCCCGGAAACATGCTGCTGCACTTCGCCTTAGTGATCGTTCGGTAAGGCGAATTTTGCATATGGATCTCCGCTTTCACCCCTTGCCATTGTGCAACAGCCCGGAGATTATGCACAACGAATGATCACTAACTTCTTTCTCCCTGAATTACGACGGCGACGTGTTCCAATCCGACGTGTGTGGTTCCAGCAGGATGGGGCGACCGCCCACACAGCCCGAGCATCCATGGACGTTATTCGCCCTCTCTTCCCTGGTCGCCTTATTTCCAGGTTTGGCGATGTTCATTGGCCTCCTCGGTCCCCAGATTTATCCATATGCGATTTTTTCTTTCGGGGACACCTCAAGGCTAGAGTATACGCGAACAAGCCCCGAACTCTGGACGAATTGAAGGGCGAAATTCGCGTGGAAGTCGCCCAAGTTGAGAGAGCGATGTTGGAGAGAGTCTACGCGAACTTCCAAGAACGCCTCCAGCACTGCATCAACGATTTCGGCCACCACATGCCTGATGTGATTTTCCACACTTGACTGTCTCAAATGCTATTTTCTTGTGAACCTGATTCCATCAATAAATTTGTTTTCGAGTAACAATGAACTATTTTATGATTTTATTAAAACCGTCCGTCCTCTCTGCCGCACCCTGTACAATGCTTTTGCGTCCTTGGCATAGTAGTAACATGTGTAAAAAACCTACTTACGGATTTAGCAATCTACTCATCTAATCCTTTTCTCTGGTGCGCCATTTAGGCATTACATTCGTTTATTTTGGCATGTTTACCCCATAGTTTTTTAACAGATAATCTGATGTTCATCAAACATCTCGACATATTATTAAAACCGCTCTCAGGTTGGTTCGCCCATTTGGGAGCTACGATGTCAGATATAGACGCATGTTAAACTTTTTGCGTCGGGGGTTAAAACTGGAACTCGGGAAGGATTAAAGCGTCATCGTCATCACAAAATTTGAGAAAGACTCCGTCTCGTTTTTGAAATATTTAAATAATTAATAATTTCATAAATCTATGGTTCAGGTGTCAATGTTTGATCATACTTACGGAGCATTAGGTCAGTGTAGAACTGGAAGTTAATTCTATATTTGACATTCGAACCATTCAGCAAAAAAGCTTTTAAACCCATATTTTCTGTCGTACTCGATAGCTCGTTATGAAAACACGGCCCATGTACAGCCTATTATCGTTGCTGCTAGACGTGTTATGTGTGTGTGCCCAACGATCGGGGAGAAGTTTTATTTCGGAATGTCGCCAGATATAGGGTTATTTTATTTTAGTTATTATTCCGCAGTACGTTGTTGAATAATGTATCACGGTATTTAGTAAGTAGGAAGGTGTAGGCCAATTTTTACCAGGGAGGATTCATTGTCCACCAAGTATATTATGCCACATTTTATCGTGGATATTTTTTTATAATGTTGAGAAATAATTTAATTCTTGGTCATGTTATCTCAGATAAAACGCTGTATTGTATACTATTCTATTAAATTAATAATGTATGTCATAAATTTGCTTTTATCAGCAGATTAATTGATAAAATCGACCCATATAGTGGATTCAACTGCAACATTTTATTGTTCTGTTGTAAATTCCGTAACAATAAAACAGTATTAGGATCATCAAATTTAATGCAAGGAAAACGCACTAAAAAAAGGTTTCCGATGCAGTCGAAATTATATCAGCAATACTAGTTTTTTTAAACCTACTTATGGACACAATTCGTAATAGATAGCTAATTAGTTCTATGTTTTAGGTTCCAGTTAAATTGAAAGTAATTTCCTCGTGGTCAG
The DNA here is from genome assembly GCA_963669975.1 of Acanthoscelides obtectus. NCBI lineage: Eukaryota > Metazoa > Arthropoda > Insecta > Coleoptera > Chrysomelidae > Acanthoscelides > Acanthoscelides obtectus. The sequence goes on along the minus strand of CAVLJG010000003.1, from coordinate 33,881,713 downwards.
TTTGCTGTATACAGGGTGTTCCATAATTATTGCGACAAAATGATAGGGGTTGTAGAGGGCATAAAAATATGCAATTTTGCCTTATAAACCCCTGTTCGTAAATATGCTATTTGAGCACTACCGCTACTTTTACCTTAAGAGCTCATAGGAGAAACAAAAAATTCACCAGCTGCAAATTTTCGTCTAGCACATTTCATGGTCTCGCCGGTTTGTAAAAAAAAAGCCTGCTGTGTTTACATTTTTATTATCGTAAATTCTCCACACCGATTCATTTAATTTATCTGAGTGGTGCGTCAAACTAGATAGTAAATAACAGTACCTTAGTGTTAAAATGCAGCGTTATTCGTATGCGGAACTTGCGGATATGCATTTAATTTACGGAGAAGCTGGTGGTAACGGAAGACGAGCCTCGCGAATCTACGCCCAACGGGTTCCAGAACTTCCTCATCCGCATCACCCATTTTTGCAAGGAATGATGGACGTCTTCGTGTCAGCAGCAGACACCTCGCGGGAGCAGGGCGGCCCTTCACGAGGCGCACAGTAGAATTTGAGGAAGCGATTCTGCATCATGTAGAGGCCAATCCGCGTACAAGCGGGCGTGCTATTGCACATGATATGGGGGCGTCTCAAACTACTGTTTGGCGGGTTCTTCATGACCAGCAACTACACCCATACCACCTTTTAAAAGTCCAAGCCATGGGTCCAGAAGACTATCTGCTGCGTCGACGTTTTTGTCGTTGGTGGCTGCAGCAGAAGTTGAGGCAACCATACTTTGGTCGCTACGTTTTGTTCACTGACGAGTCCTGTTTTACAAAGGACGGTTATTTTAATAGCCGTAACAGTCACATTTGGGATGAAGAAAACCCTCATGCCATAGCCATCCATAGAGACCAACATCAGTTTTCAATTAACATCTGGTGCGGCATTGTGGACGAGCATATCATCGGGCCATATTTGCTTCCACCACGTTTGGATGGGCATGCTTATGGTCGATTCTTACAGCATGTGCTACCGGAACTATTAGAAAATGTGCCACTGAACATAAGAGCCAACAAGTGGTTTCAACACGATGGCGCTCCAGCCCACTTTTCTTTACAAGTGCGGCAGTATTTGGACGACAAATTTCCAAATAGGTGGATAGGTCGAGGTGGCCCTGTGCCTTGGCCTGCGCGGTCACCCGACCTGACCCCACTGGATTATTTTCTCTGGGGCCATCTGAAAGCTTTAGTGTACGAAACTCCTGTTCCCAACCAACAAGAGCTACTGGGAAGATTGATGGCCGCGTCCGCACATGTTCAGGACATACCGGGGGTATGCCACAGAGTTCGCCGATAATGGAACAATCGTGCACAGCTGTGTATTGAGCAAGGTGGAGGACACTTTGAGCAATTACTGTAGGTAAGCTGTTTCAAGAAACCGATCTTTTTTTTTGCTGCAGCCCAAACGGCATATTTCCGAACAGGGGTTTATAAGGCAAAATTGTTCATTTTGATGCCCTCTACAACCCCTATCATTTTGTCGCAATAATTATGGAACACTCTGTATACAAAAACACCACGATACTGTTTTCGTGCTAGTTCTCATCATGTTTCCAAATATAGATTCACATTATTTCCTTGTTTCCTAATTACCTATGTCAGGGGTTGAAATATGTATATCCAAAAAGATCAATAATTGCTAAATATTTAAGGCGCTGAATTTCCGTTCACACGAAATTTAATCGGAGAAATGATTTATTCAACCTTGATCTTCATACCGTCAATCAATCCAGTTACATAAAAAATTAAAAATGACATCCACGATTATCATTAATACAAAAATCTCATCAATATGAATATTTGGGTGCAGGACTTGAGAGAATCAAAACGCCATCAAAGTCTAACGGTTTTTTATGTAAATTTGTAGATGTAACCGGAATGGTTTGCAGTGGCGTTAGGTTTTTAAGTCACGTAATCAATCTTAATATTCACCATTCTAGATTACCACGAATTCTATGCATTTCTCCTACTTCGGTTATAACCCTCTCACCACCCCTTTATGTGCCGTCAAATATCCTTCTAAGAAAATTGTATGCCAAGCAACCGTCAATAAAACACGCAAAGTCGTAATCATGCCATTATATGTATTTCTTTTTTGGACAAAAACTGGGGACTTGGATTACCTACTCATATCAGTAGATCTGCATATTAGGGTGAGATTAAGCATATTTTATCGTCATGAGGGTCGCTGGCTAAAACATACCGGGTGAAGAAATCGAGTTACCTTTTCAGTTGTAATGCCGCTCAGCTTTCGTTCATTGTCCAATCTGAGACCATGCTGATGAGTTGTCAAATAGCACGAAACAGCGGTCCATGGGTTTTTGGTCGGACGAACTAAAGCTATATTACTATCGATTTAAACTGCAGCCGATACCCAGAAAGATTGACAAAAATGTGAAGCTTGATTAAAATCTATAAAATCTATGCCCTGGAGTCATTAGGAATCTATCAGCAAAAATACTAGATATACTTTCAAAATCGGGGTAGGCAGTATACCGATACCAAAATTGAAAGATCTGTGCCGATCCAACAGTTTTTTCTTGATAAATTGAAAGAAAAAGATGCATTTTTGAAAGCAAATTTTGGTGTTAATATAATGAAAATAAAATAAAAATGTTGTTTTCCACTGGAAATATTTAAACGATAAAGAATTGAGAAGGAGCTCAATTATCGTTTAAGTATTTCCAGTCGAAAAAAACTAGTTTCAAATGATTAGTTTGTTTAATTAACAGCTATATAAAAGCTTGTTTTCAAAAATGTATTCTTATCGTATATTTATTTTTTACTTTTTGATGCGTATGATATCAAATAGATAGTTTAGTAATTTCTATATAATATTCATATATTTTATTTATTTTATTTTTTACTCAACAAAACTTCTTTATTTGTATTAGAAAATTTTGATAATTATAAATCATATAATAGTGAACAGATATTTTGCGGCCATATTAAATTCAGAATGACGCCACTTTGCTTATTATGTTTACCTCACCAATCCCTCTCATAGTACAGGGGTGATTATGGAAATGATAAATCGCCTTTTTGCGGCGACCCCCATATTGGACTAAGAATGACGTCACTTCGGTTACGTTTTTCTCATCACAGCTTTTAATTTGATATCTACCTATATCATAGGGTTAACTATGGATATTATAATTGGAGTTGCCGCCATATTGGATTTAAAATGACGTCACTTTGCTTATTGTTTCTCTCAGCAAGCCCTTTCATTTCATGCCCATATCACTATGAAAAATGTAGATCATTTTTCGATGGCTGCCATATTGGATTCAAAATGGCGACAGTTAAGTCATTGTGTATTTTCACGCGAACCCAATGTATATAAAAAATTGCATTTCAAGATTTGTCCAACACATATCTAATAACAAACGGGTCAAGTTAAATAAAAGCTTCTAATAAAAATGGCTCAATTTATCGATTTCAAACAAGCTCCTGGTCAGCTTAAACATGAAGCTTTCCTTGAATGCAATCGTTGAGTCACTATTATAAAGAGTGTGAAAAATTCTGAAATATTGTGTAGGGGCTAGTCTGAGATAATGGTTTTCTATCGAGGTATCATATGAGGTCCCAAATCTTTACAAAGCTGTCAAAATCGCTTCGAATTACACAGTGTCGTTTAATAGTGATATGAGACAAATCGATTTCCAGTAGCTTCCCTTAAGGGCCCCGTATGTGGAAATATTTTCAGAGTTATTATGAGTACCATTAAGGACCAGGCAGTTTCTTTTCATAAAATACTATGAAAGTTCAACTCGTCGTCTGAAAATTATAATATCGCCGTTCAAATAAGAAGTGAGATATTGAGGTTTTTCTGTGGTTCGAGAATTTAAACGAAAAATAGATGTGTTATGCATTTTCCTATATCCGTTATATCACAAAAAATAATATTTCGCAAGTCGAATTTAGTAGGTAACGGTACAATACCTTTAGCGCCTATAGCGTGCGAAGTAGATGAAATTGAAAAGCTTCTATACAGAAGTTTGGCCTACTTTTATGCCCTTGGCACAGGAAAACTGGAGCGATCCGCTAATAGGACGTTAGATAGAACCCTGATGTTCCTACCTCACGTCAATTTCAAAGTTTGCACCGAAGTGGAACGAAAATCTAATCAATATACCGGTTATTACCTGGGGCAATAAGTACGCCATACAGCCAATTCTAGTGATTATCGAGGATGAAGCGCGGTTGAACGCCGAAATGCAATAAAATCACTATCCGTTTATATAATTATAGCTAATTGCGACTCGTAGTAGGTTACTTACTTTCTAGTATTTATTTTATTCTTTTTAATGGACGCTACATCATCAAATAATCCGTAAACTAGTTAGCATGAATCGTATACGCAAAACGTCTTTAGACATAAAAGTATAGAACATGATACAGCTCATAAAAAATTAGGCACATTTCTAACGAGAAATTGGTTTTGGTGAATGATCTCCGAAACCAATGAAAACTGTTCCCTTTTTCATGCAAATCAAAAACGTCAATACGTCAAAACGGTAATAGTACCTCAGTATCATGCGAATGTCAGTATTTCTCATGGATTTTGATATTTATGGACTGTGTAGCCTAGACGTTAATAAATGATTAGTGATGCATAAGGTTACGTAGAAATCCACTCACACTGGCGGAATGATCAATAAACACCGAATACCCTAGGCCTTAGGCTGCGGTTATGCGAATTCTGACAAAATCTTATTCTGACAAGTAGTATAATCGTATTAGACGAAAATACCTCTGGCTTGCGAAATAATTGTAAAATCTGGTTTTATTGCTGCAAGTTGTTCAAGGGGGTCTTTAAAACATGGATGCATAAAATGGGTACACCAATTTTTGTGGAAAAACTTTTTATTTGACAACAAAGCATGAGAAAACATGTTTTTTGGGATTCAATCGAAAGTGTTGTCAGTAACGAAGAAACTCTTCATATAAGATTTTTAGGTAATACGACGATGGTTTCTCGCAGGTACTTGAAATTCTTCTAATTCGTACTTCTAAATAACCACAACAAAATTGAAGTAGATTGGTCAAGTAGTTTTTGAGAATTTCTAATTGTTTATCCCAAAACCCCTGTTTTCGGGCCATTACTACTAGTTTATTGAGCAATATACAGGGTTAGTTCAAAGGGCATTTTATAGCAAAATACACTAGTTTACTTTGCCGATATGAATCACAAACCATTCCGGAAGATAAATGTTATTTTTATGCAAAAAAAGGATGGGTTACGTTTTTTCTTCTAAACAAATTCAAACATTTCGTATATGTGATCAATTAGCAACAAAAAATGATAGACATATCAGCTTTGTTTAAAAATGTGTATAGTAACGTATGTTTTTCGGATATTGTAGCCTATTTGTTAAATTACTCACAAATACGAAATGTTTGAATTCGTTTATAAGAAAAAGACGCAACGTTTGTTTTTCGCATAAAAATAACATTTATCTTTCGGAATTGAATGAGATTCATATCTGCAAAGTAAACTAGTGTATTCTGCTATTAAATGCTCTTAGATCGAACCATGTACATTGCTCAATAAACTAGTAGTGATGGACGGAAAACAGGTGTTTTGGGATAAACAATTAGAAATTCTCAAAAACTACTTGACCCATCTACTCCAATTTTGTTGTGGTTATTTAAAAGTATTAATCCTACGGATTTGAAGAATTTCAAGTAGTTGCGTGAAATTAGCGTTGTATTACCAACAAGTGCCAAAACCTGCATTTTGCCTCGTTTCTTGGCCATAACATTTTTGCTATTAGTGGGATCTTTTTACGTGTGCTCTCATTTTGTTGGTCTCATACGTGTAAATATATAAAAATCTTATATGAAGTTTTTTTGTTCCTGGCAACACTCCCAAAAAACCTGTTTTCTCATTCTTTGTTGTCGAGTAAAAAGTTTTCCCACCAAAATTAGTGTACCCATTTCATGCGTCCATGTTTTATATACCCCCTTGAACAACTTGCACCAAAAAAACCAGACTTTACAATTATTTCAGGGAAATTTGCTAATATGATTAGATTAAAGTGCGCCCCAGTTACACTGTTCGCGTTTTCTGAGATTTTGGTAGTTTCTGCCATCCAGCAAATATGAACGAATTTGAGGAATTTTATTTCCTTGAAAGTCTGAAGCTACTGTTGTCAAATGATGGAAAAACAGAGCATATCAATCCTTAATTTTCTAGTTTGCGCGACAAAGTGAAGTTTGAAATATTACTTGAAGAATTGCTGGACCAACCGCAAAAGTTTTTCGAGTATATCAAGAAAAGTGCAATGAATGTAAATGTGTGCCATGTAATTGATGGATCAAGTACCCACATCAGAATAAAAAAAATACTTACTGGTAGTTTTCTGGAGCAATTTTTTCCCATTTTTGCCGAGGAATATCTCTATTATGATACTTTTTGTCTCGTACACAAGAGATATCAAATTATCGTTGTCCAAGGTGAAACAACCAATAAGTACTCAAAAATAGACACAGGTCGTACGTAAAAAATCAAGTCTAAATGCTCACGTAGTTCTGACGACGGCGTGCTTATTCTGACGTTCTGTAAACGCGCTCATTGGAAAACAGCCGTTTGTTTATTCGGATGAATTCATCAGAACTCGCCAGAACAAAATTTAGTCAGAATTCGCATCTATACCTACCGTAGCCTTAACCTTTGCACATCGATAAAGCCGTGGTCGTATGTAACAAGGTGCCGCTGATATACGTTAAGACTCAGATAGATTTGATGGTGATACCGGTGGTTATTTCAATGTACCCTGGATTCCCACTGTGAAAATTGACTGCTGGAATTGATTGTACCCCCGTAGGGATAATTCAAACATCGCGGAATAGATATGTACATGAAGAAAGAGAGCAGCAAAACACATGGCACGACTTGATTCGTAGGCACGCAGAGTCAGCATAGCTTGCGATATATTTGATATCTTCCTTTTCGGTGCCAGACTATAGCAACCGATGCTCCAGATGCAGCGGAATAGTTGGCAGCCGGAAAAAGCCAAACATGTCAAACTGATATTTGTTCGCAGATTTCACGGCGATTTTGGTACTTTTTTCAACATGCTCCAGATTCCAAGGATGACAATACTGCGTTACTTGAACTGGCAATATCGCCCTCTAGGGGCGGCGAAGTAGAAACGCGCCAAAAAAATCCGTATCTTCTAAAAATTTCATTCGTAGATTTCGCGGCATGTGGGTGATTAATTTTTAGATGTTCTGAATTCCAGCGATGATGAGAAATATCGTGTACAAGCGGAAATGATAATACCCAAGAAGAGAGTGCTCCAGGGGCAGAGTAACATATGCGCTAACATTTTGCGTAGGGTGGACGCAACTGGTGGCATCCGCATTAACTCGTAATTTTGTGATATGTCGCAGAATAAGACTTTGAAGACATATGTATATTATGTAGATATTTTGGGATTACGGTGACCATACCATATTCCACGGTACTGGCTTATGCCCATGCATAGATCCACGGTCGACGCGCATCGATAAAGTCGTGTAATGAAAGTACATTGTCGAATAGTGGGAATAGTAGAATCGATCACCCGTATGGTGAATACCGCACAATCTGTATTTACTGTGATCCGTCAGTAATTACCATGGAATGTGATATTTGTTGACCGTGTAGCCTGGACGCTGGTAATTATTAATGTATACGGTTAACTAGAAATGCACTGACTGACGGAATGATCAGTAAATACTGATGGAATGGAGCACACCACAGTAAAAAATACTGAGCGCGTAATATTCGCCTATGGGCTACTTTGATCTCGGTGAAGTGGATTTCAAATTTTCCACGTGCCAATTGCTTAAAAACCACCTATGTCTTTTAGCCTCCAAGTACCGCTTCTTGAAAATCTCCCTTATGTGTTTAAGAAAAAATGACGTCAAGTAGATTGACTCTGCACTTTCCACGCAACGCCGTAGTCAGCTCATAAATGATTATGTTCAGCATAGACCGTCTGCGGAAAAAAATAGTTGCGAACATGTATAGGGGAGAAATTAAACGGTTCAAGTCAGGTAAACAGGGCCATACAATTAGTAGTATCGTCCATCTAGCATCGTCGTCTCTCCCGATATCTGATCGCACGGCGCGTCAAACGAGCAGTAATGCCAAGACACTTACGAAGGTGAGCCCAGAGAGCAAAAACAGGAGCCTATCGAAAACATTTCTCTATCGTTTCAAGTTTTAAGAGCAAATGTACGGGGAAAGTCAGAGATTGGGAGCGTATAAATATATACTAATTGACCCTCTGAAACATTAGGAAACGAAGTTTGAGCGATTTCTATACAGTCTTTCGTGTCTTGCCCTTTTCTCTACCATAGACCGATTATGAAAAAATACAAGGCTGTTTCGTCCTTGGCACAACAATAAAACCATGTGTGAAAATTTAATCCAAATCCGAGCAGTTCCTTCCAAGTTGTAGACGAGCCAAAAATTATTAGCGGACGGGCCGACAGACACGCAGACGCACCGATGGAAATTGTTGACATGCTTTTTTGTTATATACAGTAATGGACAAAAGTATATAGACAAATTAATATTGTGCTGTATTTCTTTTTTAACTTGTTTTATTAATACACCAACCTGTATACATAATTCGTTATAGCATAATACTCACTTATACATAAATAAATTCATTAGACTCCCTTCAATAAAAAATTAATTGAAAAAAACTGGAACTATGAAGGACAAAAAAATATAGACAAAGCAAAACAATTATAGAAAAAAATAGAAAAGTTCATTGAATTATAGAAAACCAACCATGTTTGTGTTAATATTTTGTAGCATAACCATTATTATCAATCACCGCCTGGCATCGTCTCGGCGTAGATTGTGGAAGTTTATTGATATAAGATTCATCAATCTGTCTCCACTTTTGCTCTAAAGCGGCAAACAGTTCATCCTTGTTTGAATAATTTTTATCTCGTATTTGCGTATCTAAGTATTCCCATAGATTTTCAATGGGGTTTATATCGGGAGACTGTGAAGGCCATTTGAGAACTGGTATTTTGTCATCCAGAAAGAATTTCTTTCCGAGATTTGAAGTGTGCTTCGGGTCATTATCTTGGAAGATTGATCTTAAGGGCATATTGTCTTCCATATAGGGTAACATGACATGCTTTAGTATGTTTGTGTATACAAACTTATCTATAATGCCATCTATTCTATGTAAAGGTCCCATCCCAAACCCCGAAAAGCACCCCCAAACCATAAGAGACCCGCCTCCATGTTTGACAGTGGGCAAAGTGTACTTGGGGTTCAATCTTTGTCCACCAGGACGTCTAACGTACTGAACACCATCTGATCCAAACATATTGAACTTGGGTTCGTCACTGAAACATACCCTCTTCCACTCCCAGATGCTCCAATCAAGATGCAACCGTGCAAATTGTAATCGGTCCTTACGGTTTTTCCTCGAGATTAGCGGCTTCTTACTCGGGCGACGTGCAAATAACTTCAAAACATTTAATCTTCTACTTATAGTTTTCGTAGAAACACTGACAATTACTTCTAGCATTTAGTTTTCTAGGCCGACCACTTCCAGGCTTTCAAGATACCTTTTTGTTTATATTTGTTCAAAATTGCCCAAACTGCTTTACGCTTCAGCTTCAAATTTTTGGCAATGTCGACTTGACGTTGATCATCTTTGTATAACTCTATGATCTTAGTTTTCACATCGAAAGAAATTTCTGGACCACGCGGCATGGTCTTAAAATCACTCGATTTATTCCATAATACTTGATGAACATAAACTAATCCTCTTCTGACACGAAACTGTACTAAACTAATGTTGAAAAGAATTTGTCTACATATTTTTGTCCCTCATAAAAAAGTGCTTATATTCAGACTTGTATTGTGTTCATTGCAGATAATGTAAAAACAAGGAATTTAGTTTTTCTACTAATAACGCATTTGTTTATGGAGCAATGAAGTATGAATTCGTTTTCTAAAGGTATTTGGGTAAATATTCATATTTGTCTATATACTTTTGTCCATTACTGTATATTTCATATAGCATCCAAAAAACATCTCATTTTCGAAATTTTTTGCGATTACTATACTTCCTCGCCAGTAGGCGTGGGAAGTAAACACATAGGGAAATTGATTGATTGTTCAAATATCGCTAAATGGATAATTGCTTTTTCACAATTTCTTTCTATATACAGGGGCACATAAAGTAGCGAGTTGAAAGATGATGACAACCTGTTAATTTTGGAATTACTTTGTCAGGGCTCAAAACAGCCTCGATTGTGCCCTGCCAGTACCAAAAAGTAGTTGATGCTTAATTTTATTAGGTCTTCCAGCTCTAATCTGCCTGTACATCAAAACGCGCAAAATTCATTAAGATGTAGGTACGCGTGAGAATCACCCTGTAAGTACGTGAACCCTTGTGGCGTCTGCCAGATGCAGACGGATGCCGACTACGGCGCTCTTGAGATATTTAAATCTTCATTAAAGTGCACTCTCGTATCAACATCCAGTATCTGGATTATTTCAAATCCTTCTTGTAAAGATAACATCTGGTAAACTTGCATCAAATACAAAAATACTTAAATTGAACAAATAAAAAAACTTACCATAGCGCCCTTCTGTCTCCGCTAAAGCCGGGCGGTATCAAATTATGATTGATCTCGACAATGGGATTCTTGAACAGCTCGTTCACGCTGAACTTGAACTCCATGGTGCGATTTTCGAGAAGAAAATGCACCAACACACCTCTCGCACGTAAAAAACTGTGTTAAGGTTACAGTCGCGCTAGTATTTGGGCAGGTCCACACTGAATAATCGGTATTTACGGAATTTGGGAGGACTGGCACCGTTTTTGACGGCTCACCGATTTGACATGAGGGAAAAATAGTGGCAGATTAGCACAGTGTTTTGTTTGGAGAAGCAGCGAGCGTAACGCGAACCCGTTAGATCATAATCTGCTAGCTGCTGGCTTAATGAACAAGGTGGATTTTACATTTACCAAGGATGAGGAGCTCTAGGCTGACTGCGCACCGTCTACAGCGGCGGCGCACCAGGGTATTCTCCTTGGAGGATGCTTACAGGATGATGCTGAAGGGTAGACGGAAAGTTGGACACAGGGAGTAACAGGAGGAGGAACTAGGTCTAAAATATATGGGGGTGCAAAGTGAAATTAATGGTTTGATATCTATAACGAGTCCGTTTTACAAAATCTGCTTTCTATTATTTTAAGATTTAGTAGGTAGGTACTGCTTGACCATCTTGATATAAGTCGATACACATCAAAATCGCAGAATTTTATTTCCAGTGTCAGTTGTTTTTCCTCAGCGTACCCCATACCAACATATCGAGGCTACTTTAATTTAAGACTTGGAAACACTCAGGACCGTATTGAACCTTATTCGCAATGCTGGAAGATGATCCACAGTGCTTAACGCGTGGAACTTTCAGGCAGCGCGGTGGCGGAGCGGTAGATGGTCGACGCTATGGGTCTACTGATCAGCCGTGAGCCGTGATCTGCGCGGGTTTGAATCTTATCCCAAGAGAATTTTTCTCTTGGCTATGGATGTTGTGACTGTGAGTAGGTGGTAAACGGTCTCAGACTGACAAGCGTGGAGGTGAAGCCTCCAAGGCGGGGCCAGAATTATGCATGTAACATGCAAACGTGTTCCCTCGCTATTTAGGTCTTAGGCCAGCGCGGTGTCTCAGGTATAAAAAAATATGTTGATGGTTTACGAAGTTTACGTGGGAGTTTACACGAAAATTCAGTTTGCATTACTGGCACCCAAACCCGAATACTATCCAAATCTGTTGTTTCGACGAGATAAAAGACTGCAGTACACACTTTAATAGACGGACACTTTTGAGTAGCCCATTTTTTGGCGGCGAGCTTTTTCAAATTAGTTTCCTGCCTCAGCACTTACCTGGATCAGACGCGCCTGGGTTCTTCCTTCACGCTGTTTGAAAAAATACGAGTATATTCTATAATTATAATTCTAAGCCAGAATACCTATGTGAAAAAATAATTTTTAATAACACCATTCACAATAGAGCTATTAGAGACAGGTACGTTATCAGAATTCCGAAGCATGCAGCATCTCTGTTCCAACGAAGTTTCTCATATAACGTTGCAGCAATATATAATTCTTTGGACAGTAACTTTAAGACCATGAGTTTACCACGTTTCCGCTACGATGTTAAGTTGAGTTATTTGAACGATTAACTTTTCCCTCAATATTTCATAGACCTTTTTAGAGTAGCAGTATGTGCACACAAAATATCTCATTTTCCACTTCTCATATGGGTTATAAGTGATTTGTTATATATATTTTGCATTTTTTTTCTGTTAGCTGTTAACAACGTAATATTTAACTTTAGTGGTTAAGTGTTAGAGTAGCATATTGCTAAACTTCGACACTATAGTTACACTTTATATATATATACATGTATTGTATATATTATTTAATAAAGACGTTTATTATTATTATTATTATATGAGTAAGCCAAGCAATGGAATCGCAGTCTGTCATATTGACCAAAATTGTGCGGAAAGTTATTGAGAAATACGAGAGTGCGAGAAGCATAATGTGGCCGATATTCTAAAGATATTATTTGTACCTAATTACTTATCATACCATATTAATTAAGCAAATTTATATCAATTATCGTTGGAACAAAAAAGATTATCGAGAATAATTGGACCATAACTTTAAGCTTCAAAATTCCATTTAAGACTTGCATTATCTAAGGAGTGCCTTCGATAAGGAAAATAACATTAAGGACGATTTTCTTCCTATCCTAGCAGCCTGATCAGAAACCGCTAAAGTCCATCGGCACACCGCAGCATCTGACAGCTTCTCAAACTAGTTCGGAGGATACCGCATTGCGCGCGATATTTCCCACTGTACTTTTGAGAAAAATCCTCCATGTTGTATAGAGGAGAGCGTGGATCAATACTAGACGGAATACTGTGAAAATTCATGATGCGACGGGATGTCGGTGGAGCCATACTCTTGTAGGAGATATTTCTTACAGTACGCTAGCTAAAATTGGAATACCCAACTGATGTAATAAACAGATTTAGTTGATTTGAATTTTGAACTGCTTTAGATTATAGTAGAACTGGGAAAAACATCTAGCTGATTGTCCCACATTAGCAGATTTTTATTCCTAAGAAACGAAGGAACGATTGTATCGGTCACCTCTCGATATAAATAAGCTCGACCAAGCCTGATGTGCGGTAGAGGGAGAATGTTGTAATATATGAAAGATAACTTCAAGATTCAGTTTGGTCAATAAAACTCGGGTATATGAAACGATCATTTGACCAACAGTAACTAACGCATGTGCAGCTTTACCCATCATAGGCACTACCAACAAGCGGAATCGTAAACAATTGCAATATTCCAGGCAGCGGCTGGCATTGTTAACATAATTAATTCATGCTTAGACCTCAAAAAAAAAATAATTTAAAAACCTTACGGACAAAATTCACGTAGTACAATGTAACAATCTCTTAGACCCATTTGATCCCAAACATTTACACAAAACAGTTAACATGTCCTTATTTTTTCTCCCCTACTTCCTTCCCCTCTCTCCACGGACAGCGTTGTTTGAGCAGCAGCACGCGAGACTTGTGAACAGCACTCCAAAGCGAGGTATTACCTGGGACTTGGAATGTTGGATGGCGTGGAAGCACTTCACAGAGTGTTTAGCACCAATCAGATGTTTTTTCAAATAATGTCCTCAGTGCAAGCTGAAACAAATGGCCTCCTGCCAAAGCTCCAAGTGATCAAAAATATTTCTTTCTAGCTCAACCGCAGATATCAATTTCGCACTCTGAATGTCTGCATGTGAAGTGCTGTTATCAGCGAACCTGTGGGTCGGATTTATCATAAATGAAAGCAGGTCACTAATGTGAAACGGAAACGATGTTGGAGCCAAAACTTTTCTCTGGGGAAAGCCCGCATTGATATTATGGGATAAAGAGTAGCCATCAACCACTACCGATATCTTACGACTGTAGGGAGTCCACTGCTCACTTCTAAAACTTATTTAGGTGATGCATATGCAGAAATTTGAACAAATATTTGATTATTATACAGAGGATTTTCTGTAAAAAAAGAGTGAACTCCAGTGGCGACTCCTCATCATGCATTGCGCAAAATTGAGGACGAAGGACCTTTATCTTGTGTTGTGTGTGTATTTCGTTTTTACCCTATGCGCACAAGGGATTCATGCCCAGGGCTCCAGCTCAATGGAGGGCCCCCAGATGACTCATGACTGGCCGGTATGAAAACAAGCCAAAACTTTTCATTCGTCGGTAAACACTTCGCATGCCAATAGGTCTTCCGTGTTCTGCAAACCATTCATTTGCAATGGACCTGGTAGTGGAGAAACGGTCCCTTAAGGCCAATAATCTTAGGCGGCGATCTTCACGGTCTGTTGTTCTACGGCGGCGTCCAGTGCCCCTTGCTCTTTGCGTACGGCCTTCTCGAAGACATGCCTGACAACACCTAACCACAGTGTCTACACTTCTTTGCACTCTAACTGCAATTGCCCGAAAAGAAAGTCCAGCTTCCCGAAGTCCCACTATACGGCCCCTATCAAACTCACTAAGTTGACGAAATCGTACAGGTCTCCGTACTCTAGGCATCGTAACTGATCGTAAAGGATGTCAAGAACCAAAATCCGCCAACGTTGATTCTTTACTGCGGCTGAAATATTCATTTTTAGAGCGTGAGTGAATTAAAAAAAAGCAGTATAAAAACCGGAATGTCCAACTGATAAGGCTGAAAATTTTTTCACTTGTTATTTACAGTAAGATAAATACATTCACCAACTTTTATTAAAATAAAACCATTTAAACTGGGTGTTCGGATTTATATGTCACTTAGTATATTTCCCCAGGTTGTTCAATTTTTACCAGTGGCAAAGTAGCCGCGCATGTTCTGAGCTCCTGTGTGCCCAAGCGCCCCTACCTACATGGCTTAAAATGTCACTGGCAGTAAGTCAATCTGTATGGTCAGTCTGATCATCCAGAAAACAAAAAAGTAAAAGGAAAATAGAAGAAAAAGAATAATGAAGGTTGAAAGCAAAGAATAAGAAATGTCGCTATTAGTAGGACACGCGCATTGGCATTGTTGAAACCACTGAAATAAGTTTGATTCTCAAACTAAATAATTGTGCAGTGTAGGTTTTCCATTGAAAATTGATTTTGGAACGTCCGGAGATGGATTATTAATTTTGTCTGTTCGACTGTATATACTACTGACTCACGCAACAAAGGGTTGCGTACTCGCTTATTGAAAAGACCCAAATAAGGTGTGTCGAGATATCTGTGTAGTGTCTGGTTTAAAATACAGAATGAGGCATCTCATACTTTCCAGTTGATAAATCTTCGCTTTGATACCGCATCAGGATATTTGTCGCGTTTTCCCTTGTTGAAAAGCACTACCAAACAACCATACAGGTGTTACGACCGAGCTAGTCGTACCTTTACAGTCGACCCGTTTTCCTCGCCTATGCCTGCACTTTTTTATCGATCGCCTCTATTGGTCGAGAGTTACTCAGACATGCGCGCGACTCACATCAACACATGGTTGCATTGCTGTGTGCGTGAAAAGTCAATTAGAGAGGAAATAATCTCACGTCCTGTTTCGCCAGCTGAATGCTCACAACTGTGCCTTTGTTGTTTTTTCCAGTCTTGCGGCAGTAAGAGTATTTATTACGCCACATTCTAATCGATTATATTCGTGTTATTGTTCTGATGAAAGAATCATTTCGGAAAACCAGCATTAGCAGTTTTTTGTACGTATTCGTACACCAAGGAAAAAGTACGATGAGTCATAGTCATGAATTTGATGAATTGGATTACGTCATGCCATATGAATTCCTCAATAATTTTTTGGGATGGGCGTGTACCGTATTTTCTCTACATAATTTGATGCTTATGCTGTTGTAAAATTTGTTCTTGAGGCGATTTTTAAGAAAATCAATACTAGCTTGGTAGTCATGCCGAGCATCTGTTTTCTTTGTTTCGTTTTTACAACAGGCGGCGTGAGCTTCAGGAGGTCGGTCAAGGCGGGAAGACATTATTTTCACGTTACCTTATGTCACTAGCTATCACACATCGTTCTTCTTACATATCAACTGCCTTTCCTATAGGATCAATCCGCTTTGCTGATGACGGCACGATACAGGCAGAAATTCAGAGTGACAAGCTCTGCCGGTGAGCTGGAGAAAAGGAACTAGCAGCGACTTCCTCTCTGACGACAGACCTGCTTCTTAAACGTACCAGTGTACCTTGACCACCAAGAAGCGCCCTAGCGCTGATCCGTTTTCGGACCCAGATAAGACCTAGCTTCGAGTACTGATCTCATGTTTGGGGCGCTGCCACCCCGACTACATTATCCATGATCGATGCAGGTCAGAGAGGAGGGCTGTTCGACTGATCGATGACTAACGGACAGTCTCGGGACCCTTTCGCACCGACAAGCCGACGGCGATCTAGCTTTCTTCTACCGTTAAGTCAATGGGTTTTGCTCCTCAGAGCTCTTCTCCATGATGCCGCCGCGAGATCTTTCTACCAGACAGACGCTCCTGTCTTCGCACTGCCATCCTACCGTTCCTTCGTACCCAGGGGATCTAGACTGTGGAACAATCTACATGAGTAGACTTTTCTCAGTTCTACTGAACTTACCTGTAGGTAGGTCAAAAATCGAACTAACAACGTTTGTTTAAGCTCCTCATAGCAGCCGCGTAGCCCAGGTGTTTAGGCTTCTTCCTACGCGGCTACTGCGGCATAAAAAAACATCATTATGTGCAAGCGGGACTTCACGAGTTTGCGTAACAGTTCGTGAGTTCACGTGATGTGTTCCTGCTTTATCAAGGCATTTCTGACCTTTAAAACCTTAGATATGTATGCCCTGCGCGTTAGATTCACAAAACTTTCTCTCAGGGGGCTTGATTTGGGGGCTAAAATGAAGCAGAAAATTTCAGGGGGAATCTCTGTGAGAAAAATTGATAAGCCATCTTGGGGAGGGGGACTAACATACACTTCCGCCATACGAGGTCTGTTAATTGTTGATACTATTTTTTTTAAATACATTTATTGAAATATAATTACAATTTTATATTGTTATCCTCAAAATAACTTACTTCTGAAGCGACACAGTGCTGGAGACGGTTCTTGCACTCCTCATAACAGTCCTGGAACCCCGATACTGTAATAGCCTTTAGCTGGTCGGTTACAGCCGTTTGAATGTTTTCGACTGATCCAAAATGAGTTCCCTTGAGGTGATTTTTCAACTTCGGGATGAGAAGAAAGGGACAAGGACTAAAGGCAGTTTTCGTATGATGCTCCTGTCTATTATCCTTGCTTGGATGCTGATACGATATCTAGAATTCAGCGTGTTCAAAATTCATGTATAAGGTACATTTTCGGTATAAGGAAATATGACAGAGTTAGTCATAAGCTGAAGGATTTACAGTGGTTGAACATGAAACAGCGTTCAGAACTATTAACACTATGTTTCTACAATAATATTTTGTCGAGCAAGTCACCGCCATATTTGTATGAAAAAGTCATGTTTAGAGAAAGTCTTCATTCTGTCAATGTTCGTTCGAAACAGAATATTTCTGCTCCATTCCATCGAACATGTTTTTTCGAACGTGGCTTCTCTTACAACATCTATAAATTATACAACTCCATCCCCCAGCAAATCAAAAATATGAAAGGTTGCAAATTCAAGGCAGCTCTGAGACCATTCCTTTTAGATAAGTATAATTAACTTCACTCATAATACTGTAACATTTAGATTTTTGGATGAATCTCATGATTATATGATGGAATATTTTCAGTTTTATATTTTCAGTGTTATTTGTTTTTTTGTACTCATGCTTTTTTTTCTGCTCTCATATAGTTAGTAGTAGGCATGTAACAGTTGATATCACTATTTTATAATAGAGCAAGGGATGAGTGGAAGAGCACGCAGGTCGTGAACTCCCCCTTGAGATTCGAGAGCAATTATTCCTATTTGTTGAACACTATTTTTGTATGCATTGTCTCTTCGAATAAAGCCATTTATTATTATTATTATTATTAATAAGGAGGCTGAGAAGATGTGACAAGGAGCATTATCGTGATTTAACACTCAGTTGTTCTTGATCTGATGAACGGTGGTGCGAGTCAGATTTAACTTTTCCCCCGATGATTCAGACTGTCAACCGATGATCTGAACGCACAAGATCCCGGATTCTGTCGATATTTTGTCGGTTCTTGAAGATGAACGCCTTCCGCTCCGTGGTTATCTTCAATCTACTCTCCCCCTTCTCAAAATATCTTAAACCACCGAAAAACCTGGGCTCTTGACAAAACACTATCTCCGTGCTGGAACTCCGATACTGAAATAAGCAATGTTTTCGACTGTCCCAAAGTGAGTTCCCTTGAGGTGATTTTTCAATTTCGTGGAGTCAAAAAAGTCACAAGGACTCAAGTCAGGTGAATACAGAGGCTGAGGAGTCGCTGGAATGTTTTTACTGTCCAAAAACTCGTTTATTGACATTGCTGTGGAGCATTCTCGATATTTTCTTATATGGTTCTTGAAGATGAAGATGTGGTGTATTTTTTAATTCACCGGTTGAGCAACCGGTGCCACCGGTGGACCAGACATCTGTCCTTTTAATTCAACCGGTTGCTGCCGTCACCATACAAAGCTGTCAACTGTGTCAACCATAAGCACCGCATCCATCAGTGGTGGAATCAACCGGTGAATTAAAGAATTCACCTATACTCCGCTTCGTGGTACATCTTCAAATCTACCTCCATTCCGAAAAGCCTTAAACCACTGAAAAACATGGGCTCTTGACGAAACACTATCACCATGGGTCTGCTGACATTTAGCAAGAGTTTCCGTTGCACTGAGCCCAAGTCTGAAGCAAAAACTAATAGCACAATGTTGCCCGAAATTGATGTCATTCATTTTACGAGTAGAACACGATAGGAAAAACTTTTTCACAAAAAATATCGCTATCCACGGTTATAGTCTCTTTGGGGGTCCAAAAAGCGAGTTACGGAACGAATCTAGCCCTTGCCGGAAGCTCCATATCGACGGCTGCTGAGCCACCTTTTAGTATTGCTGGCGCTCTTTGGGAAACGTATTTCTGGATCAACCCTCGTAGAGTGAGAAAGGCATGTTGCGAAATATAGTGTCATCTACGAGGTCTGTAAATTAGGAGGAAGGATTTAATTTAAGGAAAAAGAAAATAATTTGAAAAATCAGTCTCATTACTCAATTTACAAACCTCGTAGGAAAGAAATAAATTACGCTTATATATCGTTTCACTGAAACTTTATTCATCGAAACATTTCATGTTCGAAAAATTCGTGCCAAATATTCCATATTATACTTCGAACGGCTTGATGCATAACAACTACAAATTTGGTTTATATACAGAGTGAATACTTTTTGTCTTTCACGATACATCACAGCGATTACACGGAAGCTGCACTACAGCCGTCAACCTTGCCAACTTGCTATTAGGGAGTAGAATTTCTTTGTGACAGCTATTGACATATGTGTTTTTGACCATTAAGCTACAGATAAACTACTCGAGTGGTAATCTCACTGATCCCTAGGTTTTAGACAATAACTAAAATGAAATAAGAATAATAAACTTATTCTGATATTTCGGCAGCCTCAACATTATTTTCACTTTATAATGTGTTGTAAAAAGGCTGCTGCCAGCTGAAACGTCGGTAAAGTTCCTTGTCGCTTCAGATATGGTTTTATTATTTTCCAAAGAAGGAGCTATGAATAAGAAAACGAATAAGCTCCTCGAACGAAAAGCCTTATAAAAAAGAAACGAAAGAATACATTTTTATCGATTGATTGATCTTAAGAACTCTGCTCTTGTGTGTTCCAAAATAGCTGTTACCCAGATACACAGCTGCATTATTGCAAGGCTTGTCGAGCATCCTCCGTACGCGTTTTCATGGCCTCTTGGAAGCCTACGAGTATTTGCTTAAGAACTGTTTGTGGAACCGTGCGAAATTATCAAGCATAGCCTTCAGTTTGTCAGGCTGCGGCAAGATGGTGGTACGGAAATGGTAGGTTCCGGGCACTTGTCCAAATCCGGAGCCGGGAACGATGCAAATTCCGGTGTTCTCCAACAGCTCGAAGGCATAGAATACGTCTGGGGCTTTGCCAGCCTTCTTGGCCGCTTCGATGGCCTTCGAGGGTAGTTTGATCTGGGGGAAGGCGTACATGGCGCCTTGGACCTCGTTGCAACTGAAACCTTCCATGGAGTTGAATGTGTCTGCTACCATTTTGGCCCTCAACTGAAAATAAAGGATCAACTTAGTCAGACAAACTTATGGTGGATTCAAGTAAACTTATCGTAAACGTGCCGTTAAAAACCCTCGGATGGCTTTCAATACAGCAAAAGGTTAAAATGTCAAATGTCTTATTTATTTTTAAAACAAAAAATCATTTATTGCCTGAATACTTGCAGGAATATCTAATACCGAGGTCCGAGAGGCATGCATATAATATCAGGTCACGTAACACTTTTGACATAGAATTCGCTAGAACATCCCATATCCAAAATGTTTTTTTTAGTGATGGTTTGAGACTTTTTAATGCATTACCTACAGACATTAGAGAAGCGACGTCTGTAAATATATTTATTCGTAAGGTTAAGCAATTGTATCTAGATAAAATGGCATAATATATGTACTTTCTGTGTTAAGATAACTGTATGTCATTATCTCGCATTTACGTTTACTCTCAAATACCGAATATGCACAATTCTTACAAACTCAGTAATAATGTTGTACAGAAAGATTTTATAATGCGGCCCTCCAAACTGCATTTTTTTTAAGTGGCCCTTGGACCACATTAAGTTGGACAGCCCTGTAATAGGGGATTTCATCCAAACTTTGCAACAAACGAGGTCCTTAAATTAAGTGATGAGATTGTTTTTTTAATGTTTTTATACAATTATAATTACAATTTTATATTGTCACCCTCAAAATGACTTCTTTATGAAGCTACACAGCGCTGGAGACGGTCGTTCCACACCTCATAGTAGTCCTGGAACTCCGATACTGCAATAGCCTTCAGCTGGTCGGTTACAGCCGTATGGATGTTTTCGACTTGCCCAAAACGAGTTCCCTCTAGGTGATTTTTCAACTTCGGGAAGAGAAAAAAGGGACAAGGACTCAAGTCAGTCGAATAAGGAGGCTGAGGAGGTGTGACAAGGAGCATTATCGTGATTTAACACTCAGTTGTTCTTGATTTGATGAAGTCAGATTTAACATTTCCCCGATGATTCTGACTGTCAACCGATGATCTGAACGCACAAGATCCCGGATTCTGTCGATATTTTGTCGGTTCTTGAAGATGAACGCCTTCCGCTCCGTGGTTCATCTTCAATCTAATCTCCTTCTTCTCAAAATATCTCAAACCACCGAACAACCTGGGCTCTTGAAAAAACACTATCTCCGTAGGCCATCTGAAGTTTAGCAAGAGTTTCCGTTGCACTGTGCCCAAGTCTGAAGCAAAACCTGATAGCACACCGTTGCTCGAAATTGTGTCATTCATTTTTAGAACACAATAAGGAAAACTATTCCACAAAAAAAGTCGCTACGGTCAACCAAATGACTCGAGCGAGTTCAAACTTATACATATACTGAAGGCGGCCCACGTGTTCCTAGGTCTCCCCTTCAAGCCCGGCGTCTCCAGTGTTGCCAGTTCGAACGCTACGTTGCCAGTCTCATCACTTAATTTAAAGATCCCGTATGTCAATATATAGGTATATAAGGTTGTTTCCAACAAATAATATCTGACTATCATAGGCATACAGTCAAGCTAACAAGTGGATATGATAATTTATATATTTTTTTTGCCCAATCCAAAAGATCTTTATTGTAAACGTTTTGTTGTGACCGAAACGTTTACAATGAAGAATATTTTTCCAACGGTTTTGTTTGATCAGAGGGATATGAGGGATTATCGACATGAAAACCACCGGATAAGTTTAAGATGTTACTTAAATAAATATGATATTGGTTTGCCAGGAGATTAACTGTAAATGACCTATCCAGAGTATCAGAAATTCATCGCTGGAAAGACTGATAAAAATTAGACATTTCTATAAATTGTAAGCAAAGGCAATTACTTCCCTTGATACTGAAGCAAATAAACTGTGTTGTGTAAAAGCTTTCAATACCTTCAGTGACTCCAGAACTCCATTTTTCTCTTTCTGGAACAACTCGTAGCTAGGTTCTCCTTTCCTAGGAGGATTCATTATGATGTCCAGACATGCTTGTCCTAACACCTGTAAAAAATGGAGTCAAGTAGGTTAACTCTGCACTTCCCACGCAACGCCGTCATCAGTTCATAAAGGATTATGTAGAGCACAAGTTAAACCCTCTGAGAAAAAGTTAGTTTCCAACATGTATAACAGAATTTAAATGGATCAAGTCGGTCAAACAGTTGCACGCAATTAGTGCATAGATCATCTTTCCCTGCCCTATCGGTAGCATATCTGGCAACGTCGCCTCTCCCCAATGCCTAACGGGACAATGCACTAGACGCGGCAGTAAGGCCAAACACTTACCAAGGGAGAGTATAAAAAATATACTAACATAAAAACATGCGCCACACCCCTACAACCACCTACCCCCAATTTTTTACTCCTGAAAATGTTTTCAATAATGGTTCATTTGAAACGTAAAAAAAATGGCGTCAAGTGGGTTGACTCTGCACTTCCTAAACAACGCTGTCATCAGCTCATTAAGGATGAAGTTAAGCCCTACGAAAGAAATTTAAACCGATCAAGTCAAACAGGCCCATACAATTAATCCATAAACATTCTTTCCGTGACCTACCGGTAGTTACCGTCCATCTGGCAACGTTGCCCCTTCCCATATCGTCAGACGCGACAGCAGTGTTGCCACTTGTAACATAATTATCAAATTGTACCATATTTTCTACTGAAATATACAGTAAATAAAAAGATGTAACATAATTGATAATTGTAACATATTATTTTTCCATCTCCCAGCCTATAACTATGTTTTCAAAATTATTGGTTCTAATTGTATGCAACCAAAGCAACGTAACAAAAAGGATAATAATTATTAGTGCTGACCTCTTTCAGTTAATAGCATGGTTATTATGGAATTAGAATAAAAATCAAGCTTACCGCCATCTATGTAAATATTACGGAACTCGAGTCTCGGTGAATTTGAGTCTACGCAGGGGAATACCCTAATCCTCATTGTTTCTTTTTCAATACGAGCAAGAGTAGTTGATCGAATGAGTCCTTATTAATGTGTGTTGATGTGATCAAACAGTGAAATAAAATGGCCAGTACCAGCAAAGGGGATCATCATGATTACTCCGATTCTTCGGATTCAGAAAGGGAGGCAAAAAGACTAAAGTTTAAAAACGTAAACAGACGAGAAAATAGACCACAAAAATATAGATGTGAATGGGAAAGCAATCCTCATTTCAAAGGATGGTTGAAAGCTGTTAAAGGTAGAAAAAATAACATAAAACCATTTTATACTTTTAATGATATGCATTTTTGTTTTTAGAAAAACCCACTCGAGCAAAATGTATTGCTTGTGATAGTGAAATTCAAGCAGATTTAACTGTATTGAAAAATCACAGTAAGGGAGCTAAACATTTAAAAAATGTAAAGGTGATTGTGAAAAATCAACCAAAAATTTCTACTATGCTTTCTAATAAAAACGAAGCTAGTGGTCAAGTGAGTAGGGCAGAAGTAAAAATTGCTGCATTAATATCAGAGCATAATCTACCCATCAAGCTGTGTGATCATCTGATTCCTTTATTAAAAGACATATTTCCGGACTCGAAAATTGCCCAAGGAATGCAGATGGGAAGAACCAAAGCAACAGGTGTTATAAAACATGTTTTAGCCAAATCTCATTTTGAAGAACTAATCGATGAACTAAAAGCAAAAAAGTTTAGCATTTTAGTAGATGAATCTACAGACATAGGTGTAGTAAAAAATATATGTGTATGTGTTAGGTACTTTAGTGAAAAAACAAATGAGGTAACTACAAAATTTTTAAATTTGGTTCAATGTTTTTCAAATCAAAATCCAGATGAAGCAAATACAGGGGCGACTGCAGAAGTTCTTTATAAAAAAATTATGGATTTATTTGAGTCTAACAATATACCTTTCCAAAATATTATAGGATTTGGTTCTGATGGTTGTAACACTATGTTTGGTGCCAATAACTCAGTAGTAAGTAGGTTAAAACTAAATTTTCCTGGCATTATAGTACAAAAATGCATCTGCCACTCTTTACATCTTTGTGCCAGTGAGGCTTGTAAAGTTTTGCCCCGTCATTGTGAAGATTTAGCCAGGAATATTTTTGGTTACTTTAAAAATAGCTCCAAACGGCAAGCACAATTTACAGAATTTCAGACATTTTGTAATGTGGAGCCTCACAAAATTTTACGTCCTTCACAAACTAGGTGGCTTTCATTACTTATGGTAGTGGAAAGGATAATTGAGCAATGGAATCCCCTTCAATTATATTTTGTTAAAGAATGGACCGAACATAGACTGCAAGCTTCAGAAGTTGTTGCCAATAGACTTAATGATATGGAAACAAAACTTTTCTTCTTTTTTCTTCATTGGATTTTACCAAAATTTGTAAAATTAAATGAATACTTTCAAAGTGAGCGTGTCATAATTGCACACGTTTATGATGTAGTTTGTGAAACTTATAAAGAAATTTGTTTAAGCTATTTACAACCAAATTATATTCATAAAACCGAAATAGATAAAATCGATCCCAACAATGCTAGTCAGTTCATTGACTTGAAACAGATATACCTTGGTGTTCGCGTACTTCAGAACATTGAGTCAAAGTCAAAGTCAAAGTCAAAGTCAAAAGGAAAAAGAAGATTTCTACATGCGGTGCCGTCAATTTTTAATAACTTCTGCAAATGAAATGAAAAAACGGTTTGATTTTAATGAAAATATTTTGTCAAAAATATCAGTATTTGAAAAAGGGTATTCTAAACCAAAACCAGCATCGCTTTTTCCATTAATTAAGTTACTACCCAGAATTGTAGATCCTCAAGATATTGAACAAATACAAAAAATTGATGATCAGTGGCGGATGTATTGCCAGTCAGAACCAAATTTCAGTGATAAAATAAAGGATGAAACATCAATCGATAAATACTGGTACAAAATCTCCCAAATTCACGACATGTCTGATGTTTACGTATTTAAAGAATTGGGAAATTTTGTATTAGATTTATTAGTAATTCCTCATTCAAATGCCGCATGCGAAAGAATGTTTTCAAAAGTAAATTTAATCAAAACAGATGTCCGAAATCGCTTGTACAGTGATTCAGTAAATTCACTTTTATTGGCATCTCAAAGTGTAAATCGTGAATGTTATAAGTTTAATGTTACTCAAAATATGATTAATAGAATAACGTCCTATAAACATGTCGCTCAAGATGAAAATGAAACTGTTGATATTCATTTTGAACCTGAATAATGTTTTTTATGTTTTCGAGTTAGGTATATCTTGTAGTATTTTTCGAGAGTTTGTTTGATTTTCCCAAATGTTCCATTTTTTTATGAGATTTTTACATTAAAGAACCTATATTAATTATGTGTATTTTTTGTCTTAAAGGAACACTATTTGTAACATAATTTTGAAGAAAAATTGATAATTCTGGCAACATCGTACCATAATTCCTTTACTGGCCGGTGGCATCACTGCGCGACAGCGACCAAGGAAACATCGCCGCAGTACGAGCAGAACAATCAAGCAGATCGTTACGCGGGGCGCTGATCTCAGATAGCAGAAGGAAACGCAAGTTTTAACGACAAATATATGGGGAAACCTATGATGCGTGAAATATATATGTACTCTCCCCCTCCCCGTAATTTTTCACCAATAAAATTTTTATTCTAAAATGATCAGGATCTTCTTAAACGTCAAAAACCAAGATAGAGCGATTTTTCTCCTCCGCTACTGGACCGACGTTCAAAAACTGTAAAGCTTTTTCGTCCTTGGCATTGCAGTGACCTTCTGTAGAAATTTCATCCGAGCAGTACTTTCCAAGTTATAGATGGGCCAAGGACTAGCGGTGAAACAGACAGACCGACGGAAATGAGTGGGATGGTTTTTCGTCATGTCATACAACATCAAAAAATATAATAACTCATTTTCGAAATTATTCGCGATTACAATACCGCCAGTGGACGTGGGAAGTAATAAAATATTAAATGTCACAATATCTACGGAATGTTAATTATAGTCAATAAATCTTTCAAACATACCGTAGGACACAGCATTGCACTGATAGCTTTCAGGTACATTGCTTTGACCTGAGGTTCCATGTTGAGGACTTCAGCATACCCTCCTCTAAGCCCACATTCACCCATATACCCTTTGGAACACGACATGAAACTGGCTAGCTCCATTTTGCTGTAGGGTTCGCCCATTTCGACTAGCACCTAAAAAAAATAGAAAAAAAATGCTAAAAATCGTGAAATGATGATGTTACAATACTAAAACAAAAGAAGAGTTTTCGGAGCAAAAGGCTGTTTTGAAGATGTGTAAATCAATAAATAATATGGTATCAAAGCAAATTTTGTGTCTCTAAAATTCACATAAAATGTATATTTTTTGTTTCTGGCATTTGCCAGTTATTCTCGCGTGTCTGCAAAAATACTACTATTAATCTATGTATATTAAGGCTAGGCTATCTAGATAACTAGCAGCCATGCCAAATACATCAATGATTGGTCAAATGACAAGTTTGGTGTATAAAAAGTTTGATTTACAAGCAGACATTTCTGTTTTGTTACTAGACTAAATCCTGTAATGTTCCGCGTATGGTCCTAAAAGTTAAACAAGCTAGGTAATAACTAAAGTATAGTCGTAACTTTTCTAAATAAAAGCGTTGTTAGAAGGTATGAATCCGTAGCGTACAAACTAGATAAAAAAATACGACTCTGGTGTTGACAGATCCGTATGTCACTTGTCGATATTTGCTGTCAGGTTTGACGTAATGAAGTGTCGTGAGAAATACCATAAATCACACTTTTTGTGGATGCTCTCTCCGCGTTGTTAAAGCAGAAGTTATCCTCACATAGCTATATTTAACTTTTAGGGTCCTATGCGAAATATTATACGATTTATTTCAGTAACTAAAGCGAAATGTCTGCTCGAAACTCAAATTTTTTCATTGCATATTTCATCGACGCTTATTTGAAATGGTTGCCAGTTATCTAGGTAGCTTGGCGTTAATGCATAATTTGAAACTATACCTCTATGAAGGGGTGGGTACTAAATCTTGAATTTATTTGAAATTTTGAAATCTCCATTTCAAAATATGCAAATCTTTGACTTTCATCTAGATTTATGGGGTTTTTTCTTGGAGTCAAGTAGACTGACTAAGTGAATAAATACCTACATATATAAACTACAGAATGGAAAATTTCTCACCTTTTTGAAAGAGAAGAATTTCGATCCAGGAGCATAGATGTTATGCTGATATACCTCATCGGCAAAAATGAACAATTTCTCTTTATGAGCGAATTTGATGATAGCTTCGATATTTTCCCGCGATAAAACTTGGCCCGTTGGGTTTCCTGGGTTTATGACGACGATTGCTCTTGGGTAACATGTTTTTCTTGCTTCTTCTATTGCTCTCTAAAACATTTATACATATTGCAAAAAGGCAGTCCCTTTAGACTTTAGAACAACAGTTATATAATACAGTTTTCTAAAGTAACAGAGAATTCTATTAGAGGCATTTCATAACATCGTGTATAACTACAATATCGAGGGGCGAAATTGCTTATAATATGTAAATTTTTGCTAGTTCTTTTTCTCACGTTTTACTGTATATCTTGAAAAGCAAGAGTTTCTGAGCAAAATCCAATTTTTATCGTTAATATCAGTTTCTGCACCTCAAAAGACATAGCATGATTTGTTTGATCAGTCCAAGATTAAAAAGGTTTGTAAGAGAAATGATGCTATATGCCGAAAATAAAGGTAGATGAAAATATCAAAGTTGATATATAAAAAATGTTTGACTCAAGTAAAATGTTTTCCCATACTAACATTTTTAGAAATCGAAGTTATGAGAGTTATCTATATATGGCTATACTGTAACCATTTAAATTGTCCTTCATAATCCACTATAGTCATATATTTACATACCTTTAATTCGGATATATCTAGCCCCCAATTCGTAGATTCGTTTAGATAGTAGCCGACTTGTTGGATATTGAATTCAGCTAATGTAGCTGAATATAAGGGATATTGGGGAATGGGGATCATGACACCGGGTCTCTTTCCATTGATGTCACAGATCAGAAGTTTCAGAACGTTCTTGATAGCATCGCTGGCTCCTAAAACCACAAAGGAATATAAATGAATTGATCCTTTATTAAATAAAATGAGTAAAAACTTTGAACAGACATATATAGCTTTTGTTTGTCCGACCAGAGGCGAAACAGATATCCACGGTTGGATAGATGTTTCGTGCTATTTGGAAACTCTTCAGCATGTTGTAGGATTGGTCTCGGCGGACGAACAAAAGCTAAGAAACAGCGAGTAGACCGCATAAGCTATAGTACCAGAATCGGCGGCATCTAGCGGCCACAGTAGTGACTCGAGTGACAACAGAAAGCTTGCTGTTTTCATTTTCGCAGCGGTCGATTCTAGTGATAGATGGCACTTTGCGCTGTCTTATTTCGATGAAAACTTAGAAGTTTAGACTTTCTTAAAAAGTTATGACTACGTTTTAAGCTAATTGGAGAATTTTATAGCGTTGAAAACATATTTTGTACTTATTGAAACCTCGATTTTACTAAAAAAATATTTTAAATGCTCAAAACAGCAAGTTGGCATGTCTTTACGAAAGTTGTTCATCTATCAGAAAACGTAATTAACATTTTATTTAAAGACATTTTCCGCTTATGCACGTGAGCATGGAAAATGAACATATTTACGGACCAAATTAACATTTTAATTTGTTGATACTTTGATCGAATCGTCTATTAGGATGTTCACCCAATAAAGCAAATAGTTTTATTTATACAAGGGCGATTAAAACTAAAAACAACTGATGGTCTGATAAGCGTATACTCTGAGCAAACAGATTACACTATTCTAACAAATTATATTGATAATATAATTTTTCAACGTTGAGGTGTGATAACTAAAATACGATTACGCATAGCCTCGACAAAGGAAAAAAATGTTAGTATCAGTAAAGTGATTACATTATTTTTTACATAATTTGCAGTGATAAGGATGATAATGTAACTCAATGTGATAAACTGTCAAACCAGCTTTACGTAGGTCAAACGTTATAGGTTTGTTTAAGCTTTGTTTATATTTCTTGAAATTCCAGATAGTTGAAAAATCACCCGTGATTTATAACTTTATGAAACAGAGGTTATTTATAAAATCTATTAATTGGCATCTACAGCTGATTAACTTTTAGGGACCAGCGCGGGGTATTACACTGTTTAGTTTGGTATCAAAAGAGAAATATCAATTGAAGATTAAAATTTTTCCTAACCTTAATTATTTCAAAGCTCAAATGGATAGTTCTGGCTTTATACCCTATTTCACGAGTATCCATCAAGGTAGAATGACAGCCGATTATCTAGTAATATCTAAAAAATCCCCATACCGACACATAATTCTGAAGGATCCGTCAACGCCAGGTAGGCAGAGCCATATTTTGATTTGGTTTTTGGTACGCTACAGATTCATTTTGTACTTGCTAACAGCTTTTTCATTCAGAAAAGTCCTTTTGTATACAAAAAACAAAATGCCACACAAGTTTTACTAGATTTATACTCGATTCATTATCGCCCACGTTGCAAACTAACACAAAAATGTCACTTGCTGATCAGCTGTTCACGTCAGTAGACGTCAAAGCGTGATGGATACTCGTGAAGTAAGGTGTAACTCTTACATTCCTCATATAAATTTAAAAAAAAATGATATCTTAAAAAATATTTACTCAATTCTCAATACTCGTATCACAAAAATAATAGTCGGCATTTGCAGAAGTTAGTGCAGATGGTAATAAATTATTTTTCATTATTTTATAAATAAAAATCACGACAAGGTACTTAATGGAATGTTTAATGTTAATCCATTTGCACGCACTGAACATTTTATTGATTGGCGCATGTTTATTTTTATTTAGTGTTATTCTCACACATTTATTTTGTAAAATTTGTAATCTCTGAAAAACGGAATCATCAGCTATAAAACACACAAAAATTCCCAGTGCCAGTACCAGTTATAAGTATAGTTACACTCTCGGATGGCTTACTTTACTACTAACCTACTGTCAAGAATTATGCCAAGGTATACTTGAAAAAGGTCACCGAAGTGGCCGAAACGACATACAATAAACATCAACAATTGTTGAAATATATGTGTATTGAAGGTGTCATATTACATTCATGATATTGCATTTTTCACACTCTCGATGTTAAACGTATTGACAAGGAACAAGGCAATTAAATATTATTACACTCTATCTATAAATGTGTTCAAAATGAATCATGCAGTATACAACAGCCGATATTAAATTTTTAGCGCTGGTAATCTTCATTCATGCTCCTGTTTCAATTATAGTAAATCACATCACATAAATCTATTCTTGAAACCGGTAGAGAAAAATAGCCACACATAACACCAACTGGTGTTTGTTTTTGAAATTAATCAGCATTTTGAACTGCCTGGTGATAGGACTATGTCGATATTTGCGTGTGTTCATTTTTAGATATCTTAGCATCAACCCAAGTAATGGAAGTTTTTTAACGTTGCAACGTGTTTGTTGAATTTGGCGCACCATTCTGATATTCGATGTTTTGTGAATTTGATGTATTAGCAGTGAAGTAATGAATAAATTATGGAAAGCTTTCCTCTTTTATATACGAAGGGTAGCATTTTAAGGCATTAATCACTGGCTACTCTGCAATTTTTATAATTATAGAAAAGCCGCGTTGTTTCATAGATACCGGGAGATTTTTCGAAAAGACCAAGTTTGCACTTTTAAAGACAGTTACAATGGCTAGAATACGTGCCCTCTCTCAATCGAGAGCAAACTGTTTCATTGAAACATACATAATTATCGTCTTTATTAAAACTACAAAAGGGAAGATTTAGCTCAAAGCTACTCTTACACCTTACGTTATTTAGCCATTATACACTAACAATTTTAAACTTAATATATTTTCGCATTACTCGCTACTGGAAATTTCTGTGTTGGTAATTTTTTGATATCCAATACGACTGCATTTTAATAAGAAATTGATTGAAACGTTAAATTTATATACAAAATAAAAGCATATTTTTTAAATGTTCTTTTTTTTCACCT
This sequence comes from Acanthoscelides obtectus, assembly GCA_963669975.1. Classification (NCBI taxonomy): domain Eukaryota; kingdom Metazoa; phylum Arthropoda; class Insecta; order Coleoptera; family Chrysomelidae; genus Acanthoscelides; species Acanthoscelides obtectus. The sequence continues at coordinate 33,850,247 of CAVLJG010000003.1, read as the reverse complement.
GACTAGAAGGAGGGTTATGTTATTCGCGCGAGGGTGTGAATGGATGTATGTGGACAAACATTCTGTTTCATAGACGACTTGATGGATTTTTACATGTAAGGTGTTGTTGTATTCATCTTAGCAGTACGATTGTCACTCGGTATACTAAAACTTTATAAAACCAAAATAACGGATTTTAATCGAAAATTTCAACTGTGACATTTCTATTGCGCGGCCTACTGCTCGAATAACTGGATGAATTTTGACATGTGAGGTTTTTCTAGATTCTGTCTTGAAATGCGACTAACAATTAAAATTTTGTGGAATCAAAATAACGGATTTTTAACGCAAATTTTATCTTTGGAATTTCTATTTTACGGGCTACATCCTAAAAGGCCTGATGGATTTTGGAATTTGATAGCACAACTAAAGCTTCATTCAGTTCTGTATTTTTTAAAAGTGTACTTATCTCTTATATTTGTTAACAATATTGTCCGGCCTTACCTGCACCGATGACAACGTTCTGCCAATCGGCCGGAATCCCGTCCCTCTCCGCGATGTACTGTGCCACATGTTTGCGGATAACCTCAATACCCGGAGAATCGGTGTAAGACCCTACAGAGCCCCCACGGCATCCCGCCAGGATCGTTTTAGCGCGCTCTTTGGCATCTTCTGGAAACTGAGGGTCGCTCAGGAGCTTCGGGTACGTGACCAATGCCAAAACCTGCCGGATGAAGGTGATTGGCTGCTGGCCCATGGCATGGCAATCGCCGATGTTCGCTTTGATCACTTCATCAAATGGCTTCTGGGTGCCCTGTCGGATACATTCAGTATGTTACACAAATAATACATGACTCAATCACCATAGGAAGTGTAATTGGCAAAATACACATAGCTGGACGAGCATCATCGATTCGGAGATGTAATTTACACTTCTTATAATGCTTACTTACATGTTATAACGTTACCAGTAAAATCTGCAGAAAATCGTGTCTTGGAGATTTTCACTGTATTTCAACATCGATTAACATATTCTAACTGAAGGTAGCCAACCTTATACTATATTTCAGCGACCAAAAAATTATCCGAAATGCAATGAGATAGCCTGGCGTCGTTTATGAAAATTTATCAGAGCTATGATTCACGTCTCCGCACTAAGTTAGTTTCTCATAGATGGCGCTGTAGCCAACTATATTAGCCTGAAACACTAAGCTTTTCAAAGTGTCGAAGACAGGAATGCAAGGCAGCTCCAGGAACACGTCGATGCCGTGGCGGGGGTCATCGTCGGTCCGGAGCAATCAACCTACATTCCATTCGGCCTTGGGCGACCTGCGGTACCCGCTCCGAGACTACGGCAGTTCCTAGACACCTAAATGGACCAGCACCGCACTATATTAGGCACCTGATCAGGGAGAACAGAAGACTCAAGCGAGAACATCTCCAGCTGTTGACAGAGGAGTCGAGAGTTGCGCGAAACAGAGCATCGCTAGCTCTGAAGAACGCACTCGCGGAACTCCAAAACTGCAGATGGAATGCAGCCTTTGCAGAACTAGAGACCCAGGATGGTACGGCCTGGACTATGCAGCGAAAATTTCGTCGTCAGCGCACCACGATCCCCACTCTTCACGGCCAACGCGGCTTGGCCTACTCCAGTGAAGAAAAAGCCGAAGCATTCGCCGGTTCGCTAGAATCCGAATGCAGACTCAATTACCATGAAGACGAGGACGACAACCACGAGGAGGCCGTGGAAGTCGCAGCCGAAATCATGAGGAGTCGACCACCTGGCCAGGAGACGGATCACCCCTCCAGTCCAGAGGAAATCCGTCTGATCATCCGCAGGTTGAAGGTCAGAAAGGCGCCGGGAAGGGACGGCATCAACAACAGGATGCTGAAGAACCTTCCCTCCAAAGGCATTGCTGCGCTCACCAACATCGCCAATGCCACCCTGAGACTTAACCACTTCCCGCGGCGGTGGCGGGAAGCCCAGGTTATAATGCTCACCAAGCCAGGTAAGGACCGGAAGTTGCCCCAGAACTACCGGCCCATCAGCCTGGTTTCCTCGATGGGCAAAGTAGTCGAAAAGGCTATCGCCGTTCGACTAGAGAAGCAGGCAGAAGAACTGCAACTTCTCCCCCCAGAGCAATTCGGCTTCAGATCTTCCCACAGCACGGAACTCCAAGCGCTACGACTGACAGAAAACATCACCAGCGGCTTCAATCTCCAGGAGGCAACCGGCCTCGTCCTGCTGGACGTGGAACGAGCCTTCGATCGAGTTTGGCACGATGGACTCATCGCCAAAATGGAAGCCGCCGGAATCGATGCAAACATGTGCCAACTGATCCAGAGCTATCTAACACAAAGATGGTTCACGGTGAAGATTGGTACATGCCATTCAACAAGACGACAGCTGGAAGCAGGCGTGCCCCAGGGGTCAGCCTTAGCCCCCCTGCTCTACAACATCTATACTCACGATGTACCGAAGACAGCTGACTCAATGCTGGCCCTATATGCAGACGACACTGCTATAGCCGCCAAGCATCGACGACCCGAGATCATCCGTAGGAGACTACAGGATGAACTGGACCACATCCAGGACTGGTGCGTGAAATGGAAAATCCGCATCAACGTCCAGAAGACGCAGGCAATCTTCATCCAACGAAGAAGGATTGCAAGACCTCTCGAAGCATCCATCTTCGACGAAGATATCCAGTGGAGCGACAAAGTCAAATATCTGGGGATCGTATTTGACAAGTCCCTCACCTGAAAAGATCACATAGAAGCTGTCATCGCAAAGACCAGAGCAGCCATGGCTCAACTCTACCCATTACTGGGTAGACACAGTCGGATGCCGCTAGCGACCAAGCTACGGCTGATCAAGGCCATCGCCAGACCTCAGCTCGCTTACGCCTCCGCGGTCTGGGGGTACGCTGCCCCCAGCTACCGCAAGCGACTTGCTGCTCTAGAGATGAAGCTACTCCGCATCGCCACCAGTGCACCATCCTACGTAAGAAACTCAACCTTGCGTATGAACCTGCACTGGGACACCATTCACGAGTACATGAGGAAAAAAGCGGAGAAGACCTTCCAGAAAGCTCAGGACCACCCGAACGAGCAGCTAAGATTCCTCATGGACTACGATCCGGACGAGAGGCCTCGCAACCGCAGAACCAGGTACCCTAGACCAAGGTCTCAGTTGGCACCCGCTAACTGGAACCTTGACTAGGAGACTAGGAGAACCCACGGCGTGGGTGCAGAGGACCAGGAACCACCGGGACCAGGACCCACCGGGACCAGGACCCACCGGGACCAGGACCCACCAGGACCAGGACCCACCAGGACCAGGACCCTTCAGGACCAGGACCCACCAGGACCAGGACCCTTCAGGACCAGGACCAGGAACAACATATTGGTAAGAGGACTTGAAACTCTTGATTTTTCGAAAACAAGAGTTTCAAGAGAACCTAGCAAACCCTCTATCGATGATCGCTTAACGACATCGATAGAATGTGCGAGGTAAAGGGAACCAACCCGGCGTTCCCAGAGACTGAAACACATGAGGAGACGTTGTAGCAGACCGCAGGTCACGCAGAACAAATACCGAGACGCTGATGAGTCGGGCCACGCGGAGGTTAGGGTTTAGTGGGTATTAGGTGGTCTCCTCAAGACAACCTGGAGTCCCAAACACGCCGTAGCTCGGGCTATGGTATGGTGCGTAAACGCATTCCCCCCTCACCAAAAAACAAAAAAAAAAATTTCAAAGTAGATTCTAATCATTGGGCAGAGGAAAAACAGCTGTTACAAATTCTCATAGATGACTCCAAGGTTTTTATTGTGCGCCATGGTTGGCTATTTTCAGAATGAGTTAATCAACAGGTCCAGCTAATGGTACCCGTTTAGAGAATAGTTCTGAACGATTCGTCATGAATTCCAAAATTAATGAAATTTTCCCCAACCTTTCCATATAATTTTTAATATTCCCAAAGTAGATCAATACACATTCATTAAAAAATATACGCTTTTGTTGACATTATCTGTGAAGCTGAAAATTTAAAAAGCACGTTCGTAATAAATTATGATTCATGTTCAGTTAAAACGCAGTAAACTAGTTCTTTGCTGGGAAAAAAGAGAATTGCAATGAGTCAGTCTCGTTGGTTCAGGGAGTGACGGCTGGAGTTCCTGAATAGTTCAGGAATATGGGGATTTTCCTTGTGAAAAGAATTCAGTTGTTTGAATTTTCAACATAACTTTTTTTTCGAAATTAAAGATCAACAATTTGTTTCTGCATTTAATTGTATTCTGCTATTTATAGGAGGTCATCCAACCCGGAGAAATAGGCACCTAACCAGTGTTGCCGAACCGAACAAGACGAAATCGGTAGGTGGTGTCGTTGAAATTCAATAGATTCAAGGACAAAATAGGACGGTCGCAATGCGATAAGGGATGGATCAAGAGTCTTTGGGTCGCGCAGTGCCCTCTATAAAAAAGTATATTTATGTATTGCACACATGCCTCTTGAAGGAATTCTTTACTTAAACTTGTTCTGGTCGCTGTTCCCTTTGTAGCCACCATTGAAATCCTTTTGCCTTTCTTGTTTATAAGATTCTGATTATTTTTCTGTTTAATACATTCAATTGAATACAGACGGGCCTTGGTTTATTTCCTGCTGTCTGGAGATGCTATAATGACGGTGGTCTACCAGTTTGCACCTGTTGTACGCAAAAAAACAATATAGGAAAGCGGAATAAGGGATGTGCCTACATAATTGTAGGCCACCCAAATCTACGTCCTTGGTGTGTCCGACAGCCCAAGCGTACGCTTATGTATGACTGGTATGGGGCATAAAACTACATAGAATTGATTTTTTAGCTTTAGCGACTACAGTCCAGTCAGTATAAGGCTTTTTCCGCGGGAAAACCGCAGCTGGCTGAATTTTTGCGTAAGCTTCTGTTTGATATAAGAGACAATCCAACGGAAGTTTACGTATGTTGTTAGTATTTTTGCAGGTGGTCAAACACCACCACTAAAGTATGCCCGATATTCCTGGGTTATTCCCAATTTATATAGTCTAGTTAATATAACTTCCGTGTCCTTGGCATTACAAGACTTCATACATACAAGCTGTGTGCGACAGTGCGACCCTTGGAAACAGCTCAAACAAGAATATTGAGTATGTTGCGATTTTTTCTTCAAAATAGGCCTTTGGGATCCACATTCTGGCTAGCGGGGCACTGAATAGTTATCTGTATAGGCGAAAATTCATTAATTGTTACAAATGTGTCTAGAATGTGCAGTGCAACTTGTATCTTTGCATGGAGCAAAATATCATTTGTATTTACGATTCCATAGATTAGGTTCATGTCATAATCATGACATACGATGTGGACGTCTGCGAAGTCTGGAATGATAACTTTATTGTTTGTACCAAGTGTATTAAATGTAATGCATGTGGCCTAAATTGCCTAAAATTGCATCCATCATGTATTTCTGTCAAAGATAATGGGATGAATATAAATCAAATCCAAGCGAATAATCAAAATTTAGTCAGTTACTCGAATCGCTTGAATGCGTTGGTTTTAACCGCGGTTTTGTTGCAGGTTGTTTATTTTAGAAAAGCGCGTAGATAATTTCTGATTATTTTTATTATCACTTAATAATCTGTGCTTTTAGTTTAAGTTTAAGTTTAAAAAAGAAACCTTTCATAATATTAATGAGAGAAATGTTTTTTTTTTCAGAAAATAATTTTTAATGATAGAACCATGGCTGAGTTTATATGGCCATATTTCAATATTCTTGTGGTATATGGCTACACAGGATACTTTGTTAAGCATAGGAACTGGATTTAAAGTGTCCCCAACAACAGTAATGAGTATAACTAATAGGGTGCTCTACTTCATGCTACAACTGAAGTCAGCCTGTATCAAGTTTCCCAAAACTGAAGCTGAAGTACAACAAAAATATCCAATACTCGGCAAAATTCTAACTTGTCACATTTCAAATAACCAGAAATATAAAACTACTCCTGAGTTGGGTAAATACCACAAGTTTGCGGTGATAACTATGACATACGAGGGATGTCTTTTAAGTTTTGCATATGGAAATAAAACAACACGGTAGGTAGTTTTAAATGACTTTATTGTTTTTAAAAGTATTCTCCACGAAGATTAATACACATCTGCATGCGCTCGAACCAAATTTTGAAGCACTTATTCCACTCGTTTGTTGGCAGATCCAGATGGAACCTTTGACCGCGCAGTCTGTTTTTAATTTTCGGGAAAATCGTTAGGACCTAGATCGGGACTATATGGAGGATGGTCCAATAATTCCACGTTTTCTTCCGTTAAATAGTGCCTTGTTGTTTAGGCTGTGTGCGAGCTTGCATTGTCTTGGTGGAGGATGATTCTTCTTTCGGGGTTGATTTTTCGAAGCTCGGTGATGACTTTTGGCAAACAAATGGTGGTATACCAATCCGCAGTAACAGTTCTTTGCTCATTAAGAGGAATTGTTGCAATATGACCCGCTTTAGACACAAATGTCGCGACCATCTTTTTCGAAACACTTCGAGAATGGATGACTTTTGTTGACTTTACTTCGCCTTGGAACACCCAAACAGCCGACTGTCGTTCATTTTCTGGTTCATAACAGTAAATCCACGATTCATCACCACTAACAATGCTGTACACATTTTTGAGTTTCCGGAATTGAAACGGTCAAGCGTTTTTTGACACCAATTAACCCTGGCTGCTTTCTGCTCTTCAGTCAACAGGTGGTTTTTTTTATGCTCCAACTACCACGAAGGCCTAAGGCCTAAACACCCATTGGGTACCGTGGGGCTATGGGGGATACAGGGGAAAGGGGGAACGGCACACGGACTCTGGCGAGAGAACACGTGTGCATACAACATGCACACATTCTGGCTACGCCTACAAGATCCGCCGGGTGGAACCTCCGCGTTAGACAGTCAGAGACCGTCTACCACCTACGGACAATCACAACATCCATAGCCAAGAGAAAAATTTCTCCTGGTACGGGATTCGAACCCGCTCAGCGCACAGCGACTGATCAGGAGACTGAAGAGTCTACTACTGTGGCCACCGCTGCTGCCTGAGCTGGGGTATCGAACCAGAAACTAATTTTCTTACTCCTAATTCTTCATGTAAAATTTTTTGAATTGTGGTCTTTGAGATCTTCAAGGACGCCTCAATCTCGCGATATGTCACATGTCACATCTTCAATGATGAGTTTGCGCACAGCATCGACGTTTTCCTGGGTGACTCCGTTTTTGGTGCACCCACCCTGGGATCGTCGCTAAGACTCACCCGTCCACGTTTGAATTCTCTATACCAATGGGAAATTGTCGACTGATGTAGCGCTTCGTTGCCGAAAACAGACAGTAACTCAGCAAGGCATTCTTGTTGAGATAATTGTCTCTGAAAGTTGTAATAAATTATGACGCGACAATGTTCTCGGTTGAGTTCCATTTTTCTAATGACTTGGTGACACTTAAAAATTCAATGTGGTGAGAACACTGCACGAATTGTTGTGAAACTTTGAATTTAAGTTTACTAAAGAGTGAAGTTAAGATTCAGTACTGACGTTCGATCCGCGCGGCCTACTATGTTTCTATATGCAAATCTTAAAAGACATCCCTCGTATAACAGCCGATTCATGACGTCACGGATCTTATAACCAAACTGGTAACCATACTCGCTTGAACGAATCGGTAAATACCAATCCAAAATGGTAAATACCACTTTCATTTGGTTATTGGCTTGAAGTTGATTATAATTTCATCTTCCAATAATTATTCACCTGATGCGAAAAGTATACTTTTGCAAAAAGAAGTGAAGTGTTTAAACCGTGAACTGAACTTGACCAACATACGACTGGAGGACTTAGAATACACTGTAACATTATGAATAAGTCCTTGTTAAAGTCTGCTCCCCATCTACTTCCGGCTTACAAGCAGGCAACGTTATGGTCGGTACACACGGCAACGATAAAACTGCACAAACGAACTGCACAGTTCATTTGCGCAGTTTATCGAACGTTCATAGTACGTCCACACATCGACGATATCTGCGTCGATTTTCGTCCATACGTTCGATGAAACTGCGCAAATGAACTGTACAGTTCGTTTGTGCAGTTTTATCGTTGCCGTGTGTACCGACCATTATACTGAAACGCGATAAATAAAATTCAGACAGAAGACAGAATCCCCTCAGAACCAGTATTGATAATATTAGGTTAATTGCTCTCCTGACCTTATGCCAAAATTTATATTAAATGACAATAGGAAAAATTGGATATATTTTTTTACCAGTTTATCTGGTAGTAGCCTTGACATTTGATAAAATTTCTATGCAAATAACCTTCATTGGTTAGTATAGTAGTTCAGTATTTTTCAATTCGAACTCTTTACACCTTTCTATCAAATAGATTCCAACTTAATTGTAGATTTACGACCTCAATGCAAATCTGTGCTACTTGCTATTTTTTGTAACGGTGCAACAAAGCGTAGCTGAAATTTGGAGACTTTACACTCGCTAGAAAGTTGTTATGCTCTCCCCTGCTGTTTTAGTGGCTGAAACATGTGATCAAAATTTTGCCTTGCTAGTCGAGGTTCAGGGGTCAAATCTACAAAATTCTCATCAAAATTCATTCAATGATCCAGTCACATGATTTTTGAATTAAGTGCATATTAAGATACATCTATTAGTTAACCCATAGCCAACAATGGGCACAGGATTTTATTAAAGCAGATTTATCTTGCCAAAACGATTTAGTATCAACCGACAATTCAGTACGTTGAATTTTGAACTGTACTGCGTGATTGTCATTTGTTTTTTTAATTTTCCCCTACCATAGCAGAAAACATCACGTTATTATTTTTGTTATCGGCCGTACATTTATTACAAGAGCGGTGAGATATAGGGCGTATCTTATTTCGATAGACTTTACCTCCCGTACAGAGATAGATAATAGTTGTGATGCTTAGTAAAGAGACAAAAAACCAAGCTTAGACCATGCTGATGGGTGTCCAAGAAGCACGAAACAGCTGTCCATGGATAGCTGTCTTTTTGGTCGGACGGATGAAAGCATCATGATTCGGTTCATTACAAGGTTTTTATTGCCTACAAATGAATTATGTCGAATTACCATTACCATTACCGGGATGTAGTTATCCAAGAAAAACCTAGATTTACCAATAAGATGATGATTGTTTCTGTGACTGAACCTGTATAATTTTTTGGGCGTACTGCCTTTCGTTCAGCTCAGTATCATATCAAGTTTTTATTGTGTGGAAGTTCCTATAGCTACAACCGTGTCCGATTAAAAATGCATTTTTAATTAATTAAAGCTTAAGTGCGAATGTGAGATATAAATTATATTATTTCCGTCAACGGTCAACCTGCCTGTTGGTGGTTTTATCATTGTGTTGGTCTCAAAAATCACCTCAGCGAATTTGATGTTTGGAAAACGTTTTTATTAATTAAAAAACTTTTTTAAACATCTTTATCGATATAGAACAAATACTAAGATCGTTATTCAAATTAAAACCAAGTGATTCCTGATTTTATCGTCTCTCGGCAAATATCCACGTACCACAATTCAATGTAATCGACCGTGAAGCTACTATCATATTATGTAATAAATAATAAATGCAGTTACCTACAACCAACAAAAAAGTTGCAGGTCTGTATTTGGATTATTTAGTTACATACATTCTGATCAGCCATTTTAAAAACCCAATATGCCCGTATAATGGATCAAGAGATGAGGTTGCCTTACAAAAAGATGCGAGGGACGTACGAATAAGTTAAAATATCCCAGCAAGTTTGACATTCTTGAGTTTGAAATTTTTGAGTATCCAGATCACTGATATTTTTTAGCTTGGGAATCCTTGAATCCTTGTGATGTTCAACCAATCAAAACATCGCCTGTGACATCACTAACTGACCAAACGGCCCAATGGTGTTTTGTTCACAATCATGTTCCAGGGAATGTTTCTGTTGCCATGTTGCCATGAAATGCGTGAAGTTCAAGGATTCAACATTGTACAGCATTGGTTGTATAAGCATTGTTTAGTCAAACCTGCTCAAATAAGATACGAAATTTTGCAATGAGCTCTGACAAGATCATGGGCGTCTCCAGGAGTTTTTATGAGACGAGGAGAGGGGGGCGATCATCGAAAAGAGATAACTTTCTGTCAAATGAACCAAATTTTCTTAGGAGGTGGCACAATCTTTAGAAACTCAAAATTTTGTGCAAAAACATGCTTAATATGCAAAGGGTCACGGCTTACAAGCAGGGTTTTTTTCACTGTAAATAACTCAAATTACATCCATGAAATTTTTGGTTTTGAATATTTTAGAACATATGTAATTTAAACTTTCATAGATATTTTCCTTTTTATGTTAGTATGATTGTTTTTTAAAAGCCCAATTCAAATTCAGCATTTTTGTCAGAAATATTTAACTTAAGTATTTTTATATGAGCACATGATCGCAAAACTTTCTACCTCAAATCTATAACAAAACACAGTAAGACATAAAACTTATAGTGTATAAAAATAAAAGTGTTGCTCCACTGTGGCCACATTAAAAACAAAAGCTGGATTCTCATTGTAATTATGTACAGATTTGTTTCAAATTGTGTTTTTAATGTGAGCACAGTAGAACAACACTGTTATTTCTATGTTTTGTATTTGAGTGTGTTTTATTATAGATCTGAAGTAGGAAATGTCACATGAATCCACCATGCACTAATATAAAAATATTGGAAAAAGGTGCAAATTTTGGACAAAAAAGCCAGAACTGCAAACTTTGGGCTTTTAAAAAAGAATCAAGAATTATAACAAAAAAGAAAAATGTTCATAAAAGTTCAAAATACGTAAGTTCTAAGATATTTAAATGCAAAAATTTCATAGATGCAAGCTACTTGAAATTTGAGTTAGGTATTTTCAGGGCCAAAAACCCAGTTACCCTTTTAAGGTACAGCCAGATTCTGAGGGGGGCATGGCACAATCCTGTGGGCGCCCATGGACAAGATGCTAGGATAACATAAGCAAAATGCTGTTTATAGATTTGAAATGTATCTTTTAAAAGTTATAGAATGAAAAGTTAATGGATTATGAATTTGCAGTAAATATGCTTTTATTTGAATAAAGCACATCTTTTTATAACCAAATAAAAGCTATTCCATTCAGAGTGCAATAAATGGATCTGGAATCCTGACCTGCACCCAATAAAAAAGGTGGATGCAATTTGAACTAAATGATAAGTCTGTCATTATCCAATCAACTATTTTGTAAACAAAGATCATCAACCTAACAAAAATAGCCAAAAGCAACCCAAGTGCAGTAACATTTTTGATGCAGAAAGTATAAATGCTACATCTAACAAGCCGGTGTAAATGAAGGCGTGTTCTAGAAGCAGTGCATAAGCAGGGCGTTAATCCAGTATTTTTACTTTACCTTTTCTAATTCCTTTTCGATTTCTCCAGCCCGAATTACCAGAGGTCCTCGGACAGCATATTCCAGAACCTTGACATTAGGATTGAGATTATCTAGCGTCAAAGAGTGCTCTGTGGATGCCATCGCCGCGGCCTGCCTTCTAAATGACGTACTAAATTGGCGCAGCTCTTTCCCATGGCTGTAAATGCGGAGACGCGATAATAATCTTGATGTGGACATTTTATTGGCTGAACGCGGTGGTGGTACTCGACAGGTTATTGGAAATCACGTACTACCGGAATCCCCGGCTTTCTGAACATTCAGAAATTACTTTCGCGAAGTGGAGATGCACGATGCAACGCGATGTCGACAGTTACGGTTACGTATTGATACTAAATCGGGCCTGTGCATACACAAATACACTAGTCCACGACCAAATGACCTCACGATAAAGTGTACCAAAGTGCTTTGGAGTCAAATGTTATCGCTGAAATTCTTCTTCACTTGGAAATTTGAATGAAATTAGTTTTATGGCTTCACCACAGCACTGTTATTGATTTTAGAAACAAGCAAAATTTCCTACCGTTGGGATCAATTTCAAGATTTTGACTGTGCAAAAAGGCATTATGTAATGCGATGCTGACGTGTGATCAACCAAAAATAACTCCTGAATGACAGTTTGTTTCACACATCAACATCACATAATGCAAATTCGCACGAGTTTATTTATTTACTACTCCTTTTCGGTTTACTTTTACTGTCAAAAAATTATTGATTTTGAGAGCTTACAGCTGATCCGAAAACAGCAAATAATCTATGTGTATAGGCAACCAAACATACGTAATACCTTTCAGTTACTTTCCATTTTTTTGCAAGAATTCTACAAAATTTTAATAAGGTCTGGGACTTATTTATTTTAATTATATTTCAACCTTATCAATGAAAATTCAATAACACTTTAATTACATTTATGATTTATGAATTTTATGTGGTTGCTGCGGATAAGGCTCCGGTATGCGGGCCATATGTCTCATGGTAATGTATCCGTAAGTTCATTAGAACAATACGAGTGAGGACGAAATATGATGGAAAAATTCTTGAAGTTTGGGTTTTTCAAGCGACTCCGACCTTTTCATAGAAATCGGACCTTCTGTTAGGAGCCTGGCTTACGGCAAAGCATTGGCGCATGAAAATTGACATTTACAGAACAGGTTATCAAACCTGAGAAATCACCGTTATCGACCACAATGCCTTATTAAAAAAGTAGAATTTGTCTCCTCAGGTAAATATAGAAAACAAAAAAATCTATTGTTTATTTCACGGTTGTTTATCGTTTATTGGGCTTCGTAATATAAAACACCAATACCTGAAAATACTAACGGGCAATATCGGTAGTTTTTGCCAAAATTATTGAACTATCTTGAGAAAGTGAATGAAAGCAGTGCTTCTTTATTAACTAATTCATTATGGAGCTTTAGAACATGATTCATTTAGTCAAACTTCATTGTGTCAGTTTGATAATTGAACCTTGGACTAATTTTTAAATTCCGAAATACTTTAGAACTGCACTAGTTTTCCTTATTCTCGACATTTTCATACAGTATTCCATGCAACCGAAGCATGTCAAGTAACCGTTCTCAGTTGCATACATGGATGTATGGAAAAATGTCCTTAAAATATATGAATTTCCATCCTGTCACTTCCACAAGTTTGCGCAAGTGCCGATGTACCTGTATGTGGTTTCGCCACAGTTTCGCAAATCTATTTTTGTATTTCGAATTTGTAGTTCGCCGCGTCTTTCTTCCTTTGTTAAGCATATTAAAAGCAGAGTCAAAGCGAGTATGTTCTTGTCATCCACCATGCTTTAAAATGCTACTATTCGAAACTGTTTGTGCCGCCGAATACATGTACAAAAAATTTCAACAAGTATATGCTTGCCAAGTTACAGTTTACATCATATCATATTATGTCCTTCACGCCAATAGAGTTGTTTGAACATGTAACGTATTTGTCTGGTCAATGAAACCACATGTATTTAAAATTCTTCTTTAAATATTTCAATCACAAAGGTGGCCTTCTTCAATACAACGACAATATATTTGATTGATATATATGTCATTGTACTAATGGAGGTCACCTTTGTTACTGAAACGCTTACTACATCAAAGAAGAATTTTAAATACATGTGATTTCGTTGGCCGGACAAACATATGGGCTTCTCAGGTAGGGCCTATCATCGGCAAGAGCTATTTTTTTTGTGAAAATCTGCCAAACGTTTTGAAGACCGGGTAGCAAACTTTCTCAGGCGGAGGGAGGAAACCTAAAAATTCCCGAATAAATTGTCAACTGGATCAGCTATATATCTAAAAAGAATGGTCAACGGTAGGTGTCATTTCAGACAGCACCAGGCATTCATCAACTACCTCTCCACAAACTGCTTTTGCCTTGGAATGATCCTCCTATTGTCCTATGTATTATTTGGTATGGGTGACAATGCTACTCAGGTTTTTTAATACATGAAATTCCTAATATAATTCGAACAGATTTGGAGCTAAGTCCACCAGTGGAAAGATCTACCTTCATTAAGCTTGTGCCGCTCTTTGCAAGAATTATAATGTCCTAAAATCGTCTTACAGCACAATTATCTGCCAACACTCGCACTTTAAAAAAATAACACCAACAATAAAACTGTCAAAAAATTAACATATGTCAAGTCCACTTGTAGTATGCACTTTCATCTTGACTACAGACTGAGATTTTAGGGACAAACAAATCGTAGGCTTGCTCTTTCTGATTAGTATGAATTCTTATATGTACTGTCTAGTAAGCTTAGCTATTTCCTTATTTGCCAAATAAAAAATGGCGTCAAGTAAGTTAACACTGTACTTCCCATGCTACGCTGGCATCAGTTCGTAAAAGATTAAGTTCGGCACAAGTTAGCCCTTCTGAGAAAAAGGCTGCGAACATGTATAATAAGAAATCAAATTGCAGCAGGCGCACATGATCGTTGCGATGACCAATCCGGCTTGAATGGCGATATTGGCCTTCACCATGTAGTGCACACAGCTCAGCCCACAGCACCACAGCAGTACGGAAGCGATTGTCGACGGTGACGTCGACCATCGAGGACGACGCTTGTCCATCCCGGGGACCACGTCGCACTTATCGGAACCCGACTGTAGGATATGTGCTTAGAATTACTGGGGATGGAGGCGTATAAATATACAAACGTTAAAAAATTGTGATATATCCTCCCCCATCCCCTGCAGCCCCTAACACTCAACTTTTTTCCGAAAATGGCTAGGATGGTCCGAAACATGACAAAACGAAGATTGAACGATTTTTTGTTTTTGGCCTTTTTCTTTAGATTAGCGGACACACCGACAGAAAGTGACATGTTTTCTCGTGATAACATCCAAAAAACATAATAACTCATTCTCGAGACCACAATACTTCCCCGTCAGTAGGAGTGGGAGGTAAAAATATAGATCACGTATGTACAGATCTGATAGGTTAACTTTGAATTAGGTAGGTGTAAGGAGGCAGTCTATCGCTTTAGCACTTCACTTCGAAGCAGATATTTTCTGGTTTCTACTTCAATTGTCTAGCGTGTGTAAGCAATTAGACAACGTAGTGTTTGCATTAGCACAAGTGGTTCTTCGTTCAAGAGGTTAATTTAAGATCTTAGTGCAATACTCAAGCCACATTTGAATAAAACAATACATTTTCATCTAAAAGCACGCGTCGTATAGGTATCTATGTCCTAAGTTGATTTTTTGATAATTCGCTGAAAGATGACGCTATAATTTATAAAGCAGTTTTTGAACAGCCACGATATCTCACAAATATATGCACCAATTACAAGGGCGCCAAACGAAAATTGGTCGCTGGAGAAAACAATGATACAGAGAACAAAGATGGTGCTGGATTCAGTTCAGATGATTGTGTGAAGGATAGTCACTATCGTCACATTGATAGCAGTTCTGATAGCGAGTCTTAGCGTGTAACTGAGGCGAATGAATACATTTGTGTCTATACTCGTAATGACTTTACTACCGTCATAGATGTGGTTTATGCTTTTATTACGTAGGAAAACTATTGTGTGTGTTAAGCAGTGATGTCAGGATTGTATAAAACTTATAACTGTAGATTCCTGCAAATAAAGCCAATATGTGGCTGGAATCCCTTGTTGCTACAAGCCCTTTAATCATGATAAATCTTTTCTGTCGGATGACTAACAGAACAGCATATACCGTACATTGCGGAGCCCGAGCAACTGTTAAAAATATCAGAGAACCAATCACCGATAACCATAATGAGCACGTGATATGGACGAAGCGTTTTGTATGGATATGCTTAAGATGATTCCGATGACGTAACCTGTCAAGCTTTCTCGTAAGAGTTGTCATCGCATCGGTCAAGGACACTGTCGGTATCGAATCGGCGTGTCAAAAATCGGTTTCAGAATTATTCTTATTGTGTTATAAGTTGCAGTACAATACGGATTTCTAGAAGTTTTCTAGTATTAACACGTTGATTGAGCGTCGAGCATGGCAGCCCCTGTTATTCTTACAACTACATCAAAGCACACAGCGACGGTAATTTATTTTCATGGATTTTTCTTTAATTAGATTTATAAGTTGACTATTTTGCAGCTAATATTTTTGCATGGACTTGGAGACACCGGGTAAGTGTTAGTTATCTTTAGAATGGAACCCTATCGCATCTTGTGCTAAAAATAAGTTGGTGTGTATGCATATCAGCATACGTTAGAAGTTTCTTGGTTTCCAAACTCTGTGAGGATCATAATCAGATTGAACTCTTTAGGCAAGGATGGGCAAGTGCAATGGCAGCTCTGAGGCCCCCTCATGTGAAAGTAATATGCCCTACTGCACCCACAATGCCAGTCACATTAAATGCTGGTTTTCGAATGCCCTCATGGTTTGATTTGAAGACATTGGATGAGAGTGGTCCAGAAGATGAACCAGGTAAGTCAATGCCAGTGTTTTTACAAATCTTAGATTCAATATATCAAGTTCAATAAATCCTTTGCCGCCAACTTTTGCTATTTATTATTGAATCATCCATCCATGGTCATAGCCAGAAATATGGCTGGAGGGTAATGACTATATTCCAAGATTGACTTTAGAGTAATCGGGTGCTTGTGACTACACCTGTTGTTCGCACTAGCTGAGCTATTTTGTTGGCTGTCATTTCATTTCTTTATAAAAACCTAAATTAAAGTCAACCAGTAATTATAGTGATAACTTCAGAATACCACCAGGGCCAAGTAAGTTGACTACGAATTGGTAGTCATCCTTGGAGACTAGTAGGCTGAAAAGTATTAACAGTGAGATGTATGGTTGTAAATGTCTAGTCCGGAAAATATCTTTGGATTTGACGGGAAAAATATTCAGATTTAAGACCTATTAGTATGCTACCTGAGCTATATAAATTATTGGAGAGGGCAATGAACGCTCAAATAAATGAATATCGGAATCTCAAATATTAAAATCAATACAATGTGGT
The DNA here is from genome assembly GCA_963669975.1 of Acanthoscelides obtectus. NCBI lineage: Eukaryota > Metazoa > Arthropoda > Insecta > Coleoptera > Chrysomelidae > Acanthoscelides > Acanthoscelides obtectus. The sequence continues at coordinate 33,833,287 of CAVLJG010000003.1, read as the reverse complement.
TTCTGCAAGGGCTACAATACTGCAGGTGCATTTTGTTGGAGCTGACAAGCAATATTGTTAGAACGTGGGATTAGCCAATGATAACAGTAGCACTTCTGCATTTTAGTAATGCATTGGACAATTATCATGATATACTTGCTAAATGTAAATTTTACAGTTTGTCATATTCCTCTATTAATATGTTTTTTAGCTAATCGCTATCAAAGAATTACTATTGATATCGATGTGTTGCCTAAATGTACCATTCCATCTACAGTATCCCAAGGTTCTGTACTCAGATCATTATTATTTATTTGCCCCTGATGTGCACATGTTCTATTTTTTGCTGATGACTCCCAAATTTATAATCACTTCCTTAGTATTAATACTGTAATTGCTGAATATGAAATTAATGAAGATATAACATCAATTAATGCATATTATGCAAAAAGTCATAACCTCAAACTAGATCCTTCAAAATCAAAAGTGCGTATTTTTTCACCTAAACCTTTTAGGAATCATGCTTAAAGCAACAAGTTAGTTAAGATGGTGGTTCTATCGAAGTTAATGAAGCAGTCCATAACTTGGGAATTGTTTTTGATGAGCGTCTCAAGTTCAGACCTTATGTAAACAAATTTAAATAAAAGCTGCTTTTCCATCTTACGTCATTTATATCTGAATAAACAAAATGTCGATTACCAAACTAAAAAAACCTTTTGCGAATCCGTAATTATGTCCAAAATTGCTTACTGTGATATAGTTTACCGTTTTAGATACAATATCTCTGTCACGTTTACAGACATTTCAAAATTCATGTTGCAGACTAATCAATAATTTAAGAAAATATGACTATATAAGCAGTTCTTCAAGTGACTTGAAATGTTTGAAGGTGAGAGAGATATTGGAGCTAAACCTATTAACTTACAGTCATGAGCTTTTGCTTACTTCGATACGGTTTACCGAGACACGCACAATACCTCATTATTTTATAAGTGCTTCACATGCAATGTAATAACATTTTATCATAAATTGCCTCAGGCATTGAAATCACTAAATTCCAATAAATTTAAAAAACAAATTAAACAATTTATTTTAGAAAAGTACTGACCTGCATAGTTTGACCACTCACTTCGGCAAAATGTTTCATTTTCTGTGTACATTCATATGTATGATTAAATTTTCATTATTAACTGTTAGTATACTTGGGAATATTACTTTTATATATTTATAATCGCTATCGCATTTTTTTGTAATATCAAGGGTTGGTGGCAGAATAGCTTCAAGCTTAACTTCGCCTCTAATTAAAAACGTTTATTATTACTATTATTATACATAACTATTATGTTGGTAATACGGCCGAAACGTCATCAGTAAACGGTGTTTCCAACATATGGAGGATTGTGGCTGTATCTATCTCAATATTTTTTCAGGAATTAAGGCAGCAGCTAAACAGGTTCATACTCTGATAGAATCAGAGATATCTGCTGGTATTGCAGCTGAAAGAATAATGGTAGGAGGGTTTTCACAAGGTGGTGCACTGGCTTTGTATTCGATGCTCACTTATCCACAAAAATTGGCTGGTGTAGTAGCACTTTCATGCTGGTTACCACTCAACAAGAGTTTTCCTGCTTCAAAAACGTCTCCTGATGATGTACCAGTAAGTTAATAATTAGCAATGCTGATTTATTCCATTCCAATCTGAATGGATAAGTCTGGAGATCGCTATCATATTTACGCATATCCGTTAATACTTACGTCCCTGACAATGAACTATTCCAATGTACGTCGTGGAATATCAGTAATGCAGTATTTTTGTTACTCATCATACTTGTAAATGTGTATTGATGAGAAATGAACCTGTTATTAAATCCTTGAATTCAGTATCTGAATATTTAAAGGCTTTTTCCGGGGAAACGCCCTCTACATATATTTAATAACGAAAAGATCATATTTGGATCTGTGGTACTTGCTTATTATCACATTAATGGTCGTATTTTTATTTGTAATTATTGAGGCTTGTGGAAAAAAATTTCCCTACAAGTTGTCATAGTGTATTAAGAGCGCAAAGTGCTTCTTGGCCGCGCGAGAAAGTAGAGAAGATTATATCATATCATGATATTAATCATTTGCTACTTTGTCACTCTAGAATGGCATTTATATAATTTGTAATTTTATCTGTAATATATTTATTTTCTTAGGTATTTCAGTGCCATGGAGATTGTGATCCTATTGTTCCTTACAAATGGGGGCAAATGACAGCGTCTGTGTTAAAAACCATGTTGACAAATGTTGACTTCAAGACCTACCGAGGAGTAGGTCACACTTCATCCGACCAAGAACTCGTGGATGTGAAGCAATTCATAGAAAAGTACCTTCCTAGTCAATAGACGATTTTTAAATATATAAGCTTGTTCTTTGTATTTGTTAAGTTACTACCTTCGCTGTTTTCCCGTTTCTCCAAAGATTAAGAGAAATGTTGAACAGTGGACATACATAAGTCTGCAATTAGTAGTGATAGTTGATAACTGATTTTAGTCATAGTGGGATCTATGGACTAGGTTACTGTCGCATTTATTCCATTTTCTGCATCTTTTTGTCGACCAGGTCTTCCTATAAAAGATCATCGTCATCGATTCATAGTAAAGTTTACAGAATACGCATTGTTGGGTCACTGGGTATTACAAAAACCTTTTAAGTACGTATCTCTTGAGGTGGTTCTTGCGTCTGGCCACAATAAACAATTTGATAGAAATGTTCCAAAAATTAATATAAAACTTGGAGAATTAAAATATTATCCTACAATTTGAAGAACACCTGCCATTTCGTTTTTGTGGGCGTCTATTGAGTATTGTATGGGTACATAGTGAAATTTTATACTTTTAGTATACTGCTCAGCATTTCTCTCACAACTAACATTCCGTACTCCTTTGCATGGTATATAAAAGTAATTTTAGTCACTTGAATCTGTGAAATTATGTACCTTGTAATTTAAATTATTGATTTAGACAAATAAAAAACATAAGTACATTTGATATGTGACATATTGCTCCTAGATGATTATTATTCCGCCTAAATCTGCAGTCGTAACTACAGGCATTATTAAATAAGTGACAGGTTTTTTCACGGTTTTTGGAGCGTCACAGTAAAACTGGGAATTACTTCTAATCCTACCATATCACATATGCTTGAAATACCAGTGGGAAAGTTCACATTTCAAATATGCGGCAACCGTATACGCGAGGAAGTGGGGAGAGGTCTTAATCGACGCGTACGGCGTGCGGGTTAAATAGTCACAATGGAACGTTGGACCGGAGCGCAACGTGCTTTTGCTATCAAGGCTTACTTTAGTTACTTTACTTTACTTACTAGTGGTGATTCATATGCAGCTGCCCTTCAGAAATTTTGTACACGATACAACATTCGCCGACAAAGAGATGCCCCAAGTAAGAACCTATTGAAAAAGTGGATTAAGAGGTTCCGTGAAACAGGCTCTACTCTTGGTCAACCCATTCCAGGCCCCACACCTACTGCGTCGAGTAAGTGATTTGGTCATTGCAAATCCTTGGTGTTCTGTACGGAAGCATTCCGCTGCTTTGGGAATCTCTAGGCCAACACTGCATGGCATAATGAAGAAAAAAATGCGTTTTCACCCTTATAAAATCCAATGAGTCCATGCTTTAAAGGAAAGGATTACGTATTACGGAAATCTTGTGCTCAACGGAACTCGAGAACGTTTTTTTCAGCGACGAGGCCCATTTTCACTTAGACGGTTATGTGAACAAGCAAAATTGCAGATATTGGGCACCAACGAACCCAAAAGAGAAACATCAACAACAGCTACATAGTCTAAAGGTGACTGTTTGGTAAGTCATATCCTCTAGCGGTATTATTGAAGATGAAAACGGTCATGGATTGACAGTCAATACAATGACATGACTGACACTTTTTTTGCTGCTATTGTAAAAACAGAACGTCGATTTAACAGAAACACATGGTTTCAACAGGATGGGGCGACTGCCCATACTTCCAGATAATCCATGGACACAGTGAAAGTTCTTTTTCCTAAAAAAGTTAGAAGGTACAACTGCAATATCGGCAGTCTCTATTAGAAGTAATACCAGAAAGTGAGTAAAAACCACGGTCCTGTGTCGCCCAATTCATGTGTGTGCAAGAGTGAGTAGCAGCTGCATTATGGATTGGCTTGGGGAATCTGCAATTTCCCTAGTGGGAAGTTAAGCTATGATACCGTGAAAAGAACTATAAGTATCATCAACAAAATTATATTTAATCAATAATAACATCTAAGATTCCTAGCCTATATTGTTTAGAATTTGTATTCCTAATCAAAACTTTATTTTTGCACTTCAGAAATAGTAATTTCTCCAGTGAACATGACGCAATGTATCCAATACCTTTCGACTTGCTTAGAAGAAAGCTAAAACCTCCTTGCTTTACAAATCCCATTACTTCTCGAGAGCAAGAGTGTCGTAAAGTTTTAGTTTCGGGAAGCCATAATTTTCTCATTTGCATGGTGTAATTCTTAAGCATTTCCTTGTCTAGAGGGATAATCTGCAATAATATGTAAGTTCAGTATTATAATGTAACTGTGACTCAGCAAACAGAATTCAATTTTGCATAAAGCTCAGTATACACTGTGGAACTGGTTTTGAAAAACTTGTTGCGACATTAGTTTTGCTTATAAACTTATATAATATGGCATTGCTCAAATAGACGCGGCTTTTCATGATGGCAAATATTAGAGGGATCTAATTTTAACGACTCTGATAGCTTGGGTTATATGACATTGAAGGCAATGATGGATTGCAGTTCATTGGCATAGATTCGTCAGAGAATCTTATTTCAAACAGATATGAATCAAGGATCCAGTTTTGTAATGTTACTGTGGTTAAATTAGATTTACTTGTAAATTATGTGCAACACTCCATTTCAAGTATGTAAAAATTAATATCAAGATGCATGGAAAATTCCATTTTTACCTTATTATCTCTTTTAGCCCTGACTCTTCGTTTCCTCAACTTTTTCAGTAAAGATTTATGTTCTTTCCTCATTTGCTTTCTTTTGCTTTCATTGGAATCTCTGCAATTTGGTTCTGTGGGCTCTTTGGAGAAATCTTTGCTTTCTGGGAGACAAATTATTGCAAAATTATGACACGGCCCTTTCTTTAATAGGCTTATTGTTACAGGAACCAACTGATTTTCAGCAAGTTGAGGTAGTTTTGCATTCTTGTCACTAGATGATAGGACTTGCTGCAAAGTAAATGAAGCAGATGTTATATGTACAATAATTTTCATGAAAGTGCTTCAAAAATTGAAGAACAAAAAGGCTATTTATCTGAAAGATATTCTCTTGTGTTAGCCTAGCTCTGGAAAGATAATTTTAAAACGAATGAATGGATAGATTTAATAATTTGTGATAACATTTTCCAAAAAAATGTGTATTTAAAAAGCTAACCTGAATTTGTCTGAGCACTTTCTTATCCCTGATCACAGTAAAGTCTTCAACAGGTATGTCAGAACTTTTCCATTCATTCAACAACAGTTTCCAGTTGAATTCAAATGGACTAGTAATTCTGAATTTATTGTAATTTGTCCTTTTATTTGGAGGAAGCCTAAAAAATTCGTCTTTGCATTTATTGGAAACGAGCACCTCCTCTTCAACACCTGCTTTTGTGTCAGGGCTCAACATTGGTTCTGCATTGGCCTCAAAACCAATTGAGTCAGTTTCTCTTAGTCCACCTGGTCTTCCTCCCCACATAATAAGTGACAGCCATATTGGTTGAGCATATGTTGCAGGCAGTATTATATCCCAACCACTGCTATATCCTACAAATATAATACAAATATTTGCTTAGTGAACTCTATGCTATATTTTAGTCATATTCAAGACCATTTTCCATTAATAAATGTCAATGCACAGTCAGTAGTTTAATTAAAAAAAAATAGGTAAACTAATAATATAATAATAATACAAAGGGTTTGCAATATGGTATGACGTAACAAACGGATGCAGGAAGCTGCATGTTGAGACATGTCCATGAGTGCATAGTAGCCGCCAGCAGCACGTCTGTTGATTTAGTTGTTCATTCATATTGACAGTGTAAAGCGGACTATGGCATCGTGGTCACGTAGTGAGATAAGGGGCAGTTTTACGCTATAACTTTACGCGTGGTTTAAGCATAGACCAGTGCTTAGAAGAAATGACGCTTGCATTAAAGAATGATTGTCCTCATCGTACGACTATATTCAGGTGGTACAGAGAATTCTAAAGGGACAAATTCACTCTGGAGGCCGCGAACATCAGTAACAGAGGAAAACATTACTGCGGTGAGGAAAATGCTTGCCGAAGACTGGAGAGTAACATACCAACAGACAGAGGAGACCTTACACGTTCATGCACCAGCAATTCATTGAATTCTACATGACCGATTACACATAAGGAAAGTTTGTTCTCTCTGGGGACCAGATAGTCTGACGGAAGAGCAGAAGGCTCGTCGCACGACTTGGTGCAGGAAGATGCTGAAAACATTTGATAAGGGGCATTCTCGGTATGTGAACAGCATCGTGTCAGATGACGAGGCTTGGTTCTATTATTACGATGTGCCAACCAAGGCTCAAAAAAAAGTTTGGGTCTTTGATGATGAGGACACACCCGGAGCTGTCAGAAAATCCCGATCTGTTAAAAAAAATAGCTGTATTTTTCAAATCGATCGGGATTGTGGAGCGTGTCGTTTTGGACACACAGAAGACTGTCACAGCTAAGTGGTACACTGAACAGTACCTGCCTAAAGTCATAGAGTCTATGAAACACCTGCGGCCAAAGGCAAGAATGGACACTTGGTACCTCCACCATGACAACGCCCTAGCTCATCGCGCCAAAGCCTGCACCAAGTATTTGACCACTACTGGAATGAAACTTATTGAGCACCAGTTCAGATCTTGCTCCCTGCGACTTTGCACTGTTTTCACAGGTGAAAATGAAGCTAAAAGGACAATGGTTTTCTAGTGATGATGAACTTCTGAGGGCTTGGGATGAGTGTGCCTCACTCCTGGGTGCAACTTGGCAGAGCTGGTTTAAGGACTGGTTTTGGCTGATGGAGAAGTGTATTGTGGTGGACATTACTTTGAATGAAGTCAATAAATAAAACTGTATTGCAAAACTTTTATAGTACCCTTTGTAATAATATTAATCTTTATTCCAACAGGGTACATCCAATCTCAGGAATGATACAACTAGATCTGCTATAGCAAAAACATCATACATATGTCTATGAGTCACGTGGTATAAAATACAATAAATACAAAAAAAATAGTGCCAAAATATAGTAAAATGTTGAATATGGTTACACAGTTACTATATAAAACACTGACGATGTGTGTTTGTCTATTTTGTCTTTTTATCATCTTGTATCAGTTATCAGCAATAACATCACTTAGATACTTAGAATATCAGAGCTTAATCAGAATTTTTGTTGTTTTACAAATTGCTTATTTGCAAATGAAAATTGAGTACTAACAGTGCATTCATAGCATCAACCTGAGTTAAACTCTTTCAAATCCGATTTTTAGACGTTCATTGGAGACCGGAGTTAAATTGCCGCTCCATTTATGACGGCTGGGGTTACATTCCCTGGGTTGAGGTTTATCACCTGCCACAGAGATATCAGTAAAAAATACTCATCGGCAGATCAGTTCACTTGGTGCTAACCTTATGTTTCAGTTTCAGGATTTAACATTATTTTCATGTAAAAAAAGTGTTTTTGTAGTTTAGGCATCACATACAACATCAGCATCAGATTCCTAGAAATACTTTTCAAGTGAAATTGTTTGACTTTATCATTGGGAAATAGTTCTACATTTCTATTGCATTGTTAAATTTCTTAAGGAAACCAACATACAAATTTACCTGCCTATTATTATTATTGCTGTTATTATATATATTGAGACTGGCTGCATGGACTCTTTATGTCCTAATTCCAATAATTATAAATAGCTCCACATTATTAAAAGCTCTTTTGCAACCAAAACTTCCAATAAACATCATGAAATATGCAAGTTATAGGTTTATCCATTCATTGCAATATATCAACCCAAACCTAACTTGAGTCAAACTCTACTCTTACCTAACCTACCTCTATTCAGTATCAAACACCATAAATGCAGCAAAAGTCAACCTACTCCATTAAACTCACCATTATACTGATTACTTCTGACACCAGGTCTCTGCACTAAAATGACTGGTATTGCTTCTGGAGGTAGTTCAAGATCAGAACCAGGTACTAACAGACTCTGGCGCATCTCAGCTATTTTAGCATTCGACACCTTTCTATGTGGCAAAAGACATCTTATTTTAAAGCTCCACAGGGGGCTATCAGTTATGTTTGGATCCTGAATTTGTTCAAGAGCACTTTTTTTCAATGGTAGTGATTTTGTTTTTGCTTTTGGAAAATTGTATCTAGGGTCAAGAATTATCAGAGGTAACACAAAATGAGGTGGCAGCACTGAAGGATCTGATACAGACCTCAAATATTCCCAATAGGGCTTCATCTTTAATAAGTGTTCCCCAGGCAAATTTTGAAAATCCTTCAACCAGTCTACAGTGTGCTTTTCACTTAACTGAAATGCATTGCATAGCACTGCAGTTGACAAAGGGCCTGTTAATCTGAATCTATTTAAATCATACATATTTTCTCTCAACTGTATATTATCATTGCTTTTCAGTGTTTGTACCCCATCTGATGTAACATCAGGAAAACCAAAACACTTTTTTATAGTCCTCAGAGCTTCTGATTGAAATGAAGGATGTAACCAAAGCCACAAGTGGCTCACAGATTGGTTGAGGAATTTGGTTTTAATTGGTCTCCACAGAAAACTCACATCTCCTATAACTTTGCTTGGGTTGTCGATATCATGAAGTACTATCCTGCCTTCCTTTGAACCTTTTTTATATGCATATGCACCAATTGTAAGACCAATATTGGGATCAGTGATTTTCTTGAAACTATCAACAAGTTTTTCAAATTCCCCACTGATCTCTATACATTTGTGGTATGAAATATCTTGCATAAGACAGTGTTTAGTAGTTGCTCTATAGCATGCCCTAAATGCCTTATCACATGGGCAATGTGGTAGCTTATAGCCCCATTTTTCTACCATATGAAACCTTTTGGCATGCCAAATGTGTGTGTTGAGCCAATTTATTCTACGTTGTCTTCTAGTATATTCACTCAATAAATTTCTAGGTCTTCGTCTATATTTTCGGGACGGTCTTTTTTGTTTTGGTGGTAAACCGGATTTCTTCATTTGGGCTAAATGGATCATTCGAAGACGTCTTGGTAGTCTTTTGACATTGTGGGACATGGTTCTACGACGCAAGTGTTTGGGCAGTTTTTGAAAAGCTAGCTTTGTACAGGTTGAGGTGGAAAGGGAGTTTTTCATTATTTGAATTTCTCTGCCTCTAGCTACGGCAAATTTTGAGAGAGTCAGAGAAGTGGGAAGTCGCATGTTCACGTTGAAGCCATCTTCATTGGAGTCGGACATTTTTCTGTATTAATATTCTCGATTTTCAGTTTTTCAACACACAATTTCAAAAACGCAGCGGTCGTTCGTTTTTTAACCTAACTTTAATCAGTTATCAGCTGTGTCGTGTCGTGACAATCTGACAATTCACTGATATTCTAGGTTAAGGGAGTTAAGGCTAGTGATGAGGATAATGAATCTCTTAAGCCAGCCATAGACGCTACTCTTTTTGTTAGTCCTTCCAGACGTACCTACACTGGTCGTGCTTATATATGTAAGAAACGGGGTAGTTTTGATTTGGCTTTTACCCCAAAAAAAATACACGTCTATCCCCAATCAATACTTTATTCCGAGTACTACCATTTACTCCGTATTTAGGCACAATTTGTTTGGTTGTAGGTACGTGACTGTCGTCATCTTCGCTACTACCTGCGAGGGATCGCAGGTAGTAGTCGTCCCCGGACCCCTCGTGCTTCTCCTTCCGTCGCAGAAGATAACGATATCATTTCACCCTTTTGAGAGGAATTATGGGTAGCCACAGCGGCGCCGCTAACACGGCCATCCGAGATAAGTGGAGCGTCCACGCACCACACCTGGAATAACAAACACCAAGCCAAAATTTGTGCATGACAATTGTATTATCTCACAATCGATCTCAATTGAGACCAGACATAATATTATTTTTTTTATGCAGTAACAGCGTTTAACATCCAGGTTTTTCTGGTGCCGTTAAATGCCAGACCTCATCTAAATGTGACATATTTCCATAATTATTATCACCATTTTTTTTTTAGAACTCATTTTATTACTTTTCTTTTCACACGATCAGAAATTTTCTGTTGCTATTCACAGCCAGACATTTTCTGTTGCTGTCAAAAGCCAGACCTTATCTGATCGTAACAATCCTCAAAAATAATACAAACATCTGTATCATTTTTATTTTCATCTTTTATACACAATTAGATGTTGCCAAATGTCAGACCTAATTTGAATGTGTCAAAACATTATTTTCACACGATCAGAAATTTTCTGTTGCTATTCACAGCCAGACATTTTCTGTTGCTGTCAAAAGCCAGACCTTATCTGATCGTAACAATCCTCAAAAATAATACAAACATCTGTATCATTTTTATTTTCATCTTTTATACACAATTAGATGCTGCCAAATGTCAGACCTAATTTGAATGTGTCAAAACATTTTCAATTAAATTTCATCAGTACTTTGTACACAATCAGAATTTTTCTGTTGCAATTCCACTAAAAGCCAGACCTTATCTGAAAGTGACAACACCACTCTTATTTTAATTTATATTTTTTTCCTTATTTTGACGGTCAGAGATTTTCTGTTGCTATTCACAGCCAGACATTTTCTGTTGCTGTCAAAAGCCAGACCTTATCTGATCGTAACAATATTCAAACACAAATACGAGAAAACAATAAAAAAAAGGATGACTTATTCCTTTTACTATGGTCTCTGTTATTTAATCTTTCGTACGCATTCAGATGCTGCCAAATGTCAGACATATGAATCTCTTGAAATAAATTTCTTTTTTTTTTTAAATTCATCAACATTTTATACACAGTCAGAATTTTTCTGTTGCGATTAGCACCAAACCATTTTGTGTTGCTGCTAAAAGCCAGACCTTATCTGAAAGTGTGATTTATGATACGAGTATTGTATTCTACGTACACTTTCATTCTATGTGTCAGTTCTGGGAGGGCCAACGTCGTAGTTGCTCATGAGCGGCTACTGTAGTACGTCGTCCTTTTCCGCCTAGCAAATATCTGTCGTTAGGAAGGACGCTTCGGACAGTGAAGGGTCCTTTAAACTTCGGTTTCAATTTTCCGCCTCCAGCTAACTGGGAGTCTTCGACAGCCACAAGATCCCAATGTCAAATAAGCTTGTCCGGTAGCGAGCTGCATTAAACCGTTGAGCGTTCTTTTTTCCTTCATCTTCAATACGAATCCGAGCCTGGCCTACAGCTTCGTCGCTATCAATGAAGTTATCCGCTACCGGCGCATCTCCTAAAAATTGTTGCGTTGCTGACAGTCTAGGGTTGTTTCCCAGTTGGAGTACTGCAGGTGCGTAACCAGTTGTCGAATGGATTGTGTTATTTAGATCCTCTTCTATAGCTGGCAATATCGTTGTCCACTGCTCCTCATTTTCGCTCATAAGTGTAGCTCGCAGTAAATTGAAACATGTGCGCATAACACGCTCTACTTGTCCATTTCCTCGAGGCATTCCAGTCGCTATATGATGTAACTGAACTCCTTGCTCACTAAGGAAATTCTGGAATGTCACCGATGTGAATGCGGCTGCTCTGTCGGCTATTATGCGTTTCGGGGTCCCCAGCTCTTGAAAAACTGGTAACAAAGCACGGATGCTATCTTCAGATGTTTTCTTTGGGATTGGTTGGAGACGGCAATATTTAGAGAAGGCATCAATTATTACCAAGATGTGCGTGCATCCATTTGATTTTATCAAAGGTCCTGCATGATCAATGTGCCAAGTGTGGAGGATATCATCAGGTTTTTCGCCATGCTGCCACCATCCTACTCTGCGACCGGTATGTGATTTTCCTAGTACACATGCTCGACAGTTCCTAATGTACTTTTTCAAACATTTGCCCATTTTTGGCCAAAATAAATCCTCCCGTAATTTGGCTATACATTTGTCGAAACCAATGTGCGATGATTCATCATGATATAGTTTCATTGTCAAAAGGCGTGCTTCAATGGGAACAAAACACTTATGGGGTTTTGACTTGGTCACAACGACATTATTTTTTACAATAAAGTTGGGATTTATTTCTGGATTATTCAGGATTTCAAAACAGAATGTGTCTTGCTCCTGAAAACTTCGCAAAGTTTTGACATCTAATAGTCTACTCACGTTTATAGTTTTCAAAGCGAACACCTTCAGCGCAGATTCTTCCTCTGGTGGGTTTCGACTCAGATAGTCCACGTGGGCCATTTTACTTCCGGGACGATGCTCGATGCTAAAGTCGTAGTCCTGTAACTTAATCCACCAACGTGCTACACGGGGGTGTAAGTCTTTCTTCAAAGCAGTTGCTCTCACTGAATTACAGTCAGTGTACACCACAAAGTGCACTCCGTACAAATAAACTCGAAATCGCTCAACAGCTTCCACTACAGCAAGTGTCTCTAAATCATACGAGTGATACCTTGATTCGTAATCGGTCGTCCGACGGCTATAATAGGCGACAGGTCGCGAAACACCGTCTTCTTTTTGGAGCAGCACAGCGCCAAGTCCCACTGAACTCGCGTCAGTGTGAAGTTCACAACTCAGGGCGGGATTGAACATTCGTAATACAGGAGAACTGGTCAGTTTGTCCATAATAAATTGCCTTGCCCGCTCACATTCGGGAGTCCACTCGAAAACACGGTTTTTTCGTAACAAAGCCGTAATTGGAGCCGTAATGATGGAGAAGTCTTTAATGAACTTGCGAAAATAACCCGCGAGTCCCATAAACTGGCGAATACCTTTAACACTTGTCGGAGAAGGTGATTGGGTTAGCGCATTCACTTTTCTCGGACTAGGGCGAATTGTTCCTTCACTCAATAGGACACCAAGATACTCTATCTGTTTCTCAAAAAATTTACACTTTTCATAGTTCAAGGAAAATCCATGAATAGCCAAAGCACTCAACACTTCCTCCAGATATTGCAAGCCGTCTTCTATTGTCGCCGACGGCACGAGCACATCATCAAGGTAGACAAAAGCCTTATTGCCTTTCAGGTCTCCCAAAGCCTCGTCAATTGCTCGCTGATATATTGCCGGGGCATTGACATATCCAAAAGGCATACGGTTAAATTCATAGAGCCCATCTGGTGTGATAAACGCAGTAATGTGTCTGGAACTTTCCTCAATTTCCATTTGATAAAAACCAGACTTCATATCTAGTGTAGTGAAGTATTTGGCGTGAGACAATGAGTTCACCTGTTCTTCGATAACGGGTAGGGGGTATATTTCTTTATAAACACGTTTGTTTATATCTCGGTAATCAACACACATCCTTGTCTCATTGCTCTTCTTTTTAACTAGAACAATAGGACTGGCATATTCTGAACGACTCTTTCGGATGATTCCTTTAGACAAAAGATCGTCAATTATTTTGTTAACTTCTATTCGTTCTTGAAGTGCTAAACGACGTGCACGGTATGAAACCGGAGTACTGTCTTTTAATCGAATGGTCATTTTACCTGTTGTAATCGTTTCAGGCGTTTTGCTTTTATAGAGTGTTAGTAATTTCTCCACTTGTGGCTTTAAGCTGTCATCTAGCCCTTGCTGATTTATCTTAACATCCACAGAAGTCTTTAGGGTGAACAATTTCATCGCATTAACTGGTTCACAATGTAAATCCAGGCCATCGGCATTCTTTTCAACTCGCACAGATGGTCGACCGATAACATCCCATCCAATAATAACGTCAACATCACCCGGAATAGCACTGTCACACACCACGGTGAAAGTTATCTCTAAAGTCACATTTGGCAGAACGACTATCAGGTCGCTCACACCCTCGGCGTAAACAGATTTGTTCCCGAGTCCCGAAAAGGCACGCACTTGTTCGGATGACCTGACAATGCCATTAATTGTTCTTATGACAGAGCGTTTCACTATGGATACATCGGCACCACTGTCAATGATATAGGTAAATAATGTTGCTTGGTTATTACACAATAATGTTGCTATCGGAGTAACTTGTAGCTGGCGTCGTTTCTTCAATACAAATGCTTTCTTGGGCCTCCCATGTTTTGACCCCATCTTTTTGCAATAAGTGCAAGATGGCACGGCAGTAGTTTCGGCTTTTTCATCAACTTCCACTGTTTTGTCCATTTGCACGACACGACATGTATTCTGGTGATGTCCCCTGCGACCACAGTTGAAACAAGTACTTTTAATTATTTTAGCTGGTTTCTGGTTGTAGTGGTTCTTAGAATGATGTTCTGATCTGTAGGTTGTTCCTGTGAGTACGCTAGCTCTCCTGAATTTGCTTGACCGGCCAACTTGGCGCGCATCCATTTCGCAAAACAGCTTCATTAACTCTCGCTCTGAGTCCGGAATTTGAATGCGCAAAGTAGAACGGGCTTCTGTGTTATCCAGCCCATATTCCACCATGCTAAGTACCTTGTTCCATGGCAAGTTTTCTTGGAATCTGCGAATATAACGTAGCTTTTGGTTGCCATATTCGCATAAAGTTTCACAATCGTTACTCCGGAGTGTAGCTGCCTTAAAAGCACGGGCACCTGGAGTCTCCTGGTCTGGAAAGGCTACCACTAGGTCGTCACAGAATATTTTCCAGGTTCGGCATCTCGGTCTCCAATCGCAACAGTATTGATACGCACGATTTTTGAGAGCTTCGCTAGCCTTAGCAATCATTAAATTATCACTGATACCTAGTTCATCTTTAAGCTTCGTAGCGTCATCCAGCCATTCCCCGATGGAGTATGCAGTTTTGTCGGGATCGAACGTAGTGAGCTTAAACGACGTATGTCCAGACATCGTAGTCTGTGTGCCATCTACGATGGCATCCCTGGGTGTTGGCGGGGCGGACGATGTCATTCTGTACTGCCGAGTTAACTCGGCTAACTGTTGCTGTTGTGCAGCCACTAAGTTCATCAATGTCTCCTGCCACTCAACTTTCCGCCATTTAGGAGTTGGCGGAGACATAGCCACTTCCTCGGTATCCACTTCGGCACTACACGCGACTTCGACACTTTCGCGACGAGGACTGTTTTCTTCCGACATTGTTCCCCTTTTTTTTTTTTGTCCAATATAAAGTGGAAAATGCGGCACGGATGTAATCCCACTTCTGATGTAAGAAACGGGGTAGTTTTGATTTGGCTTTTACCCCAAAAAAAATACACGTCTATCCCCAATCAATACTTTATTCCGAGTACTACCATTTACTCCGTATTTAGGCACAATTTGTTTGGTTGTAGGTACGTGACTGTCGTCATCTTCGCTACTACCTGCGAGGGATCGCAGGTAGTAGTCGTCCCCGGACCCCTCGTGCTTCTCCTTCCGTCGCAGAAGATAACGATATCATTTCACCCTTTTGAGAGGAATTATGGGTAGCCACAGCGGCGCCGCTAACATATATATCAAAATCTTGAGACTTTCTGTCTGCCATGTTTTGTAACTAGAAGTAGCAGTGTTATATATCTTTTATATATACCTATTTATGTACAAGTAGAATGTGAACCATACGCTAAATAAATAAAGCAGGAGAACATTTGGAGGAATCTTGCCACTATCAATCAATCTTATCCCAAGCAGAAAGGCAATTTTGTGTTGAAATTTGACGATACGAAAAACTTGAGAACTTATTCGCCGGAAACCTATGCATTCCCAAACCCATTTAATAAGCGCAATAGAGTTATGCAACTACGCCCACCTCTTCTTGGTTATTTTATTCTAAAGAAGTCGCCTACAAAGTTCTAGGTCCATGTGGAATGAATGTGCTTACGCAAGACAATTGTTCAGATAGGCGCTAGCTTGAGTTACTTTTCTCTGACGATGCGACGTTTCTGCCCCCATCGTGGATTTTTTCAAGTAGAATTGATTAAACTGTACTAGACTGAACAAGGACCAGATTAGCTAATCATGTGGCACATGAATAACTACTACATGGATATGACAAGCCAATATTGTTAAACAAACAGCGATGCGTGGCCGGCTTAATTCATGTCACCACTTGGGACTTGACAATTACTTAACCTCACAAAACTTATGTGTTTTGCTTTGCATACGTTCATACGTATTCTCTCAGGAATTTCTCAAAAAGAGTAATAAATATAAGACGATAATAAACATGACCCCTACGCTTATTGAGCTGACACCAGAAAGAACTCTTTTGGATCCTAATTTTGATGGATATAAGTTGACTTTGAAACAAATACCACTCAAGAAGAAGGAGCTTCCAAGAGCTGTACACAGAGTACTCCTCAGCCCTAATCAATTTTCGGTTTTACACGCAAAACTATTTGGCCTTCACAATTTTTTAATAGGCGATTATAATGGAGAAAACGATTCTGTGTATTTCATTGACAATGAATGGAACATTTGTAAAACTTGTTTGGATCCTTTAACAGAAGAATTCATTGATCCTGTATTGCTGTGGCAAGTTCCAGGCAAAGAGCAGCAAAAATCTGGAGATTACAATCTTTCAATGAAATTTGTAACAGCGGATTTAGCAGTCATAGGGGATGGAAGAGGAACACTGTACATAGTCAATACTGGGAACAGGAATAATAATGAAACATTCACCATTTGCTTTTCAGAAGAAGTGATTGGAGACAAAGAACCATTTGTGGTAATTGATGCAGTTTTTAAACAGGATGAAAAGTCTCAGGAGCTCCATGCTGTTTTACTGTCTATTAAACAGGAACCACATGGCCAAAAGGAAAGATTCATCTCTGTGTTGCATTGGATCACTTTGGTCAAAACTGGTAGTGAAAATTGGGCACAAACAGCATTAAAACAACTAAAATCTAAAGGCAAGTGTAAATTTGAAATTTAGATACTCTTTTGCTAGACCTATACAGGGTGACTTTGAAGTTGAGTCATTAATTTTCAGATAATGATTGTAGAAGGAAGATAAACCAAAATATGTGTGTAAAAATAAAAAAAAATTAAAAAAAAAATGTTACCTTGTTTTATAAAGTATCCTCCCGACAAGTATTTCAGTGCGGACCTGTGCGCCCAAAAGCATGTCACAAAAACTGTTCGAAATGATTTCCGTTTTGCTCGACGCACAGCTGGGCGCGTCTTAGCCATGTCTCTTTACAAGCACGCAATAAAATCACTGGTTGATTTCTGATCACTGTACTCATTTCCTCAATTCGAGCACGTAATTCTTCGCGTGTATTAACCGGTGTTTTATACACTAGAGTTTTTAGCCAACCCCACAAACAAAAGTCTAAAGGATTTAAGTCCGGAGACCTTGGCGGCCAAGGTACAAAACCGCCACGGCCGATCCAACGATTATTAAATTGTCTATTTAAAAATTCACGCACATTTCTTGCATAATGGGGTGGTGCCCCATCTTGTAAAAACCACATGTTTTGTCTAATATTTAAAGGCACATCTTCCAGTAAACCAGGCAAATTGTGTTGCAAGAAATCAAAATAATTTTCACCAGTTAAGCGATTTGGTAATTCAAAAGGCCCCACTAAAATTCCATTAACAATTCCCGCCCACAGGTTGATTGGTTCAAATCGCTGTTGAAAATTGGTTTCCCTTATTTCATGGGGATTTTCAATAGCCCAAACGTGAGAATTACGTGAATTAATAATTCCGTTTCTAGTAAAGAGGGCTTCATCACTCACTAAAATTTGATTTAAAAAATTGTCATCATTTTGATGTTTATTTAAAAGCCAATTGCAAAAGTCAACCCTTTGTTCATGATCTTCCGGTTGTAAGTCCTGCACTTTTTGTATGTGAAACGGATAGAACTGATTTTCACGTAGAGTTTTCCAAGTTTTATACTGACTAATCGCCAATTGAGTTGAAATTTGTCGGGTGCTTACTGTTGGATCATCACTTACTAATTCTAAAATTTGTTCTTCTAGTTCTATTTGATCGTGTGGTCTTGGAGCACCGGCATGATCTCCTCTGTGAGGTCTTAAGTCACCTGATTCACGAGCTCTTTGCACTACATTAACAAAGGCACGAGGGGTTGGTTGCACTCGATTGGGAAACCGATCCGCATAGATCCGTGATGCCGCGGCAGCATTTTGTAAAGACTCCCCGTAAATAAGAACCATGTCCACAAGTTCAGCATTTTCGTAAACATGAGCCATTTTTGATTTGAGCCTCGCAACAGACACGATTATTCACTTACGCGTTACCGACTACCGACTGATACTGACTGTATACAACTGAAGAAAATAATTGTAAAAAGATCGTTCCAAATTCTTTCGCTTTTTTGTTTCCGATGCGATGAACGGATAAGGCGGATTATATCTGTTGTTGCCAAACACGAGAACATAATATCATTATTGAGACAGGGCGGTACTCAAACTTCCAAAGGGCTATAACTTTGTTACTTTAATTTTACCAGAAAAATGGTAAAGGAAAAAAACATTTCTTTTGATCAGATCTACTCACTGTTAAAATAAATGACTCAACTTCGAAGTATGTAGTATCTTTGGCAATGGCTGTCTTATAAGTTTCTATTATATTTTGTGGTCAGCTGATCAGCCCAGTGGCATCTTTGTGTTGAAGTCTGTAGTGTTAGCAATAATGAATTGGCTATGAATAAGGTAAAACTCAGGACCACATTGAGAACTATTTACACCAAACATAATTAAAAACAGTTTATCTTGTTCTGTTCTTGTTTCATTTTGCTTGTAGCACATTTTCTTGTATGCAAAGGAGCTTTTCTAAATAAGAGCATTAGGAAGTATGAATGGGGTATTTTGAAAAGTTACTAGACAGTCAGGTGTTATTTGCTGACATGATTGATGCAATGGAGACTGGTGAAAATTCTGTACCTGTACTATAGATATAAGTTTTAAAAACATGTATGAGCACTAGGCATTAATTTTGTTGCAATATCCTTTGTTCTAGGGTTTATCCAATATGCAGCATTTGAAAAACAATGTGATGCCTTATATGTAGTTAGTGAAAATGACTGTAAGTTCACATTAAACTCTGACACCCCAATGAAAAGCGACCAGATAGAGGTAGATCCTGCAAAAGCTTATCAGTGGACACAAAACCTCGAAGACATAACCATTAAGTTACCATTGCCTGATGGTACTACTAGCAATCAGGTACAAATTCAAACAGAACCCACAAAATTAGAAATAAAATGTGAGGCAAACATTTTGGCAAGTGGTGATTTGTATCAGAGAATTGATTCAGATTTGACCACTTGGAGTATTGAAGAAAGTGTGTTACAAGTAATTCTGAATAAGAGTGAAAATGGACTTATGTGGCCGGAACTTATTGTTGGTGATAACACTGGTGAATATGTATTAGACACATGTATAGTGCAAGAAGTTCATGAAAAATTGGCACAACTTTGTAGTGAGAGTGAGGTAAGTATTATTGTGCATATACCTATATGGTATATCTAAGCAAGGATGATTTCAGACTGCTCCACAAACTGGTGCAACATTTAATAGCCAACAGATTGAAGAATGCGATTTTGAGACTGACAAATCAGGTAGTTTTGAACGATTTTGTGGAAAAACAAACCAAGCAACTCACAAGGTGAATTTGGGTTCACATCTGGTGCTAGTAACATGTACATTGGATCCATGTTTGCCTCCTGCCATAGGAATCCGCCATGATGTAGACGTGTGCATTTGGCAACCAAAAAATTGTGATGGGAATTTTGAAATCACACATGAAGGAACATTGCTAGCATTTGGTTATGTTCAAGTACGTATCAGAGACTAGACAAAAAAAAAAATAAACTGCATAAGAATATGCATGTGGTTCAAATATTAGTTAATTATTTTTATTTACAGTCTAATTTGCTACATAATGACACCTTCAAACTTATCTTATACTTCGACCCTATATAATCACAAATAATAAAAATGGAGAAAATCGCGGTAAATTTAAAATGTCGAAATGAAACACTGTTGTCGTGATATCGCCATTTGCAACTTGTAAGGAGCCAGCCCTTAGCTGATTGGTCAGTCCTATTGAAAATGGTAGGCTTTTATTCTCACTGTCATCGATTGTCAACCTGTCAGTTTGACGATTTCGAGAGAATCATTATTTATCAGGTCGTTTTTTCAACTTTCTTGGGTAATTTATACTACAGACTTAGTTCTTGAAATATGACTTTCCTGAGTGCAGTCAACAATGACTGAAAGTGGTCTTCATTATTATTTCATGTTGATATGAGAGTCTTTCTTTATTGCTTAATATCCTTACAATGGTCCTTGCATTTATCTTATTCAGTGATGTCATGTTTAAAGGTTGTATTTTAAAAAAAAAAATTTTGTACAGTATTATTTTCTTTTGTGTTTTGGGGTTAAGTATAAGAGTAAACTTCACCTCACTGCAATTAATAAAGGCATTATTATTATAATCTTCCGCTTTTATGCTCACATTATTGCCTCAAATACAGAATTGCCAGGCTGTAAGGTGAGCAAGTGATTCATGGTGTTTATTTACGTTATTTTCCAGCTTCTTAACCTAATTGTGTTTGTAATAAACATTACCTATAACTAGTACAAATCGTATGACAAATATTCAACAGCAAACTAACAAAAAAAAAAATGAAATGACATGTTGGGGATGGTGATGTCACTGCGAAGCGCTACGTCATTGTAATTGCACTTTTAAATATTTAATCAGAAATAAATATACATATTTCCAAGAATGAGATATGTGTTTACAGTATTAACATAAATAATTGATAGAAAATCATGCACATTCTCTATTGCTGAAATTTTGGAGACAATTGTGAAAGCCCCTATTCTTTTTTTGTAGGCATCAAAGCAGAATAGAAAATTCATAGCATGTCCACCAGACCTTAGTTATTCTGTAATAAGTGAATCAACAAGACATCTGTTTATATACAGACAAGATAGATCTATAACAGATACAGAACTGAGAAACCGCTCAACTGGTAGGAGGATTCATAGTGTTGCTGAACAACAGGTTGTCAATATACCAGTTGATGAAGAGATACTTGGAATTCATGCCACTAATAATATATTGTATTTACTTTTAGAAACAAGTATTGTATCACTTCAGATGTAAAATAAATTTTATTCAAATAAATATATAAATAAATCAGTAAACTTTCTATGCTACTAAGGATTTACAAGCTACTTCAATATTTTGATATTTGTACTTGAATCCACTAGATAGTGTATTTTTTGGTATGACTTTCTGGCCTTCAGTTACCATGATGGCTCTTTCTTTATTTAGGAGTATATCAAACACAATACTTGGGATTGGTATGAAAGCAGGTCTATGTAGCGCTTTTCCAAATGCCTAAAATAATAAACATTAATCAGAGACATTATATAATAAGTGTTCTGAAACTCACTAAAGAAAACTCTTTATTTGTACAGGGCACAGGTGCTACCCCATTCAGCACTCCTTCAACTTTAGGATTTTCAATAGCATATACAATAAGGCTTGTTAGGTCATCAATATGGATCCAGGGCATATACTGGTTTCCCGTGCCTATAGGGCCTCCCAGACCCAAGTAAAATGGAAGATACAACTGTTTTATCATGCCTCCTTCCCTGCCTAATACGACACCACTTCGAATTGTGACAACTCTACATTTTTGTTTAGCATCACAATTCAGTTCAGCTGCTTTTTCCCAATCTTTACATAACTTTGAAAAAAAGTCAAACTCGCCACAAGGTGATTCTTCAGTGTATTCTTTCTGTGGGTCAGGTTTGTATGCTCCAACACCCGATATTGTAACAAATACTGAAGGTTTTTCTACTGCCTCACTGATAAGCTTTGCCAAGGTTGCTGTGGTATTCACTCTGGAGTTATAAACATTTTGTTTGAAACCTGCAGTCCACCTTCTAGTAAAGTCCATAACATTTTGGCCTGCAAGATTTACAACAGCTGTGGTGTCTTTTGGCAGTCCTTTGTGATTTAGTTCATTCCAAGAGATCCTACTAGGACCGGGCATGCGAGATATGACTGTTACTCCATATCCTTTGCTCTTCAAGACATTTCGCAGTGCCGATCCAATGAAACCGGTTCCTCCGCCTAGCGATTTTGTTGGATTGAAAAATAGAAATGAAATACCGTAGGTGAAACGAAAGACTTACCTATGAGAACACTTCCAGCTGTGGACATTTTCGAAAAATTACGATCAATTTATCATACTATCTTTTAATGTTGAAATTCATAAATATACCAAAGCACCCGTCTATTTTTTGTCAGTGTCAAAACATAACCCAAAAATCCTAAGAACTAAAACTAATCGCTTCTACGTTGCCTGATCTTAAATTGATCAAACCTGTCGTGATGGGACAAAGCAAAGTGAATCATTATTGACTTTTAAGAAACAGGATATTTCTGTAGAGTGATATTACATTTTTGAGAAATGATAATCGCCCATGTACTGTGAGCCTCTGGTGATAGCGTTCATTCGCTAGATCACAGTCTTAAATGGTTTAAATATAAGGGGTATGTATGAGGGAGATAGGGATATATAAAGGGATCCTGATAGTCTTACTTTGACCCGCCAAGAACACTGACTACAACTATAGCCTCCCAACCTCCCAAAGAAAGGATAGAATATGACTGCACTATAACTCTATTAATGAAGAAAATCTGGCAACAGAGCGACATTACTGTCAAAGGTGCTCTTAAAATAATATGTAATCTGTCACAATATAACCCTACAAATTGCCAAATACAAAACATGTAAAATTAATTTTTAAATGATATATGCTTTAAATATGGACACAAACTTCATATTATCGAGATCTTTCAAAACTATCAGGTTGTTCGAGAACATCCTGAACTCCTATGTATCTGACTTTTACTTGGAAGAACTTTGGGAAGACTTGCCAAGTAAGTGGCAGACTGATTTCGTTGATGTTTCAACGCAACAACTGAGTGACATTCTTAGCTTAAACCATCCTTTGAGGTATAAAATATACCCTCTATCATTTCTATGCCTCAGGAAGCTCATAGCTACATATTCGTTAAAAAGGGAGCAGATTCAGAGGCCTAAAATAAGTTGTGCCTTCAGTGACAAGGACCCATTTATGAAGTTGTTCTGGAAAGGTGTGAAACTGAAAAAAAGACATGAGATCAGCATAATGGCAGAATATTGTTATGAGCTATCTTTGAAAACAAATTGTTCTTATGTTGTAGATATTGGTTCAGGCTTAGGACATTTGAGTAGGATGTTATCTTTTGGGTATGGACTGAATGTTTGCACTTTCGAAGCAGATGTAGCTTTATCTGTACTAGCAAATAAGTTAGATGATAATTTTGAAAGTCTTTTGAATTATAGGAAGGTTTCACATAAAAGAAAATCCAATACCATTCATATGAATAAAAAAATAACTGATGACTTGTCAGCAGGAGCATTTATATGTTTAGTACAAGAAATCTTCAAAAAACATGATAGTACTTTCAAATTTGGTATTGTTGGCTTACATCCATGTGGAGATTTGGGTACCAAATTATTGAAGTATTTTTCAGAATCACCAAATGTTGCATTTATTTGTATGGCAAGTTGCTGTTATATGAAACTTACTTTAAATCCCCTTGGAGGTTCACCTGCATTTCCTCTTAGCAAATATTGTAATGACAATAATTTTAAGTTATCTTATTTATCTTGTGAAATTGCCTGCCATGCTATAGAAGATTACATTGATAGACTGAATAATCCTGAACAATATAATAAATTGAAAATACATTCATATAGAGCTGTGTTAGAAAAAATATTGGTTACAGAAAATCCAAAATTAAAACATACTATGGTGTGTAATGTGAAGTGGAACTCAGATTTATCTTTTGAGAAATATTGTACTAAAGTCTTACAAAAACTGAACATAGTGGTATCAAATGATAAAATTGCAGAATATGCAGAATTGATTGATAAGACATGGAAAAGAGTTGTAGTATTCTTTTCATTGAGGTTACTCTTAGCTCCATTAGTAGAAACAATAATTTTGTTAGATCGATTATTATATTTAAAGGAATATGACTGTGATTGTGATATTGTACCTGCATTTAGTAGCAGTATTTCACCTAGAAACCAAATTATTTTGGCCTATAAAAGGTGAAATCTATGATAAGATCATATATTTGTTCTTGACAGGCAGATGTCACACTGTTAATGTT
This sequence comes from Acanthoscelides obtectus, assembly GCA_963669975.1. Classification (NCBI taxonomy): domain Eukaryota; kingdom Metazoa; phylum Arthropoda; class Insecta; order Coleoptera; family Chrysomelidae; genus Acanthoscelides; species Acanthoscelides obtectus. The sequence continues at coordinate 33,808,942 of CAVLJG010000003.1, read as the reverse complement.
TCCTGGGATCCATGAAAAATGTATAGCCTGGACGTCAGTTATTATTGATTCATGAGCTTATGTAGAAATTTACTGATACTGGCGGAATGATTAGTAAATACTGATGGTATGGACCTCAGCTGACTTTTTTGTTGGATTGGCTATGAGATAAGACACATTTCTTCATTCTATGTAAGCATTAAGTGACAAATTCTTATAATAAATTAGTTCAATCCGGAAAACCACCTAGGTATACAAAATAAATTATTTAGATTTGTTTTTGAGCTACTTCTGATTTTGCATTAAATGGTGACCTTTTGTCTATTACTTATGCAGCATCATCAGCTGTCAGATCACCTACATATCAAAAAACATGTTATTTACATATACCTAGTTTATATAACTTTATATTTCTCTTAATTGAAATATTAAAATAAAATCATACAAACCTGTTTTTGCATCATTTTAATACCTTCATGCCTTCAGTGCCCCTACTACGTCCACTGATGGGTGCCGGATGTTTTTGTGAAAGCTTGAGCAAGGTTATCAAATGGGGAAAGCAAGTAGCATGGACAGTGGAGAAGCCGCCAAATGAAACCACATACAGTGTTTTTAAAAAGATCCCCCTCCACTTATTTTCTGAACTTAGCAAGCTATAATTCAAGCTAATGAAATTAATGCATGAAAATTATTTTAGCGTAAAAGTGGCAGTTGAAAATTTCAAGATTGCGACCGGGCGCCATTTTGGAAAAAAAATTTAAATGGATTTTGGGGTCATGTGATACATCGTTTTTAAGCTCCTTATGAGTACTTCATAACTCTAGATAAAAAAGCGCGATAATATACTGAGACACAAGAAAGGTAAACACCTACGTATGTTTAACCCTGCAAGTTGGCATTTTAGCATCAAAATACGTAAGACTTGACTAGTTTTTATCATATCATCTCAGGACGCGATATAACCAATAATTTGCGGTCGGTTTTTGGATAATGAAACAGGAAGCGCACCACAAAGCTGTGTTGACTGAGCTGTGGGTTCCATCACTAAAGTAAAATTGAAGTCTGAACATCAAATTTGCCCAGTATGCAAGTTTTTGTCGCGATTGCAGGAACTAGGAAGTATTTTTTAAAATTACGTTGAAATGCGTTCCAGAATATAGGCTTGGGAAAGAAAATGTTCAGGTTGCTATTGCTAATACGGCATTCCTTTGTATCTGCGCGTCATATTCATGCGTTAGCAGTGGCGTACAACTACAATAAATTGTCCGAAAATATAGGTAAAATAATAAAAATATTTACTTTAAAACCTCTTATTTTCAACTATTATTAAAATACACTTGGTCAAAATACAATATAGAATATCTACATAAATACATTTTCTATAAATCTTACAAATGCAACAACATATAAACTTTCCTTAAATAATATTTCATTTCTAAAACCTTTTACTTAACTTTAAACATACAACTTGCGTAAAATCATTTTATAAAGCTACACAAACACCTTCTTAACTGTATATTAAGTACATTCAGTTATGCAGAGTATTACGCTCAGAAGTAAAAGAGAAACTGTGACCAATGGAATTCTACGAGAAATACACATAATCAGTGGACATTTTATTGCAATACCTTCTGTGGAACCCTAACTAACCTATGAAGTTGATGATATTGAGTCAAATATGCGTTAGTAAACATCGGTAGTTATTGAGACACAGGTTGACGAAGTTCATTTCGTGATGTTGTCATTCTCTATTGTATAGCATATACGTACGTTTTTGTCGTTTCAACAAGAACATTTGGACGGGAGTGTATTTCACATCGCATTTTTTTCCATGCGAGGTTTGATTATTTTTTTATTATTATTATTAATGATGAGGTGATGGTGCTCATGTAAAAAGGTGCATTCGTTTCGATTAAACAAAGAGTTTTCGAGATTACAACATTCCAATGACTGGCTCATGAGCAGTTGCTTAATGTAGTCTTTTAAGGAGTTATTGTTATCTCAGACATTCGCTTGTACGATAGAGGTTTGGTTTAATCGAAATACGTGTAGATCTCTTCTTTTGCTTAGAAATCAGTCTATCAAAATTTTCAGTAAAAAGTCAGATGAAAAGGTATTGACAAGAATTTATGATGTGAATTAATTAACCGTCTCTATACGTAAAGTACAGAATAAAAACAGTATCTAATTGTATTGGAAATAATGATTTAGAGAATTCGATGCGCTGTATCTCATTATCCAGCAACATTTTACAAAGGCATATTTGGCTCAATATTGTCATTTTCACGAGCTTATTAAGGATTGGCTTCTCGAATTTTTCATTACAGGCTACCCTGTAAACACCTCCTAGATTCGTTAGCTTATCCACAGTTTTTTATAAAATGGTATCAGGGAATACTAATGAGTAAGCAAATAGTTGACCAATATTTTAGTTCTTGATCGATTGAAGTAATTTATTAATAAAATTGTAATTGCCATTTCTCCTTAGTTGTTCCTGGCGCACAGTCTACTCTAGCATGTAAAAAATTATTCAAACTCAAGTGTTCGAAGTAGAGTATCTGTTTTGCTTTTCTTCTATGAAATGATAATTAGATTAATGCTGAACTGCAAGTTCTTCCTCTTCATCTTGAGCTATAAGTCTCTAAGTTAATGGAAATCTTGTCTTTGAAGTACTTAACGTGTTGCGAATAGTGGGTTTATCTCGTCACACTGTTTTCATGTTGCTTGTTCATGTACTATAAGTCGTAGCTTTTATGTTAGCTGTTTATTTATTATACAAGGCGTTAACAAAGAACTCGAACAAACTTCACCGGGTGATTTCTTGGGCATCACAGAGGGATGGTTTTTAAGAAACAGGATGACAATTTTTTTTTGAGAATTGTTTTGTGAACATCGTAAGACTGTAAGCCCAGACATATTGCCGAAAATCTAGATTAAATCGAACAAAAAAAAAAACGGACGAATAAAATATAAACGGACCAACACAGGTAAGTCTTTAACGGATTTAAACCAGCTATCTAGATTTCATCAAGATGATATGGCAATTTATGTGGTTTTAATAAAGCGTTGTTCAGTCTAAGCTTTGGTGATTGGTGTGTTTGCTAAACTTCGACAAAATCAGCAATAATCACTTTTCTATCGATTGTTTGCTGATGCACTACAGTATGGAAGTTATAAGAAAATCCTTCAAAAAGTATATTTTTCATTTTTCACCCTAGCTCATAGGAAAAATCGAGAAACATAAATAACCCATTTCTTTAAATATACTGATTTGATCATTCGCTTCGGAACAGTTTGCTAATTCACCACTTTTTACAACTCTCTGAGGCAGATTTTTCGCTAATATGCTTCAGTCCGGACGTTAAAGGACGTATGTTCTTCAATGACATATAGTAAGTTTGGCCAGGCAGTTTAGTTTAGTGTGCGTATCACTGTTCACAAAATGTCGGGCACATTTTTTTCGTTAATACGCTTCAGTCTGCAAGTTAAAAGTTATTCAAACCGTGAATTTTGAATACCTTCTCCCAGAGTCATTGAAAAAATCAAGAAACAAGAATAACGCAGGTTCTGAACTACATCAGTTTGGCCGATCAGATGTCGGCAACCGATTTATTGCTTATATGCATAATTCCTCCGAGTAATATGAATAACGGGGCTTCTTCAATTACATCAGCTTGTTAATTTACAAAAAAAGAAAGAAAGAAAGTCCTTCATAATGTGCATTTTCAATATTTTCTTCCAGAATCATAGGGAAAGTCAGTCTTCTTTAATTACATCTGCTTGTCCGATCGGCTTAGTCTGTGCATTCACCAATTTTCAGAAATATCGGAAATAGATTTTTTGCTTAACCCCGAAAGTTATAAGAAAGTTTTTCATAACGTATATTTCCAATATTTTCCTTGAGAATCTTAGTGAATATCAAGAAATAAGAATAAGGCAGCTTCTTCAATTACATAACTGTGTCCAATGCGCATTGACCAATTTTCACAAACTGACGTCGTCAACCAATTTTATGAGAAAGTCCCTTCACAACCTGCATTTTCAATATTGTTATTCCAGAATCATAAGGAAAATCATTATTATTTATAATTTTACAGTATTAACGAAAAACTATTTTTTAATGTAAGAAAGCGAACTGAGAGTAAGGTATAGAAAAGGATACTGATAAACAGTTCTGTATGCAAAAAAGTGTGTATTGATATTTTTTCCGATAAGTGCGATACAAACAAATGGAGTTGCCCATTTTTGGCCCCAAACTGAAGCAGCTGGATTATTTCATACAAAAAACAGCTTGAAGTGCGCGGACATATTCCAAATGTTGACTGTTACACACGGCGAAGCTGCTTTTTTCAAAATGCTTCGAGGATTTTTCAAAATGCTTCGCGGATTGGAAAATACGTTATCACAAGTGTATAATGTCTGATGGGGATTACTTTGAAAGGGACAAAATAGATATCCATGAATAAATAAATAATTCTTGAAAAAACATGAAATTCGCGATACGTTTTGAACAAACAGCGTATGTGGTACAACCATGTACTGCACAAGACCTCAACAGATTCTTCATTTCTGGCCTGGGCGAATTTTTCTTCCGGCGAGGTGTAAAAAGCTTCTGATTTTGCAAGATGGAGGGACTTTCTAGTTGCACCACTACCCATGCATATCCACATAGTTGCAAGAATAGCTCCATCTCTGATTTGGAGCAAGAACTGTACAGCTCCGGAGCTGACTGGTTCTTGCTCCAAGGCATTTCAAGGACAACTCCAATTGTAGTTATATTTGATATTCTGGAGCGCGGAGTTGTCCGTTTCTTATTCCAAACGACGCAAAATGTCAAGTAGAACGGGATCCAACTAAAAAATTATTATCTGAAGAAAGTGGTGAGTGGTTTTTGTACTCTTTCTTCAATTACATCTGCTTGTACAATCGGTTTAGTATGCACATTCACCATTTTCACAAATGTTGGCAGCCGATTTTTTGCGCTCAAACCCGGATGTTATATAACAGTCCAAAATAACGTGCATTTTCAATATTTTCTTTCAGAATCATAGGAAAAGTTGAGAAGCAAGAATAAAGCACTTTCTTCAATTATATCAATTTGACCGACCGGTTTAGTATGCGCATTCACCATTTTTTCACAAATATTGGTAACCGATTTTCTGTTTATGCGCCTAAGCTAAAAGTCCTTCGTAAGATGCATTTCCAATATTCTCTTGCAGAACTATAGGGAACACCGAGAAAAAAGAATAACGCATCTTACCACAGTTTGTTCAGTTTAGTATGCACATTCACCATATTTCACAAATATAGGGACATTGTTCGCTAGTTTAGTATATACATTCACCATTTTTCACAAATGTCTCAATTTTTTTACCGAAAATACCAATTTCCAAAAATGTTTGATATCCTGTATTTCGAAAACAAAGCTAGGGCCACCCTAGGAATCACCCCCTGGGGTTTGATAAAGTACTTCATTGACATACTGTATATTTTTTATTTTATAGTTGGTTGCGTAATCGAACCACCACTAACGCTTATTTCTTAGAAGTTAAGCAGATACTCTAATTTGGACAAAATTGTTGTTCATTGGCAGGATATTGGAATTGCGGCTCGTACAGATCTATTCCTATGGAGGGAAATGGTGACAATATTCATACATATACGTCAAACCGGGTTCCGGAGCCACATCGCTTAAATCTCATGAATAAATCAAATTCAATGCTGGATTGATGCATGCTATCGAGTATATGGAGGGTTGATAAATGGGTGACAGACTTTTCCACTAAATTACACTAGATGGAGAGGTAGCAACATCAGAACACATATTTTTTTTGTAGTAAATGATACCCCTCTTATGACGAAACTCCTAGAGGGCCAGATACAATTTTTCGCATCTGACGAGAAAGTTGTTTCGAAATTTTTGCATAATGTCATATTTTAACGAATCAGCATGTTACGATTTTGCTAATAGATGTTTGAAAAATATTTACGAACATCGACAACATTAAAGTTTTCGTTTTTGCATACCCTTTCTTGGGGTCGCAAATTGCGTATTTTGCACTTTTTTAAATATTGTTTCGTTTTTATCTCGAAATCTATCAACTTTAGAGCAAAGCTTCAAATTACATTTCTTGTTCAGACTGACTCAAAAAATTTAAACAAACTTTGACCGGAGCAAGAAAAGTAATTTTTGGAATTTGTTTAAACATTTTTTGACGCAAATTTGGGCCTGTCAAGATGCAGATTCGTTAAAAGAAGCCCCTTTGAATAAGATTATGCAAAAAATCCGAATCAGTATATTTTCCTATCAGATGCGAAGATCCAAAGAGTGACGCTCAGCACTATTCTTTGATTATTTGGTTTTAAATCGCTAAATCAAAAGTAACTGTACTGATTAGTGAAATTACATGTGAAGTTATTTACTCATACCAAAACTGTTTATGATAAAAAATAAATCAAGGTCTTTGCTCTTATGGAGTTGTATATAGCAATTACCTGATTTCTCAGATCTTCCACATTGTTCACTGGAATTGTAGGCCCATTGGTATAATTCGGAAGATTTGAGTCCGGGTCGAGTGGGGTTTGAGTCAAGTCCCCTTTGACAAAAATTCCTGTATGTCTCTGTTAATAATAAGAAGTTGTTGGGATGTTAAGAACAATTTTTGAAGTTTGAGCAGCTTAAAATTTAAACTTTTATCTTGCTTCGCGAAAAATTAGTTTCCTAGTGTCCCAATAGTTGCAGTATTGCCAAAATAATTAACTTTTCTTTTTCCCCATCTTTAGGAAGCCAAAAGAGCAAAAGTTATTACTAAATGTGATTCTGGCATCGCTAACCTGGCAATACATGCTGAATTACTTTACAGAAGGATTTTGATCCTACCTATGAATATCTTCTATTTAGTCAATTTGTATTACTATGTTAAGATAATCTTAAAGTTTCACATATGGATGTTCTATAACTATAATGTAGAAGACAAAATGTATAAAATGTGATACGAGTATCATGATTAATTAGTATCTAGAGATTAAACAAGTCGCTATTTAAAATCATTGAATTCTTCATTGAGTAGTGATCGCAGGTACGGAGTGAAATTATAGTACTCATCTGTGTACTTATTAGAAGTATACAGTACTTTTCAAAAAGGTCTCTTCAAATTATTTTTGAATAAGTCAAGTTAACGAGGTGTTAAATTTCTTCGTATGAAATGGAGGTTCCTTATACCTGTACTTTGAGGTTATAAAGTAATGATAAGATACTCGAACATGAAGTATCAAATGACTTCCAATTTTATTCTATATATCTCCTATAACTAACATAAATTTGCTAATTTGCTATTATTAGCCTTTTTGAAATGTAGTCCACGCAGCTGTATTTCTTTGATTCTGACATATTAACTTTACACGTATTTATTACAGCAGTTCACATACTTTTTTCCGGTTATCTTGAAAGTACTGCGCCTGATCAGTAACAGACAGTTTTTTCAACAACGCGCAGTATTATAACTTCAGTATTTACCCTGATCCGTGGATATTATAACATGTTTTATTAATGAAAATTATATTTGTTAAAAATAAGAATCTGTATATGCGCCTAAATCTCATTAACGCCATCTAAAAAACACCAGCGCCAGAAGTTCAAACTCGCGAGCTCCTATAAGAACAAAATAGTTTTAAAATAGACCAAAAAAACACTTTGAATTTTTGTTCAATGTTTCGGGAAACACCCTATATATTCTTCTTCATCACCTGCTACTGATGTACCGGTAAGACATACCGAGTTTGTTACTCCCTTGCTTAATAAAGTCCACTGCTCTGTTGTGGAGCAAAAATAGATCTATCAGTTGCAGGTAAACTTGAGCACTGACGCAATTGTACCCCGATTTAAAAAATCAATTTACCGCTCCCCCCACCTCCAACACGAATTCATCTCGAAAAGGCAGACGCTCCAAACAAAAGGCCGACCGTTCTCGTCTGCAAAGAGCAGCTACGGATTTACCTATAGACCAATCAAGCTATATTTAGCGCATAGCTTGACGGGCCGGTTCTGGACAGAATATGTTTGATACAAAGGACAGCCAATAAAGGGTTTCCGCGTAACTGTTGTATCCAGCGGGCGCTGCAAAGACGTGGCAATTTACAGGTGATTGTGACATAGGCGCAGAATAGGAATAATCGTTGTAATATCTTAAAATTACGGGAAGGCATTATTCAACAGCACAAAACATCAAAAGAACATAATCCGGCCCAAAAAAGACGCTTGATGGCTGATGCGAGTTCAGAATTTGGACTCTAACGTCTTGAGAGACAGACAAGCTCACAACCACTCATGCTCGATATCAAACACGTTTGGCTTTCAGGCGTGAACACGTGAACACAGCACTAAGAACTGAACGCAAAGTTGCACAACTGTTAATCAAAAGCTCCTTCAGGTCGGCTTCATGGAATAAACTGAATCGTGATCGTGTGAACGGTCAACGACCCTCGCGGGTTTACGTTTCACGCCCACTCCAGCTAAGAGTCACGACAGTGAAATCGAGAGTGAGTCACGTAGTCGTCTTCTTGTTCAGTGAGGACGTATCATCAGGCTACCAGTCACGCTAGAGCGATGTGGGTGAGAAATATAAAGGGGCGAAAAATGGGGAAAGATAGGCGAAAGACAAATCTGCAACATACCAACAATGGCCATATTAAAAGTTTCACTGCTTTTGAGATAATATTTTTTTTGTCTTTTTCGAAAAAAGTCCTCGTTTATTCTACGTATTGTTGCTGATTAAGCAGGTAATATATCGCAGTAGTTTGCATCAGCAATCTAGTACATTTTTATTTCATTGCTGAATAGCAATGTTGAGTAAGATGGTTTCCAAAAATAAAAATTACGGAGAAGAAATTAGTTTGTCAAGTTTATTTATCGAAAATGATATTTCAAATGGCAGACCAACTATCTGAGAATATTTTGCAAAACACAAACAGATATCCTGTTATTTCTAAGCACAGCAACAAAAGATAGATTAAAGAAAGAAAGAAAGACAAAAAAATAAACATCTCAAAAACAGTGAAACTTTTACTAGAGTCGCTTTTTGACATGTTGTAAATCTGCCCTTCGCCTATCGTCCCTATTTTTATGTCGTACTATTTACCGGAGGATATTATTTATTTCAACGACCTATGTGCATTTAAGTATACGTTTGTTGTTTATTTGTTATTATGTGCTGTTTTCGGAGGATATGGCAAAAAATCGTCGGAAAATCGTCTTGGAGCAATTTTGTTCCTTGTTCAGGGAGAAACAATATTTAGTCATAGATATTATTGACATTATATAGCATAGTTTCTGGAGTGAATGAATGGAAGGGTCAAGAGTTAATCTGAAGCTAGTGGTCGCTGCTAGAAGGACTACGTAGTAAATGCTAAGACGGCTTTGGGATCTGTTCATCTCAAACCTTATCATCGTCTATAATGATGTGTTCATTTTGAGTCCATTCCTTCATTACAGTTATAATTTTAATAGCGGTCAATGCAAAAGCTAGTTTTGGGCCCGAAAATCGTTCGGTAGATTCAGCCTTGCAAAACTATTTGCCCTCTCGTAACCACATAGGTTTATGGCTTCTGCGTACTTAGACATTTACGAGCACAGCAATGAGACTAGATTATATAAAATATTGTTCTGAAACTGAGTTGGAAATTTTCAGGAATACAAATACAAAAAATACACTTTACGAGTAATAATTATGCCAAGTTTCTGTTTAATCTGTAATATCAATTGATGGCAGTGCAAAAATAATATTTATGTAAATTGAATTTAACACGCGCAATCAGAATAATTCTGCGGAAAATTAACGCTAATGCATTATTAAAATGATTTAAACAGCGACTTACTTCATTTGTAATTCAAATTACAGAATTTTAAGTTGTACAATGTTTACGATGAAGAGATCAATTCTAGAAGATGTGGAAATTTACCTATTGTTCTAATATTATATCTATCAAACAACCTTTGCACAACCATTTTAGAAATGAGGTCATAACAGGCCAGCCTCCAAAATTATATTATTCAAGAATCAATGATGTTATTAAGGCTTGCAAATGTCTCCAGAAAAGCCTTGCTTTCAAGATACAAAGCGCCAAAACTGCGATGCCGTAATACACCAAGAACTGACATTTAATCCCAGCGATTTGAACACAGTCGTGCTATGCACCATAAAGGTTATACACTGTAGTGCAAATGTCTTATGAGGTACGTCACTGGTGGTTATTCTAGGTTGTATCTTAATTTTTATACCCTTGGTTCCTCGATCTTTTTGTCCAGGTATTCTTGACTTTTATATTTTACGTAAAGAGGCTGACCTGTATGAGTTCTGAGATGTACATATTTTAAAGTACCTAGGAAAGTCTTACAAATAGTTTCTGCCTTTTGCACTCATCAGGCATAACATCTAATTGGTTTCAATACGAGTTGCCTCTATATAGAAATCCAAAAACAGTACAGGGTGTTACAAAAGAACAATACAATGAGAGATAAATACTTCGCAAGCACCCTATATGTCAATCAATATGGTATACTTTATCAACATTAGTCTTCTATGTTTCAACCTTGGTTTATCAAACATAAACTTTGTCTCTGTTCGTGACCATTTTCTCCAGACATCAGTTGCAATAAGGTACACAGCACTTTTGATGATTTTCAATATACTTAATATTTATTTTTATCCTACATTATATATTTATACAACTCTATCAAAAGCGACATTTACTGCTATAGGTAGCTGAAAAAACAGCAATAATATATTTCAGTTGATGATTTGGCATCAGTTTTTCTTTCCAATTTTCATTGAAAATAATTTTATATCTACTTATCTAGTTCACGAAAATAAATTTCAGTTTGTTAAATAATTACATTACATCATCTGACAGGTCAAAATTTGACATTGCGCAAAAATTGTTATGCTCTATATATCTCTTCTTTAGATTTAATTTTTGAAAGGGTAAAACATGTCTATCCTAAGTATTTCATGTATTATTCATTACATCACTCCCTATACTATATCCACGGATAAAAGATATCTGTTTTTTGTAAGACATTTGAAACTGAAGTATATTCAAACGTATGGTGATGACTTATCTAGAGGTTAATCATTTCGTTGGGATTCATGTTGAAGCGTTAGGATAAAGCTTTGGAAGAGACGAGGTCTATACACCGGTACTGTAGCTTTCTCCAAAATGGGCAGTAATGTTATACAACTAGAATTGGCAGTATAATTTCATGTTATTTCGGCTAAGACATCTAGAACTTCATGGGAAAAGCATTATCTACTATTTGAGTGTAATAGAATTTGCTAAAGCATAATAAATGTTTTTTGACTCTATGCGTCCTATAATTAAAGTACATGGAGTACCATACACAACATACATCAAAGGGTGACCTAAATGTAACTAGCATTTTCTGCACTATTATCTGTGTTATAATACATCGTTCAATTTGATTGGACTTTGAAACATGAAATCTCTGAGAATGTTTGGCAACAGTGACCCAATAAATTATATGCAATGCTTGCGAAACAGAACGATGCGTAGGAGAGATACGCTACTGATACGTAAAAGAGTTCTCAAAGATAGAACACACCATGTACGTCGAAACATTCGTTTCTCTCATTTTAAAATACTCCAATTTATTAAGTAGCATGGGACTTTCAAGTTGTCAAGATAATGAGGTAAATACTTACAATGAGAGAGAATAATTTCAGTTATAAAATGAACTTTATATTTACTTGTAGAAAGCAATAATTATAAGTAATATTCAAAAATGGAGAAAGTGGTTAATAGCAGTGACAGTTCTCTAACAAGCCAAAGAAGCTGAACAGGAATGAATACATTCACTATTTACCTAGGGATTTTTCCATTATTGTTATTTACCTATGGGGGAAAATGCAACCCCTCTTTATAGGAATGCGGTAAATAATGGCTATTCCTCAGCAGTGCAAGAAATTATTTGGTTGTAATTAAAAAATTGGCTCGAGAGAGCTGTAGAAAGGACGCATAGAGTCCGGATATTAAACGAATTTGTGTTCTCCTCAGCTAATTCTTTTACACTGAATCAACTAAAGAAAATGGCTGTCTTCGGAGAAGTGTTGCTTAGGTAATCATTTCAAATCTGCTAAGTTATCGTTAATGTCACTATTTATTATATATCGATGACACAAGCTATTCACTCTAAAAGTTTTTTCACGAGATTCTTTTATTTCATACAAAACTTCAGATAAGCGCTGGATTGCATTGCTGGTTTACTATTCTGAAAAGTGCTGCTTATATTACATCGCCGTCACGATTTTAACTCTCTTTCTTATAGATGAGGGGGTGCGGTTTTATTGATAGAAGAAGTTACTATCCTCCACGATGCTGTGACATTGAGCCGGCTAGATAGACTCGATAGTTCCTCATTTCAGCACTTGTGGCCGTTCAAACGACTTCCCGTTCTCAGGGTACCGAAAACATAGGTGTATATACCTACCAGGAAGATAAATGGTCCAAGCTTTGCAGATTATTGCGCTCTTCATGGTGGCATTCAGAGTGCATTACCGACCTAATCGGTTGAGGTGGAGAGAAGAATATCGGTAGCGACTTTATTATTTTAATGCACGGTATATTGTACGGAAGTAGATCTGGGATCTGTGGGACGCATATTCGTAGCTACTGATATATTTACTCATTTTACTCTTCGGGGTTTTCCTTGACCATTTGCGGCCATAATTAGTTCATTTTATATTATAGATATATTGAATCATACTGTATGTTATCAGTAGTATTACCGAGCCGGTCATAATAGGTAGTTTAAATGACATTTTCTTAAAGATGTCTGCCAAATGGAGAATTCAACGTGTAACGACTCCTTATTTTTCCCAATGATGCCCAAGTTGTGTAATATATGCTGTAACATACTGTATATGTATGGTTATCCTGGAGGATATGCTCTTCTAGGAAACTAGCGAGCAGCTATGGTTTATGGTAGAAATTGTTTTATTATCTTTGAACTATACCTACTTATACTGGAAATTGGGTTTTCCTTTTCAGAAACAACTAGGCTTGATATTTCAAAGCTAATGTGCGATGAAATAGTAGCGAAAAAGTAGAACAGAAATAAATGATCGATTTAAATGTTTCGTAGAAAGTTAAGATATTGTAAACGGTCCAGCTGATTCGGGAAAATAAAAGTTCCATTTACCATGCCAGCCCAAACATTCAAAGAAAATGTTTGTTGAAAATGTGACCGGTGGACTACGTGATGATTTTTCAATAACCACCCATGAATATTTTGGTCAGCCGTTCTCCATGTTGCGCGTGAAGGTTGATTCGTCCGTGACTACTATGGACTTCAACTTCAGCGGCACATTATTTTCATATTGGTGCTACAACCACTCATAGTTGTAGTTATTTATTGGTATTATATACAAAGGGTGTTTATGCATGTCAATAATTGCATGAATATTTAAAATGTAATACAGTAGATGCTTATTACATCAGACGAGTACGTAAAAAGGGTACAGAGATCCGTTAAATAAAAACAGTTACAATAGCATATTGAAACAATAGACACGTTGAAACATGTATAATTTATATTAAAGAATGAATGACAGACTCATAAAAATTCTGTTATTGGGTAGGGGCACACATCCATAAGATACCTCCTCAGGCGTTTTTTAAGTACTATCACATTCTGAAGTCTTTTAAGCTCAGAGGGAAGCTTATAGATTTTTATTCAGGCATTCTCAGGTGATTTTTCAAAAATTGTTAATGCATGTGATGGAATGCTCAAATCTTTACCATCTCTTGTGTTGTAACCCACACTTACATCTTTATAGATCATTACTCTTGAATGTAGACCTACAAGATTCACGACATTAAAAATTAATCTCACTATTTTTTTTGATTTATGGGCTTGTGCCCAAACTATTATGGCTCTTGACATATGAGAGTATACCATCGCATAGTAAACGTTAAGCAATACTGCCTGTGTTACACAGTGCTTCAATTTTAAGATGGCAAAATATGACTCTTTGAGTGTTTTGCATATTGAGTCAATATGTAAATAATAATAATATTAACGGGACTCCTACAATCACGAGTACCATCTGCTGAGGTAACGGCGGGTGAAAAGGAAACGAGGGTGGGCAGGTCTTAGACGGTTATCGGCCATACTTTAAAAGAGGAAAGGATGACTGCGGGTGCGTACCGAGGTAAATTTTTATAATAACAGAGTCGGATTTCGATTAGCGATCTAGCCTGTAAATCGTTTCCTATTTGGGTATTCAGCAAGTGATCATTTAGCATTGTTCTACCCTGGTTACTGTTCGTCGATATTGTGTTGTTGAATTGTTGTGCTGTACTCTTGTTGGTGTGATTGTTCTTGAGTGTCTTTTTTATCAAGGTTGATAATGGACAGTAAAAGGTCATATGCGACAATTTTAATTACGAATGCAGTGAGTTTAATTCATGATGAGGACAACAATAATGTGGAGCAGTTCAACTCTATAATCGCAAAATACATTGGGGTAAGCGAATAAATTATTGCAAGAAGAGGTCATACCATGAAAATGTGCTGCAGCTGTAGTGAGCTACAATACTGAGCGGCCTGTCTATGTGGTCCAAACACATTTGCGTGCTAAGCCTAGTCCAACCTCGCTTATCACTAAGATGGAACAAAGACTCAAACGCAAGAATCTTGAAAAGAAACTCAGACCAAAAAAAGCTGATATAAAAATAACTAACAATTCGGATAGCAATTCCAAAGAAAATGAATAGTTTTATGGCGAATTCAGTCAAAAACCTGACATTAACTACATTGATTTGACAGCGTCTCGATGTGGTGAAGTTTGTATAAGAATGCAGACAACAAGCTGTAAAGTTCTAGTAAACCCTATCATATACCCAACAGAGTTTTCTAGTAAGGCAATAAAAAAAGGCAATACAAAAATCATTGGACACGGCAGTTAAATCTTGTGGTTTGTTTATTGATCGCACACATCTATTTCTGGCAGCATCACCTCCATCTACCTATTACAGTAGACAAGACATGTACTTAATCCAGGTATAAGCCTACCTATTTACTGCTTTGCAAAAACTACCTAACTGTTTCCTCTTGTTTTGACTGCATAAGTTATTTTTATGACCCTCGTTCAATTGTTACTATCTACCACATGACCCTTGTAAACATAATTTTGTTTATTGACATGAATAAAAGAATTTAAATTTGAGTTCTTGAATTTATTTTAGGAAAGATATAAAATTATTTGAATACATTTTTTCTTAGTCGGAACGCACCGTCACGACGCTTGGACTGGCAGGTTGAAACAGTAGATGAATTTCGCCCAAAAAGCGATTTGCACTTCACAGCTTACGTTTAATTTTTATTATTTCCAAATGAAACTCTTGCAGCGTGCCTCCACAGGGTGCCAGCGATCCACTTTTTCGATTTTATCCACTAGGATCTTTTTAAAATATCAAGAAGTTGACCACAAATAGTAACCATTTCAACCCACCATAATTCTTGCGCAAATACAAAATTTTGTAAAAAGCTCTGATAGCACCCTAGGCAATTGTCCTGCTTATATCCAGAAAAACATCACAAACTGCAGAACACAAATTGAAGGTCATGAAATTCAAATGAAAATGCAGGTATAAAATCTACCAAATTATCATTCTCAAGAACATGTTTCCTTGACATATCGATAATTTTAAAGTTCCACGCTAAATTCCCCTATACTTGACTGGAGTGATATCCGAATCTATTCTTCCCTACTGTCGGTAGTTGCAGATGTGTTGGCTCTTGGTGTCAAACCTATAGAGCAGATACCGATCTTTTTTCAAATCGTGAGCACATTATTCGTCGGATTTTCGTTACTTAAATTTCCTGTAATCACTGGGATCAAAAGCCTTGCGCGCTTCGGATTTGACGCTTTATTTTTTGATATTTTTGGGTGAAATTTTTACAGTGTGCTGAAAACAAAAACACACAGTGTGCTATAGAGCCACTTTTTCATTTTTTACACTAGGTTCTTTTTAAAAAAATCGCAAAGTTGAACAGAAAAAGTGCGCACTTGAACCCATCATAAAACTTGTGCAAAAACAAAATTTCAAAAAGTGCTCCTATAGCATATCTTCTCAACATACTGCATAAATTTCATTGAAAAATATTGAAAAATGGAGTGTCAGTTTTGAAGCAGCTGAACCCTTGTAAATGGCTTGAAACTCACTGCGTCGGAGCTGCCTTAATAGAAACGCACTCTTGCAGGAAAATCCTCAGCTTGTTCAAAAGGCTACAAGCTACAATCCATCACCACGCAGCTTTTGCTACACTTTTGGTCTTGGAGACTTGTACTTGTCTAGCCACTTCCCTAGTGTTTGTTGAAGGATTTCCTCTTACAAAATTCAATGCTCCTTCCTCAGCTTGAATCATTCGGAGTTGTCTAGATTTCCCACTGTGTCCACTTTAATATCTCTGCAAACGACCCGTATACCCTAGCTCTTTGCACAAGGTAAACAAATCTATGCGGTTCTAAATGATAACGTTTGAGAAAACGATCTGCATACTCTCGCGAAACCTCGGTACCATCTTAAAGACATTCACCATAAACCAGAACCATGTCAATAAGTTCGATATTGCCCTACGAGTGCGCCTTTTCGAAGCGATTGGTAAATAAATGTTTTGTTTACCTACGCTGCCGGTAGGTACCTTGATCGACATATAGGAGCGGACTAGGTTTGGTTCAGTTTTAATTGATTTTGCGAAGCCTTATATCTCGATTATCTTATCACTCCGATGTATATGCTACTAGGACAAACCGCTTATTTTTTTAAGATCTATACGCCATGTTTCTGAAGGAAAGTCCCAACTTTGCAGACACCCTGTATTTATATTAGACCAAGATAAAAATTAATTATGATAGCGTTTTTAGCTTCAAGTACCGTCAGAAGTCAAGCAAACTGACTTCAGACTACAGAAGACCAGGATTAATGACGCTGTGGCGCTCTAGGTCAGCCCAAGCCCCTGAGATTCTACTGCCCACCAAGAACTGGTCGATACGATGGTTCCTTTGTTCACAGGGCATCATGAATATGAGACAATCTGACATAAAAGGTTTTTCCTCACCTACGTTGGTCTGTTCCAAAATGGGATAATCAAGATGTCTTCAAGTAACTCTGTAATTTACAGAACTAAGCAACACTACTCCACAGCCATGGGGATGAAATTGGGCCCGGTATTACGTAGTATGGTGTGAATTAAAGCAAATGTCACACGATCAGTACTTTTGTGGGATCCATCAGTATTTTTGTGGGATTTAATATTTATTAACTGTGTTGCCAGGACGTCAGTAATTATTTATTTATAAGGAAACTCACAGATACTGACGGCATGATCAGTAAAACTGTTCATACAGGCCACAGTAATTAATATCGGGTGACATTCGCTCGAAGGCAGTGACTTGAATTTTCGTATATCTCTCTAACTCAAGTAAATACCAAACGAGAATCTTTTGTCCACTTCCGAATCATCAGGAGTAAAAATAAAAGTACCCTCCAATCTGTATCATCACCGATGCGCGCGTGGTAGTCGCGCGCCTTCAGCCAGGGTCAGGAATACAACGTGGAGCAAGGGTTGTGCACTGGCGGAGGGCGGTCCTCGAGGGGTGGTACTTCAGCACGCCGCCACTCATCGCGCACCGCCTCCACGCGCTCGAAAACGCGCAGAAGGTTCTGGCCGGCTAAGGCGACGATGTCCTTTTCTGACCAGTCAGGGTCGCCTAGGAGCTCGGCGAGGAGATAGGGGTATCTGGAAAAAGTGGAGCAATGTAGATAACGCAGCAGTCGTTTTGCGAAACATGCGCTTCATTCATTCCAACAGTACAGAAAACCTTCTTTTAACGTCGCATGCCCCTTTTTTCAACAGCTTGTCTGGAGGAGTATTCTTAATATTGTAGCGTATTTATGGGTTCTTTTGGGTGTGGATTAAGACACTGGATTCCACAAAAAGAAATGCACTGATTTATTTAAGTTGATAAAACATTTATATACACCAATATTTATGTCTGACTAATTCTTATGCCACCAGAGATCGGCCGTTAAGCTCTGGCGAGTAGGAGACTCGCCCAACAGATGGCGCTATTTGTCACAATATATTTTATATGATTGTTTGATTTGTGCATAGATGTTAACTGAAAAACAATGTTATCATTTTCTTTTTTTTTGTCAAAAAATGCATTTTTTGTGATTTTTTTCATCAATCGTAACTTATTAACAAATAATAGTACAGCTTTAAAATTGCATGTTGAAATTCCACTTTAATAGAAGTACTAAGCCGGTGATCGTTTTTTACCTCCTATGCCAAAACTGGTGAGGAAGTATGGTAATCGCGAAAAATTTCGAAAATGAGATATTACATTTTTTTTATGTACATCACGAAACACTATGTCACTCGTTTCCGTCGGTCTGTCTGTCGGCCTGTCCACTAATTTTATAACTTGAAAAGTAACACTAGAATTTTGATAAAATGTTCACAAAAAGTTAGTGCAATGCTAAGAATAGTTTCTGAAAATCAGTCTAGTGTGATGGTGGAGCTAGCGGCAAAAAAAAAATTAAAATCGCTTGAGCTTTATTTTTTGACGTTTCAGAGGATCCTGACTATCTTTGGAATTATTTTTGCAGTGGTCGACACTTTGGGGTTGGAGGTTGTAGGAACACACCGCTACATACAAAATATTTATATATTTCAGCAGTATTTGGATATTAAGAATACGTACCACTTGAGCGTTCTGCAATGCTTTTGTAAATGATGACGAAACTGCTTTTATATCTACGGGTGACAGGTAAATAGGTGTAAAACATTTTAGGAGGTGATAGTACAGCTCCTTTGCTATCAAAATTAGTATATAATACTAAACACTACTGAAAACGTATTTATTTTCATTTAAATGTTAAATGAAAATTTTTATTTTCAACTTTCACATTAAGAAGTCTTTTTTTCAAAAAAATCATAATAAAGAAAATGTACAAATAACTGCAAAAACTTCCTCGTTTCATTAGGTTTCTAAAATGGTATAATAACATATCAGTAAGTAAACCATTTAACAAAACAATATTACTTTGCTAGAAAGGACCGCTAAGCACATTTCATTGTATTGAGCAGGTAAACCGAGCCTTTCATGGTAACGACCCTTTTTGTTTTTTTTGTGCCCTGTGCCGTTATTCGGGTTTAAGTATTCGGAATCTGTCGTCGCTCCTCGGAAGCAAGCTCTGCGTGTGTTATGAATTGACACAGCTGACGGATCAAGGACAGGGAACTAACGCTTAGGTTAGTTAGTAGAATATCAACCTTTAACACGGTAGGACGTACTTTTACTTTTTTGATCAGTTTTAATAATGGCGAGTTACCGTAACGAAGAATACGCTGATATTCTGTTTTGTTATGGTTTAAGTGAAGGAAATTCCGTTCAAGCCAGGCGAGAATACGAAAACCGTTATCCGAATCGGCGAATACCGAGTCATCGAGTATTTGCTTCTGTGTACCAACGCGTCAAGGAAAGTGGACAGGTTCATGAGAGACGTCATGATGCCGGTAGACCTCGGTTGTTTGACGACGAAGATCGAGAGGCAATACTGGAATGCTACGGCAGAGACCCGACGACGTCTACACGAGTTATAACAAAGCAGCTTGGTTTAACTCAGTGGAAAGTTTGGTTCGTTTTGCATTCGGCGAGACTTTACCCTTTCCATTATACACCGGTTCAAGTATTAGAAGAAGGAGATCCCGCAAGAAGAATTGATTTTTGTCGATACATGCTTCATCGGGATCAAGAAGAAAACGACTATTTAACTAAAATATTGTGGACCGACGAGTCTAAGTTTGACAGAGAGGGGACAACACAACTTACATTATTGGGCCCCACGAGAGGCAAATCCCCACATGGCAAAGCCAAGAGCTCATCAAAGAAGATTTTCGGCAAACGTGTGGATGGGAATCATTCATACGTATCTAATTGGACAAGTTTTTTTGCCTGACAACCTGAATGGCGAAACCTATGAAAACTTTTTGAGATCCGAACTCTGGGAGTATCTCGAAGACCTGCCTCTGAATATCAGGATGCAGATGATCTACTAACACGATGGCTGTCCCGCGCATTTCCGTCTGGGTGTTAGACAGTGGCTGGACGAGAAATATCCTTGTCGCTGGATTGGCCGAGGTGGACCGACACCGTGGCCAGCGAGGAGCCCAGATTTAACACCGTATGACTATTATTTATGGGGGCACATGAAGTCACTGGTGTACGCTGAGCCCATAGACACTCTTGCACAGTTGAAAGAAAGAATTATTGCTGCTGCTGACACTATCAGAGGACAACTAACTGGCCGCATCACGCGTACCAACTTGAGAAAAAGACTACGGGCTTGCATAAGAAACGGCGGGCGTCAGTTCGAACAACAATTGCAATGAATTTTACCTTCATTTCATTATTGTATTTTACTTATCAATTGTAGTAACTTTTAGTCAGTTTTTATTATTTTTTAGTACAATTACAACTGTGTAAATAATCTAATCGTGTAACTTAACCGTAGTTTAAAATAATAACTATCCCATAGCTTACAGTTACATTATTTTCACAAAAACACTTTCTTATCAATCAGAGAGTTGTGAAAATAGGAGACAAGCCATTGGTAAATTTACTCCCTATTGTTGTATTACAATACATTATGTTTAGTTTCACACAGTTTTTGTGCACGTATCACACCAATTTAGATTCCTTATGAAACAAGGATATTATTTAAATTGTTTGTACGTTTTTTTGTATACTGATGTTTTGGTAAAACACCTTACTTACTGTAAAACGTTATTTGTTTTTCTTAGTTAAACATTTTTGAATTAAAATAAATACGTTGTTTGGTATTGTTTTCGAATCTTTTTTAATTTATAATAGTTAATTATTGAAATAATAACCCAAAACTACGAAAAACAAATGTTTAATCGCCAACTTTTTTCTCTCTCGACTTTTTTACTCTGAAATATGGATTGTTTTTAAAAAAACTTAAATCTTCAATAACTTTTCAACCTTTGAACATAGGGTATGGTATTATATACTAATTTCGATAGCAAAGGGGCTGTACTATCACCTCCTAAAATGTTTTACACCTATTTACCTGTCACCCTGTATACATATATTTTTACTGAATTTTATAATTAAATGTACCACCCATTTCGCTCAATCTTTAATTTGTGTTACTCCGTCTAAGATGGTTCTTTGAATATTTCGTCAAGTAGATCATGACGCATTGCTGAACAACAGACACGGACCGACATAAATGAGAAACACGGATTTGTGTGATGCAGTCATCTTTAAGCAACAGAAAACATGTAAACCGAAGTTCGAATATTATCGCCAGCTTAATACTTCCATCATTTAGATAGTCGTTGATTATGAAAATTGATACACAGGCGGTGGAAATAAAATCGCTGGAATTTAGTGTGACAACGTTTCAGATATTGCTATTCATTTTCAGATGTTATTTGGAGGAGATGAAAACTGTACGCTTGAAGTTGTATTGGGTAGTTTACTGTAAATTGTTGCATATTTGATGTCAGTGAAAGACCTTCTATTATTAAGAAGCTAATAATCTCAGTGATTCTGTACACCTGTAAGGCATAATAAGTCACAGATATTTTCCCTACATCGGCCATGAAAACAGAAATAGGAGAGATTTGCTTTAAATGGTTTAAATGGTACCTTAGTGAACCTACCTTATCACGATTCGATGTCGCCTTCTGAAATGATTTGACTCAACCCTTTTCTTTGAAACCTCAACGAAGGCGTAGGAGGTATAGAGCCAATCTACTTAACGCCATTTTTCTTATCACTTACTCTCTTTTTTGACATACAATTTCACAGCTGTACTAATATTTGTTACCAGGTCACGATTTGAGGAAAAAAATGCACAAAATTACATCTTCAGACAAAAATAATGAGCATTGTTTTTGGTCATCTCTATACACACCATGGAATAATCAGATGAAAAGCATTTTTAATACTGCTCCAAACAGGCAGTTGAAAAAAGGGACATGCGACTTTAAGATGAGTAAATAACACTCTCTATATGTCTCCTCCACAACTGACATAGAAATCGTAATCGTGTCCATGAAAATTCTGCGGTAAGTTGCACCCACATTGCCATTGTTACTAGACACTTTTTGGTTGAAATGCTAGTCAAAATTACGTCGGTTATGCAGGTTTTTCTATAAGAGTTAACTTAGCACTAGCTGATGGACACGTTGTGAACTCGTTTTGTAGATGTACGTGTTGCCTAAACGTCGTGAGACTTCAGTTATCAATGTTTGGCTCTGATGTGATGTAAAATCTGCTTCAGAGATGGCATTACTGGAGGCAATGCATAGGTGCATAGTGAGGATTTGTGTGCTAATAATATGTGTTGATGATAATTCCATTGGATTCTTGTCTCAAATACACCTATTTGAGATTCAAAGCTAGAAATTAGTTGCGCATCCAGTTTTTCTTATACATTCTGGAAATTACATTTGCTGAATTTCAAAAATTAGAAAGATAAGAAATATTTATATTCACTGTACACTGTCGAATTACAAGTTTTTGAAAACACAAACGTAAAAAATCGTAATTTATTACTTTGAACATAACCTGTTTCCATAAAGGACAACATATAAAAACACGTCGGGCACAGCTAACAGATATACTGCATTGGCAGCATATTCCGTAATGATTTTCTCACACAGCAAATATCACTGATTTTATACACATGCAGACCAATACAGACAAATCATCCAGATGTGATCTTGTTATTCAACTTTATTCTGGAAGATGAAAACCATGAGCTACTCGGCTTCACAAAACACATGCAACTAACAATGCGTGTAGTTGAGCTATTCCTCCATAGATGGACGCTCACAACGGCCCTAGTGAGCAAACCTGGAATGACTGTTTGCACCCTAAAAGCAACTTAGGCTGACATTTTATAGTTTTTTTTGACGTCTAGCCCAGCAACCGGGACTCGGTCTTATGAAAAAGTTGTACTTGGTACATCAAAAACGGCTTTCTAGAAGGAATACTTTCTTGTCTGGCTTACCTGGACACATCTTCCAGGCCGCTGGGCGTCATGTTTATCCCGTCATAGCCAGCTCCGATCCCGACATGCGCGATGCCAGCCACAGATCTGATGTGGTTGATGTGTTTGATGACATCCTGGATGGTGGCAGTCTTATTGCAGGTCACGTGGTATGTGTAGAAGTTCACCATGATGACGCCGCCGTTGTGGGCGATCAAACGTAGAACGTCATCTGGAATTAGGTAAAATAGTTTCGTTTTGAAAAGTGGAAGGTGATATACGAATATAAGTAAGTTTTGGGTGGTGTTTCAGCTGTAGCAACGATATCAGGTGGAATATGTTGGCTTTATTATTTATAAATTTTTTACGATAATCACTGGTTGTTTGTGGTGGCTTTTATACATGTCATATTGTATTCGCTAGTAATAATTCATTATGTTTTATCCTGATGCAGCCGTATGAGCAGAAACATAAATACCGGGACACCACGACTAATGTATGGAGCTTAAAAACACATTGTTAATCCGATTTTTGGGTAAGCGTCCTCAGCAGATTGTTCTTCACTATGACACCCTAGGAACAAAGCACCGGTAGTACCGGCCAGTTCTGGATATACGCTGTTCGACAGACTTACAATAGGAGGCAGAAGCCTGGCGGGTCCGTCTGACAGGGTCAACGCCCGGTAGCTTAATAGCTGGGTAGTCAAGTAAGTTTTCTCAGTGATAGCCCGAGGGCAAACGATAGAGGCAGCAAAGAAATTTATGCTTTTCTTTTAATAAATAACTACGTTTGAAATAACGAAGCTAATGTGCGGTAAAAAAAGCAGAGAAAAAATAAAAAAATAAAAATACTCACTATTCATTTGATAAGAAATATTTCAACTACCACCATGTCACGTGTTTATAAATACAGTTCGAGATTGTTGCCGTCCGATTCAAAAGCACATATTTGTTAACTTTTTGTTTAATCTGTAACAAGGTCTGCTAGGTGTTTTACTGTGCCCAACTCGACATCCACTTCCATCCACGCCTTTGTATGGAATTAACAATCCTACGGTCCAGAAAAACGATCTGAATACATTCGCGAAGCATCAGCAGCGTCTTGAAGACGCATATTTCTTCTTTCTCAATTCCGATTTATGAATAAACAAGATGCGTGGCGCTTGAGCTGGTCACTCAAACACGTCGTCTCTTTTTAGCCCAGGCTACAGAGAGAGAAAAAAATAGCTATTTCGTGTAAAAAAGTTTAGCAGATATCTAAAAGCTTTAAATGGAAGGGGAGGTTTTTCTAATGACAAAGATACAGCCAGATATGCGTTGTTTTTATAAACAATGGGAAAAGCTCAAAATTCAGTGTTTTGCTTGTTATAATTTTCAAATTGAACTTTACAAACAATCGGTAAACTGGAGATGTTAGAGCATAAAAGGACCTTCAATTTTATTTTTCAAGAGTTGAAATCGATAAACAATCGAGCTAAATACGAATAAATGTTTATAACGCTTGCAATAACAATTACAAATGGCTAAAAATTTGTGGGAATGAGGCCATCATTGGTGTTGATATATGTGTGCTAAATTTCAGCCAGATCGGTTTGACACTTTATGTAAAAGGCTGACTGTTTATCCCAGAGACGAATTATTTAAGCGTTCTTGCCCAAGATGGTCCTAGAATATTCTACAAAAGTAAAATGGATTCTTAAAGGTTTAACTTCAACTGATTATGCAAAAATTGACTATTTATTTCAAAATTGTTGTTGAAAATGATGTTAAAAACTAGTCATTTTTATAGTAATAAACATTTACAATAACCTCCTTAATTTTCAATATAATTTATTTTAACAAGTTAATCTGGATAGGTGGTTGAAAAACGCATATTCAAAACCCCCCTTCTATGGGTATATTACCAGTTACAAACATGGTTAGATCCAAACAAGTACGGGTGGAGGCGAAGTAACAACGGTTTCGAACCGATCTACAGGGTGATTTTGAAGTTGAGTCATTAATTTTCAGATAATGATTGTAGAAGGAAGATAAACCAGAATATGTGTGTAAAAATAAAAAAAAATTAAATAAAAATGTTTACCTTGTTTTATAAAGTATCCTCCCGACAAGTATTTCAGTGCGGACCTGTATTTGATCGTGAGGTCCCCTGTGAGGTCTTAAGTCACCTGATTCACGAGCCCGTTGTACTACATTAACAAAGGCACGAGAGGTTGGTTGCACTCGATTGGGAAACCGATCCGCATAAACATGTGCCATTTTTTATTTCGTTTGAGCCACGCAACAGACACTAGTCACACGCTAACCGACTGACACTGACTGTATGTATAACTGAACTGAATAAAGTAATTTATTGTAAAAACATCGTTCCAAATTCTTTCGCTTTTTGTTTCCGATGCGATGAACCGGTAAGGTGGATTATATCCGTTGTTGCCAAACACGACCACATGATATTATTATTGAGACAGGGCGGTACTCAAACTTCCAAAGGGCTATAACTTTGTTACTTTAATTTCACGAGAAAAATGGTAAAGGAAAAAAACATTTCTTTTGATCAGATCTACTCACTGTTAAAATGACTGTTAAATGACTCAACTTCGAAGTCACCCTGTATACTATGGACAGCTTAATAACAGACGACACTATCAAATAAATTTCCTGCAAATGTACTACTGCTTACCAAACGAGGTAGGTGTAGTTGCAAAAAACAATGGTACAATCTTGCCATCATTGGAATTGACAAATTTTTTTATTCGCCGATACTGAATCGCTATAATGTGCGCATATGCATACTGCTCCATACTGATTAAGATGCCGACCAAACTATCGGCCGAAAGAAAGTCTGCGAGGACCCTTACACTGAAATTGACACGACTTATAGCCCAGGTCGGTTAGGCAAGTACAAAAATTATTATAGATTCGGTGCAACACCTATCGTACCCACGTTTTTGTTATCAAACCGGCTTAAAATAGAATTGAACTTACCAGGAACGTTTCTTGAAGTATTACAAAGCGAATAAGCGCTGGAATGGGAAAAGATCACAGGTGCGCTTGATGCATTAAGCGCTTGTTTGGCAGTGATGACTGAGGTGTGGGACAGGTCCACGATCATTCCCAGACGGTTCATCTCTTTGACCACGCTGCGACCAAAGTCTGACAGACCATCGTCCGTCTTTGAGTCTTGCCCTGTTGCCCATGGGGTGTCACACGAATGAGTTATCGTCAGGTATCTTGCAATAAAGTGAAAAATAGATGTTAGTAAAAAAAATTCTAATTTTAAGAACCGTTCACCTCTAGCTGAAATGCAATGCTACAATCTCCTTGTAATAGGCTGCGGAACACTTTCGAATATGGTACATCAGGATCATATCTTCAGCATAATTGCGCGTAGGTTTGTAATAGAAAGATAAAGAGATCTTTCAGTGATTCTAGAAAAACCTTTCTATAACCTCCTAGGCTACTCATCACTTGGAATTACTTGTTTACATAATTCTGTTATCTGTTAATAACAATACATCATAAATTGCTGGCAAAGTGACAGATAGATTCTGAAAAATTGGTAGACTAGACAGCTTTGGTCTCTTTCTAGGTTTGAAAATATTTCGAAATCGTTTCTATCACCTTCCAAGACGAAAACGTATGAGGTGATAATCGAATGGTTCTGAAGCTCAGGCTTCAAACAAAACTAGACATATTTGTATCACTGATTTTGTCTGCTATCTGGATAGTCAGACCTGACAGACCCAATGCCTACAACACATTAACTAAGAGCAAAGATCCTACGGGCTGCACTAGCAGACAATAGCGAATAAAAGGAGAGATAGTCTGAATGCACGAATTTCAAATTCGTTTTGCAATTTCAGCTATTAAAAATGCGAATTTCTTGTAACTGAAGAAGGAATCATCCCGGTATATTTACTGTCTATAAGAACATTGAGGGCCACATATTTTTTAAACTAAAAAGCTGCTGATGAAATTGGATAAGTGATATACCTGGCACCCAAATTGTAGAATGTTCTCAAGACGGCCAAAGAATTTCCCAGAGCATGCCCTCCTTCCACTCCAATCAGAGAGGCGATACGGCCTTCCTTGTGGACACTGCGGATTTCCTGAGAAGTCCTTACTAGTGCGAAGTATTTGGAGTTGTACTCCACCTGTAACAAGGTTTTAATAAAGTTCTCTCTTCAGCTATATTCTAGAAAGGCAGCTCCAATTTGAATTTAGTGCGAAAGGTCCCTATTAAATAACTTAGTTTCTATATCAACATATATATATATATATATATATATATATATACAGGGTGACTTCGAAGTTGAGTCATTTATTTTTTTACAGTGAGTAGATCTGATCAAAAGAAATGTTTTTTTCCTTTAACATTTTTGTGGTAAAATTAAAGTAACAAAGTTATAGCCCTTTAGAAGTTTGAGTACCGCCCTGTCTCAATAATAATATGTGCTCGTGTTTGGCAACAACGGATATAATCGGAAACAAAAAAGCGAAACAATTTGAAACGCTTATCACGATGTTTTATTCATTTATTTTATTCAGTTCTATTCATTCGATGTGTCAGTCGGTAACGCGTGAGTGGTGTTTCTGCGTGGCTCAAACGAAATAAAAAATGGCACATGTTTACGAAAATGCTGAACTTGTGGACATGATTCTTATTTTACAAAATGCTGCTACGGCAACACGGATTTATACGGATCGGTTTCCCAATCGAGTGCAACCAACCCCTAGTGCCTTTGTTAATGTAGTACAAAGGGCTCGTGAATCAGGTGACTTAAGTCCACACACGGGAGGGTATGTGCTCCAAGACCGCACGATCAAATACAGGTCCGCACTGAAATACTTGTCGGGAGGATATTTTATAAAATAAGGTAACATTTTTTTTAATTTTTTTTTTTAATTTTTACACACATATTTTGGTTTATCTCCCTTCTACAATCATTATCTGAAAATTAATGACTCAACTTCAAAGTCACCCTGTATATATATATATACAATTAATTGTTAATTGGGAAATTGGCAAGCGGCTCCGACGCAGTGAGTTTCAGGCCATTTACAAGGGTTTAGCTGCTTCGGAATTGACGCTCCATTTTTCTATATATTTGAATAAAATTTATACAGTATGTTCAAAAGACAATTGTCCAGGGTGCTATAGAGCCACTTTTCTAAAAAAAAATTTTTTTCAGGAGTTATGGTGGGTGGAAGTGCAGATAATTGTTGTTCGACTTCTCGATTTTTTTAAAAATAACCCAGAGGAAAAAACGAAAAAGTGGCTCTATAGCACCCTGTGGAGTCTTGTTTTTAGTGCACTGTGAAAATTTCATTGAAAAATATTCAAAAATAAAGCGTCAATTTTGAAGCGCGAAAACCTCTGCAAATAGGCTTTTACACGAATTTTATCCACTATCTCGTGCTGCCAGTCGAAGCAACGCGGCGGTGTGTACGGACTAAGAAAGGACGTATTCAGATAATTTGTTGTCCCAAGTTAAACAGTAGCAGTTTTAACGTCGGTCGTTCGAGATAAACATCGGACCAGTAAGTGATATTTTTAATAGACTTCAATGAAAGAGGGGAAATTTTTAATCGATTTTGATCATTTCTTTTTATACAATAGGCCATGCTTCAGAGGTGATACCACAAAAAATCATTTTTGTTCAATCACCCCAATATGGATATCAAATGGAAGCACTTGTACAAAACAGTAATACGAAAACAGTTTCAAATCAAGATGGCGGCCGTTACAAAATGGCGGATAACATACTTGCTAATATCTCAAATAAGAGCCGTCGCCTTGTAGAATACAGTACTTCACTAAAAATTTGATTCCAAGATTGCCGCCGTTTCGAAATTGCGAGTTACATATTTTGGTACAAAACCCCCAATTTACATATCAAATGAAAAGACTTGACATGTGTGGTAAAATACAGAACTTTGTGACCAAAAGTTTCCAGGTGGTTCCAGGGTCATTGGAGGCGGTAATCTTTTTAGTTAAAAATAATAATTATAGTGAACGCATTTAACCCAAATAAAATGTCACTTGCTGTTTAGCTTTAACCTTATGGAGTATCGTAAAATAAACTTAACACGATAAGCGTCATGAGATATAATGCGTGTGTCGCACCTCATTTGGCGCTTTGGGCCTCGTGACACGCATGATATGTCTCACTGCTGGCAGTTATATTTGGCCGCGTAACGTAAGACGTGTGTCATGCTGATGTGATTTTCTTACGGTAACCAAGAGTCCGTGGCCTGAGGGACCAAATTATACTGAATTGGAAATGAAAACATTAAAAAACACGTTGTTTATAGAGTTTTACAAAAAGAGGATATTCTACAAATCTAAAACAAAAAGCAAATCTTATAAAATAATCAGACATTCTCATTCAAAAATGAACAAAGTAATTTCACAGCAAATCAGTAAGTTATGGTAAATGTCGATATTCTAACGAACACAAATATGGAGGAACTCTTATAAACTAAACAGATTGACAAAGTCTTATGCAGGAATAAACAAAATACCGGTATAAATAAACAGTAATACAGATAAATATGGAATTACTACAACTACTATCTGATTCACTACCACTTGGAGAATACGCATCAGATAAGTATACATCCCCACATAACTCAGTACAGCCACTCTCTTCATCCGATAGTATTTCATTACACAATTGTTCAAGCCTTTTTTGCTCCGCTTCGTAATGCGACATCATAAATTTGGTATTCAATAATTTATAAACAGTAAAGCAATTTGGACAAGATGACGTACAATACCAACAACGCTTCAATAATAAATGACACGAAACAGTGCTCAACGCGCGACATGATGCAAGTCTTGACTTGCAAAAAACGCGACTTATGTGCCACGCGACCCGACTGGTGTGTAGGCCACGCGACATACAACTAGTACCTCAGAAAAAAAAATCAAAAAAGGGGAAAAATCATAGGATTTGAGAAAAAAGTCAAGTCAAAATATTAAACCGAAACTTAAAACAAGCTAATTTGACAATAATAACAGTTTGGCCCAGTGGACTGGATTTTCAGATTCTACTGTGGCGCTTAACGTGTCAATGTGACATTTCAATACTCGCCATCTAACAGGCTAGATAAAGCTAGCCGATGCTACGTGCTATTGAGCCTGACGATTGACTTTTATTTAAATAAACAATATATACATAATATACAATAAATAGTGAACATCTAGTACTAGTACCAAAATGGAAGAGATTAGCATAACATCTCGCACATCGCTGCTAAAGCGAGATCTGCACACCGCATTTGCCGACACGAAGGGGTTAGTAACGGCGTACAATGTAATATGCTAATCTCTTCCATTTTGGTACCCGAGTACAGCAAAAACAGCCAATTCTCAAGAACTCTTTTTCTTGTTCAAACGGTTCTCTTGTGCCTTCAAGATCACATCGGGATCGCGGATTGGCATATTTCTGCTTTTCCTGGGATCGACCAGTTCTAAGAGCAAGCAGTTCATGTAGAAGAATTTCAATTTCTCTTCCATTTCATTTTTCCAGAAAACGTCATCCTTTTGAATGACGTCTATTTTCAAACCATACGGGGTCCAAACACCAAGCACACACTCTCTTTGTGCAACGTGTAGCTGCCCTTTTTTTGGTAATACCACTTATGTTTTTTATTTATTTCATCGTTTATCCAAAACGTTATTTTTTTGTTCAGAATGCCCTCTTCAGGGGTCATTTCTCTAGCCGACCATGGACATTTAATTTCTAGCAGACCTTTTTCGCCTATCAAACCATCTGGCGATGCTGCCAGAAATGGATGTGTCCTATCAATAAACAACCCGCAAGATTGTACTTCTGATTGCGAATATGATTTCTCTATTTCTGCCTTTGCCACGCTTTCATGCTTTTTTCCATAGTCACATGCATTGCTAAAGAATTCGGTTGGGTATATTATGGCGTTTACTAGAGCTCTGCAACTTGTTGTATCTCTTCTTCTACAAACCTCACCAAACCGAGACGCAGTCAACCTCATTCTTCGATGAAGACGCCACAAATTGCAATCCTGAGATTTTGTGGCTTGCTCGATCTGGGAAATTTTGGAGTCGGTTTTTGCAAGTTTTTTCAAGAATTCTACCTTGGCAGCCTCTATATCTTCGTTGCTCATGTCAGGCTTCTCACAGAATTCCCCATAGGATGCGTTCTCTTTAGTATCACTATCTCTGGTTTTAATTTTCCTTGGTTTCAGCTTCCTTTTCAGATTTTTGTGCGCTCTCCTTTCTTCCACTTTAGCAATCAAAGAGGTTGGACTGAAACTAGGGAGTAGCCGCTTTTGGATCACACAAACAGGTCGCTGTGTATTGTGGCTCACTACGTCTGCAGCAAATCTTGCTTGGTAGGATCTCTTCTTGCAATAATTAATCCGTTTACCCCCAATGAATTTAGCTATGATTGAGTTAAACTGCTCTACAATACTATTATCGACGTCATGAAGTAAACTTACTGCATTTTTAATCAGAATTGCCAGAAATTATATCAACCTCTGGTGCAAATCTAAAAAAAAGGGTATACACACCTGAATTTGAAGATCCATGCCATCTGTCTCTGTTAGAGAATGCATATGCGAAACCTTGCTGTCATTTTTAAGCTAAAATAACATATAAAATATAATTATAATAGTAACTACGTATAGTCTAATTTATTGGCAAAATGAATGCTAAAATTCATAATTGTTTTGGTATCTACCTTTCTATCTGGAAAACGTTTTTTTTTCCTGTGCGTATTTAAATGCGGCTTCGTCGAGACGCCACGTTTATTTCTCTTATTGTTCATTTTTGATACCTTGATAAGAAAGACACTCAACAATAACAACACAACAATAACAACACAACAATAACAACACAACAATAACAACACAACAATAACAACACGATAATACAACAATACAATAACGGTAATAAGAGTAATAGGGGCTGAGTATACTATGCGCCAAAATAGGGAAACAGTCGTACGCTAGATCGTATATCCAAATCAAATCCGACTCTGTGCAATATGCAAATTCAACCAGGCACGCGAACAGCACACCTCTGCGTATTACTATCCTTTTCTAACGTAGAGCGCTTGCCTTGTCACAACGCCGTCCTACTAGCGTTTCCCTATCACCCCCCGATACCCCTCAGAAACTCTGCTTGACTGTGAGAGCGCCGTTAAGTTGACTATTTGACGATAAAATCAAGCTTTCGGCATTCTCTATGGAGCCATCATCAGGATTCTGAAAACACAATTGTGATGCTAGCAAGGAAAACAGGACAGATTTAATTTGTCAGACAACTTACTCGTCGGTGAGGTTGCAGCCACAAGGTGTTTCAAAACGAAAGTATAGAAAATCGAACTTGTAATCAGTATAAAAACAAAAGGACGGGGACATTGGGCTTGTTGAAAAACGACAGATACCTTCGTCACATGTTAAAAATATCAATCCACCCGAACAAAATTAAAAAGTATTACACATGAGATTACAAGTTCGATTTTCTCTACGTTCGTTTTGAAACACCTTGTGGCTGCAACCTCACCGACGAGTAAGTTGACTGACAATTTAAATCTGTCCTGTTTTCTTTGCTAGAATCACAATTCTGTTTTCAGAATCCTGATGATGGCTCCATAGAGAATGCCGAAGGCTTGATTTTATCGTCAAAAGAGTCAACTTAAGCCTAAAAAATTTTTGCCAATTTCCCAATTAACAATTGATTGTATTTTGTGCCCAACTGGGCGTTGGCTTTGGCAATGACTACTGCTCATATATATATATATATATATACGAGTATATCTATATTCTTATAAAGATCATGCTCGAAATGATATAAAAAAGTTCAGATTAGAATGAGCCTGGAAAATTATTTGGAAAAATAGATTTCGTTTCCTCAAAGTCATCCTGATACCGTGAAAGGTGCCTGCTGCAGTTTTTCATTAGGTTTATTAAAATAGTTCCAGCTTGATTACTATTGCAACTATAATAACGAAACAAAATTATGTACTGGTCAACTGATTTTCATTTAAAAAACGGTGCATCTTCAAGAAACAGTTTTTACGCTTTAAGACACAATTCTACATACATGAAAACAAGTGAAAATAGGTGGACAAATTAGTAGGTGAATGTGCTTGCAAAGATCGTAGTTGTTATTATTTGAATTTACTGCGCAAAGATCAGACCACTTATGATTGCATGCTGTCAATCATGGTGGTTTACTTCATCTGGGGTCATTATCTAGGCCATAGTATACTGCCGTCATAAGCCAGAACGCAGTAAGTGCAAAAATGCGAAGACGAGATATTGTCATTATAATATGAAAGGCACGTTTCTACGTGCATATTTCCATGATACAATACAGTATATGTCATGATAAAAACCGAAAATCTAAAATTTATCGTTTACAGTATCCAGCGTTTTTACGATCATCTTAAATTAGAATACAGTATCTGAACAACAATAAATTAACCATACAGATACTGAGTTTTAATTTATATCCAAAGCAATGGCTCTAGTAGATACTATAAGACATACATACACTTAATCACAACAAATTCATAACATTTTTAATAAATTTTCGCCGTTCATTTAGTAAAGTGGCAAGGATACTGTACAAAATTGTGTTTGTTTTGCTACAATTACATTCTTTTTAAAAACTACAACAATTGCATCACATACAAATATTCAGAAAAACAAAAGTTGCATCTCTAAGAATTTCCACTGTCCATGAAATGCTCCTCTAATTTTTGTTTAAACAACTTTAAATTACAAGTAGAGCTTATTTCGTCATTTAGTTTATAAAATTTAAGTAATCGTTTCTAAAATATTGATTTGTTAATTATATTACTATTGCAATTTTGTAAAAGGAAATTTATATTTCCTCTTGTATAATAATTGTGGTAATAATTATTCAGCTTTATGAAATGTAGTAATGTTGTGTGCAAAAGATGATTTTTTATTTTAAATATGAAATAAAGAACCAAATATGATATGGAATTTTTTATGTCCAACGACTGCAATTATTCTTGTAACATGGATTTCATTTTGATGTACTTATTTTCATTCAATATTACATAGCGTTTTATAGGACCTGCAATTTTGAGAATACAGCTTCATTGGCAGTGAGCAATGTTTATAGGTTTATATGCTCTTTTTAATTATAGATAGGCATCTTCGGTAAAATTAATGAATTCGTTAGAAAATGTTATCAATTTTACTTGGGAATAAACCAAAATCACCCTTTTTCATTGAAACGTTAAAATTTGGGAAGGATGACAACACGTTCTCATCGCCCCTGTAAAATGTGTTACCGGTAGATTTTTTTTATGTCCTGAAGCTGTCGTATAAACCATTTAAAAAAATATTACGGTTTCCAAGTTTCCAGGGCATACGTGTTCTTTTTAGACGTTACAGTTTGGCATACTGGTGTAGCTAATAATCTGTGCACCTGTGACTATCTGACCTCACCTATGAAAATTGTGCTGGTTCTGATTATGAATATGCTGCCAAAATTGATGGTTGCTGTTTGAATTTACGAAGTTGACTTGTAAATGACCTCTGAAGACGCTATCTAGGTCATGTTAGAGGCGGGCAAGAATTTCTTTCTTGGGAACCCTTTTTCGATTGGTGATAGGTGGCGCAGCAGTAGCGTGTGTGCGCAATCGAAATATCTATTTTTATTGTGTCATGTGAATACAGTCATCGTCGATACAGTTTGTCCACTGGTCGGTAGTTCCTATGCTTTGCTGTACTACTTTTGTCTATGTGGGATTTGATACTGTAACGAAAACACCGTCTTACTGTTCAAAGTGTAATTTATTTACTATTCCGAATTTTTACCAAAAAATCTGAAAAGAATCAACTTTGATATGTGTGTGTCAAAATTGGGAAACCCATGAAAAGTGTTTAAGTTCAATATTCCGTCTCCACATGGTTGGGCCACCCTCTATACCCAATTATAACAGGAGCGTGTATAACCACTGCATATGAGATAGGGATAGAATGTTGAACTTTAACTCATCAAAGGTGCCAAAAATACATCAGGCTGATATCGGCGTCACGTGCTTATTCGGATATTGCGATTTTCCTAATCACTGATCCGAAAAGCTGGATATTCGGAAGCGTTCCAGTATCGCGAAAATGAAATCTTCCACACTTCGAGCATCCAATTTATACAGATATGTTTCGGATTGGAAGATAGTGATGTTATGAATGAAGGTGCACGCCCATTGAGGGGAAGGGAAGACGAAGAGAAGAGAAGCAAAGCTCTTCCGCTGGGTTCACACAAAATGAAATGAGAGCCCTCATACTATAGTGACGCGAAGGAAAGTGACGTGTCACGTTTGACAAATGTCGCTGCAGTTCCCTTCGTGAATTAGGATTCGTAAAAGCAAATTTTCTCAAGCAGCTTATTCTTATTCATTCTTGAATAAAACGAACAGGATGATTTCATGGATAAACATTATATTTAACAATTACAGTAAAAAAAAATACAAACCACCCAACTACAGTAACCGAAAATAAGGAAAACTTTAATTGTGCTATCAAGACGGACTAAGGATACCTCGAACCATAAAATCCATCAAGCCGTTTGGGCTATAGCCCGTGAAATAAAAATTTCAACGTCAAGGTTTGCGTTTAAAAACGCCATTATGATTTTATGAAAACTTAATATACCCAATCTAGAGACACATCGTATGTTAAAATCCATTAAGCTTTTCAGTCAGTTTGTTTTTATAACATTTTAGTATGCTCTGAGTCACTAGCACTGCTAACACGAATCCAACAACGCTGCATACGTCAAAATTCATCAATCCGTTTGGCCTGTAGCTCATGAAATAGAATTTATTGTCTACATATAAACCCACGCGCGAAAAACATAACCCTCCTTCTGAGACAGTTGGATACACGCTTCCTAAGATGTGGATATATTGCCCCTGAAATGATGCTAGTGAAATTCGTTTTCCCTTGGTCACCCTGTATAATGATGGCTGAGCGGTGATGTTTTCTAGGAAAGGTTAAAAATGTACTCTTGTGTGGCATCGGCAAAATAAGCTATTTTACAGCGTCCTGCTTTTTTTCTTCTATATCCTAAATACCAGGGCACCGCGGCTGCTATAAGGAGCTTAAAGAAAATTTTGTTCATCCATTTTTTGAACTCTCTAAGATTAGTAGTACTGGGATAGATCGTTCCACAATATCAATTCCCCATGGACAAAGAAAATATTTTGGAATCTGCGTTGATAGGAAATTGATAGGAATTTTATGTAGGCTGAGTGGTCGAAGGTTTGCGGGTTCGAATCTCTATCTCGGAAGTTAATTCCGAGCCATGGATGTTGTGTTGCGTGTTGTCTATACCACACACCAGATTCAATATAGATACATCGCAGCACTGCAGGTGGTTTATTCAATAATCATTTACCAGTAGATGGCTTGATGATAAGTACAGTGTTGCAAAAAGGGTCAAGGGTAGCCTAGTTGCCAGGCTTCGGCTCCAGACCATTCATACTACCTCCTATTTATAGGAACTATTAGCGCATCTTTCGATATAATTTTAGAGATGAAAGCTTTATCAATAACAAACTTCCTTAACGTTAACCTCACTTGACATTCACCTCATATATGTTATTGACTTATATGTCAAAAAAGTGAACACTAACGTTTCTCTTGACGTTTCTTTCTACCTTATGTCATGAACTCTACTACTATTCGTCATTATTCGTCAGAGCGGTCCGGTGGACCTTTGGTCTTAGTTAAAAGTCTCGTCGGTCTGTTAGTCTGTCAGGACTGGTTACCCAGATACCAAACATGTTTAAGGGGAACAGGGAAAGAAGGAAAGAAAGGAAGGAAGAAATAGAGCAAAGAAAAGAAGTAAATCATTTGAAATAGGTTAAGCATTATTGCTTTGACTACTCGAATTATTTTGTAGCTCCAAAAAATAATTTTGATCGGTTTTGATACTGAAATAATTTTGGCTGGTCTGAATTTACAATTTAATTTTGATCACAGTGCGAGGCGCGGCCTGGAATGTTTGCGGACTTGCTCGACTGTGTAGTCTACTGAATCGCGCAACAGAGGGTTTCTTTGCGATTCGGATTGATGTCATGAACACATGGGGTGTTTGATTCGTTTAGAGGGTTGTCTAATAAGATTCAGGTTTCAATGGCCAATATAGAGCCTTAAGTTTTAAACTTCTCAGTATATTTGCACACAAACTACTGACCAGTCTTTTGATGACGTCGATCTGCTCGAGTGTGACCTGTACGGCGTCCAGGTGCTGGGCCTTGCAAGGTACGTACGCCGACCAGAACTGGGCTCCGAGTAAGCCCGCTTTCAGCCTGGGGATGTCCGTGTGTGACCATTTGCTCTTTGACCACGGCTCTTCCTTCTCGATGGCGCTCAGGTTCAGGCCACTCAGGCGGTTGTGCACGAATTTGCGCAGGTTCCACGGCAGGTCGTTGTGACCGTCGATCAAAGGCGTGTCTTTCAGCAGCTTCTTCACTACCTGAATGAAAGTACTTAATAAATAATGTTGTTAAAAGACAACAGATCTAACAAGTTTAAAATAACAGTATTCAATTTCTTTTATGATTCATGACTTACGTGCTCTTGTTTTTTTTATTGTAAATGTTTGACTTTCTTCTATTCTATGGTTTCTACATCCAACAACTTGTCATACATATAATTTATATAATATGACCAATAAATTATCTATCCAAGTGTATCCCTACACAGAACAAGGGGCTTCTAACTCTTTCTAACACACGAATTGCACGATTCTCGCGCTTCCCTCTCGTACACATTACGACCTCAGTTGTATTTTGTTTTCAGACTATAAGTCTCCATAAATAAAACATGTTGAAAAGTAGGAGAGGTCATACATTAAACCTACGAAATCTTCTACATAATGAGTAATTTATCCGAAAAGCTATTCAACTATTTATTGCGATAAAGTTTAGTAGTCGACAATTTGTGATAAGTCCATACTTCACGCAAATTGAATATAATAACTTGAACGTAGTTATTAGACATTTACTTTCATAATTACGTTCACGCTACTGTTGGTCAAGTGATCTGGGTGGATCAAATTGTACCCGAACAAACACGTATTTCATACACGCCGTAAGCCCTCCAGGGATATGTGATAAATGTTTTTGTGTGGAAATGTGTAACTGTAGTGCTATTAAATTTCGATTAATGACGTAGATATGCTAAAAAATACTCCTCAGAATTGACTTTTCGGAGGCTTCGTTAAAGTTGAAAGCACTGCGTCTACAGGGTGGTCCAACAAAATGTGGACGGATGATTGTGGTGTGTTTTGAAGTCATACCACTAGATCATAGTGGACGGCCCTAGATGCGACAAATCAAAAATACATACAGCATGATTCATATCCAAGTTGTATTTTTTTAAATTGAACTTCTGTATATTATAGCGTATTTATATTCCTTGCTAAATTTCAGGACGTTTAGCCACAATTGGCCATTTTTGCAAAATGTGGAGGTTAAAAATAATTGAATATCATGGTCATAAGGAGGCTGTGACTTTGAGGTAGCATTGATAATAGAGGGTACTTGCTTAAACCAGACGGCCAGAGATCAATTCTTTTTACATCCAGAGAATCCCTTACGACAATTTAGAAAACCTCAATCCAAGGAACTTGATTTTTTCAAATGAAACTACCTACTTTTTTTATACCATAGAATATTAAATTTGATCATCTTTCTAACGATATATTGTTAGTATCCGTCTCTGACAGTTTCATTTTGTTTCCAGATTTACTGGCTAATAGAGTGTTTCTTGAGCATTCTCCAAGAACACAAAAAAATCAATATCATTTATTACATTTTTTGAAAAATGTGAAATTTTCACCGTATTAATTATCTTTTAACGACGTTTTAGCAAGAGGTAGCGAACGAACCTAATAGTTAATATCAAAATATTTTATTGAACTGTGGACTATTTATACCTGGATCTTCTCAAGTACTTTTCATTTTCCAAATTTCCTACGCAAAATCTTCTTGACGACAAATATAACGATATAAATTAATCAGTCCAAAAACCTTCTATAATTTGAATTTTCCTAGAGTCAATAAGAACTGCGCCTGAAAAACAATCCAGACTTAAAGTACGAGTACCTACTTTCTTTGGACTAACGTGGTATTTGTGTTTCAAAAGATTAAAATTTCGAAGAACCTACACAGTTTATTGATAATAATAATAATTTAAAAAGTCTGAAGAACTGTTGCTTTAGCTGGAAATAGAGTTAGTGGTATATAATTTGAGTAAAATAATCATAAACGTATTTTTTACTGTTTGTTATTGAAACTACACTCAAATATTGATTTATTATCATGCCACATGTTTATATTTTGCACGTGTTAATATTTTTAAGATACGTAGGGAGAACCCAGGTACAGTAAACACTTGACAGAGTTGAATTTATGAAAACTGGGACTCCACTATCGTGAAGAAATACATACCTATTTGTTCAACTTTCTTCAATTATAACCAATCGATTGTGTGTGTTAGTCCATCTTTATACTATCTTTACAAACAGCTGTTTAAATCTTTAGTATACAGGGTGTCCCGAAAAAAGTGTGCAATATTTATATAAACATAGGTCGAAAAACGTCCCCTAAGGGCGCTACGGTCTTTTAAAGGGGCTCCCCTGAAGATGGTTTTTCCTTAATATTTCCGAAACGTGTTGAGATAAAGACATACAATTTAGTATTCTAGCCTAGTTTTTTACGCTGGATTTAAAAATATTAACAATTTTAGACAGTATTGTTTGGAAGCATATGTAACAGGGACGGACTCAGGTTGTTTTAGGCCCAACATTTTTTTGTGACTCTATTTATGAAATTCAATTTTAGAATTTGAAAATTTAGGGTTTTCTACATAAAAAAGGTACTCTTATTGAATATCGATAAATTGCGCCGTTTTTTGAATTAAATCAAACTAAAAAATTTGTCACATGATAGGATATGTACTGCGAATTTAAATGAATTGTTGAATAATTAGCCATGGCAACGAAAAAACGAATTTAATAATTGGTAAATATTACATAAATACATATTTCTATTGCAACATAGCTAATATTTAATCAAAAACAAAAGAAATAAATTTGTTCCACGAACGAAATTGAAATTTGTTTAAAAAAGAAGACATACAGTTGGATATACTCAAAACTAGCTTTACAATAAGTGTTCAAATAAATTCCCATTTTGTTGGATACAGAGTCTCGCTCGACGAACTGATTGCGTTGAAAAAACAAACTACAAAAAATTTTTAACATCAAAATTGGACAGCTTTTGTATCATCCGTTGTGTTGTATGTTGAGAATATTTGAGTACCTGGAAATGGAGCATAACTAACCGAGTACGAACTTTAATTTGATGTAACAGAAATGTGTCATTATTGTTGTTTTCATGTAAGTTTCCTGGTCACGTAGCCTAGCAACCAGTACATCAAACAGCACATTCCACATTGTTTACGATCTATAACTATTGCCAAATTTGATTTTTACATTGTTAATTAAATGATTTTCCACTCAGTTTTTTATCCAGCCATTGTACCGATCACTTGTACAAAATAAATCGTTTTTAAAAAGTACGAATTTGCTTCAAGAAACATAATTTGTATACATACATACTTTTGGCTTCACTCCTGTATATTAGCTTTATTCAGGTTCTTAATATGGTACCGTTCATTGTCCAGTAAGGAATACATGATGTTTGCGAACGTTGACGTACCTCCAGATAAAATGTGGTGCCAGTTTCTGCTAACTTTTGCAAGGTATTGAGAAATACAACGTAATACATTTTGGCAGGTGGTCGGAAACGATTATTCAACTTTTGTCCTTTGAGTGGCCTCAACATTCCTTTCAAATGGCTTACTAGAGATGAATTGATATCTGATTTGGACTCAACGATCATTAAAACATATATGAAACGCGTCTGGACTTTCTTTGAATTTGTCCTTGATGTGATCTTGAAATGACCTCCAGATTGCCTTATAGTGGTTATTTGACCCCAGATTCGAACTTAGTGAACAGAAAAGCCTAAATGACATGCGGTTGGGATCATAACCTCGGTTTCTTTTGAAAACGTCCTCAATGTGACTTTCATATGTCCTCATAGAGACAAGCTAGACCCAAAAAACCTCATTGTACCGAAAGTCGTATAAACGCTGTGGCAATTGTGCTTTTGTCAGCTTTTCATTTTGCAAACCTGACCTCGAGCCTCTCCTCGGCAGTCCTGGGTGGTGGCATCTTGGCATGGTTGAACGCGATGGGCAGTCCCAATCCTGCGGTGATGGTGGCCACTACGATGCACACGACGACGCATACGCACCACGGGCCTCGCAGCGACGGCCTGGCGCTCTCCGCACTGCCGGTGCTACAAGAGCACGACTCCATGGAGCCATGGAAGTCGTACGGTTGGTACGCATACCCCAGAGTACCGCGTGGCGCGGCGTTGTAATATCGCCCACCAGGTGGGTTGAAAGGCGGTGCTGATGGTGGCGGCAGGTCCGCGCGGGCGGGGAATGATGGAGGCAAAGGAGGGATCTGAAACAGAGAAAATATTTTCAACACAGCTCTAATGATTAAGGATGAAATGGCGTCAAGTAGGTGGAGTCTGCACTTTCCTAGGCAGTGCTGTCAAGTTTGGCGCAAGTAAGCCCATCTTAGAAAGCAAACAGGCATTTAATAAATTTTAAGTTGCGTAAAAAACTATGTGAAGCATTGGCCATATCTATACTAAATTATTGTGATATCGTATACTATACTTGTTTAGACAATTTCATTAAAAACGGTATTCAAGTTATTCAAAAGAATTGTATACGTTTCATCTTTGGCTTACGTAAATTTGATCATGTATCAGCGAAATATCCCGTTCTAAACTGGTTAAAAATTAATGACATGGTCAAGTATCTCTATTCAGTTTTTGCTCACAATTGCTGCTCACGTCTAAACCCTCTTACTCGAGGGAAAACAATCCATTTAATAATGATGTTCACTGTAGAACTCTCAGAGAAAATAATATTAGAATACCCCAGAATACGTCTACACTTTTTAAAATCAGTTTTTCTTACAATGTTGCTATTATTCATAATGACCTTCCTAAACTATATAAAGAATTTTCATTACCTGTCTTTACTTTACTCAACCCTCCAAACATATAATTTATATAATTTACGTAATCATTCATTTCTTTTTTTTCCGTCTTTAATTCAGGTAAATAATTTTTTGGTGTACTTGGGTATGGAAAGTATGCCTTTTTCTTTTTTCAATTTTTACTTTCGATGTAATGAACCAAATCTGTTTGTGGATAGTGAATACTTTTGAACATCTGCTAGCGACTATATGGTTAAGTGTAAGAGTAGCGGCATGCTTAACTTCGCTATGTAAGTCTGACATTTGGCTATACTACAATGTAATTGTGGATAAATAAAGACGTCTATTATTATTATTATTGTTATTATATATAACAAAATAACTAAAAGGTCGGTCAATTAAGCCCATGACAAATGCTTACATTGCCAGGAGCCAGTTGCAATAGGTTTTTCTTCGATTTTCATTCTCTCGATACATTTTTTGAAAATACATCTTTACTAAATCAAATATATGCAGAAATATATCTGTGGATATGTCTTACCGGTGCGTAGAACTACAAGAGCTAGAAGCGTATAAATATAACGCCAAAACATCGAATCAAATTCTAAAAATGAACCTTTTTCACTTTTTGTCCGTAGTTCCTCCGCCAATGAATCAACTGTCCAAGCCCACAAAGCTTTTTGTCCGATCGAAATCTCATCAGAATCCGAGAGATATTTTCAGAGTTATAGAGGAGCCAAGTATTAACGGACAGGCTGACGAAAATTAGTGACGTAGTTTCTCGTGACGTGGCATGTATCTCAACCATAATATCAGGTTTTCGATTTTTTCCGTGATTATAATACTTGGTGATTGGTGCAAGAATAAAAGCAAGTAAGTTTGGAGAAAAAATCTTGCATTACATACATATATAAAATACGCACACTCTCAACAGTGTTGCAGAAGCAAAATTTCATATACAGTGTGTTTCAAATTAGACCTTCACCACTGGGATCTCGGAAACTGTAAGAGATACGAAGTCGCTTACGAGTAAATGTCGGCGAAGTTGTGTATTTAGCTAATCAACAAAATACTGCTTACAAAGTTTAGAAATCCAAAGTACTTCCGGGGAGACACGGAAAAAATCCAATTTTCCCAAAATCGTTTTAATTTCCTCCTGATTTACAGCGGGATTTCAAAATGAATTCTACATTAAAATTAACACTTTTTCCTGTCCAAAAGAAAGCTTAATTGAAATTTCTATATGACGTTTAGTCTCTTGTCCTCCAGCATCAACTTTACTTTCTGGACGCCATACTAGATTTTTTTTATACATAGAAGCAGTCGCGCAGGCAAAAGCCTAAATGCCGGAACACCGCGGCTGCTATGATGATCTCAAAGAAATCTTGTTAATATGATTTTTGAACTGCCTAAGGTTAGTAGAACTGAGAAAAGCTTCCTCTTGTAGATTGTTCCACAATCTCGACACCCTCGGTACAAAGGAGCGGTCGTATCGGCCAGTTCTGGATGTACGAAGTTCGACACGGTTAGGATGGGACGCCAAAGTCGGGCGGGTCTGTCTGGCAGGCAATCGCGTGGCGGCATCATGGAACAAAGTTCTGAGGAGCAAAGCCCGTTGGAGTAGCGGTAGAATAGAGCTAGATCGCAGACGGCCCGCGAAAGAGTCCCGAAACTGTCTGTTACAGAAGAGTTGTCGATCAGTCGGACCGCCCTCCTCTGGACAACATCGAGCATGGGTAATGTAGTCGGGGCGGCAGCACCCCAAACGTGTGAGCAATACTCGAGGCTAGGCCTTATCTGGGCCTTGTACAGAGTGAGAGTGTCATACGGAGAAAAGTACTTCTTAGCCCTAAACAAATAGCCTAGCTTTTTCCCAGCAGCTGCAGCTATTGACGAAATGGGTTCGTGCCAAACCAGGTCCTCGGTCATCTGGACTCCGATCAGCCGAAATGAATGGCTCTTTGGCAGAACTCGGCAATCCATCGAAACTGGATGAGGGCTGGACGCTTTTTGTTCGTCAAACTACAGTACTGTGTTTTGGAAGCTTTGAACTGTACAAGATTGTTGAGTCCCCAAGCCGTGATAGCCTCCAGGTCTCTTGTCGTCGCTAGTCTTCTTTTTTCCAGCTCGGCGGCAGAGATCGGCTTGTCACTCTGTATTCCTGCATGTAAATATGCGCAGATGAGTAGAGCTTCTCTCCGTAATTTGAATTTCGAAACTTTCTACCCAGCATTTTGTTGGTTACCTCAATACGCAACCTTTGCCTCATTTAAGCGTCCTCGTATCTCTTACAAATTTCTAGTCCTCAATGGTGAGGGTCGAATTTGAAACACCTTGTAGATGTAGACGTATTACAACAGCAGAAGCTCACGTACATCTTGAGCAGGGTATCCTTGATGCCAGTAGTCAGATAAGCACCGATTGCCAAGCGTTTCAATTTCATTTAAGCCGTATAATGTGCGATTGAGTACGTAGATCGTAGATCACAATCACAGCATTTGTTTTAATGGGTGCTTACGAGATATGTTCATAGTCTCGGCTATCTTGAT
The DNA here is from genome assembly GCA_963669975.1 of Acanthoscelides obtectus. Classification (NCBI taxonomy): domain Eukaryota; kingdom Metazoa; phylum Arthropoda; class Insecta; order Coleoptera; family Chrysomelidae; genus Acanthoscelides; species Acanthoscelides obtectus. The sequence goes on along the minus strand of CAVLJG010000003.1, from coordinate 33,764,180 downwards.
ACCAGCTTGTCGTTTCAGTGTCCCTTTCCTAAATTGATAGCTGATTAAGAATTCAGTGGTTAGCGAATTTAAGAGCTTAATAATACAGGGTGTCCGCAAAGTTCGGGTTTTCCTTTACACGACGTGTAGATCTTGAAAACATAAGCAATTTTTCTTAGTACAATATATACCAATGTCTTAAGGGAACCGAGATAAAGGGCTCTGCAACATAAAAAATATCTGAATACCGTCCTGTAGCCGCGACTCGCGACATCCCCGACTGGTACTAGGACACTAGCTCAACCCGACGACAGAACTGGGTCGGGGGTCGGGGTCAGTGTGTCAGGTCAGTATGCAACCTTCAACCGACGGTTACGGTCACGCGTGTAGAGGTAAACGAACCCGTATAATCGATTGCGTTTCAAAAAACAACAAGCACTAGAGACGTGGCTAGAGAAGTGCAAGTATCAAAAACTAAAGTGTGGCAAACGCTGCGTGAAGAGGGGCTGTATCCTTCAACTTGACGATTTTCCAGCAAGAGTGCGGTTTTGTGAGTGGTTGTTGCATCAACATGACAATAATCCAGAATTTTTGAAGTGCATATTGGTGACAGACGAATCTACGTTCACGCGTAATGGGGTGAATAACTTAACACTCATGTTTGGTCAGTAGAAAATCCGCACGCTGTCCGTCGGGCACATTTTCAACAAACATTTTCGGTGAATGTTTGGGCTGGCATGGTCAACGGTATGCTCATTGGACCATTTATTCTCCCAAATCGATTGGACGGGATGCAATACCTAGACTTTTTACGCAACATTTTGCCTTCCTTGTTAGAACATAGGCCATTAAGTGTAAGACAATCAATGTGGTTTCTGCACGATGGTCATATTTGTTACCTCTGTTCGTGGTCTACTGGTCTGCACCACCGCCGGCGTCTGCTCGGTAGCGCATCAGCTTATTTCATTTTCTGTTGGAGCGGTATGATTTCGCGCAGAGACGTACTTAGCCCTTCTCGTCAACTGGAGAGTGAGTACTTTTTTCTTTATTTTTTTTACTTGGTCGCCCTCGTTTCACTACACATTACCTTTGTTAGGGTTGTCGATACTATTAAGTTTACGACTATTATAAGATCACCATGTTAACATGGCGACGAGAGCATTCCTTATCAGCCGAAGAGTCGATATCATATTGTCGTTGTACTGAAGATCATCTTTGTGGTTGCAACGTTTGCAGTATAGAAGATTCTATCAATAAATGTGGTTTTATAGTCCAGACAATCATGCGGATCATCAACTTTCGTATCATCTCGAATCATACGGCTGCGGATTGTTGTGCAATTTTACCAAACTGAGAACACTAGACGCTTATCATATAGTCATTTTACCCTTATAATTAAGTTTAAATGGTTATTTCTATTACCTTCAGTTATGTTAGTTCAAGTGGGAATTGCTCTGATGAACCGTTATACATATTTTAAACACTCCCTGCACAAGAAATATAACGACGATTGCCGTCTTCAGACTGAGACTTTAGAGCTGTTTTATTCTTATGAAAAAAGCCTGCACCGCGCCTTTCTTTCTGATTCAATAAATATTGTGTTGTTCAGTAATTAGATGGGTTAGGCTTGGTCATATTTTTTCAGTAGGTTTCACTACTCTCCCCCAACACTTTCGCAAAATCAAAATTGTATTCATTTTAGAGTAACCGTATTTTTGACATTAATGTTGTCTGAGCGTTGTTAAACGTTACCATTTAAAGCCGATTTTAGTTTGCTGTGCTTTAAATACGGACGTGTTTCAGGGACTGATGAGATGCAACATGTGTCTATTGAAACGATTTTCTAACATTGTGTGCAAGTGAGAGGAAAATTTGCAGATCGCTACCTTCCACTGGTTTGCCTAGTTGATTTCCATCCTTATGCCGTACGATGAAGATGACAGAGGGACTGCCACGTCCACTGGCTCATATCGCTCGACGTTTTGAGCTATGTTCGGAGCTGTCGCACCGCACCACTATCACGGTCGACTGTCAAGTGATCAGTCCACAGAACATACCAGCAATGATGCGGTAAATGGACGGAGAACGCACTATGCTGATTGGTTGCTCAACGGCGCTGTCTGCGGTTGGTCATAGGTTACAGAGACGGAAAGCAAACATGCCCAATTCGGACATTTTTTTCAATTTTGGTGCTTGTTTAGATGCATTGCAGTTGCATTTTTTTAAATTTCTTATAACGTGCACGGTGGTAAAGGCCAAAAGCAAGGGTGAGGTAAAGATTATGCAAAACATGTATGTGACATGTCGTTAATCTTCCTTAAACAACTGATGGGTCATTTGTCTTTAGAAACATTATTTTGCTTGTCATTTTTGCACAGTTATTGGGGTGAAGTATGTAACATCTGCATCTTCAGCAGAAAGATGAACATGGTGCCATGCTAACCAATATGGAGGCAACAGGCAGTGACACTTTTAGAAAAAAGTCAACGACCACTGAGGGCAACCTTTATGACAAAAAATGCTTGGGCTATAACCGTTTTTCTGCCAATTACACATCTTTCCCTGCTCGTACTCTTAAGTGAAAACATAAAATTGACATCCCTTGGCTGAACATATCTTCGCCAAGATCGTATTCGAGATTAATTCCCAGCCGTTTCAGCTGAAATATCGACTTTTCATTGGCTTCAGCGGACGTATGGCTGCATCACGTATACCCTCATGCTCATATATCGCAGACACAATTGCGCTGTATATGGTGGCTTTTAGGGCCGCTTAACTGTGATAAATTCCCAAAGAGCCATCATTTGGTCCGAGAGCGAGGCGAGCTTTGAAATTTTCTAAATGTATGCCGGCGTCATTGCGCATTTGTTATTTTGAGAGTCGTTGGACCAGCTATTTTTCAAACGCATGGATGAATTACCAAAACAAATGTAAAAATAAAATGTTTTCGTATCCCCCATGGTTCACACGTAAAATTATACTTAATATCAAGAAGAAGGATATAGCAAGAAGGAACTGGAAACGTGACGGTACTAAGTTTTCTTATTCTAATATCAAGAAGAAGGACATAGCAAGAAGGAACTGGAAACGTGACGGTACTAAGTTTTCTTATGATCAGTTCAGTAATTTTAGGAAGCTCATTAAGAACCAGATCAGTGTTGCCTACTCCGCTTACGTCCAATCGGTTGAGGATGCCATTGTCAATGATCCTAGCAAATTCTGGTCATTTGCCCAGATCAAAAAACAGCAATCTAGAATCCCCTGAAGGATGACGCTTAACGGCAATGTCTGCGATACGCCTCAGGATATAGTGGACAGTTTTGCTACCTTCTTTTCAACAGTTTTTATCCCGTCTGGTCTACTAGGGTCATCTCCTCCAACAAATAATTCTACCGATATCATTTCTTTAAAAAATATAAGTGAAGAAAACGTAATTAGGGCTTCGAAAAGATTAAAGAACAAAATGACGTCTGGATGTGATGGTATTCCAAGTTTTTTCGTTAAAGATTGCATTCATATACTAGCGAAACCGCTGGCTTCCATATTCAACCTAATTCTAAAATCAGAGACATATCCAAATATCTGGAAGACCTCTAAAATATGTCCTATTCACAAAAGTGGAGATATCTCTGATATTTTCAACTATCGCCAATTAGCAATCCTGTGCAATTTCAGCAAGTTGTTTGAGATCATCGCTTATGAAACGGTTTACTGCTCGGTCAGGGGTGCAGTCTCTATTAATCAGCATGGGTTTATGAGAGGCAGATCTACGGTCACCAACTTGGCTCTAATTACTCAGTACATTTCTGAAGTACTGGACGGTCAGGTACAAGTTGATGTCATCTACACAGATATTCAGAAGGCGTTTGATCAAGTTGATCATTATGCACTTCTGGATAAGCTTAAAACAGTGGGTATGTCTGATGCAATGCTGTCGCTCATGAATTCATATTTGAGGGATAGAAGGTTATTTGTCGAATATGGTGGTCATAGGTCCACGCCCGGGGTATCTCAAGGGTCAAATCTAGGTCCATTATTGTTTTTGATATTTATTAATGACTTGTTTTGAACTGAAGTGTTTCCATTTGTTTTTCACTGATGACCTTAAAATCTGCACGTCAGTCAAGACAGTCGACGATTGCGTCATGTTGCAAGATGACTTAGCTCTAATTTCGTGATGGTGTTCACGAAACTGTCTCAGTCTGAATGTTTCGAAATGTAAAGTTATGACTTATACAAGAAAAGTTAACTATTTAATATATGATAATTATAACATCAATGGTCAGGTTATAGACAGATGCACCTCTTATAGAGACCTTGGAATCATTATGATACCAAGCTAACGTTTACTGAGCATATACTCAATATCTCGTCGGCTGCCACTCGTCTACTTGGTTTCTGTATCAGAAACTGGAAGGGTTTCTCCAATGTTGATACATTAATGACTTTATTTTTTACTTTTGTCAGGAGCAAGTTGGAGTATGCGACTCTGATCTGGTCTCCTATATACCAAAATTCTGTCGTGATCCTTGAGGCCATTCAACTTAAAGCTTTGAAGTATTTTCACCTTAAATGCACAGGTCCTTATCCAGAAAGAGGTTGTGACCATAGTGCCCTATTAGAGTTTTTCAATTTGGATTCACTGTCAACAAGACGAAACATATTTGCTTTGTCATTTTTGTATGGCCTCATTCACAATAAAATTGACTGTCAAAATTTACTTGAAAAAATATGTTTCCGCGATCCAAGGCTAGGGAGTCGACAACAAACGGCATTCTATTATCGAGAAGGCCGTACAAATGTTATGACAAAATCGCCAATTAATCTCATGTGCTGCATCATGAACAGTGTTACTGAATCGTGTGATATTTACAGTGACAGTTGTGCATCGATTATTAACTGCTATAGATCATCCAATCTTATTTCGAATGTGTGATACTATAGATTTAAGTCCAAGAACCATGTCTCTTTAATTGTTATTTTTTTCAGCGTTTCCTGTAATTGGGTTTCACCTGTTGGAAATAAATAAATAAATAAAACAATTTTGCAGGATCGTATAGAATTTTAAAATCAAATAAAGCAGAATAGCTGTTGTAAAGATTATACTTATTGTAGAGCAGAGAGCTAGGATTTTATAATCACTAGTGATTTTAAGCATACGGACGTTGAGGCGTTAGCTTTTGGAGAATTTGGGGACATGTATATTTATAGTAATGAGATCAGTGTTGCCTTTTAGCAGTTTCTACTCTCTTTGGTTTATAGATATAGACAGTGGCTTGACATTTCCATAGAGAAAATAATCCACAAGTGTAAAATAACATGACCCCGAAGGTCAATTGATGACTCATATTTCTTTAAGAATGATGCCGCCGTTAGTGTTATATAAAAAAGAGAATTCTCTGACTATGACTATGATTCCCGTTTCTCAATAGAATGGAACAAGCGGGATCGTATTGTGGAATCAGCAAGCTGGTGCCATAATTTAAGGTTAGCTTAAACAGTTAATGCTACTTTTAAGTTTTACCTGCAATTACATGTGAGTCATCATGCAAGGTGTAGGTGGTGCTTGTGGAATAGGACGTCATTTAGTCGTCAAGTATACAGGTATGCAGTCTTTTTGTCAAGCAAGTTGGTCATGTCAAACAATTGATGAAACACGCCAACGAAAACGGACACACACTACATATTACATGACTTCAACCAATCAATGAAAATATACTTTATTGACCAATTATTCTGATTGAGAAAAGTAGTGGATAGTAGTGAGGTAGATAGTAACATGAAATAAGTTAAAACATGAAACAGTATTAAAAATAAAATAGACAGTAATTCAACGTGCAAATATGGTCACAGTACGTGCTCAAAGAATTCCTGTAGGCTACAGTAGGAACAATTCCTTCACAACTTTTTTGAAAACCTTCAAGTCATCAATTACTTTGCTAGCTTCCGGTTGATGGTTGAACATCTTAATTCCATTATAAATTATAGAGTGTCGAGTTAGAGTTGACTTAGGGATAGGTAAATGAATGCCGTGATGATGCCTGAGATTGTACCAGCTAGTCTCCATGGCTGGTTGGTGACTGGCATATTTCTTTTTAACCAAGCATGCTACTTCAACTATAAATAGACACATTACAGTTAAAATCTTGAGCTCTATAGAAAGGGACGCACACGTATCTCTAAAGGAAGCTTTAGCTATGCCCTTTATAGCTCTTTTTGGAGAATATAAAGCTTCTAGGGGCTGTATACCACAAAAACCCCAAAATGCATTAATTCATGACTCCGCCATTGCATGATAAGTAATCTTGGCAGATTCAATGTCCAGCTCTTGGGATACAATTCTTACAGCAAAACAAGCAGATGCCAGCTTTTTATATAATGCTGTTGTATGATCTCTGATTTTCAACTTGTGATCAATTTCTACCCCAAGAAACTTAGTCGATGATTTATTTTCAATGTTTTAGTTTGACAACCATAAATTGTTGAACGTAAATTTGAAGGATAAGATGTTTGTTTTATTAACACTGAAACATAACAGGATGGCATCAGACCATTCCATGATATTCAACAAGTCAAGAGAGATATTTTCTTTTAAGTTAGGGATGTCTCTCCCATTCCACAAAATTCTGGTATGATCTGGAAAAAGGGTAAAGCTTCCCTGTATATTGACTGTTAATGTACATCAGGAATAGAACCGGACCAAGAACAGACCCCTTGGGGATTCCTGAATGGGAAGTAGAGTTATCAGAGTGTTTCCTATTAACCTTAACTACATAACGACTTAGCCTGTACAAGTAAAATGTACCAGCAGCATGAGTGTGTATGCCAGCCTTTCAACAACTAGCTACGCAATCGATTTGTTGAAGAAGACAGATTACATCATTTCTTGTAATGGATCTGAGAATATTGGCCTGCAAGATCGTGTTAAGCTACACGTTGGATTATTATGTGCCGTTGATAAGTAAATGCGAAGATTAGGAATCTGTATTGAGGATAAAGTATTCAAGAATGCTTATCTGGATTAAAACCGTATTCTTCATTACACGATTACTCTACCACAAGCTAGAGAAACATGATTACAAAAAAACTAGCATGTGCTAGTAACGTTTTTGCAGTGTTCCGCGAGTATTTCCTGATTAGCCTTTAATGCAAATTGCTCCTAGCTGCTGCAACTATTTCCTGCAGCAGCCCCAGGAAGCAACAGACACCAGGTACTTGATTATGCTAAACACTAACAAAATGGCGCAAATATGACATGTTTTGTGAGAGATAAGCTAGTGGTTGCTTCTCAATAATTCCAGTTCAATTCTCCTGCAGATGACTCAGGTGTCCATTAAACATGATGCTTTCGTCCTTTCGAACAAAAGACAGACAATCATTGATAGCTGTTTCGTGCTTTTTGGCCACTCATCTGCATGATCTAGGATTGGTCTCTCGTCCCCTAAAGCATCGTAACCATCCTTTATCCAGAATCGAAACGGAAATGTTGGCTTTAGCATTAGTTTCTGTCGAAACGAAAACAGAAACTTCTTATTAAGGATTAAGCTAATCTCTTTATAGATAATATGTTGATAAACTAATAACTGAGATGTTATAAAACACTGTCTCCTATTTGATACGGAAGGTAGTAAGTAGTGCATCTCCAGGAAGAAAACAAACTCTATAGAAATAAGTTTTTCTTCATTTTCAAATGACAAATATTATTGAGAAAAACCTAATAATAGAAACACTCTTTCTTAAGAAATCATTTAACGTGTTTCTAACTTTTGGTCATCATACAACGTTCTCTAATATTAGGACAATCGTTTTATTTTTCATCGACGACGTGAACGAGCATGTTGTACCGATAAAGATATTGGATTTCTGTACAATTTCAAGGAAAAAAATAATTCGGATCGACGCTACAAAAGTTATAAAAAAGTATACTGTTGTTAAAAGGGTGATTTGATTCTAAAAGTTTAACCACTGCACATACTTTTTTTTTTATATCGAAACAGCCGCGCAGGCAGAAGCCTAAATGCCGGAACACCGCGGCTGCTATGATGATCCCAAAGAAATTTTGTTAATACGATTTTTGAACTGCCTAAGGTTAGTAGAACTGGGAAAAGCTTACTCCCGTAGTTTGTTCCACAATCTAGACACCCTCGGGATAAAGGAGCGGTCGTATCGGCCAGTTCTGGATGTACGAAGTTTGACACGGTTAGGATGGGACGCCGAAGTCAGGCGGGTCTGTCTGGCAGGCACATCGCGCGGCGGCATCATGGAAGAGAGCTCTGAGGAGCAAAGCCCGTTGGTGTAGCGATAGAAAAGAGCTAGATCGCCGACGGCCCGCCGGTGCGAAAGAGTCCCGAGACTGTCTGTTAGAGAAGAGTCATCGATCAGTCGGACCGCCCTCCTCTGGACAGCATCGAGCATGGACAATGTAGTCGGGGCGGCAGCACCCCAAATGTGTGAGCAATACTCGAGGCTAGGCCTTATCTGGGCCTTGTATAGAGTGAGAAGGTCATGCGGAGAAAAGTACTTCTTAGCCCTAAACAAATAGCCTAGCTTTTTCCTAGCAGCTGCAGCTATTGAAGAGATGTGTTCGTGCCAGATCAGGTCCTCGGTGATCTGGACTCCGACCAACCGAAATGAATGGCTCTTTGGTAGAACTCGACCGTCCATCGAAACTGTATGAGCGCTAGGACGCTTTTTGTTCGTCAAAGTACAGTACTGTGTTTTGGAAGCATTGAACTGTACAAGATTGTTGCGTCCCCAAGCAGTGATAGCCTCCAGGTCTCTTGTCAGAGAAGAAGTCGTCGCTAGTCTTCTTTTTTCCAGCTCAGCGGCAGAGATCGGCTTGTCACTCTGAATTCCTGCATGTAGAGTGCTGTCATCAGCGAAGCTGTGGATTGGGTTGATCGTGCAGGAAAGGAGGTCGTTGATATGTAAGAGAAACAGTGTTGGAGCCAAGACCGATCCCTGGGGAACACCCGCGTTGACTTTGTGGGATGAAGAGGAGAATCCGTCAATTATGACGGATATCTTGCGGCCAGAGATAAAGTCAGCCACCCATCTGCAAAGCTTTTCTGGGAGGCCGTAGGATGGAAGTTTGCTCAAGAGGGCAGCGTGCCACAGCTGATCGAACGCTTTCGTGATGTCAAGAGCAACGACATGAGCCTCACCATGAGACTGGATGAGTTTACTCCACAGTTGCGTGACGTAAGCTAGGAGGTCCCCTGTGGATCGTTGGTGCCGGAAACCGTACTGCCTGTCGCTAATCAAGCTGTGACGTTCGAGGTAGTCCAGAAGCTCGCGATTTATGCACCTCTCCATCACTTTACTTATAACAGAAAGCAGAGCTATAGGCCTGTAGTTGTAAGGGTCGGTTTTAGATCCTTTTTTTGGGATGGGCTGTACATGAGCAAATTTCCAGTTTTCTGGGAAGGTGCCGGATTCATAAGATATCTGGAAGAGACGCGAAAGAACTGGAGCAAGCTCAGCTGCACATCTCTTCAGTACAATGGCAGGAATCAAGTCCGGACCAGAAGCTTTGTTGATGTCGAGCGACAAGAGCACTCGTCTTACGGTCTTATGCCTGAATGTTACCTCCCGCATAGTGTGGGGAACCCTCTAAATTGACGGCACTTGGGCGTTGGTGGGGACGTCCATGGTGGAGTTGGCAGCAAAGATCTTGGCTAGCACTTCCGCCTTGGCCTTTGAGTCGAATACAATAGTTCCATCCTGACACGTAAGTGGTGGAAGGCTACTGTGTGAGAAGTTCTTTTCAATCTGCTTGGCCAGCGTCCAGAAAGACCGACTGCCATTGCGCTGCGACATTACCCTGTGCCTAACTTTTATATCATGCTGGGTTTTGGCATTGCGAACCGCTTCGTTATATTTGTTTCTGGACTCGACGTCGGCTTGTCTGTTCTCTACAGTGGGGTTTTGTAAGTAGGTTCTGTGGGCCTTGATCTTCTGCTGGCGAGCAGTGTCACACGATTTGTTGAACCAGCCGTTGGACCCTGGTTTAGGAGCTTTCACTGTGTGAGGGATGTATTCCTCCATTCCGACGTGGATAATTTCGGTTATTGAAGAACAGACAGTCGACGCATCCGCGTCAGTGAAACAGACATCTCTCCAAGGAAAGCTAGAGAAGAAGTCTCTGAGCCCCTCCCAGTTGGCATGTCCGTAATGCCAAGTTTTGCGGCCTGTGCGAGTTTCTGCGGCCACAGTGGCTTCTGACCGAAACCTAACCTCCACAACACCGTGATCTGAGTTACCCAGGGGGGACAGGACGGCAGTGCTGTAAGGGGCAGGATGCGTGGTCAGAAAGAGATCCAGCAGGCTACTGGCGTGTGACGAGACGCGGGGGAAAAAAGTAGGGCTCGTCACCAGCTGGGTCAGCCCTTGAGTAAGAGCGAACGCTTCGACTGCACGACCTGCTGCATCGGTCTTATTTGAGCCCAACCAAAGCTCATTATGGGCATTGAAATCACCGAGAAGAACTACCTCTGAAGCGGGGTGATTGATGTTCAGGAAGTCGATCTGGACGGCGAGGTATTCGAGTAGGTCATCCCAGTTATGGTTCGAGGGAGAGCGATAAAGGCAGCAAATAAATTTGGGTGATGTTTTGGAGTTGAGGCGAAGCCACAGAATGTCCTGTCTGATTCCAAAGAAAGATCCCTGGAGCAGGAAAGACTGCTGCGGACAAAAGCCACAACTCCCCCGTTCTTTCTCAGATTGGAGTGCACCTCGTAGTTTGGGAAGTTGAGATGGTTAATCGGTGCAGCCTCTGAGATTTTTGTCTCCGCCAAGAAAAGCACGGCGGGACGATTGGATTGCAGGTAGTGATGAACAGCATCAATGTTGCTGTTGATCCCGCAGATGTTGGAAAAACAAATTTTATCTTCGATGTTGATACTAACATGATAAAGGACAAAATCCATCAAGTTGCTTAAAAAAGCATCATTAAACAAAAAATAGCTAATGCAAAAAAAATAAAGCACATAACAACAGACAATGGGATGAGAAGTTATTTCTTTTGCAGAAAGTTAGTTATTTCTAAACTTGTAATCAGGTCTAAAGTTCTGCATAGTGAGCAGTGTACGTTTAATCCACCACAAGGCAGAGCAAAACGATATAAAACGTCAGTGCAGCATCATGTGTCAGCAACGTCCGAGCAAAGGTCCGCATTCATTTCCTGATTCATTTTTAATGCAAATTGCAGCTAGCTGCAGCAACTATTTCCTGCAGCAGCCTCCGGAAGCAACAGACTCCGGAGTCAGCTCCGGTGCCATCCATTATCACGTTGCCGCTGCTGAAAAACGCATCAACTGGCTGCGGAAATGGACCATGTAACAGTGCTGCGGATCTTTTTTATGTCCGGAAGATGATGCAGAGATGGTAGGAGCACAAAATATGCTATACAGGGCGTCTCCCATAAGAACCGACATAGAGCCCTGCATGATATGATTACTCGAGAAGATAAGTCCACGCGCATGCGACCAGTCTATCTCTTTCGCAAGCGTGACGCCACTCGGTGACAAAATTTCCCAGAGATGAAGGAGGTTTAGCTTTATAGCACGTAATTTGTAAATAATTTCCTCAGTTCGTTATCTGCTGTGTCAAATATAATTAATAACAGTAAATTAAGCATTTTAAGTATGGTGTACTGTGAACTGGTGGGTTGCAACAACAAGGAAAGCAGAGACAAACAAGTTTGCGAACAATGGGTTCTCAAGTGTTATCAGTAACACAACTATAATGCAAAAACAGCAAGGATATGTTGGAAGCCCTTTGTGGACAGTTTTTACTGCTCATACAAGAAAAAAGTTAGGATTACCTCAAAATAAATGTAAGTAATGATGAAATTATCAACGGCGCTAATTTCTCGCAGTATACGAAAAATAAGCCTGTATGGTCAACATTATAAAATAAATTTAATAAAACTGTTTATCAATACCCTACCTTTCCTTACAAAATATTAAGAAATCATGTAGACAAATAACATTTAATAAACACTTATCAAGATTTCATATATACAGAATCTCTTTTTTTTTCTGTATAAGAAGTTAATATAACACATTAGTATTACAGTACTGATGCACACAGGTATTATTTGAAATCAATTTATTCGGTAAAAGAAGTCCCTTTATTTGGCGCATTTTCAATGACAAAATTTTTATCTGTTTAGAACCTTAAAAATCGTATATTTTCAATTTTTTAAAAGTGGCAACTTTATAAAGATATTTGATAGTCTATGATATACTTCAGTAAATTATATTTACAGAAACATCCAAATATGAATAAAACATTCTATATGATTCTAAAATGATCACGTAAAATCGTAAACCACAAAACAAACCAAATATTCCAAATATTAAAAGACAAACGCTTTAATATAATGCATTTCATACTGACAAGCGGAATAGTTGTCACCGACTGACGTCATGCCCAACGGTGTACGAAATTCGATAGCGAAGTCCGCCTACCTTCTCGAGTTATAGTTATAGTATCATGAAGCAGGGATTTGTAGGGAACACAAAGTATTGTAATTTAAGGAAACTTACCCAAGTACCAGATTGCATCCCTAAGCACTTATAGGCCGTAAACGTGGGGTTTCAAATTTTGAAAAAAATTTCAGTTGGTTTTGAACGTAGAAAAAGCTAATTTAGTACACGCTTTTAGTGTAAGCATTAATCGACAGTAATTAAAGTCCAATTAAAGCATTTTAATGGGTTGAACAGGGATGATGCTCTCATAAAATGTACCTCAATTTTTTAACACCTTAGCGAGCTTAAATATCTTTTACTTTATTTATGTAGAACTTAATTCTACAACTCAATTTGTTTTTCGACGAACTTTGTCGTTTTCAAGGAAAACTCGAAGCATGTGTTGCCGCTGTTTTATTTAAAATAAGCGAAAATTCGACCGTTGGTTATGAAATTTTAGCTGAGCGTTTTAAAAATGTCCTGGAAATTTCATTTATCGAACAAGTTGACATGCTACTAGTGAGGTGAAGGAAATTTTCCGTTTTTTAAAATACTCTTCCGGATCTACTAGACTGGGATACCGGTTTATACACTATGAAACAACGCCTCATTGTAGTATTATGGTTACAGACTTTTTAAACTACCAAAATGGATTGGGAGTGGAAATAATTACCCAGTTGCATGTCAACTGCGGAATCGCATTACAGCTAAATGCACACCCATTAGAAATGATCAGCAATAATTAAATAGAGTAGACTTCAATTTTCGACGAACAATTTCTGTAATTTGTCAGTGCAACTTGTGAGTTATTTCTATTAGTTAGGTTGCTTGTTTTTCTAAATCATTGTTTTTCTAACTTTCTATCAGATTTTCAAATCAATCGTCTAGATCCATAGCCAACGTTGAATTTCCAATAATTTCAAATAACACGGCTGCAATTAACGCTTTTAGCTTTCAAGTTTTTGTTGAAAACGACAAAGTATGTAGAAGATTTCTAAACAAAATAAAATTTACATTTTATTACAAAATAAGGTAATAATCATCACATTTTCAGGTTATTTTCAACCCTTTAAAATGTCTCAATTAGACTTTAAGTACTGTCGATTAGTGCTCTTTAATATTTATTTATTTATACATCACCAACAGATATACCAATTCCTCGTGGGAATACATCAAGATAACAAAGTAATGTTTTTACACACTAACTAAGCCACATTTTTAATATGTTTGCTTGATGTATGATAATTTTGTATTAAATACAGGGTGTTTCAGTTTATTGTTGCATAACTTTAAGATTCGATAGAACTTTTAAAATCAATGCATAAAGTCTATATAAACATGGGTCGAAAAATGCGTGGCTTCCGAAATACAGGGTGTTTAAATTTATTTTCTAAAATAGTTTTTTTTAAATATTTCGAACAATATTTGATGTATAACAGTGAAAATTGGTATACAAGGGTTTTTTGGTACGAAAAAACGAACTATGGGCATAGTTTTACTGTAGCCGCTAGAGGGCGCTCTCTACTGTACCTGTAGTGTATTAAAATGACCGAAAATTTTTTCTTAGTGCAATTTTTTGCTTTTTGAACAAAAAAAAAAGATTCTTCGTACTTTTCAACATAAAAAGCTCTCCTGTGAATTTTCGTTATAGTTAGCCGTTTTTGAGATATTTCGATTTTTAAGCTTCGATGCATTTTTAATTATTTATGATAAAATAACGTTAAAAAGTCAGTATCTCGATAATTTTTAGAAGAAGGCTGTGCCTGCAACTATTTTTGAAATTGAAAGCAGAATAAGGTTAAACGTCAATTAGTTGACAGTTAGTTTTGTTGTCTGTTGAAACCTGAAAGGTTTTTTGCAATTGTGAATCCACGAAATTTAGTTTCTTTTACCTGTTTTTTTTTGTAAGGTTTATAAAAATGCCATTTTTATTCTCCAATCAAGAGTTAGCGGATATTCATTTTGTGTATGGCTTTGTAAATGGAAACGCAGTAGAAGCAGCCAGAGAATACGCACGAAGATTTCCAAACAGACGACATCCAACTCGCTCAGTATTTGTAAGAGTGTATCGCCAAATAATTGAAAATGGTTTTGGAAATCTCCAAAGGGATCAAAATATAAATGTTCGTCAGCACAGATTTACCCGTATGATTCTGCGTGAGTTTGATAGAGATTCGACCACAAGTGTTAGGAGAGTTTCTGGTGCCTTGGGAATTTCAGCAAGTCATGTTCACCGTGTTCTTAGAAATGACCATAGACGTCCTTACCATCTGCAACCTGTGCAAGGACTACAGCCAGGGGACGGAGAACGAATAATCACATTTTGTCAGTGGATTTTTGATAGAACTGATAATAATAGGGAGTTTTTAAGTAACGTTTTATGGACCGATGAGTCATGCTTCACTAGACGTGGAGTGGTAAATTTGCATAATCAACATATTTGGTCGCATGAAAATTCGCATTCAGTTCGGGAAAGAAATTTTCAGCATGAATTTAGTGTGAACGTGTGGATTGGTATCTACCGTAATCGACTATTTGGACCCTACCTTTTGCCTGCAAGGTTAAATGCTGCGACCTTCTTGGAATTTTTAGAGGCCGAACATGAAAATATGTGGGATGATGTTATGTTAGATTTAAGAAGATTATCCTGGTTCCAGCTTGATGATTGTCCAGATCATTATTCGAGAATAGTTAGAAACTGGCTGGACGAAAATTATCCAGAAAGATGGATCGGCCGTGGAGGACCAGTCGCCTGGCCTCCACGATCACCTGACCTAAATCCATTAGATTTCGTTGTGTGGGGATTTCTAAAAGAAAAAGTGTACCAGACTCCCGTAACCACAAGAGATATGCTAATAGACAGAATCAGGAATGCATGTGATGAAATAAGGCCTTATTTGTATAATGCTATACGACGTTCGATCATTCGTAGATGTGAATTGTGTATTGAACAATTGGGTTTACATTTCGAGCAACTACTTTAGATTTTGTATGTTTGCCCTAACAATCCAATAGCATTTTAGTGGTAAATAATTAATTTAATTTGTTAAAAATAATATTGGAAAATTAAACAAATTAATATTCTGTTTTTTGTGTTTATTTGGAGTTAGGAATTATTGCTGTGTTTAAAAACACAATCTAAACGATCATCTTAATGACTTGTAATGCCCAAATCGAAAATGTAAAAAAAATATTATTTTCCCATAAATAATTAAAAATGCATCGAACCTTAAAAATCGAAATATCTCAAAAACGGCTAACTATAGCGAAAACTCACAGGACAGCTTTTTTATGCAGAAAAGTGCGAAGAATCAGTTTTTTTATTCATTAAGCAAAAAATTGCACTAAGAAAAATTTTTCGGTCATTTTAATACACTACAGGTACAGTAGAGAGCGCCCTCTAGCGGATATAGTAAAACTATGGTTCGTTTTGTCGTACCAAAAAACCCTTGTATACCAATTTTCACTGTTATACATCAAATATTGTTCGAAATATTTAAATAAAACTATTTTAAAAAGTAAATTTAAACACCCTGTATTTCGGAAGCCACGCATTTTTCGACCCATGTTTATATAGACTTTATGCATTAATTTTAAAAGTTCTTTCGAATCTTAAAGTTATGCAACAAAATAACTGAAACACCCTGTATATTAAAATAGTCATGAAGATTATTATAACATGGACACATTGAGTACAAAGGTGAGTGTAATAGTAAGTTAGTTCATGGGATAGCGAGTGAAAAAAACAAAAGTACTCAAAACATGTGCCAAATTTGCTATTTGCTCCTTTGCTTTTTATAAGCTTAAAAATAACCATAATGTTAGTTTTTCTTTGGAAGTTAAAACCTCGGTTTTACGGACAGTAACTTCTCAGGGGAGCAATTTATTAACGAGGTAAGTTGCGTTAAATTACAATATTTCGGGTTCCTTTACATGCCGCTGTTCTGTGTGGGTTGTAATGCATAGCACCCTCTATTAAATTTAATGCGTGCGACATTAACGAAACATGATCTGTTACTGCGGTAAGCGTTGTAAAGGACAGCCTCGACGGTCTGTACTTAATACGCCAATGGATTTGTCTGTAAATAGCTGTCAATTCTATAACCCGAAAAGAATAATTTTGATTCTGGCCAAAACATCACTTCTACGATCGGCCAATGAGTTTTTAACTCAGAAACTGCCAAATACAGTAATTTAAAAAGAGTTAATCATTTGATGTTGCATAGCTACGTACCAAAACTGATAAGGTCCACTGTAGATGACCATTCTGGCGTCATTGTTGAAAAGAACAATATGTTGTAACTACAGTGAAGATGAAAAAAAACTCTTAGCAAACGTTCAAACTGATTTTTAGTCGATTTTGACCAGGTATATAGTCAAAGCATATGCAAATGCATGATGCTTGGAAAATAAAGAATCAATATAATGGGCTACATTTCCTATTCTATAGTAAACTTATCGTTGTTACGATTATTTGCTCGAGAATACAAACGAAACAAGAATAAAGTTTCTGAAGTACCATATTGCTCCATTCAAACTAAAAAGTAAAAATTTTTATACTAAAAGTTCCATTTGTTGACTTTTCTACAGTGAATAGAGTTTCAATGTTATGATCTTCTTGTAAGGCAGACAGTTTATAAGGTTAACGGTATTATTTCAGGATTAGAATTTGATACCGGTACATCTTAAGTAAAAGGCTTCCGATAAAAACATCGAGTATAATCGGTTTATCAATGCACCTCTTTCAGCCTAACAGCAACGTCAAAGAAGGGTTCATAAAAGCATTTTTCACGGCGATGATATGGATGCATAACACGTAAAATAATATATGCCTAGTAAATCTAATAATCTTACTTAGCGACAGCCAGGGACATAGCTAGGAGGGTTTTTTGACAGTGGAAATCTTTTATAGCCACTGCTGGCGTTTCGCTTCAGAAGTATGAGAGAAGTATGAGATTCCCACTCACGAAACCCACTCAGTAGTTCGCCATGTATATCCCCATCCTGGTAATGCTTGCAGCATTTCTTCATGGTAGGTACCGTTGCGCCAAGGATTCATACCAAAGTTATTGACCATCTACTCTCCGTCGATGTATATATTACATACATATATACAGTGAGCCTCTCGTCGAGTGGCAATTTCAGCTATCTCTGAGTAGTCAGGGGTTGGGTCTTCAAATTTCCTCGTACTTCCAACATTCTTGCTACGGATCAATGGTTTATACCATACCCTTTTAATTCAAATGCAACATGCATTTTATGATTTTTCGACATGATTAGTTCCGTTAACTTCCACCAATCTGATATTGTGGGACCAATCACCTGATTTAAAGATACTGTTTAACCCTTTGCGGCCTACTGGTTTTCTGGGATGATCACCAATTCAGAGTCAATTTACTTGGCTCCTAATGGTATTCTGACATTAGCAAAATAATTACTGGTTACTCACGATTTAGGTTTTAATCAGCACTTAAATGATAGCCAACAAAGTAGCACCTTATGAAAACGATCAACTTGCGATGTGGGCTCTTGTATCAAGCACAAAAAATACTGTTTCGCTGAATTCTATCAAATAATGGAACATTTTAGTTGCACACTCATTTTAAGCAAACAGTGTTATCACAATTCATCCTCATCTTTATGTAAAATATAAGTATACGCGTAATTCAAAAATTGTAGGACCTTCATTTTCGCCATACATCGGTATATGACAAGTGCTCGTTACCTTCCTGGAGAGTATGTCTGTTAGAACAACAACCCAACATATTGTGGCAAACAAAACAAAATTCTTTACGAGTTCGTGTCAACAAGGATCAAAGTTTGAGCAACAAATTAACCACCTCGCACACCTGGCGTCAAAATGTAATAAACAAAACAAAATTCTTTATTAGTTCACTTTAATTGGATCAAAGTTCCAGCGGCAAATTAACTACCCTCCACCTGGCACCAAAATGTAACATGGTTTTTCTTGGCTTTCCAAACCTCCTATTTATTGTAAGGTGTCATTGCTACTCTCATGTCTCATAGCTGATTATAATCCGATTTTCGTATCGTTTGTACTACGTATTGCAGGACTACGCCACAAGGTAAGATGACCATTTTATACAAAGAAAGGGAGCAATCAAATGAGAAGTTTCATGGAAAGATGTAGACACTTGTTGGAAGGATATATTATGTCTCAAAGGCAACGTACGATTTGCGTTATGTTACTTAACGAACAGTAAAAATAAACCTAGGAGTTTGAATGCATATATTGAATTTATGTATTAAAATGATTACACAAACTGTCAGCCTACGGCTACTGATGAAATAAATATAATCCTAACTCTAAGCTTGAATAGATTTGAATTATCAGAGAGATAATAACTGACAAACATATCCATACATTTTGTCACTAATCAATAGAATTATTATTACATCTTTATCAATAATCAAGAGATTGATTATGTTCACAAAATATTATCGGAGAACTAGGCTATGTTAATCAGTACACGAACAGCTAAGGTTAAATAAGTAAACTTAGAAAGGAGACAAATTGCAAAATAAGTCGCAAATACCTTCCAGACATTGACACCTTTGATGCAAATTATGGAGCATAAAGGTGTTCTACTCCACAGGACACGCTAATAGAATCAAGATAAGCCTCGTTCACGAACCGTCAGGTAATAGGTTTGATATTGATGATGGTTCTAGAAAACTTATGCTGTGCTGCACCAATTACAAGATCGAGATCATAGTTCCTGTATTCCAAGGCTAGGAATTAGTATATTTTGACATATAAGCACAATGGTTGTTCATATTATTCAAGAGTTGCGTCTAATATAAGTACACTTAAATTTGATTGACGATATTGGTGTAGCACTTGTGACTATGGATCATTCCGAAACGCGTATTTAGATGAAAAACTCTTTGTCTTGAGTTTGAGCTGTTACTGTATGTACGAGTCCCTTCCCACTTCAGTTGGCCCAACTATTGAAATTTTAGTTTTTTTCTTATCAAACACAAATAACAAAAATGTAGCAGGGTGTTATAGGTTTAAAATATTAACAATGAATATTTTGATAATATATAGTAGAAAACACTAACTTTATCATTCCCTAATCAAATTTGCAGAATAAAAATAACACATGTTGCAATTACAGCATATCAACCTATTTTAATTTCAATGCAAAATAAGTCTATAACGCTTAGGTGGCTGTGAAAAATAAAAGCCATGATAATTGTTTTTATTAATCACAGCTGTCAGAATACGTTTAAAATAGTTTTGGGTTGTTAAAGTTTTCAAAATGGGTAGAGGAAAGGTTATTAGTGAGAAAATTCGGTTACTGATAATTAAATTTTTTAATTCTGGGAAATCAAACTCAGAAATTTCAACTTTGTTAGACTTATCGCGGTACAGTGTGAGAAATATTGTTAGAAGATATAACGTAACTGGTTCAGTTAATATTAAGCCACAATATGTGAAAAAGAGTAATATCACAAATGCCGACCGAAGAGCATTAAGAAGAATAATCATGAAAAACAGGCGTGCCAATTATTTACAATTAAGTGCTCTGTGGAGTGACGCTGTTGGAAGCAGAATTTCGAGGTCCACAACTCATGGAGATGCCCACAAACTGGGATTTAGCACGTGCAAGGTAAGTTTTCATAAAAAAGCGAAGTAAAAACCCTAAAGTTGCACAACTTGTTTATAGGCCAAAGAAAAGCCACTATTAACTCCACTGCAAAAGAAAAATCGGCTTAGATGGGCTAAAGAACATAGACAATGGACACCTCAACAATGGTGTGCAATACAATGGAGTGATGAGGCCCGATTCGAAGTTTGTGTTGGTGACAGTCGCAGTAGAGTTATTTGCAAAAAAATTAAGCATTCCATGTTGACTGTCTGAAGAGAAAAGTGAAATTTCCAGCATCTATTATGGTCTGGGGCAGTATGCCATCAAAAGGAGTAGGAAAACTTCATTTTATTGATGGAAATGTGGATACAAGCAAATATTTGGCAATTTTAGAAGAATCGCTTTTACCAGTGTTGGAATAATGTTTGACATCCGGCCAAGATTTAGTGTTTCAGCAAGATGGTGCAGGGTGCCATACCTCAAAAAAGGCTATAAAATGGATGGAAGAAAATAATGTACCACTTTTGAAATGGGTTTCTAGCAGTCCAGATCTGTCACCTATTGAAACTTTGTGGCACGAGATGAGAAAGGTTATACGACAACATCCTGATCGTACAATCACCGAACTGAGACAAAAGCTTCAAGAAATAGGGCATTGTTTTACACCAAATTTTTGGTTTTTTTCAAAACTTGGTTAACACTATGCCTCAAAGAATTTCAGCCGTAATAAAAAATAAAGGTGATGTTACCCAATGGTAACCTTTCAATTGTTGCTTTGTTAACTTCGCGCATTTATTCGCACATTGTTTAGTTGTTCAGGTGTTCTATTTGTTATAGGTCTAAGTGATTTCAAATATGTATTTTTTACGACTAGAGTGTACCTAAAATGTTTTTGAGAAAATAAATTGTTTTAGAAGTAAATAGTTTCGTCATGTTTAGTTTATAAAGGCATATTTTGGTTCAAATCTTGTAGTGGGCCAACTGAAGTGGGAAGGGGCTCGTAATATCTTTCTGGGCGAGAATACCTTAATCAATGGTGTTACCGTTATAAGACGAATGCCTTGATTAGGCGGGTATCATCAAACCAGTGTTGCCATTTATACGACCTATGATGACCGCCTGTGTAGTACTGGCGGTAACATACTGTAGGACATTTATAGGGTCATTTTATATTCACTGATAACGTAAAATGTACGATTTCATATTTAAAAGTTAAAACTGGTCTCAAATGGTAAGCAGCTAGCTAAACGAACGCATGTGTTAAACGTTGAGTGTTGATTGAATGAGTCGTAATTTTATGGTATGGGTAGTGCTGGAATAATCACATTTCCTTTGGAGGCTTTGACTAAAGCAGCTTGGTATGTAAATAGCTAAACTAAACTGGACACTATACAGATTGACGATTTGAAATGGTATCTAAAACATAAGTGTCCACTAAATGCGAAAAGACGCCCGATCCAAAATTGAAAAATGTTACCGAATACAATGGTTTCTCGTCAAGGCGTGGGACATAAAAGCAACACAATAATTCCATTTCCTTATTCGTATCTGTTGTAAGATCCTGCCGGGCGCGAGCGGCATAGAAAAAGTCATTTCCGGTGCCGGGACGCAAGGCAAGACCATTATCATCCCCTGGAAAAACGCATCGGAGTTTCCATAGGCGCTCTGTTTTAAAGGGGTAGAAGGTGGTTACATTAATTCTTCCTCAAAAGTAGTAGGTTCTTCCATATAAAATGTCTGGAAAAAGAATCTAGAGTTTCAGAAAGGCAGGCAGTGAAAATGCCTCTTTTTTCGTATTAATCAATGTGTATGTCGCGATTTATTACCATCATTTTTCAGCGTTTGGACATGGAATTGTATGTTGTGCATGTGTCATTGAGAGTCCTGGCATGTCAATTATCAACCAGTCTGCGACCAAGGAACGTATCACAACTGTAATACGTCATAAATTATTTTAGTTTATTTGCGTATATATGCATATTTATTTTCAATAAACTGTAATAGTTTATACGTGAATAAACTTATATTATTAGTATATTATTATTATTATAAGACTATACGCTATATTTTTTATGAAAAGAACGAAACTGCAAGGTAAATGTTAACGACAAGAGTTGTCACAAAAATAGAGTTGTCATGGTCAGCAGGGTCACGTATCATATGGCGCGGGAGATCATGCAATCCATTCTTGCTTTGGCAATCTATCTAGGAATGTTTCAAGGTTAAAGTCAATTTAAACAATCCGCAGACGATTCATAGCCAGAAGCAAACATTTCTTAAGCAATTGGTGAACATTTCACAAAAACCTTTACCAGAGGTTATTTTCAAGAGCATGTCAAACTGGAGTCGCTTAACCTTCTAGACAACAAACAAACAAAGTATTAATTGCTCAACAAAAAGGAGTTCCTGTTACAGGACAAGTTAAACAATAAAGAAAAAATATACCAAATGTAAGCATTCGAAGAGGAAACAAAAATTGTTAGAGTTGCAATAAGTGAAGTTTAAGGACTAAATAAGACATAAACACACGAAATTGAAAAAATGTGGCCAAATGTACACCGTCCAGGGTACCTCAAGGGTCAAATCTAGGTCCATTATTGTTTTTGATATTTATTAATGACTTGTCTTTTGAACTGAAGTGGTTCTATTTGCTTATCGCTGATGACCTTAAAATCTGCACGTCAGTCAAGACAGTCGAGGATTGCGTTATGTTGCAAGATGACTTAGCTCTAATTTCGTCATGGTGTTCACGAAACTGTCTCAGTCTGAATGTTTCGAAATGTAAAGTTATGACTTATACAAGAAAGGTTAACTATTTAATTTATGATAATTATAACATCAATGGTCAGGTTATAGACAGATGCACCTCTTATAGAGACCCTGGAGTCATTTTTGATACCAAGCTAACGTTTACTGAGCATATAATCAATATCTCGTCGGCTGCCACTCGACTGCTTGGTTTCTGTATCAGAAACTGGAAGGGTTTCTCCAATGTTGATACATTAATGACTTTATTTTTTACTTTTGTCAGAAGCAAGTTGGAGTATGCGACTCTGATCTGGTCTCCTATATACCAAAATTCTGTCCTGATCCTTGAGACCATTCAACGTAAAGCTTTAAAGTATTTTCACCTTAAATGCACAGGTTCTTATCCAGAAAGAGGTTGTGACCATAGTGCCCTATTAGAGTTTTTCAATTTGGATTCACTGTCAACAAGACGAAACATATTTGCTTTGTCGTTTTTGTATGGCCTCAATCACAATAAAATTGACTGTCAAAATTTACTTGAAAAAATATGTTTCCGCGTTCCAAGGCTAGGGAGTCGACAACAAACGGCATTCTATCGTCAAGCTGACCGTACAAATGTTATGACAAAATCGCCAATTAATCTCATGTGTTGCGTCATGAACAGTGTTACTGAATCGTGTGATATTTACAGTGACAATCTTATTTAGAATGTGTGATACTATAGATTTAAGTCCAAGAACCATGTCTCTTTAATTGTTATTGTTTTCAGAATTTCCTGTAATTGGGTTTCATCTGTTGGAAATATATAAATAAATAAATAAACTCAACACAACTAGGACATCTAGACAGATGCCTTCGTGAGGAAGAATAGATGCTATTACAGTTACTAGAAAATCATTGAAGTTTTCTACAGTTACTTCCAACGACGAACTTTTACTATCCACTGTAAACAAAAATAAATTTGCCTGACGGCTTGAGTTCAATGTGTACGAGAGGTGTGTCGGTCTCTGCACGTACCGGTGTAACTGACATTTTACAAATTTTACAGGAAACGAAAATCAGCAATAATTAAGATCGAAAATGGCAATTTTAACGCAGAGGCGTAAATCTATTTGAGCCGGTACATGAAAATTGTTTTCGGAATTTGATCACTCTACGCAATTTTTTAAGGAAACAGCTACGTCACTTCATGAGGTGAGAGATTACAAAAAATATGTGGAAACCGACGATATGTTAGAAAGAGATAGAAGCCGGCTGGATAGCGCTCATCACCGCGTTACCTAGCAACGCTGACACAGGTAATCTGCGTTGCCACTATGTTACATCAATTCCTTGTATTAAGATGCATGTTGAAAATATGCTTTAGTTTGTTCTCTACACCCAAATAATGGTTTTACGTTGAGCGAATACATTTTTGAATTGAGAATTGTGTCGATTCTGTTTAGGATCGATCCTGGATCGGTCCTAACGGCGCTCCATTTTAGGTCGAAATAAATGGTCAGGATCGCCACAAATTCTGCCACATTGCATCATTGATTCGCTTGGCAACACCGCATCTCCTACATTCCAAGGCAAGGTTTCCATCTCCATGATAAAAGATGAGCGATTTTGGTTAGTACCCATATAGCGTTCATTGGGGTCTGTCGTTCTTGTTCGAAATTCACCTGCGAACATGCAGGCAGTGATAATTCGTAATGCGTAATGGTATTTGTTACATTTTCCGACCACCTGCTGTCGCAAAATGTAACAATAACTCAGGACCTGTTGATGCTATCACTATCGGTAGAAATCAAAGAATAGAATAAATTAAAACACCAAGTCGCATCAAAATTGAAATAAATAACTATGAACAAAATGAGAACCTTCCTCTTGGGTTTGACAGTAGCCTAACATATTGTAGAAGCCTGTGCGAACATTTTATGGTGTAACATGTTGACAACGTTGTACCTTCCTATCTACTTTTTATATATGCAATAAGGACTCCAAACAAATGAACAATATACTAACATAGACCTAACAACCGCAGAATATATTGTTTTTAAAGCTTCAACACTGGTGAATACATACATACAAGAAAGAGCTCAAGGGGATCAAAACAATTGAATTGTTGCTACTGCCTACTACATGACTATCTTGACTTTATTGGCAGCTGCTCTAAAAAATTCTGTAGTTGTCATGTTGAACCATTAACTCAAATTGTTGAACCCCAGGATACAGCAATGAGAGTATACAGCTTAAAAAGAAAACGTTCATAGTAAAGACCAACTTCATCAATTCAAACTTTCCCCAATCCTCCCTGGAAAAAATCTCTTTGCGGTACCCCTGGGAGAGTGTTTGGTGGAAATGCAACGCTTTAGGTGAGTATTGTAAAAGTTGGGCTGTTGTTGCGGCGTAGCGGGAGTGCTGGGAAATGTACATTTGACCCAGTTTCTTGAAGGGACGCGCGCATGGTGCCAAAAGCGGGACACTCTCATGCCGGGAGGCCGTCGCAGTGTTGCCAGGTGAAAAATTAAGAGATTTTAAAATATGTTTTGATTTGGAAAAGCCTCTAGAAATGAAATGCACTAGTTTGCAAAATAAATGCGCCAAGTGGACTGACTGTGCTTCCCAGGCATTTATGTTTATTTTCGTTCCAATAAATAATCAAAAACAGAAATTCGTCAGTACCTAATGATGAACGAAATCTGCAAGTATCAAACACTGAAACATCCCAGTCAAGCTGGTCATATTGCGGCTTGTCATCGTGGCCACTCAGCTGGTCACCGTCAATCAAGAAAAAAAAATATAGCGTCAAGTAGATTGACCCTGTACTATCCTTGTTGTGAAAGGGGATCAAAAAGATGTAGGTCTCGTCAGAACCATTAGTGCACTATTTATGGAAAAAAATCCTAAGACCGCAGTAAGGAGTCTGTCCATACACGGCAGCATCATTTTGTTTGCAGTTTTGGTGCTTGTCAACAACGTTTGATAGCTGATTATAATAGTTCTTGATACGTGCTTATATACTACTTATATTATACTACATAATATTCCCTTGCGAAATCAGGAAACCGCACAAAATTACACTCGTATATATAGATAATATCGCGTCCCCCTCGTATGTGCTACCTGCCTTTACATACATTGTTTTTGGTGAAATGTTGAAATTGTAAACTACGAATTTAGGACACAAATTTAGGTTTTGAGAACCATGTCATAAATAAACTTCGATTATGCTGTTTTAAATATGGAGATACAAACATGTTTGTACTAGTGATATAAAATTAATCTCCACTCATCTAGGCTATGGCGCTGCAGTGTATTATACTTTTGTTACGGAAGAAATGGAGCACAAACTTCAAGCATTACAAGACTGCTGCACGAGATTCTGTTTCGAAGGTATACATAAACAAGAGCATATAACCGGCTATTATTTAAGAAAAAATGTTTCAAAATTCAACTACTGTTTAAAGTCTTAAAATATGAAAGACCCAGTTATCTGTTTAATTCTTTAGGAAAGAGATGTCCGCGAATTTTTTAAGCAAGAATACCTATTTCAATATTCCAGTTCATGTAACGTCTATGATTAAAAAAATGTTTTACTTACACAGCACCATGTCTACTGATCGATTATTTAGTGCTTTTTGAAACATCTTCCTTTCAAAACTTCAGAAACGAGATTAAAAAGGTGCTACTGCTGTACTGCTTTTACAAAGATTTGAATCATCGAATTAAATTTAATAGCGGTTTGCTGCACATCTTCAACTAACACTCTGTATGATGTTATACACCTACATAGCGTTGTGCATAATATATTTTAGGGATGGAAAAAAATAGCTGTGCCAATCCCTGTGCCTTCCATTTTGGAAGGTTATCCATTTTATATTGTTTTGTATTTACATTCCAATAAAGGTTATTATGGAAAGGAACAGAAAAGTAAAAGAGGCAACCTGGGCCCCGACACCAAGCTGCTGCTCCATTAGAAACTAGCCACTCCTCACACCGTAGGGACATCGACCATTATCACTAAGCACATTCCTTCTTCTACAATAATTCACAAAAAATAATTCATTACCGGTATAGCTGCGGCATAATAGTGACCTTTTGATAAGGTATTCACCTCTAAGCGAACGATATTTGCATCCATTTTCAAATGATGTGAGACAATCTAAACCGAGATGAGGCTATCAAATCAGTGAATGTCTGGCTAGTGAGCTATTCTGAAGTGAAATAGTTCAAAAAGAAGCACTGGACTAACCTTGATCAGAACATAACAAACAAAAATGAAACTCTAAAAATATTTTCGCAATTTGTTGACATGCTTCACCGCAAAAATATAATTGTAAGCAAAGCTCAAAATCTTTCAATTTAAGTTCGGTGGACTTTGCGCATGAACAAAATAAACTCCTTACAACCTTAAAGCTGCAAGTGAGGTCAACCGACATGTATCTATCAGCATTGTATATACAGGGTGCGGCAGAGAGGATGGACGGTTTTAAAAAAAATCATAAAATAGTTAATTCTTACTCGAAAACAAATTTATTGTTGGAATCAGGTTCACAAGGAAATAGCATTTGAGACAGTCAAGTGTGGAAAATCACATCAGGCATGTGGTGGCCGAAATCGTTGATGCAGTGCTGGAGGCGTTCTTAGAAGTTAGCGTAGAATCTCTCCAACATCGCTCTCTCAACTTGGGCGACTTCCACGCGAATTTCTCCCTTCAATTCGTCCAGAGTTCGGGGCTTGTTCGCGTATACTCTAGCCTTGAGGTGTCCCCTAATAAAAAATCGCACATGGATAAATCTGGGGACCGAGGAGGCCAATGAACATCGCCAAACCTGGAAATAAGGCGACCAGGGAAGAGAGGGCGAATAACATCCATGGATGCTCGGGCTATGTGGGCGGCCGCCCCATCCTGCTGGAACCACACACGTCGGATTGGAACACGTCGCCGTCGTAATTCAGGGAGAAAGAAGTTGGTGATTATGTCGACGTAGCGCTCTGAGTTCACGGTAACATCACGAGCATTACCATCTTCGAAGAAGTCAGGGCCAATGATGCAAGTTTGCGATACAGCGCACCAAACCGTTACTTTTGGGCTGTGCAGCGGTCTTTCGTGTAACTGTTGCGGATTTTCATTATCCCAATAACGACAATTCTGCTGGTTAACCATGCTGTTTAGGTGATAGTGGGCTTCGTCACTCATAAACAAAATGAGGTTCCCATTTTGATCGATCAGTGCTTCCATCTCACGTGCGGAGTTCATTCGTTGTGCATAATCTCCGGGCTGCAACTGTTGCACAATGGTCAATTTGTAGGGGTGAAAGCGGAGATCCATATGCAAACCTTACCGAACGATCACTAAGGCGAAGTGCAGCAGCATGTTTCCGGGCAGATCCAGTCGGACTGCGAAGAAAGACCTGTCGAACGCGTTCAACATTTTCAGGAGTTCGAACTGTTCGCGGTGCTCCTCTTGGTCTTGTGTTGATCAGTTCACCACGCCTGCGAAGTGATTCAACCCAACGAAGGATGTTGTTTCGAGAGGGAACAGCTCTATTCCGATGAATGTTGAAGTGGCGACGAAACGCACGCTGTACGACGATGACTGACTCGTTATTTCGGACGAAACATTCATAGGCGAAAACGCGGTGCTCCACCGTCCAAGGCTCCATAACGACAACTGGTAAAATAATGCTAGGATCTCACCAGTCAAACGGCACCCTCCCCACCTCTCTCGTAGACGGAGGCGGAGAGTACTACCCATCCCAAAAACGTCCATCCTCTGTGCCGCACCCTGTATGTACAGTTTTTTTTAAAGACCGTTCAATGAACTGAGTCAATTCAGGTGAGGCGTGCATATGACATCGTGGGTGATACGAACATGACTATTATGTACCTGAGGAGAAGGCTCCCAAGGTCATAGACTATAGATCAACTAGTTAAGGTTTTCTATTAGATTTGCCAAGCCCTTGTAATAGAAAGCACAGCACTCACGTTGAACAAAATGTAATGAAAACGCACTTGAACATACCATGTGGACAGTCCTATAGTAAACATTTTTCATTTTTGTTATATACTAAGTGACATATAAATCCGAACACCCAGTTTAAATGGATTTATTTTAATAAAATTTTGTATAAGTACTTAATGAAGCATAATAAGTAAATGAGAAAAATTTCAAAATGATTGCACTGCTTTAAAGCCCTTTGACCTTTAATAATGTGTGGATGCACCCTGATGTGCTACGCATTCTCCAACGCGCCTAGGCATGCTTCTGATCAGGTGGTCAATGTCCTCCTGTGGTGTCTCATTCCAGGCAACCACCAACTCCTCTCGAAGTGCTTATAGAGCCTGAGGAGGACGTTGCAAATTGAGCAATCTCCTACCCATCATATCTCACACGTGCTCAATTGGGGATAAGTCGGGAGATCTTGGTGGCCATGGTAACAATGTGACATCATTATATTGAAAGAAGTCTATTGTGACTCTTGCAACATGTGGTCGGGCATTATCTTGTTGGAAAGTTGGATCTGTCAGGGTGACAAGATAGGGTAAAAGATGGGGTTCTAGAACTTCGTGGATATAACGCTGCGCGTTCATGTTACCTCTGATGAAGATTAAAGGTGACCTGGAACCATAAGCTATAGCACCCCAAACCATAACTCCAACAGTGTGATGAACATTTCTTTCAACAAAAAACTGTGGATTCCTCCTTTTACCACGTCGCCTTCTAACCCTGGCATGACCATCGTGCATGCCTAAAAAAAATCGAGACTCGTCACTAAGGACAATACTGTTCCATTCCTGATCCCAGAGTGACCGTTGTCTGCACCACTCAAGGCGATTACGTCGGTGTTCTCGAGTTAAAGGGAGGACCCAGTGTGGCCGGTATGAAAACAAGCCAAAATTTCTCATTCGTTGGTAAACACTGCGCATGCCAATAGGTCTTCCGTGTTCTGCAAACCATTCATTTGCAATGGACCTGGTAGTGGAGAAACGGTCCCTTAAGGCCAATAATCTTAGGCGACGATCTTCACGGTCTCTTGTTCTACGGCGGCGTCCAGTGCCCCTTGCTCTTTGCGTACGGCCTTCTCGAAGCCATGCCTGACAACACCTAACCACAGTGTCTACACTTTTTTGCACTCTAACTGCAATTGCCCGAAAAGAAAGTCCAGCTTCCCGAAGTCCCACTATACGGCCCCTATCAAACTCACTAAGTTGACGAAATCGTACAGGTCTCCGTACTCTAGGCATCGTAACCGATCGTAAAGGATGTCAAGAACCAAAATCCGCCAACGTTGATTCTTTACTGCGACTGAAATATTCATTTTTAGAGCGTTAGTGAATTAAAAAAAAAACAGTATAAAAACCGGAATATCCAACTGATAAGGCTGAAATTTTTTTCACTTGTTATTTACAGTAAGATAAATACATTCACCAACTTTTATTAAAATAAAACCATTTAAACTGGGTGTTCGGATTTATATGTCACTTAGTATATATTTGGCGTTTCCCTGATGTGTGTTCTTTGTTCTACATATTGCACTATTTTGGTTAGATTCTGTATAATAAAAATTTCTAGAAATTGCAGATTCTTTAAATTTCGTTGTCGGAAAATCTGGAGAAGTTTCTCAAGACTTGGCAATCTTGTCTCGTTGCCGTGGCCGTATCGCTACGAACGTGTCAGCAACCGAAGCGATCATCCAACTAGGCCTTGGATAGCAGTTCAGCTGCCGCCGACGGCTATCTCTTTTTCGCAAATCGCGCTACTAGATCTCCACGTTTGCACTGCTGTAGGTCAGTAAAATTAGGGAGTCCTAAGGGATCAGACGAGTCCATTGGAGGTAAAGGACTAAAGCCTTTCAGGTTGACCCGAATCATTAAAACAGGTTGCGTGATTCTAAATGAGCTTATCAGATCCGTATAAAATAAATGAGGCATTCCTTTCAATTTTCGAGAATAGTGATTTGGGTTGTGCTGACAAAATTGCATTTTACCGAGCTAATAAAAATAACTCAAAATCCTAATTTCAATTTAATAAAGTGGCGATTGACACCGTTACTAAAATTATACATAAAATAAAATCAAATTCTAGTGGTTCAGATGGAATAACTTTGCATATGATACTACTATGTATACCTGAAATTGATGTGTACTTAACACATATTATTGACTGCTGTTTAGAGAGGGGATATTTTCCCAATCAGTGGAAACGCGCTATAGTTGTTCCGCTACCTAAGTGTTCTGATCCTACTAACTATGCTGAGACCGATCAGTCTACTGCCAATTATTGGAACGCGTTGTTTACGAGCAGCTCTGTGCCTAATTATATTCTAACAAAATCATTCCATCCAAGCAATCTGGACTTCGACAAGGTCATAATACAGCTTCGGCAATCTGTGATTTAAAAGACAATATAACAATGGCACTTGATGATCAGAAAGCAGTAGCTCTCATACTTCTTGATTTTACTAAAGTATTTGACACAATTAATCACTCACTTCTTGTGTCTAAATGCAGTTATTATGGATTTTCTGAAAAACCTCTTCGTTTATTCACACTTACCTTGTAAATCGGTATCAAAAAGTTCGCCTAAATCAACAGTACTCTACCGAACAAAAAATTTGTACTGGTGTACCACAGGGATCAGTCTTAGGACCCCTATTATTTTCATTATATATCTCAGATTTAGAAACAGACGTAAAAACATGCAGCATACATTTTTTTTGCAGGCGTTACTCAAATTTTCTATTCATTTGGGAGTAATGTCTTGGAAACAGCAAATAATAAAATTAATCAGGATCTTGCCCAAATTGAAAAGTAGTAGTGAAAGTAGTCACAATCTTCGTTTGAACCCTTTGAAGACAAATATGTTGGTATACGCAAATAGAACAAAAAAGAATATTTTAAAAAAGGACATAGGTATACATTTAAAAGTTAATGAATTAGTTCCTGTGGATCAATCGAAGAACCTAGGTATTATAATGGATGATGAAATTTGTTGTTCACGTAAACTATCTAATTTCTCAGTGCTACGCTATTCTCAGAGTTTTATTTGCAAATATATAATAAATCTGCGAGAAAGCAATTGTGTGAATCTCTCTTGTTTTCAAAGATATCGTATTGCTTAGTGGTTTAATACTCCTATTTAGATATTATAACAAGAAATCGTATTCAAAGTATTATACATGTTGCAGACTTATAAACGGTCTCAGAAAGTATGATCATATATCGAATGCCATTAATGAATTCAAATGGATGAAAATTGATAAAATGTATAAGTACCAGCTTCTAAATCTGACTCATAAGGTTCTTTATTCAAAAACACCGTCATATTTAGTAAACAAATTCATACGTAGAGGGAATATGCATGGCATTAATATTAGATATCGAGAAACTTTTTCAATTCCACGCCACAGCACATCTCTATTTCAGAATACATATATTTACAATGCGATCAAATCATATAATTATTTAGACCGCAGCTTAAAAGAAACCAACCCATTACCCAAATTCAAGAAAAAAATGAAAGAAGTTCTACTCGATCAGAAGCAAAATCTGTTGTGCCCCATAAGTGGCCTCATATTTTCCTTATGCCTTTACTTAGATTATACTTTATTCTGCCATTATTGTATACAGGTATTAATTTTCAACAAATTCTTTTTTTTACTTCTCGTATTGTTAAGGGGGTTTGATGGTAGAATAGATATATTATCTAAATCTCGCCTCCTGGAAGAATATTACAAATAAAAGAGGTTAATTATTATTATTATTATTATTATTATTATTATTATTATTGTTATTATTATTATTATTATTATAACTTGGCGTACAATATGAGTGCACTAACACTAGAGAACCTCTATGTATTGGAAATCCTGAGACCGGCATATAATGTAGGTTTTTCTACAACATGTTAACTTAGGCCCGTATCGTCAGTCATCCCTACAATTGTAGGGCGCGTTTATGGCCTCCTTGATTGTCATCCTCCTTTCTCTCCTTCAAAAATTTCTAGATTACACTTGTCCCGTGTCAGCGTCAGCGATTTCCTATTGTGAAGATATGTTTTTTTTAAACTGTAGGAAATTTCAGGCTGATAAAACATTATATAACTCAAAAGCAAGCACAATTTGATGCAAATAGATGTTTGTGACATAACCTCAAAATAGAGTTCTGACACGGAGAAGCAGAAAACTATGACAATCAAGGAGGCCATAAAGGCGCCCTACAATTGTAGGGACGACTGACGATACGGGCCTTAGCACAAGCTGTTGTACACTTTTTGTAAACTCGTTTTGCAGCTGAACGTCTTGCTTAAACGTCAGCGAGCAGCGGTCATAGCGAGCAAACGTGGAATGAACTATTTACACACTAAAAACTACCTAGTCTGTAAGATGACATTTCGTCGTTTTTTGAACGGCTATAATGTGTAAAGGCGTCAAAAAAAAGCAACGAAGTGTTATCTAGCAGACTATCTAGTTTTTGACTCAACTACACGCATTGTTAGTTGCAGAAAGCAACTATATGTTTTGTGAAGCCAAGTAGCATGTAATGTTTATCTCTGAGAAGACGTGAAAGAAAGAAACTTGATTGAGTAGCATGATCGTAGCTGGATGATTATGTGTATTGGTCTGAATGAGGGTAGAATCAGTGATATTTGCTATGTGAAAAAATTATTACCGAATATGCTGCTAATGAAGTATATCTATTAGCTGTGCCCGACAGGTTATTTATATGTTGTCCTTTCTCAAGACAGGTTATGTTCACAGTTATAAATTAATCAATTACATTTTTTCCGTTTTTTGTGTTTTCAAAAACTTTGAGGAGCATTACGGGAAATCGCTACCGCGCTCGCGTTGTGTGCAATTAAGCCAAAATTAGGAATGACGCATCACACTTCACATATCTTCGCAGTGCCTCACATCTAGGCGCTGATTTGCATTTTCATTGACATCGTAAAATACATTTTTATAAAATTTAAATGCGTGGAAATAAAAAATAATGTAATAACCTTTTCACTTTCATAAATATTCCTGTCTGTAGCATATTTTCTTACCTATTACTTCACCAACCAGGGATTTTCTGTTCTTATTTCTCTCATTTTTTAAATTCAGAAAATTTGCATATGTAATTTCCAAAGTGAATAAGAAAAAGTGGATGCGCAACTAATTTCTAGCTTTGAATCTCAAGTGTATTTGAGACAAGAAACCAATGGAATTATCATCAACACATATTATTAGCATACACATCCTCACTATGAACCTATGCACAGCCGTAGTATACAAGTTACAGCTTGGACCTCCAATAATGCCATATCTGAAGCAGATGCTACATCACATCTGAGCCAAAAGTTGATAACTGAAGCATCATGACAACACGTATAACTACTAAAAAACGACCTAATGTCACTTTTCAAGATACGTAATATCCGTGCCGATTTCCTTTCTGCAACCTTGCGTGCGATTCAATATTTCTCCATAAAGGGCCTAAGTTGGTGTCATTGGCCGCGCTATTTTTAATCTCATTACAAGGCGTCAAATACGCTGTACTTCTCACGCAACGCTATCACCGGGAAATTACGCTTTTACCCGTAGCTCCGCCGTCGCTGGATAGATTTTAGAAACCATCAAAGCTTTTTCGCTGTTGGCATAGCAGGCACTTCGTTTCATGAAAATCGAAACATTGCTTTCCTAGTTATAGAGAGCCAGACAGACCGACAGTTTTTTGTAGAAATTAGTTACGATTACAATACAAATACTTCCACGTCAATTGGTGTGGGAAGTAACAGGCAATTAAAATGTACGTAATAACTTATTTTATAAGTAAAGTAACAACATACGTATTTTTGTAGTGGCTTGTACAAGTATTTAAAAGAAGGCGAACGCCCATTGTGGGTACGCTTAATAGAAAAAAGGTGGAGGTGCGATCTTATTGTACGAAATTAGATACGTATAAACTTGGTTTGGTTAGTAGACCATCTGTTTTAGGAGTAAAGATACCTGATATCTACAAGCTTCCAAGAGCGAAAAGGTTTCAGAATTGTGAGAGTTGAGCAAGTGGCTGCCCCAAAAAACTGATTTCCTTCCTTTATGTCTGTACTAAAGCAGAGATTCAGATTAGTGTTCTCTCATCTATATACAGGGTGTTTCAGAGCTTATCCGACAAATTTTAACCACATATGCACTGTTAAGAAAGAAGTTGATTGCTCAAAAAAATGTAATAAAAGCCTTACAGAAATTATATATAAGTTATATACCTGAGTTTCAATAATAAATTGAAAAATAAATAGCTGTATTTTGCGTTCACCGTCATGACATTAGATCACGCATTAATAATTTATTGTAGCAAATGTACAAAACAACTGACGAAAATAAAATACCAGAAATTTTTGTTTTTTCATACTGATAAGAACGTGTAAATAAGGTTTAATCTGTATCGTGGGTGATCTGAATGAAGGACGGTCAACTTTTGTGAATTTTTTAGTTATTCATTATTAAAAATAGCACATGTGTACAATAATGAGGAGTTAGTGGACATTGTTTTAGCGTACGGAGAAGCAGGCCAAAATTTGCGAGCGGCTTCTCGTTTGTATGCATACTACAGAATTGCGTGACCGAATCACAGTGACTGCCGATAATTTGAGCCTTCAGGTACAGCAGGAAGGATGTGTATTTGAATTAGTGCGCCGAAATTGAATTAGACGCGCCCAAACAATTTTGAACTGCTTTTATAAGTGCACTGTATTATTTTATTATCTCAATCTCTGTAGGACTTTTATTACATTTTGAATTAGTGCGCCGAAATTGAATTAGACGCGCCCAAACAATTTTGAACTGCTTTTATAAGTGCACTGTATTATTTTATTATCTCAATCTCTGTAGGACTTTTATTACATTTTTTTTTTTGAGAAATCAACTTCTTCAGTAATAATGCATATGTGGTTAAAATTTGTCAGAAAAGTTGTGAAACACCCTGTATAATATGCGTAAGAGAATAGTTCAGTCATTTTGTGATCAACGTGAGGATTGAGATTATTGGAGAAGTTAGTGAATTTTAGTGTAGTTATATATTTGGATGTTTTTCGCTTTCCTAGTTTGCTACTTTATAGCTTTTCCGTTCGACCTTCCGTATTGAAAAGAAATGGTGTGGTTGACCCTGCGCTTTTTACGAAATGCCGTCATCAGTTCATAAAAGATTAAGTTTAGCGTAATTTAAATCATCTGATAAAAAGTCAGTCACGAACATTGACAACGGAGTAAGTCAGGCACATACAAACAGTCCAGAGACATTCCTTCCCTCCAATACTGGCAGTTGCTGTCCATCTGGCAACGTTGCCCCTTTCCACATCTGCCTGACATCGCTGCAACGAGCTATCGTTTATTCCATGCATGATTCGAGTATATGTTTTTTGCACTGCAGCCGCTACAGCACGGATAGATTAGTCAGTCAGACCGGTTCGCCGGGCGGGGTGCCTGGATAGCAGGAGTACCCAGATCAAAAACATTTCTGCATCAATCTAAGTTTTAAAGGCAAATGTATGGGGATATCTATGGTGTGTGAAATATTTTTACAAATCTCTCCCCACCTCGTCCATTCCCCACCCGCTAATTTAAACTTCTACCAAAAGGTAACGTCAAAAAACCAAGTTCAAGCGATTTTTATCTTTTTTAATATTTTTGGCCCTGGACCGATTTTCAAGAACTATAAACCTTTTTCGTCCTTTGGATAGTAGTGACCTTGAATTAGTTCACATACAGACAGAAAGACATACCGACGGAATAAATGGTGACCAAAAACAGTTTTTTGAAAATACCTCCATTTCGATTTTTGGACATGATTCGGACGTAGCAAAGTTTACTTCAATACTAATATGGGGAAAAATCATACAATATTCCAACGATTCGGTGGATTTACCTGAAACGTTAGGATTAACCTTCAAAAGACTCTGCTTCCGTAGAAACTTATTCGACAAATGGAAAAGTGTATTAGTAGAAGGTCTGCTTCTGTAACATTTAAGCTTACAAAAATTGGCATAGTACACATTCGAAGGAATTTGCTGCTAGTATAATTCATAACAACAGCAATGATAACATTGTAGAAACATGATTGAAACACTTTTTTGATGTAGGATACGATGCATCAAAGTAAATATTCGAAAAAGCACGTCAAAATGCGATTCGTGGACTGTAAATATTAACAGAAATACTTGAAATACTCGAAGAAGCCGTTTCAGCCTACCACACCATCTTGTCAACAAAACTCTCCACAAGTATATCCATTAATCAACCAGTAAAGCCGCTATTTACATTTGAAGAGACGGCACTTTCGTTCGCCTTTAGAAGGGCGGTGAGGCCTTTTTGGCTTCCATCCGGGATTGATAAACAACTGTGATGCTCAGCTGTCTTTTAGGGAAAGGAACGGCAGTAACTTCTTTTATAATCCTTAGCTCTCGCACAAAGGCATCAATTTTGAAACGGAAGCACCTGTTACAGCGCTTTCAGGGCATCAGTGTATTAGTTAAGTATTTTATACATATTTTTACATACCTACGCAGCTTCGATGGAGATGCATCAAGCTGATTAGAATGCTGTAAAACAGTTTGAGAGAGTCTTTTGATGAGAGTTTTGGACTGACTCAATATTCATAGAATGGAAAAAGTGGTCATTAGACTTTTTGACACGACATACTGTCAAATCGAGGGGCACCAAGTACCCAGCGCGCTAGCAGCAATAACAACGTTCTATGCAAAAATTCCAGAAACGATATACAGGCCGTATAGGACCTGTTTGGTTTCCTTTTATGAGACCACAACCAATCGTATACAACATTGTTATGGTATAGGCTTATTAATTTGGAGAAACAGGCCCAATTCTCCTGTCTGCTTTCCGTGACCTGTATCAAAATGACTAACGTAAAGTTTTGGCACAAAATAGTAATCGTTTTTTTTAATGAAGAAATTTATTTGAACACTAACAAGTTATCATAAATTACAACGCAGTATTATCAGCATGATAATCGTAGACAAACTGAAGCAATTTTGAAAGGCAGTGATCAATATAACTCTGACTACTCAAAACTTCACCCCTCACTCTTCCCGCAAAAGGTTGGGATACACCCCTGTCAAAAATTGCGCACCAGACAAGAACTTTATCTGCAAATTCCGCTTTATGTTTGTATCTAACATTGTCAGAGCATTCCTCTATGTTGTCCGTCTAAAAGCAGTCGTTTCCCTTCATTTCAGAATTGCTCAAGGTGAAATACTTTTCAGCATCTTGGTATACGAACGAATTGTACTTGAGAGTATTTGGGGCACTTAAGTTTCTTTCGACATTTAAGACCATGCCTCCTCAAATCCAAGGATATCGCACTCTTAGAAGATCTGTCAGTCTCCTTGTTGATATGGCATCCTGATTTTTTGCTCTTCTCACCAATCTCTCTGACCTCTGAGCGGTAAATGCACTTGGTCTTCCAATGTTTTCATTCTGGAACATTCGACAGATTTCAGATTTGGGTACCCGCCCAACCAACTTGTAGATACTTTTTCTCATTTCTGATTTATACGTCATCAACTGAAAGTAAAGTAAGTAAACAAACTTTTGCTTCCAAAGGCAACTTGATATTATTTTGTGTGTTGTTAGAGCCAATGCAGTTTGTGCCAAAACGTTTAGGACATACGTTAGACCTACCCTGTACTGATGATTGCTAAAAAGCATAGAACGGTTGGTTACGGTCGAAGAGACGCAAAGTAAACAGGTCCTATTCAGCTGTTGTTTAGTTGACTGGTGACAAATAAACAAAATATATTATCAGAACGTGGAATATGTTATTGTTTGGACTGAAATGTTTGAAAATAAAGAAGAGTTTCAAACATACGTGGTTTGATTCGGCCAGACTAACATGGCGGATTATCTGCATGAAAACCACCGGTTAAGTTTCAGATATTAATCAACGCAACCTGACCAAATAGTCTACAGTACCAGCTGCCAACCAACTTTTAGGATCGTCTGTTAGAGTCAAATTGAATCTTACCCATCCACTGTACCTCTGTTCTTCCAAGCTGCTCGATGCCCCATCTGGCGGCGTTCTAATGAACAAACTGGATTGGTAAGGAATATCTAATTGCTTTGTACGTGCACCACGTCACCTCGTAGGTACATGCCACGGCACCACCGTAATAGCAGCTTGAAAGAACAGGGGAACAGTGGCGAGGGTAGAAATAAATTTGCACCTAACAGATATTGAAAGTTGGTTGGCAGCTGGTGCTGAAGACTAATTCGTTAGGCCGGGTCCACCGAATGAAAGAGCTGTTCGAATTCCGCCAGCGCCTATCTTTCATTTCTCTTGAGTTGTTGTTTACCAAGAACGTATTGCTTTGCATCCATAAAATATACAAAATTTTATTTGTTAACTTCGGAGTTTTGATGCCTGGCTGAATTTTAAGGAAAGGAGCAGTAGTAACTTTTTTTTATAATCCTGAGCTCTCACATAAAGGTATCAATTTGGGAAAGGAGAACACCTGTTACGGAGCTTTTAAGACATTAGTGTACTAGCGGGGTACTCTAGACACTTTTTGTACCTAAACAACTTTGAGGGGTGTCTGAATATCAGGATACTTTAAATGCCATAAAAAAGTTGAAGACAGCTAGTTAATGTGAGTTTCGAGCTGATTAATATTCAAAGAATGGGAAAGGTGGTTTTTTACTTGAAGGTGTTCGACCATATAT
Organism: Acanthoscelides obtectus; assembly: GCA_963669975.1. Taxonomy (NCBI): domain Eukaryota; kingdom Metazoa; phylum Arthropoda; class Insecta; order Coleoptera; family Chrysomelidae; genus Acanthoscelides; species Acanthoscelides obtectus. Next base: position 33,724,661 of record CAVLJG010000003.1, on the reverse strand, counting down.
CCGCTAGCGGTGCAGTTTAATTGGGTCCAAGGTTTTAAGGTTTTAGGACGGCTTCTTTTATGAGGGTTGTTTTATGACTGCTTTGGTAATTGCCGGGAAACTGAAATTACTCTTTTTTCCGAGGACTTTATAGTACGTACACCAAACTAATTGTTAAGACACAGCTTTGAAAATAATTTAAGGCAGCAATTTCCTGCACATTCGCTTTTGCTGGATAGCCAATCTTTGCCAGAGAGTTGTTCGTTGCAGCTTGTCAGAGCTTAGACCAGAGTTCCCCAAACTTTTTTGTGTCGTAGACCCCTTGCCATGTTTTTTCGTGTTGGGTAGACCCCCTACTTACCTGATATTGATTTCCTGTAAATTTCTAACTGTAGTGAAGTTTAGTGTTAAAAACTTAAAGTAAAAACACATGTTAATTTATACATTTATTAATTGAATTTAAATTAAAACTACTCAAAATAAAATTTTGTATCTGTTATGTAAAATATACGTAACATTAAATAAACAGGTGTCTGACCAATAAGTGCCCGCATTGGGAATAAGTGCCCGCATTGGAAAAAAAATAAGACAGATAAAATAAAAAAAAGTGAAAAATAATAAAAAAAAGTTTTTTACTTAACATAGTACAATAAGCGAGTTCGTTTATTAATTATAACATAAACGTACGTTCTACAATAATTTCACTGTTAGTTTGATTAAATTCCGCTTGTTATACGTTTAAGTTATCTAAAAATAGGCAAAAAATTAACGAATTTTAGTGTGTAACCTATCCTTGAATTTTGAGAATAATTTTAAAAAAATATTTTCTATACAGGGGGGTTATTTAAAAAAATCAATGCGGGCACTTATTCCCAATGCGGGCATTTATTGGTCAGACACAATAAACATAAAATACACTATAAATAAAATAACATAAGCAGTAAGTCAATATTTTTAGTGAGAAGGATGAACCTGACGCTTTAATAATAAATTATCAACATTTGGCGTCAATTTTGTAAAGGTTAATCTTACATCTCCTCGGCTAATGGTGTCTAGTCTGTTTCTTTTTTTCGTTAAGAGATTGGTAACAGCGCTGAACAGCCTTTCCACTAGGTATGACGATGGAAAGGAAATTAAAAATTTCCAGGCTATATTCCATAATACGGGATAAGTAACGGGTATGTTGTTTTGCACCCAGAATTGCTGATATCCCTTTTTAAACTGAACCTTAAGTTTTTCGTTTGTACTTAGTTCAGTCAGTTTCCTCTTGTATTATGACATTCGTTTCTTCTATGTCATCATATGGATTAATTATCCACGGTAGTATTACCATAGTCAAAATATCCTCAAACCTAGATTCAAAATCTGAATAGAGGGCATTTAAATGTTGAACGTAAGTTGAAACGTCGTCTTCCTGGCAGCTTGTCTGTGACAAATTGGGGAACTGAGAAAATTCGCCCCGTCCAATATTTTGCTTCATTAGTTTAACTCTGGAAAGAAACGCTGATGAAGATGGACTTTGTTTTAATCAAATTTAAACTGTCGCCTTGTAATTGCAAATTAACCATATTAAATTTTGTAAAAAAATCTGTTAAATAGGCGATGTCTGTTTCCCTCTAGATTAAATTTTCTTTTAAAATTTCATCTTTAGTATCCAGAAATTCTAAAATAGTCTCAAAAAGTTCAAAAATCTTGTCAAACATAAGCCTTTCGACAGCCAGTGTACTTCAGTGTGAAGGAGTAATTGATGAAAGTGTTCGTCATTTTCTTCACACAGCTACGCAAATAACCGCATATTCAACGCGTTGCTTCGGATTCGGTTTACTGCATCAACGACTAAATGAAGTGATTCATGTTGTCGATGGATGACGCAATGTATTGCTAACACCCCTGACACATTTTGTTTTAAATAGCTTATAAATCCACGATAACGTCCAACCATGGCAGGTGCTCCATCTGTAGTTACTGATATTATATTTGATAAAGGAATTGCTTTTTCATTGAAGTAATCCTTCAAAACATGAAATATTGATTCACCTTTAGTGTCGGTTATCAAAGTTCTTGCGAAGAGCAGTTCTTTGTAGATTTCTTGATTCATAATAAAACGAACATATGCCAATAATAATGCTGCATTATTAGGTAAAGTTGACTCGTCCAGTTGTATAGAGAAATGGGTCGTTTGCAAATAATTACATAAGAAGCTTTCAATATCAGAACTCATTTCATCAATACGTCTTTCAACAGTATTGTTGCTTAAGGGAATTCTTTTAATGATATCAGATGCAGGTTTGTGTAAAACAGTTTTTAAAACCTCTTCAACGGCTGGCAAAATTAACTTCTCTCCGATAGTATGCGGTTTTCCGGATTTTGCTATAAGTAACGAGATATTGTAAGACGCCCGCAAACCATCATCATTTCTTTGTGACGTCGAAGCGAACATTCTGACCAGTGTAGGTCTCTTCTGAAATTTATCTTTGAGTGTTTGAAAGTATTTCAAATCTTTTTTATCAGGGTGGCATCTTCTCAGATAATCTTGCAGTTTAGATGGTTTCATAGCGTCATTGCCTAAAACTTTGTTGCATAAAAGGCAATGATGGAATGAAGCCAAATTTCAAATAATCAACACTGTACTACTACTACTGTCTACTTTTTTTTTAGATTCGGACATGGCATCAGTCATCTGTGGGCAACATTAAATTATTTAAATAAGACAGAGAATCCAGCAGCTGTATATTAAAAATATTTTTTGATTTTTCTGAAAACATTCCATAATTCGAACATCTTCTTGCAACAATTAGCTCGAATTACGGAGATTGCACTGTAATTATATTACCGATTGCTAAAACTTTCAAAAAGAAACTATTGAGGAGTACTCGTGTAATTTTGCATGATTGAATATTTAACTACTAATAACTAAAGTCATGATTGGCGTAATTTATCTATCTTTGGTAACTACGAGTACAAAACTAAAATTTAATAAAAAATAATGTACTTACTTTTCTCCAGCACTGTCAAACAAAATAACACTGACTCACTATAACTTGTGTGATATACTATCTGTTTATATTTTTTAAAATATTTTCTCTGCACTTTCCTTTTCAAGATTCAGGAAACGAATAAACGTATTTGTCCCACATTCGTATTTATAGTGTGACGAATTGAACAAGTCAGTGCAAGGTAGCGAAGCTCTGAGACTGCGACTCTCAGGTTTTTACAAGTTCAAAATGTATTGCGACCACAAAGCGAATACCAACATCCTACAACTTACACAATTTTATAAACATATATAATACATTTTTTACTTCATAGGTACTTTTATAAATAATGTATACTAAGTGACATATAAATCCGAACACCCAGTTTAAATGGTTTTATTTTAATAAAAGTTGGTGAATGTATTTATCTTACTGTAAAGAACAAGTAAAAAAATTTTCAGCCTTATCAGTTGGACATTCCGGTTTTTATACTGCTTTTTTTTAATTCACTAACGCTGTAAAAATGAATATTTCAGCCGTAGTAAAGAATCAAAGTTGGCGGATTTTGGTTCTTGACATCCTTTACGATCGGTTACGATGCCTAGAGTACGGAGACCTGTAGGATTTCGTCAACTTAGTGAGTTTGATAGGGGCCGTATAGTGGGACTTCGGGAAGCTGGACTTTCTTTTCGGGCAATTGCAGTTAGAGTGCAAAGAAGTGTAGACACTGTGGTTAGGTGTTGTCAGGCATGGCTTCGAGAAGGCCGTACGCAAAGAGCAAGGGGCACTGGACGCCGCCGTAGAACAACAGACCGTGAAGATCGCCGCCTAAGATTATTGGCCTTAAGGGACCGTTTCTCCACTACCAGGTCCATTGCAAATGAATGGTTTGCAGAACACGGAAGACCTATTGGCATGCGAAGTGTTTACCGACGAATGAGCAGTTTTAGCTTGTTTTCATACCGGCCACACTGGCTCCTCCCTTTAACTCGAGAACACCGACGTAATCGCCTTGAGTGGTGCAGACAACGGTCACTCTGGGATCAGGAATGGAACAGTATTGTCTTTAGTGACGAGTCTCGATTTTGTTTAGGCATGCACGATGGTCGTGCCAGGGTTAGAAGGCGACGTGGTGATAGGAGGAATCCACAGTTTTTTGTTGAAAGACATGTTCATCACACTGTTGGAGTTATGGTTTGGGGTGCTATAGCTTATGGTTCCAGGTCACCTTTAATCTTCATCAGAGGTAACATGAACGCGCAGCGTTATATCCAACGAAGTTCTAGAACCCCATCTTTTACCCTATCTTGACACCCTGGCAGATCCAACTTTCCAACAAGATAATGCCCGACCACATGTTGCAAGAGTCACAATAGACTTCTTTCAACATAATGATGCCACATTGTTACCATGGCCACCAAGATCTCCCGACTTATCCCCAATTGAGCACGTGTGGGATATGATGGTTAGGAGATTGCTCAATTTGCAACGTCCTTCTTAGACTCTAGAAGCACTTCAAGAGGAGTTGGTGGTTGTCTGGAATGAGATACCACAGGAGGACATTGACCACCTGATCACAAGCATGCGTAGGCGCGTTGGAGAATGCGTAGCACATCCGGGTGCATCCACACATTATTAAAGGTCAAAGGGCTTTAAAGCAGTGCAATCATTTTGAAATTTTTATCATTTACTTATTATGCTTCATTAAGTACTTATGCAAAATTTTATTAAAATAAAACCATTTAAACTGGGTGTTCGGATTTATATGTCACTTAGTATATATGTTTTGATATTATAAGATAGTATGATGTAAGTAAATAGGTACTATCAGTGTATGTGTTGAGATCCACTATCGTGGACCCCCATATTCATTTCATGGACCCCCAAATTTTTTTTGGCTGACGTAGACCCCTTGCAGGTTGTCATAGATCCCCAGGGATCGATATAGACCACTTTGGGAATCAATGGCTTAGACCTTAAAGACCAAATGTCTTGGTGAATAGCAAATGAATGTATGAACTAGTGGAAACAAGCAAGGAATTTTTGGTCGAAGGTTTTCTACGCCATGTAGGTATTTGATATTGGACCTCAACATTTGCATAATTAGCATAATTTGCTTCGCACGCCTGCTGGCGTATTGTAACAGCGAAACTCTTCGAAAATCCAGTATAATGTCTTTTGGCTGCTATAATATGAAATGTACCTCTCGAAAACCCATTTACTTCGGTCTGCCGGTTTGACTCTCTGACCACTAATGTTATAATCGCTTTAACTTGAGAAGTACTACTCGGATTTGAAATTTTTACACAATGTTACTAAAAGGACGCAAAAGCTTTGTAGTCTTTGAAAACTGGTCCAGTTGATGCAGAGAAAAAGGTCTAAAGCGAACAAAGTAAAAATAGCTCTAACCTCGTTTTTTTTTGAGGTTCCGGAGGATTCTGATCATTTTTGGAAAAAAATGTAGAGGAAAAAAAAATTGGGGTGAGTTATAAGGGGGCGGGGGCTTATCTCAATTTTTTTATGCTGGTACGTTTATACTTTCCCAACATTGGTGATTCTACGCACCTATTAGACCGTGATGAGTGTTCTGGAATGGAATAACTCGTAACAGCATAGTGTTTTCTATCCTCTAACCGAGCTACTACATTGCCACTGATCGGGGAGAGGCGACGTTTCCAGATGCACTGCCTGAAGGGAAGATGGGCTAATTGTATGGACCTGTTTGACTGACTTTTTCCTCAGAGGATTTAATTTGTGCTGAACAAATGGTATTCCTTTATGTACTGATGAGGGCGTTGCGTGCGATGAGCACAGTCAACCTACTTGACGCCATGTTTGTGTACCATTTTGGGGATTTTCAGGATCTTGTGCTCCCTTGAGAAAATTTCCTTTTCGTCGCTCTTCAAAAGTTTTGGAAGCAGGTAAAAATAAAATGTTGTCTCTTGCCGCTGATCGACAAAAACCCCTCACTCCTCATGAGAAAAATTTCAGTGGGCGCCTAAGGAGTCTGAAAGACATCTACAAATCTTTTTGTACGATAAAACACATGCGGTAAGATCGGAAAAATATGAATTTATTCACAAATTAAATTAAACAATTTTCACCATTTTGAGCTAAATTATATGTTATTTTTTAACATTAGTCAAATTTGTGATGTTTGAATGTCAAGCTGTCATCTCATCCTTCGATATTGTTCTGTTTTCAATACTTAATACTATTGGTGATAGAATAAGTGTTATCTCATTGGCTCCATATAATAAGCCGTTTTGTTCGGATCTGTTATTTTCACTGTGTTGCTGAAATTCTACTTTACAACCCTTTTGTACCATTACGCCTGTGCAGAAGGTAACTCTGCATTGAACAGATCCATGCGGCTTCATTTTTCTTGAGTAAGGTACCATGTACTTAACAATATCCGTAAGTCCTAACAACTTTTTTGAAAATGAGTAAACAAAACTAAACAGACTGAATAATTTAGTTTAATTTAGTTTTGGGTCACTTTCTGCATCTTCTCTTCCAAGATGCGATTTGAGCACACCTAAGTTTTACCCCGAAAGCTGTATCAACTTTATCTCCTTTTTACAATCGGAAGTTCAGTGATAAAGGCGGAAATGTCAGCAAGAGAGCACCTGTTACCAGCCAGAGAGCACGGCAAGTATTAAACTAGAATATTCAATTACTCGGGGATAAGTTAGTTTATGTTAATGGATTTGAGCTCGTAAAAAGAAGCGGCTTCAATGCAAATGTCTATTATCTTGTTGAAGTTATAGCGTTATAATAATGTCATAGTGAGGGAAATAATGATAGATTTTTGCTTGAGTTTTAGGGCCGTATCGTCAGACGTTCCTACAATTGTAGGACGCCTTTACGGTCTCCTTGATTTTCGTAGTCTTCTACTCTTCCGAGTTGTTCATGCTTTTGATATATATTATCTGTTATATAGCCTGAAATTTCCTATACTCTATTTCACGAGTATCCATCACGGTAGAATGAAAGCTGAGTATCTAGTAATATCTGAAAATTCCCCATATCGGCACAGGGCACATCATAATTCTGACGGATCTGAGAACGACAGGTAGACAGAGCCGAACTTTGTTTTGGGTTTCTGTACGCTACAGATTCATTTTGTACTTGCTAACAGCTCTTTTGTTTAGAAAAGCTCATTTGAATACAAAAAACAAAACGACACAAACAAGTTTTACAAGATTTATACCCGATCCATTATTGCCAACGTTGCAGACTAACATAAACATGTCACATGCTTATCCACTGTTCACCTCAGTAGTCGTCAAAGCGTGATGGATATTCGTGAAATAGGGTATACAATTCAAAAAGAAAACATAGCCTCACAATAGGAGAGCGCTGACGCTGACACGACACAGTAGAACTCTAGAAATATCCCAGCCTTTCTGAAGGAGAAAAAAGTCTCTGAAAATCAAGGAGGCCATGAAGGCCTCCTACAACTTTATAGCTTCCCTGATTTTCATAGTTTTCTACTATTCCGTGTCAGTGTTCTATTTTGAGGTTATTTCACAAATAACAATTTGCATTAAATCGTTCATACATGTGATTTATATCATCTGTTATATCAGCCTGAAATTTCCTACAATTCAAAAAGTAAAAATACCTTCACGATAGGGGAGTGTTGACGGTGATACAAACAGTAGAAATATAGAAATACCACAACCTTTTAAACGAGAGAAAATACAATGGTGGTCAAGGGGCCATAAAGGTATCCTAGAATTGTGAGAACGACTGACGATACGGCCCATAGTCCTATGTTTCCAAGATGTATCTGCCCTATAATTCAAGAAGTTGATTGTTATCATTTGAAGTCACACCTATCAATAGAACTGGGCTGCATTCGTAAATTATTTGACGTACCTATTCTATGCGTTCGGAAAGTAATCCTTTTGAAACGTCAAAAGTACGCATTTCTTCTCTTGCTCAAAGCCTTGGGAATAAGAGTGTTGCCACTTGTCTTTCAGATGGTTGTTTGTTTACTTTATTTGGTTACCAAAAGCTTTCAAAATTGTCAGAATATACATTTTTCACGATAAATGAGCTACGTCGTATCCAAAACGTTTCTTATATCGTGTTTTCCAATAGAAACTTGACAACTTTGAACTTACACTGTGAACGCACCTTTAAATCAATTACCGAACAATGTCAATGTCAAAACATTCAGTAAAGAAAACATTTTCATCAGAATTAAAATTTCCTACCGAAATTCCGAGTCGGTGACTGCAACCTTAAGAACGTTAACACCGACTTTTGGTCGTAATTCTTGTCCCAGTTGACAAGAAATTCATAGTCTAGTAAAAAAATTTCAGTCCACGTATTCGCTGCTGGATGTTCCCGTGCCAAGTGAGACAACGGGTTGGTCGAAGTGCCGAGAATATTGCTGCACCCTTATAAAATCAAGTTAACTCAAGAACTACAGCCGCTCGATCATATGAACCGACGTACGTTCTCGAATTGGGCTCTAGAAATGTTGCAAGAAAATGACCAATTTCATCGCAAAATCATCTTCAGTGATTTGACGCATTTTTGGCTAAGCGGCTTCGTCAACAGACAGAATATGCATTATTGGTCACGTGAAAACCCTCATGTGCTTCAAGAAATACCACTTTATACACAAAAAATAACTGTATGGTGTGGTTTTCATACCGGTGGTGTCATTGGGCCGTCTTTTTGTTAATGACAATGACCGTCACGTTACAGTCAACGAAGATCGCTGCAGAGATATGTTACAATGTTATTTTCTTGGTCAATTGGATGGGCTAGACATTAATGATATGTGGTTTCAACAAGACGGTGCCACAAGCCACACAGCCGGTGAAACAATCGACATATTGGAATCAAAATTCGGTGAACCTGTTATATCGAGAAATGGTCCTGTCGAATGGCCGCCTAGATCGTGTGATTTAATACCTCTACTTTTTTTTGTGGAGCTTTATTAAATCATTGGTGTATGCCAACAAGCCGGCGTCTTTAGAGGAGCTCAGAGATAATATTTAACAAGAGATAGCGCCCGTTTCTGTCGAAATGTGTGGCTGAGTCATTGAAAATTGGGCATAACAGATCGATCGCTGCGAACGTGCCCATGTTGGACAGATTGACAAGGTCGTAGTCCATACATACATGAGTATACTTCAATTCAATAATAAAATTTTCGAGATATCTCAAATGGTTTGCGTTTTATTTAAAAAGAAAGTTGTCAAGTCCTTAATGGCAAACCCTTTAAATATACTAAGTGACATATAAATCCGAACACCCAGTTTAAATGGTTTTATTTTAATAAAATTTTGTATAAGTACTTAATGAAGCATAATAAGTAAATGATAAAAATTTCAAAATGATTGCACTGGTTTAAAGCCCTTTGACCTTTAATAATGTGTGGATGCACCCTGATGTGCTACGCATTCTCCAACGCGCCTAGGCATGCTTCTGATCAGGTGGTCAATATCCTCCTGTGGTATCTCATTCCAGGCAACCACCAACTCCTCTCGAAGTGCTTTTAGAGTCTGAGGAGGACGTTGCAAATTGAGCAATCTCCTACCCATCATATCCCACACGTGCTCAATTGGGGATAAGTCGGGAGATCTTGGTGGCCATGGTAACAATATGACATCATTATGTTGAAAGAAGTCTATTGTGACTCTTGCAACATGTGGTCGGGCATTATCTTGTTGGAAAGTTGGATCTGCCAGGGTGTCAAGATAGGGTAAAAGATGGGGTTCTAGAACTTCGTGGATATAACGCCGCGCGTTCATGTTACCTCTGATGAAGATTAAAGGTGACCTGGAACCATAAGCTATAGCACCCCAAACCATAACTCCAACAGTGTGATGAACATGTCTTTCAACAAAAAACTGTGGATTCCTCCTTTCACCACGTCGCCTTCTAACCCTGGCACGACCATCATGCATGCCTAAACAAAATCGAGACTCCTGACTAAAGACAATACTGTTCTATTCCTGATCCCAGAGTGACCGTTGTCTGCACCACTCAAGGCGATTACGTCGGTGTTCTCGAGTTAAAGGGAGGACTCAGTGTGGCCGGTATGAAAACAAGCCAAAACTTCTCATTCGTCGGTAAGCACTTCGCATGCCAATAGGTCTTCCGTGTACGGCAAACCATTCATTTGCAATGGACCTGGTAGTGGAGAAACGGTCCCTTAAGGTCAATAATCTTAGGCGGCGATCTTCACGGTCTGTTGTTCTACGGCGGCGTCCAGTGCCCCTTGCTCTTTGCGTACGGCCTTCTCGAAGCCATGCCTGACAACACCTAACCACAGTGTCTACACTTCTTTGCACTCTAACTGCAATTGCCCGAAAAGAAAGTCCAGCTTCCCGAAGTCCCACTATACGGCCCCTATCAAACTTACTAAGTTGACGAAATCGTACAGGTCTCCGTACTCTAGGCATCGTAACCGATCGTAAAGGATGTCAAACACCAAAATCCGCCAACGTTGATTCTTTACTGCGGCTGAAATATTCATTTTTAGAGCGTTAGTGAATTAAAAAAAAGCAGTATAAACACCGGAATGTCCAACTGATAAGGCTGAAAATTTTTTCACTTGTTATTTACAGTAAGATAAATACATTCACCAACTTTTATTAAAATGAAACCATTTAAACTGGGTGGTCGGATTTATATGTCACTTAGTATACAATGGTATCACAAAACGTGGTTAGAAGTTAGTCTGCTATTATCAAGGGTCATTTCGTGGCTCTGTAGTAATTTAGGCATTCTAAAAATAAAGTTTCTCAGTATACCAGAGTGGAATTTTACCTGTCAATCTACATTCCGTCACTGTGTCGGTATTTCACTACCGAGTGATCCACAAACGCAACCCAGTATGTTCAGGTAAGCGATGGCCTCATACACTACCCTATACGCATGGTTTTATCATAAAAATAATACAGGGTGTTCAAAAAGTATGGATAGATCAAGGTACATATCTCGAAAAATACGTTCCATAGAGAAAAGTGCTGTGGATCAAAGTTGTAAGGTTTGACAAGATTCATCCATCGGAGATCTTGAACGCGACCTTTACAGTAACCTTCAAAGTCATATGTTTTTGCCCAGGACCTTGACCATGATTCTGTGGGTATTTGTGGGTGTCCAGAAAGTGGGAAATGAACAAAATATTAAAAAAACACGTTTCATTAAGAAACATGATGTGCAAGGCGTAGTAGATTTATCTGATAGTGACCTTGAACGTGGCTTCAATTTCATTTGAAGATCAAAACAGTTTTCTTGAATAGAAACTTGGCAACTAAAATAAGAAGAGTAAGAAACTTGATGTTCAAGTACCTGCTTGACCTTGAATATGACCATCAAGGTCATTTAAAGATCAAATAATTTTTTAACGGAAGACATCCATTTTTCATTTCATGAAATGCGAATTGCAGATAATTTTAAGTTTAATTATAACCTTGCCGATGAACCTTACCATGACCTTCAAGGTCATTTTAAAATCAGATGAATTTTCAAGTAAGCTTCTTACTTCTTGTCGAGGATGTAATGAAGCGAAACACTGAAATTAATTTATTGTTGTATTAAAATGATGAATAAAAGATGTTCATTTTCAAAGTAACTATTTCATTACTTTGAGTAATGCATTTTTGTCTCAGAAACTTCATACTAATCCGACGCGAATAACAAGTATAAGTCACTTTACTCTTACACTTCTACCACGCGAGGGAAGTCACGGGTTTCATCTGCAGTCTTATAAAATACATTTACTATAAAATTGATTATATTATGATTACCACCACACTTGCAGGACACTTCCACAAAATAAAGTGGAGGTAGTTGTTATATTTTTAACCTCTTTTGTCTCAACCACAGGTGTATTAAAATTATTTTAGCTAATGTTAAACATTCTACACGACATTACCTGTTACCTTGTACATTTTCAAGTGGAAATCTAGTCGATAGATAATAAAGTTGTAACGCAGTTTTCGCTATATCTTGCTAATTCCAGATATTATAAAGAGCCTGAATGCAAAAGCAAACAACGTTAAACTTGTGCTAATACTTATTCAAGAAACTGCAATATATCTAGCGGGGAAAAGTAAACAAGTAAATAAGAGCAAGAGCTTAATACTCCTTTTAGAATGAGGAGTGCTGCGACATTGCAACGTTGGGGTAATGAAGTGTTCATTCTTGGAAAAACAATAAAAATTCATGAGAAGTGCGCGGACGATAAGAGGGCTTAGGAAGATGAACAGCCTCCACCTCCGGGTTTTTTTCAGCGGAAACAGAAAACGTAGCGGGAGCATATAAATCAGGAATGCCTTATCCTACATCAGTCAGTGGCGGCGAGAAGCCGTGATATGCGTTTTTTGGAGCTACTCAGCTTGACTTGATAATCAGACGGCTAAGTAACTTGATTTTAAGCAATTACAAACTACTTGAAATAAATTTTGAAAGGAAACATTAGGTTCTAAAATGTATACACCAATTTGTGCTTTTGCAACTGTGGCAGAAATGATTGAATATTCTTGAGTAACTAGATCAATTCGAGACTAGAGAAAAATGTGAATTTTAGCGTTTTGTCAACTTTTTCATTTTCTCGATACTCCTGGAAAGAATTTGTGAATGTTCCGACGCATGGTTATCCGAAGAATTCATAAATGACCTCCAAATCGAGATCCGATGATTCTTTCTGCAAATATTTCAGTCGAAAGTGATTTTTTAAAAATATTTTATTGGGCTGACGATTCGGATGGCTTCCGGAACAAACAAAAAAAAGACACAAAAATCATTTTTATAAAGGAGCAGGATCAACCTGTCGCTTTATATGAGTTGAACTTTGTTCTGGAATCACTAAATTGGTCAAACTGGTCTTTAGAGACAATTTTATATATTTTGGCGCAACATTTACCGTTTTCAACGTACCAAAGAGGTATAATACGGATGATCTTGAAGACTGAGTACTCAAAGATGTTTACTATGATACAAATATATTTTTTAATAATAATAATTGTCTACCGCATCTTTTAAGAGATATTAGCAAAAATTAACAGTTCAGTATGCCCAAGATGAAGAACGTAATTTTAAAATGCTTAGAGCAGTAACTTTTTCTGAATGAACAAAAAAGTTGCGTACTATAAGCATCTTGTATATAAAGCTTACAGATTTTGACTGCCAATTTCTCATTTCGAGTTATTTGGAAAACATATAACGTATAAAACTTGAAAAATTATACTCACTTTCCAAATAACTCAAAATCATAAAAAGGCAAGTAAACTGTGTATGGAAGGTATTTATATTGTGAAATATTTTCCTTATTCAACCAACATTGTGGCTTTAACCGTTTTTGAGTTCGCAGTGCTCATAACTGAACTATTAGCTTTTTGCGAATATTTCTTAGAAGCTGCGACAGCCAATAGACGCTAATAGATGTGTTATTGTATTTGTATCCATCTCTAGCATGTTGAGAATGGTAAATTTTGGAATATAATATTGAAAAGACCTATTTAACTTTAATTTAAAGGTCCGAGAACAAGATACAACTCATGCAGATCACTACGTTGGTCCTTATTAATTTTGTGGATTTTTTGTTCTGCAAGGGATTCGAATTATCAGCCCAATAAGATAATATAAAATTTCTAAAATTATTACTTTTGTCTGAAATATATTGCCGAGGAAATTATCAGATCGAAATTTGAAGGACATTTTTGAAATAGTCCAAAAGGGCTTCACATTCTTTTCGAGTCTTGAAACTTTGAACGCGTCTTCAGGACAAACCGTTCGACCTGAGAATCCGAGATTCACAAAGCTTATTGCCTCCATAAGTTCTCTTTATAAGAGAAATTAGATCGATATGAGACATGATTCGTCCTCCCATATCAAAAAATGGCTAATTTTGGTTCAAAGCAGGGAAAATTGGATTCAAAAGCCTATACGACCAATTTAAAAGCCAGAGTACTAAATTAAATCTATATAGTGGAATAGGTAGCTTTTTCTTTTCTGTTGAAAACTTATGCTTGTGTATTTCCCTATTTGGAAGGCATTAGAATTCTCAGCCCAATAAATCTGAAAAATTTGTGAAAAATCACTTTGGACTGAAATATCCGCCAAATGAATTATCAGATCACACTTTTGAGCCCTTTGGACAATTTTTCTTCGGAATAGTCATATGTTTCATGCTTTTCAGGGATGAAGTTGTGGGAAAATGGAAAATTTTATTTTATTTCTTCCATACCTTCGAACTTTGAGGGCGGCTCCAGATCGAATCGTTCGACCCCCAGGACCCCGAAATTTCACATTCTTCATGTCTCTATAGGTACTTTCCACGAAAAAAAAAACATTTTGCTGATCTGACATATGATTCGCCACGCCCGTGAAATCTTACTTTTGACTCAGTTATGAAATGTATCCCTTGCCTCCTACTGCTAACATTATTTATTCAGCGTACGGCACATTTGATTAAGATTATCCTTTTCCATCGAACAAATACCTGCAAACAGGTATCATCAATTATGTCGTCATAATATCTCAGTTTTCTCGCGATGACAATACTTCCTCCTCCAATTAAGGTGCTATCTACGTATAAAGCGAGATCGCGTTCTTTTGAGGATTATTCAGTGATTTCGTTTAGCACCTCGACAATCGGTTGACAACAATACGTGAAACAGCAGGTATAGAGCAGGCTGTGAAAGTGTGCAGCTGGAAGCAAACAAAAGAATTGTTCACGGGATATCACTCAGCCTGAAAGTGGAGTTGTAGCTGAAAATAAGAACGCGGAATTTTAGCAGAAAATAACAAAAAGTATTTTTCAAATTGTAATGATGCTTCTCTCATACGTTGGTGGATAATGATGCAGTCGTCAGGAAATAGTCGCTAGTAATGTGTAACATATAATTGGTCCACCAAATATAGTCCATTATACGAGGGTGCTAGTGAATTTCGTTGTTCATCTGTTGACAGTTACTCAACAAAGTTTCAGCCATTTTGGACGCGCAATTGTTATGTAACAGTCGTTTGAGAGAGTTGCTCTCAGTGTTTTTGTGAAAATGCACAAAAACATCTTCAAAGTTTACCAAATGGCTCTAGACGACAGCCGAATTAAAGTGAGAGAGTTAGCAGAGGTTATGAACTTGTCAAATTTAGACATGAGAGAGATATCCGCGCGTTGGGTGCCGCGTTTGCCCAAGTTAGACCAAAAACGTGTTCGAATGAACATTTCCAACGCTCTGTTGGCGCAGTTTAGGCGCAATAAATTCGAGTTTTGGCGCCGATTAATTACTGTAGATGAAACTTAGATACACCATTATACGCCCGGAACAAAAATACAGTCTGAACAGTGGACTGCAAAGGGGGAACGGCATGGGTATAATGTAAAAAACCTATAAAACGTCAAAAAAAAACCTATAAGATGTAATTTAGCAAACTAGGTAGTTTTGTTACGGGTTTAATTTGAAAACCTTGTAGGAACTGCCGTGACCCTGCAATAATCGTAAAGACATATTTCTAGTTTAACTACCTGAAGATTTTCTCTATGGTTTATACGTAACTCTCCACCTATTACCTCATTTTTGTAGTTGAGGCCCCTTCATCTGAGAATTGTTCACGTCTTCGTTTCTTTCCTAACCTCAATGTTACATTTTGACAAGTGTTCGGTCCTTTCAGTCCGGGAACAGTCCGCTGTTGTTCCATTGCTCCATTGCTCCTCTCGAACTTTGTGTTCCGTGTCCAAGTTGAAGAAACTTCACTTTTTGGTCGTAGCTCTGTTGAGAAGCACGCATTTTGCGGATCTTCACGCCAAATGAAGTCTAAGCGTTCTTCCTTTTTATGTCTCATATAATCCTACGGAGATGTGGGAGACGGGAGTCTTCGACGCTTTTACGGCGTTCTAGCCGACACTTTTAGGCCACACTCCAACAGAGGAAAGCAATTCGGCTTGCGTTAAAAGGGAACCCGGCGCCATGTTGGATTTTTGTTTCAGGCCTTTTTCATCTTCCTCCAACTTTTTCATCTTCTTCCAACTTTTCGTCTTCTTCACTTTACGTTTTCTCCACCAAACCTTCAGATGAAGCCCTGCCCTGTAATGAGAGTTCCAAGCAGCCCCTGAGCTGATTCAGCTGTTGTCCACAGACACCATGTGCTGAAACCCCGTCGAACTGCATCTATATACTTAAGCAGCTAATTTCACTTAATATGAATTATTTATACTAACTTCACAGCTGATGTGATCCTGAGGTATGTATACCCCCGGAAACTTGGTAAGTCACTAATGTTCGTTGTCATTTGTTGTTAGGTGATCGATTAACCATTGCAAAGTGAAATTTTGAGCTTACTGTGATCATTTTGAATACTTGCAATATAGCACCCTTCAGGTAGTTTGTTGCAAATTTTGTAATAGTACCGTTCAGGTGATTTATTAAAAATAGTTAAATAGATTTTGTCAATTTTTTCATTTCCCCCAGCGCCCTAATCCTCCAAATCAACAACCACTTCGAACCCCAGAAGTAACACTCATCGTGCAGGGAAGTGCATCTACAACCACCCCCCTGGCACGAGGGTAACAGTTTTCAGGGCGCAAACAGTCATTCCACGTTTGCTCACTAGGAACGTTGTGGACGTCCATCTAAGGAGGAATCACTCTACTAAACTAAACGTATTATTGGTTGCATATGTTTTGTGAGGCCAAATGGTCCGTGTCTGTAGTTTTGGTTGAATAGCAAGATCGCATCTGGATGACTAGGTTTTTTTTCTGCATGTATATAAAATCAGTGATATTTGCTGTGTGAGAAAATCATTACTAAATATGCTGCCAATGAAGTATATCTATTGGCTGTGCCTGACGGGTTATTTTTATGTTGTGCGTTCTGAAGCTTTCTGTTAGCATGTATATTGCTTGTAATTCGACAGTGTACAGTGAATATAATTATTTCTTATCTCTCTTATTTTTGAAATTCAGCAAATTTGTATATGTAATTTCCAGAATGGATAAGAAAAGGTGGATGTGCAACTAATTTCTAGCTTTTAATCTCAATTAAGCGTATTTGTGCCAAGAACCCAATTTAATTATCATCAACACATACAACTTACAGCATAGACCTCCAGTAATGCCATCTCAGAAGCAGATTTTACATCAGATCAGAGCCAAAGATTGATAGCAAGCCTCATGATGTTTAGGCAACACGTACAATTAAGTGCTAAGTTAATATTTTGTAGAAAAACCTACATAATGTCAAAAAAAAAACAATAGCATAATGTCAAAAAAAACGGCATAATGTCACTTTTGAAGATAAGTGATACCCGTGCCGGCTCGAAAAATGCGAAAACCGTTTTTTCGGCTGGGAAAGTGATGGCGACTATTTTTTGGAATAGTCATGGAGGTGTTTTAATCGATTATCTTCAAAAAGGAAAAACTATTACAATCGCATCACTACTTGACAAGCTGAAGGCAGAATTTGCTGAAAAATGGCCACACTTGCAGAAAAAGAAAATCCTCTTTTACCAAGACAACGCACCATCTCACACCTCAGTGGTTGCCATGGCGAAAATCCACGAATTACGGTTTGAACTACTTGACCATCCGCTTTACTGGATCTAGCCCCAAGCGAATTCTTTTTGTTCCCTAATCTAAAAATTGCGCTTGGAGGACAAATTTTCGTCAAATGAAGAAGCAATCACCTTCGTGAACAATTATTTTGCAGACAAAAACGTGGAGTGCTATTTGGACGGGTTGCAGATATGGGAGCATCGCAGACCACCCTCGTAGCAACAAAAATGTGCTAAGCATTACTAGTGATAATTGAAATATGAGAAACGCCTGCCCTAAAATTTTTTGAGTCCTCTAAGAGCATGAAATAATCAAAAAGCTGGGAAATTTTTTTGACTGTGCCTAAAATAGGTCTAAGCTTATAAATGTTCCGAAATTCTTTGTCTTCCATTCATAACTCCGTTGCCATTGGATCGATTGTTAGAATCTACAACACTTTCGAATCTTTTCTCAAAATTTCGTCGAAATGCGACTAGTATTTATTGCTTTTTCAGGTAAACGGGTACTCGGTTTTTCTTGAACTCCATGGTTTTCTGACCAAATGATACCGCATAAGTATGTATTCTCGTAAATTACTTTGAATTGTCGTTTCGGCCACCACGACAACCTGTTTCAAAGTACAAATGTGATAGTGGTAATATACTTTATATGCACCTGACTTCTAGGTGACAGTTCATTTAAATCTGTCAGTGCAGGAACCTCGTATGTTCCATAATTTGTGCTCTCTCATCGTGCCGAGCGTTCTCCGGGAAGACGAAAACCTACTCAAGGCTGTTGTCGCAATACCATGTATCGACTGACTGTTATGTAATATCCGACTATTAAGGCTGCATATGTTTTTTCATGATATATTTGTCATGCAACATCCAAATGACAACTCAGTTTGATAAACTAAGTTGCTATTCTAAGGACGGTAAAGTTCTTTGCGCTCAAATTCACGTCTCCTCAAAATACACTCACGGTTAAAGCAATCACATCCTTACAATCATTGCTGTCTTGATGCTATATGCAATCAAGGCTGAATACATTTATTCCATGACAACTGAGAGGGTATTAGGAAAGATCAGAAAGTGAGAATATATATTATCGCCGGTTGGTAAAGGGTGTCTCAGAATTCACGCAAGATCTGATTAGCACAGAAAAGTTTTTCTTATTTAGATTATTTCTTTATTAAGTTATTGAGTGCCGTATCGTCAATCGGTCCTACAACTCTAGGTCGCCCTTACGGCCTCATTGATTTTCATAGTCTTTTCTATTCTTCAGAAAGGAAGCAGTATTTCTAGATTTATACTGCTCCGTGACAGCGTCAGCGCTCTCCTATTGTGAAGCTATGTTTTCTTCTTGAATTGTAGGAAACTTCAAGCTGATAAAACAGACGATAAAAATCAAAAGTATAAACAATTTGATGCAAATAGGTATTTCTAACATAATCTCAAAATAACGTGCCTTTCTGAAGGACTGGAAAAGCTATGAAAATCAAGGAAGCCATGAAGGCGTCCTACAATTGAATCGGTCCTAGAACAGTCCAACAAAATGGCGTACTGAGTTGATATAGCCAAATCGTTTGAAATTCGATGACTCATGTGTTGTGCTTAAAAACATTTCAACATTCAAAAATAATTCGGCTATACGAGCCATCTCTCTACGGCGGCGGCGTTTACATGGAAACATTACAAGTCCAGGACATCTAATGTTTCCGACCTCACTGGTGTCATCATAATGATTAATATTTTTGTATGAATTCGCTCAATAAAACATTTTTCATATATCTAGAATCCTATAAAAGAGTTACCTCAACTTCATTATACGCTAAACCTAAAGAAAGTACAAAAAAGCTCTCAAAAAAGACTGAGTTCAAGAATAGTCCATGAGGTCCATGAACTTCACCGTTCTACAATTTCGAAGAGGTGTGACTTTTTCCTATTTTTTATTTTAAATTATCATTCAAGCAAAAAATCACTACCAGTTTTGTATGATAGCCAAACCGGTGACTCTACACATTGTGGAGTTCTTTCGTGTTTTTTCAGAACTATATTTTTGGACGTGTACTGTTCTTGGACTCACCGATTCAATTGTAGGAATGACTGACGATACGGCCTTAGTACCCAGTGGGCTATATATGGAATGGCACATGGTCTCTTTGGTCTTGCTGGCACAAACGTAATTTTCGATGAGAATTTTGCTGAACACATAGTTTAATTTCGTTCTTCAATCCGCCAGTGTCTGTTGCTTCTTTCTGCCTAAACTGGATGATATTGATGTAAGCAACGGGTGGCCTCAACAAAATGGTGCCACATACCATACAGGCCATCAAACAATTCAATTAAAAAGCATTGGGTTGCTTTTCATTCAGTTACTGGTGGAGAAAAGATTGGAAGAGTGTATAAGACCAACAGAACCGAGAAGGTCATTTGTCTGACGCACATCTGTCTGTCTGTCTGTCAAAAAATACAATGTCTACGGCATTTATACGATTTTCAGCACATTAGAGTTTTTGACCCACTGATTCCAAACCTAGGGTTAGTTTGTCCCTATGAGAGGATTTGAAGGTCACTTCAAGGTCATATTAAGGATATTTTCAAACGAAGCCGAATATTTGATCCCGGCCGCATGTCACTTAGGTTTTTCTAGATAGTAAGTTCGAATCAACGATCAGTTAATTGCTCTAAGGGTATCTGGAGGATATTCAAAAGACAAATTCAAAATAAGACCAGCATTCGAGTCCCGATGCGTATCATGTAGGTCTTTGAGATCGATGAGTCGGAATCAGAGATCACTTTGTCTCTAGGAAGGCATTTGAAGGCATGAAAGGACAAATTCGAAAAAGTTGAATATCCATTTCCAGCCCTTTGCCACAATATGACAATAAAGAGGAGTTTCTCGATAGTTTGCAAAAGTTAGCACAAACTGACACCAGATTTCATTTGGCAGGGATTCAAGGTTCACAAACATTAATAATTCTAATTGAGGCAAAGGGCGGAACCTTATCAAGATTCTCTGAATAATACTAATTTGAGAAGTGAAGGTAAAAATAGTAATTAGTTCATTTCATGGTGAATATGAAAACAATACAGGGTGTTTCAGTTTATTGTTGCATAACTTTAAGATTCGATAGAACTTTTAAAATTAATGCATAAAGTCTATACAAACATGGGTGGAAAAATGCGTGGCTTCCGAAATACAGGGTGTTTAAATTTACTTTTTAAAATATATTTTTTTTTATTTCGAACAATATTTGATGTATAACAGTGAACATTGGTATACAAGGGTTTTTTGGTACGACAAAACGAACCATAGTTTTACTATAGCCGCTAGAGGGCGCTCTGTACTGTCCCTGTAGTGTATTAAAATGACCGAAAATTTTTTCTTAGTGCAATTTTTTGCTTTTTGAATAAAAAAACTGATTCTTCGCACTTTTCAACATAAAAAAGCTCTCCTGTGAGTTTTCATTATAGTTAGCCGTTTTTGAGATATTTCGATTTTTAAGGTTCATTTTAATACACTACAGGTACAGTAGAGCGCCCTCTAGCGGCTACAGTAAAACTATGGTTCGTTTTGTCGTACCAAAAAACTCTTGTATACCAATTTTCACTGTTATTCATCAAATATTGTTCGAAATATTTAAAAAAAACTATTTTAGAAAGCAAATTTAAACACCCTGTATTTCGGAATCCACGCATTTTTCGACCCATGTTTATATAGACTTAATGCATTAATTTTCTATCTATCGAATCTTAAAGTTATGCAACAATAAACTGAAACACCCCGTATATCTATGTCCATATCCAGATGATCAATATTGTCAAGAAGCAACACGTTTGATACAGAAACTCTCCAATTTTGTAGTTAAAAAGAAATGCTGAATGACACACAAACTTTATTATTTAAGGTATTAACTATAAAATAGCTAATAATTTTCATTGGTTTTTGATACTTCTTTTTTCAATTTTTGCCAGAACTTCGCGTAGATAGACCACAGTGTGCCGTGCTAATCTATATATAACCCCATACGTCTGCTCTACGATTCAATAAAAAATATTAACTAAGCTAAAGAAAAAACTGTGTTTTAATATTTAATTAAAATCTTGTGCACGTTTTGGGACACCCTTTATAGGAGTCGCGAACGTGTGGGAATTAATGAGTCTATCAACTTGACACCAGGAGAATCGGATTTCAAATCCTTTCTTGTTTAAATCGAGCAAAACTTATTTAGATACTCCGAATCATGTCTCCCTTGGCGCTGGCTATTGTTCTCAACCTACCGTTGCTGTTGGCTGGGATCCAGTAAAGTTTCGCTTGCTGTTTGTATCTAGAATATCAGTCCATTCATTTTCTTTCAGTGTCTTCGTGCTGTGAAATGCAGCTTCTACCGATACCGGTGTTTATGTCGCTCCCGATCCAGGGAAACATATTGGATTTAGTTGTCTTCTGATATTCAGAGATCTCTCCGAAATATCGATATCGTACCAGTGAGTTTAGTTGGGTAGAATTAGCGATGCTCAGATAGAAAAAGGTTTTGACATAAATTTTTTTGATTTGTCATGTACTGTTACAAATTTTTCTACTAACTTATCCATTTCATTTTGTCTTCAATATATCAGTATCCACCTAAGACTATCTACTAGACCAGCTATATCCAATACTGCTACGCTTATGCTATAAATAACATCCAGCTCTAAGCAACTCATTGTTAATCTCACCCTCTCGTTCCAGCAGACTTGACATTGTATGTCTAAGAGCGACTTAAAATCTGACAAAGGACTGAAATCAGACATCAACAACTGCCGTGATGTGAAGGTGTGGGTTTGATGCCTGATGACCTATGGTAAATTCCCAGGGATAGGAACGTTTATCCCGGACAGTAAGGGTGCCACTCTTCCTTAACGGGGCTCCTACAAGCACGAGCACCATCTGCTGAGGTAACGGGGGGTGAAAAGGAAACGAGGGTGGGCTGGGCCTAGACGGTCGTCGGCGCTACTTTAAAAGAGGAAAGGATGATTGCGGGTGCATACCAAGGTAAATTTTTATAATAACAGAGTCGGATTTCGATTAGCGATCTAGAATGTAAATCGTTTCTTATTTTGGTACTCAGCAAGTGATCATTTAGTATTTTTCTCCCCTTGTTACTGTACGTCGATATTGTGTTGTTGAATTGTTGTTGGTGTGATTGTTCTTGAGTGCCTTTTTTCAGCAAGGCTAATAATAGACAATAAAAGGTCATATGCGACCATTTTAATTACGGATGCAGTGAATTTAATTCATGATGAGGTCAACAATAGTGTGGAGCAGTTCAACTCTATAATCGCAAAATACATTGGGGTAAGCGAATACATTATTGCAAGAAGAGGTCATACCATGGAAGATGTGCTGCAGCTGTAGTGAGCTACAATACCCAGCGGCCCCTATATGTGGTCTAAATACATTTGCGTTCTAAACTTAGTCCAACCTCGCTTATCGCTAAGATGGAACAAATACTCAAACGCAAGAATCTTGAAAAGAAACTCAGACCAAAAAAAGCTGATATAAAAACTAACAATTCGGATAGCAAATCCAAAGAAAATTAATAGTTTTATGATGAACTCAATCAAAAACCTGACATTAACTACATTGATTTGGAGGTTGCTAAGCGAAATTTTTTAGGGAAACTTAAAAAAAGTGACGACGAGATTTTGCAGATCGAACAAGTCACCAAATCACAGGACTGTACGTTGTCGTGCCTTCATCGGAGGATAAGGTTGACAGCGTGAAGTTTGTAGAAGAAGGCAGACAACAAGCTGTAAAGTTCTAGTAAACTCCATCATATACCCAACAGAGTTTTATATTAACGCAATAAAAAAGTCAATACAAAAATCATTGGACACCGCAAGTTCAGTCTTGTGGTTTGTTTATTGATCGCACACATTCCATTTCTGGCAGCATCGCCTCCATCTACCTATTACAGTAGACAAGAAATGTACTTAATCCAGGTATAAGCCTAGCTGTTTATTGCTTTGCAAAAACTACCTAACTGTTTCCTCTTATTTTGACGGCCTAAGATATTTTTATGACTCTCATTCAATTGTTACCATGTACCACATGACCCTTGTAAACATAATTGTGTTTACTGACACGAATAAACGAATAATTGTAATTTGAGTTCTTGAATTTATTTTAGGAAAGATATCAAATTATTTGAATACATTTTTTCTTAGTCGGAACGCACCGTCGCGTCGCTTGGACTGGCAGGACGAAACAGTAGACGAATTTCGCCCAAAAACCGATTTGCACTTCACACCTTACGTTTCATTTTTTATTATTTCCAAACGAAACTCACAGGGTGCTGACGATCCACTTTTTCCATTTTATCCACTAGGATCTTTTTGAAATATCAAGAAGTTGAGCACAAATAGTAAGAATTTCGACCCACCATAATTCTTGCGCAAAGCCAAAATTTTGTAAAACGCTCTGATAGTACCTTAGGCAATTATGTCCTGCTTATATCCAGAAAAACATCACAAACTGCAGAACACAAATTGAACGTAACGGCGAAATGGATACATTTCACGGGTCATGAAATTCAAATGAAAATGCAGGTATAAAATCTAACAAATTATCGTTCTCAAAAACATATTTACTTGACATATCGATAATTTTAAACTTCCACGCTAAATTTCCCTATACTTGACTGGAGTGATATCCGAATTCATTCTTCCCTACTGTCGACAGTGGCAGATAGATCTGTTGGCTCTTGGTGTCAAACCTATAGAGCAGGTACCGATTTTTTCAAATCGTGAGCTCATTATTCGTCGGATTTTCGTTACTTAAAGTTCCTGTAATCACTGGGATCAGAAGCTTCTTAATAATAGAACGTGATTCACTGATATCAAAGATGCAATATTTAGAATCACCTTCCCCGAAGCAGTACAATTTTTTTCTCTCAATGATAAGGAATCCCTGTAACGTCAAAAACGGAGTTTCAGCAATTGTTACTTTTTCTTTTTTGCCTATAGCACCGTTGCCACTGGACTAAAGCTACAAAGCTTTGGCATACTATTAACCCCGTGTGGAAATTTCATAAAAACCTGAGCGGTTATTTCCAAGTTGATGAGTGATACAGTTTTTCGTGATGTAAATGTCATATGACTTAAAAAAACATAACATCTCATTTTAGAAATTTCGATCAGCGATCGCGATTATGATTACCTATTTGCAGAACGACTAATCTACGCGATATATGAAATAGGGCCACCAAATTATCTGAATACGTCCTTTCTTAGTCCGTACATTGCGCCGCAACGCTTGGGTTGGCAGCACGAAACAGTAGATAAAATTCGTCCAAAATACGATTTGTAGAGGTTTGCGCGCTTCGAAATTGACGCTTTATTTTTTGATATTTTTGGATGAAAGTTTCACAGAGTGCTGAAAACAAAACCCCACAGGGTGGTGGTATAGAGCCGCTTTTTCGTTTTTTTTACTAGATTCTTTTTAAAAAAATCGCGAAGTTGAACAGAAAAAGTGCGCACTTCAACCCATCATAAAACTTGTGCAAAAACATAATTTTAAAAAGTGCTCCTATAGCACACTGGGCAACTATTTTCTCAACATACTGTATGAATTTCATTCAAAAATATTGAAAAATGGAGTGTCAGTTTTGAAGCAGCTGAACCTGAACCCTTGTAAATGGCTTGAAACTCACTGCGTCGGAGCCGCCTTAATCCATAGTTGTAAAGAAGATGTACAGCGGAACCTGCTCCAGTTGACTCCCGTCTTTTCTAGATATCTTACGAATCCAGTACTTTTCCAGGAAACTGGAAATTTGCTCATGTCCAGCTCGTCCCAAAAAAGTATCTAAGACCGACGTGATGTTGAGGTGTAGTATGGTTTCTGGCACCAGCGAGCAACGGGGAACCACTTAGATTACGTCACGCAACTGTGGAGCAAGCTCATCCAGTCGTATGGTGAGGCTCAGGACATCGTTATTGATATCACAAAGGCCTTCGATCAGCTGTGGCTTGCTGTCCTCTAATGAAAAATTTTATGCTGTGGCCTCCAGAAAAGCTTTCCTGATGTTGGCATTCTCTCTGGTCGCTAGATATCCGCCATAACTGACGAGTTCTCCTCTTCATGCCAAAACGTCAACACGGGTGTTCCCCAGGGATCGGTTTTGACTGCGACAGTGTTCCTCTGGCATACCAGCGACCTCCTTTCCTGTACAATGAATCCGATTCACAGCTTTGTTGATTACAGCACCCTGCTGACGGGGCCTGCAGGTTATCTTTTTTTGGGTCACAATGTCAAACTGGGTAGTAGTCACAATCGCCCCTGTTCCTAGTCTAGGCGAATATGCCAATATTATCTATAAACCTAAATTCGAAATACACATATAATGAGACCAGATATGTGCAGTGGAACTAGCCTCTGAAGAAATTATGAGAAGTAAATTAGCAAGTAAGTACTCCAAGAAGGTTCGTTAACCGTAATACGATCAGTAAACAATCGAGAGAGTAAAAAAACCATGAAAAAATCATGGGAATGGAGCGTCCAAATTTCGTAGTTACGATTTTTTAAAACCCTTAGATGGTCGACATAACAAAAATGTTTATGTCTCCAATTGCTATTTCGTCAACCTCTCAGTCTTACTTTTGGTACGTTTTTCTTTAGAATTTTCGAGTGGCGAGCCATACGATATATTGAAACAATTCTCATTTTGTCCCTAGAATACATGTTTGTGCTTTTCCGAGGAAATATACACAATGTTTTTTATTTTCACCTTGTAGAGTGAAACCAATACAGCTTTCATGAATCTTTTTAGACTTCCCGAGTTGGTATGTTTTCAATTTCAAAAATATTATTTAGCCTTTAAGAGCTTGAGAAACCACATACGATTTTACTTTTGCACCGTCTACAGCGATTAGTTTTTTCAGCTTTTTTGAGGTGATGTGACTCAGAAAACATTCGAGGAAAGACGAAAGAATAACCAACACATTTTTTGACCATAAAATTCAACACAAATGCACGTTTGAAAATACAAGAGGACAGAGATCAATATCAATGATATGTTACAGAAGTTTTCACCATAAACAGATAGCGGATGTGAGAGGTTTGACGTCACCCAGCGTGGGAAGCGAGCATTATTTGGTACTTGGTAAAATTAGATTCAATGAAAGATGGAAAAAGAAGATTAAACAAACGAATTCAGAGGAAATAATAAAAATAGACAATTTAAGAGATGACTCCATAAAATCATTATATCAAAAAAAGATAGAACAGAAGATAAAAATAGAAAATGTCGAAAATGAAAGCAATATAGAAACTAGCTGGAGAAACAAAAACAAAAAGTGGTCAACGAAAACACCATGTTTTACACTAGAGATTAAACAAAAATGTCACCAAAAAAAAGAAAGCTTTCCTAAATCATAAGTCAGATAAAACCAATGAATCATATGAAGAATATAAAAGAATAAGGACTGAAACTCATCAATGGGCAAGAAAAACAAAAACAGATTACTGGGAAAGATTCACAAAAGGACTAGAGATGGATTTCTACGGACAATAGAAACAAGTATGGCGCTTCATAAGACAACAAAGAAGCGAAATGAAAGAACTAGTTGAAATGGAACACATAAAAGAGGATACATGGGTGGCCCTCCTGACAGAAATGTTTAAAAAAGAAAACGAAGAATCTTTACCAGAAACGCCAAATATTATAACTGAAAAGACCGAAATCTCCCAAGAAGATGTGAAGCAAGGAATGAATAAATCAAAAAATAGAAAGTCATCAGGAGAAGATCAAATACCAAATAAACTCTTAAAATATGGAGGTGATTACCTTGTACAAAACTATAACCCCTTATTCAAAAAATGATCACCACGAACAGAATACCAGATGAATGGAGGAGAGCGATCATGCTGATGTTCTTCAAGAAAGGAGATCAGAAAGATCTCAATAATTATCGAGCAATAAATCCGTTAAATACAACACTCAAATTGACAACAAGAATAATAGCGACAAAAATAAACGAACGAATAACTCTGCAAGAGGAACATCAAGGATTTCGGACAGGAAAATCATGCACGGATGCAGTTTTTGTAATGAGACAAATAAAAGAAAAGTCGCTGGAATACAACAAACCGGCATATACAGGTATGTGCCTGATAGATTTGAAGAAAGCGTTTGATAGAGTGAGAATTCTGGAAATACAGTTAATGTACTCCTTAAGAGGAAGTAGGAGTTATAAACCGGGCACAAATACTCTGACACCAGTGGCCTTTGTTCGGGAGCCGTCTGAGAACTAGACTAACCCGCCTCTCTCAGTGCATGATACTTTTCTTTGGAGCTAGTCGCCTTTATTGCTATTGTTTTTGAATGGATATTGTATTATTGAAGAATACAGTTTGAATGCAAAAAATGATATCGTTTATAGTATTTGACCTCCTAATCTAACATTAAAGCAATGGAATGCGCTTCCACGATCTGAGTTCTTTGTCTGTTTAATGATACTGATCTCTTCCATATCCAGTATAATAATATATAAAGAAACCTTCAATTCCTAATAAAAATCAATTTATCTGTTTATGCCTGGCAACTTAGTAGCTATACTAGCGAGAAAGCAGGTCACTGATTTTTTTCTATTCCTCGTGAATTTTATTCTCGATTAATGCTTGATTTTCATCGATAACAAAATGGGGAAGTAGATCAAAAAAGTTAATCAAAAGCTAGGTAACTCATCTGTGATTTACGAGGGATATTTTTTGAAACAAGAATCGATTTCGGATCGTTCCCACGCATCCTGCCACGTGACGTCCCTTCAACCTCAGACAGTCCTATCTCTAACTACATCACCATTACATTTCACGTCTCTGTCGGTGTTGGGTTGGTTGTGTGGTTATACTGGTTTGTCGCCATGTCAATCAGTAAACCTGCCGATAGTGATGTAGGGTCAGTAATTCAGTTTTTAAATGCAAAGAAGTTCTTTCTGTTGCAATTCACCGGCAGCTCACGTTGCAACAGTCGCAACTGGACAAGATTTGTTGGAGATTACTGGATCATCCTCCATAAAGCACTGACTTAGTATCATCAGACTTACATCTTAAAAGCTGAAGAAACGTCTTGGTGGAAAGAGTTTGCAAAATGATGTGAAGATATGTTGAAAGAAACAGTTACTAAGTTGTTCCTATTAGAGTTGCAAGAATGATTATACAGTATTCCTTAAACAGCATTGTATACTGTAAGAACATTAGCAAAACCCTCTTAGAACAGCTATACAAGCGGAATGGGCACACCTAATAGGACACTTCAGTCATTTAAGAGGTTGTATAAGGGCTGCAGGTAACAGTTATGAAACAAAAGTGTAAGCCTCTTGCAGCCGCTATAGGACATTTGCGTCAGTGCAAGATTCAGTTTTTGTCAACTATACAACTATTCTCTTACGTGATTCTACTTTATTGCAACCAAACTATTTCCAATGTATTGTATAGACGAAGTGAAGAATACATAACTAACACATTATAGTCATCTTGTTTACTTACATATCGGCCATTGTGAATTTCATACACAGGCATATGATAAACTTCTACACTTTGATATAGGGCTATTGAATTACTTGCGCAGCAAATTTTATTGTGATTATCGTGCAAATTAGTTACCCAATTTCTACGGGCTTCGTATTTGATTCATATTTTGACAATGATTAAAAGTATGTCTAGACTTTTAAGATGGAAAACTGAACTTATCTGCGTCAAATCTTCCACAAATCCTATATTTAGACACAATTGCACTAATGTTTATCGCTTTATATTTGTAATTTCGAACTGAAACATAATTATTTAATATTAAATAGAGGAATAAATGTTGGCCCAATATGGCGGGTGGTTGTGTACAATCATCGCATCGTCCATGTTGTCTTTAGGTTATTAGAATATTTTGGTGTTGCCTGCAGGTATTATACAACAATTTGACAAATGTCTGAAATGAAATACCGACAGAGTCGAATGATTTACCCAGAATTTGTACCAGATCTATATCTTCTGTTTGAACAGTTGATAAAACCTTTTGAATCGATATGCATGCGTTGTTTGTCTTAAAACATTGGTTATGGCATTTTAACAAAAATATGACAGCAGAAAGTTAGGTTATGGTGAAGTTGTTTACCAACATATTTAGCATATGTAACAGTTGTATAAGTGCTTCCGTTGGGACCAATTTGTTGGCTAATGTAGTAAATTGCACAGCAAAGCAACAAAGCTCGAGTTTGTTTTATAAACGTTAGCATGGGTGCCACAACACAACCATTTTGACTAACTTGCAAATATGCCGTATAAAATAGTTGTATAAACGTTTATGCAACAGTAAAAAATTTGCCCTATAAGGTGTTGTATAACTATGCTATAAGAATATTTTAAACACCTCATTTTAGAGCAAATATGTTGCAGAAAGCAAATTTGCATTCCACACAACATTAAGCCAGCATTTTGGTGTTCAGGCAACAACAATAGAGAGCTTTTATGGCTGAATGGTTCTTTTACCAAAAGCTTATACCACTACTTTGCTAGTTGGGAACTATGTTAAAAAATGAAAAAACGCTTCATATTTTAGATTGCGTTACATATTACATTCATAAATAATCTCTGCCTCCATTATAAAACGATTCTTTCTTAAAAAATGACCCTCGTATCATTGTCCATATAATGTTATGTCATCTTTTAAGTAACAAATGAGGGTTCAAATTTCTTATACCGTAACTTAGACTATATGTTAATTGGTGTGTAAATTAGTACTGCTGATAGTGACGCGAGTGTGGACCCAGCTTGAGACAAATACTCGTACCTAATCGCTGACGCAACGTTTCAGTTCTATCAGCTTAGAATTCACACACTACGCTTAGCCGGGATATCGGAAATTCAATTTTCCTCCGGAAACTTCGCAAACTTTCAAACGCTTATCCGGTCTTTTCAGTATCTGAGCCATCAATATGTACTTAGCGACTAAGAATTGCCGATAAGTATCCGATAGCCTAAATTTATGTGACATTCTGAAAGTGGCTGTTTTTAGGAACAATGAGAGTATTTCTCGAACTCGGCGCTTTGTGCTTTGTTAGAAAGAAAGTGCTTGTAATCAAAAGGTTATCTGAATGCCTTTAATTATGCTCAAAAGAACTTGCGTCAACACTTGGCATCTATTAGCGGATTTATCCCATTCTTTATTATAATACAACATAGATCATTAGGTATTCTTAATCAAGGAGCCGCAAAAGTATGACCTAAGCACCGGAGTACCGCGCCTGTTATAAAGTAGGAAAATATATTTTGTAGATCGAGTTTCAAACTACCTAAGGTTAGAAGCCTAAGAATTGTGTCAAGAACGCACGCAATCATTTGTCATCAGTTCATAAAAGATTATGCTTGATTCAAGGATTAGGAATCAGTTAAGTAGCCCCATCAAATTTATCCCCAGTTCCCACCTCCGTTACGACGTTCCGAACGAGTATTATGTAAAAAACCTATAAAAGGTAAAAAGAAGATGTCATATTGCAGACTAGGTAGTTTTTAGGGTGCAAACAGTCATTCTACGTTTGCTCACTAGGATCGTTGAGCGTCCATCTTTGGAGGAATAGCTCAACTTCACGCATTGTTGGTTGCATATGTTTTATGAAGCCGAGTAGTCTGTAGTTTTCATCTCTGAGAAGAAAGTAGGTTGGATAGCAAGAACGCATCTGGATGATTGCGTGTGTTGGTCTGCATGTGTATAAAATCAGTGATATTTGCTGTGTGAGAAAATCATTACTGAATATGCTGAGAATGAAGTACCTATTTCTATTAGCTGCGCCCGACGGGTTATTTATATGTTGTCCTTTCTGAAGACATGTTATGTTCAAAGTTATAAATTGCGACTTTTTACGTGTTTTTGTGTTTTCAAAAACTTTAAGCTGAATTACAGAAAAACACCACCGCGCCCGCGTTGTCTGTACTTACTGTTAGCATGTATATGACTTGTAATTCGACAGTGTACAGATAATATAATTATTCCCAATCTCTGTCATTTTTCATCAGCAAATTTGCTTATGTAATTTTCAGAATGGATAAGAAAAAGTGGATGTGCTACTAATTTCTAGCTTTGAATCTCAACTAAGTGTATTTGAGACAAGAACCATCAACACATTATTAGCTCACAAATTCTCTCTACATATGCATCTATGCATTGCCGTTACCTCCAGCATGCCATCTCTGAAGCAGATCTTACATCACATCAGAGCCAAACATTGATAACTGAAGCTTCATGACGTTTGTACGTAAAACGTTGTGATCTCGTTTTACATACAACTGCAAAACGAGTTCACAACGTGTCCATCAGCTAGCTAATACCTTCTAGAAAAGCCTACATAATGACATAATGTCACTTTTCAAGATATGTAATACCCGTGCCGGTCTCAGATGCGAGCCAAATTTTACATATCATTTCAAGTCTTGATTATAAATATACGGGTTAATCAGTGTGTGAAATATGTTCAACAGGCGCATAGAATTAACGGTGTATAATATGCTTCTTTCTATCCTCTACTACCTTGAAACTTAATTTTCAACCACTCCAAAAAATTTCGGGAAATGTGCAGGAGTGTCTGAAATTTCTTCATTTCCTTTCTACGAGTATATTCCTGTACCTTTTGTCTAATTTTGCCGAAAATGAGTTTTGTATGTTAAGTCCATGATAATATTGTAAATTTTCATTTAGTATGTAACCTAACATGGTTTATACAGTTCGCCGAGCACATTGATTTTGGACACCATAAATTAAAATCAAAATATGTTCACTATCCCAAGATGGTCACAAAGGTAACTGACAGCAAATTAAATTCTTTCTTTCCCTTAGCAACAAACAGGTATAACAATCAATAAATACAGTTAGCCCAGGATATCTGTATTGATGAAAAGAATGCGGAAAAAAATTCGGGTTATTATTTGGTTGTTGCCACATCTAATCTTACGAATTGCTGTTTATATTAGTAATTTCCGGTTTTAAATTACAAACGAATTATAGATTTGGCAAACCCCAACGAGAAACATTTTAAAGCGTTATTGGAATAAAAAGTGATATTTTCATGTGTTTTTGTTTTCTATCTTAACAAATTAAGATAAATAAAGATTTTTCTAATTTTCTCGAAAACGAATCGACTGATCTTAAAAAATCAAAGGTCATAATTAAGGACTTCGAAAGACATTTTAAACAAGCTATTACTCGATACGACTTGTCATTTAAAATTTTTAAAGGGATGAGCCTGGGGGGGGGGGCGAGTGTGAAAGGATGTGAAGTAGTTTTTGGTTAAAAAGTTGTCCCCCTTGACAAATCGTTTGAGGTGTCTCGGCGTATTTTCTTATAATCAGTGGTTTTCGATAAATCCGTGGTGGGAAGTTTTCAAATGAACAAACACCTAAAAGTCATTTTAGGCAAAACTGAATTTAACCTAGCATGGCTCTGACGTACAAATTTGTGACGATGTTGTTTTAGAGGTTTAAAATGCACGGTGATGATAACTTGCTAGATACACGGAGCTGAAGTCTCTGCTCGCAGATAGGTGTAACCCACTTCTATCAGAACACCTCAGCGTGTTTTTGTCGAACGATCCTCGTATTTTTAAGACTTGGCAACGTGAACGCTGTCATCCTAGATTAAGCATTATTAAAATCTCACGGGGGCATAAATTTGGCCGAGTGGCGCACAGGCACAGCCTTCTCGTGAAATGGTGCACGGCCGAATTTATGGGCAGACACAAACAAAGAGCCGACTAGATTTATACGCGAATCTCCATATTCCAAATTATGAGGAGATAATGGGAATTTTTAAAGTTCTTCGCAAACTCACCGGCTGGGGAAATAGTCAATGGAAGGAGGTTCTTCTCTAATACATCATCGTATTGTTCATGAAGGTAGCTTAGATCAGATTATGGCCGAAAAAGGTGTTTGCTTATACTAAAGCTTGCCATTAACGAACACTCAATAGCCTGATGTAGCGTTGTGGTCTTACGGCCCGTATCGCCAGTCGTCCCTACAATAGTTTTCTACTTCTCCGTGTCAGCGCTCTATTTTGAGGTTATGTCACAAACATCTATTTACATCAAATTGTGCTTGCTTTTGAGTTTTATCATGTTTTATCAGCCTGAAATTTCCTACAATTTAAAAGGAAAACATATCTTAACAATAGGAGAGCGCTGACGCTGACACGGGACG
This sequence comes from Acanthoscelides obtectus, assembly GCA_963669975.1. Classification (NCBI taxonomy): domain Eukaryota; kingdom Metazoa; phylum Arthropoda; class Insecta; order Coleoptera; family Chrysomelidae; genus Acanthoscelides; species Acanthoscelides obtectus. The sequence continues at coordinate 33,690,980 of CAVLJG010000003.1, read as the reverse complement.
AGTGTAATCTAGAAATTTTTGAAGGAGAGAAAAGAGTATGACAATTAGGGAGGCCATAAACGCGCCCTACAATTGTAGGGACGACTGACGATACAGGCCTTAGTGACGCAAAACACGCCTCCCTCCCCAGTGCAAAAGTGACAAAATCTAGATTTTGCTTTTTGGCGTAATAAAAAATCTAGTAAGTGTCGAGGGAAATTGATTTGCAGTTAAATCGGAAGACGGGTAATTACTGTAACTATTGGAAAAATCCGATTAGTTGGTCTTCTTACATAACCTTCAGAATATAAATGTTGGAACCGGAAGACCCATTTCATTGCAGTTTATACATGGTGACTCACAAGTCGTGACCAAAAATAAACATCATACACCGGACCCCATTTTAACGTAAAGATACGGGGTGTTGAAGTTTAAAAATAAAAAACATTTTTTTAATACATATCTTCAAAACCGTCAAATGGAATTAATTAAAATTTGTGGATTTACCTAAGTAGTGTCCACATTCAAAAGTATTTACTTAAAATTAACCTGCACCAGTGGTGGAGATACAGGGTACTAGTGACATTATTTTTCAAAATAAAAATAGTACACCACTCTTTTTTCTTCGAAACGCGAAATTTTCGGAATTTCATCTTTAATTTGCTACAAATAGTTACTCTAGTTTTCGTAAAAATAAAAGACAACAAATTAGATAATCAAAGCAATAAATGTTTAATAAAGGAAGACGTATTTCCTCAAAATTTGAGGAGACTTGAATTTGATGAAGCGGATTATCTATTCTTTCTTGTAACTAATCAACAGTATTAGTTTGTTCAGCATACACTAGTTGTTTAAAAGCACCTCCTAAAAAGAAATCCAGGGGGTTCAAATCAGGAGACGTCGCAGGCCAATCTACGGGCCCGTTTCTGCCAATCAATCGTTGTCTAAATGATTATTTAACCATGCGGTTATGTCACGACGAACCTTGATGAATGTGTCTTTGAACTCGTCACCCCAATAGCTACGATGATTGATGAATCCAATTTCAGATTTCCGATATTGTTTTTTCTTGCACATCTCTTTCTATCCACCTTCAAGGCTCATTCCGATAAATACTCCTGGTTTTTATACGTTCTTATTATCTTTGGCCGTTAGTCTGAGCGGGTTTCGATTTGATGTTGAAACGCAGCCTTAACTCTATCATAATACTGCCGTTTAGCATGTTCTGTCAAAGTGATATCAACCAAATCAGAAATGCTTTGTCCGTGCTCCATGTCATTGCATGCACTATTATGCGACGGAAAACCCTTACTGGGTTAGGCAAATAGATTTTCATGGAGCTTGAATGTTTGGGGATGAGTTATTGGCAGACAAGTTATCGGGCCTTTTTTTTTCGACAGCAGATTAACAGGTACAGAATACTTGAATTTTTTTGATCGAGCATTTGCATTTGCTTTTGGAGGATGTCAACCTGCAAACTCGGATGCATATTATGTACTTCCAACATAACGGCGCACCTGCGCATTATCTTGGCCTCCTAGATCACCAGATATGACACCGATGGACTTCTTTCTATGGGGCTACGTTAAGCAAGAGGTTTATAGATATCCACCATCTACTCCGGGAAATATGAAGGAAAGGATTAAGGATGCTTTTCTGAACATAGGGGAACACATGCTGATGGATGTGCAACGGTCATTTATCCAAAGACTACGGCTGTGTATCCGACATGTTGGAGATATTTTTTTGAGCAGTTTTGTAGATTAGGTCTTGAGTAGTGATAGTTGTTTGTTTATGTTGTTGTTATAGTTGTTTTTCTCTATTACGCTTTATACGGTTCTGATTGTTATTAGTTTTTACGTCAAATCTGTACTCTAAGTGGCAATATGGAACTAGCCCACTGTTTGTCTTTTGTTTTCATGGATGATGTGACTTTTTCCTTAATTTTTGTGTGTTGTTCTATTAAAAGCGTAATAAATCAAAATCTAGAGATATTATATGAATCAACCCCTAAACCAAAAAAAAGTTTATAAAAAATTAAATCCAAACTTGCACAAATATACAGGGTGATGCATTTGAAATTTTTGAGAAAAAGTACAATTTGCGATTTTGACCACCCTGTATTAGTAAAAATGAAAATTCGAAAAAGTAACAAATAAGATAAGAGCTGAGGTGTGTAAGTTTTTTTTATACAAAATTCAGCACTCCAAATTTCAAAATGGCGGATTGAGGGGTTGCCGAAGTGGTCGGTTTTTCTGGACAAAACACCTTACATCTCAGTAGCTAATTACCAAAACCCCATAGTATGTCATATCAATATTCTTCTTTTGAATTGGTTTATCCAAATATGCAATGAAATTTGAGGCATTCTTTTTAAAAAATCACAACTTTGATATGTAGGTCAAAATTGGGACACCCTGTATAATTGCCAATATTTCAGAAATGTAGCCCCAAATATCTTGTATAACATGCCATAAATAGATTTTCCCAAAATGTATTTGTTTATTAGTAATATTGCGTCCACACATGGATGGGCCGCCCTGTAGTAACAAGAAAAACAGCTGGGACAAATTTTCATAGATAACGCTACGGTATCTCATTGTCAGGACAGAAAATCCCAAATTGCACCAACTGCCTGTCGGTTATTAAAGGAAGATGGGATGATTCACAAATATGTGTATTGTATGTATTAATTTGGGAATTTGTCGCTAGGTTCATCTAAGGGAGACAAAATGTGCGATTTGTATTCGTAAATCGTGTATTGTCTGTTATTGAGCGAAGACTTGTCAGTGCAGGATCTACATAACCAAAGTCAAACCGCCTTTGGCCTTCCCTGGCAAGGACGCTGCAGTTCTTCAGCTATTAGTTGATCATTGTAAGCGTGAAATTGATCTGTTGAGTAACCTGAACGCAGAATTTCAGAATTGAAATCTAACAAAGATTTACTGAAAGAAAAAATTCCACCTATGAACCTTTCCCATGCTACAGTCACAGTAGGAACATGTCAAGGTGGCACAATGGTTCTTCTTCATACTCTGTAACAGGAAAAACTAACGATAACATGTTGAACCAGTCAGTTACATATCGGCCACCCTGTACTTTTTTTGTTAAAGCATTTTTAGGTTGGGATCAGTTTCTTGCGCATTTTCCTCATTTCAGTTATGTGTTTAGTTATACTTTTCTACCATCAAATATTTTTATGCAGTAAATGGTTAAGTGTAAGAATAGCTGTTACAGCTAAGCTTCGCCATTAAGCCGCTCTCTAGACCCATTATAGGTTATACATGTACTATATGTAGTTTATTTTTAATAAAAGACGGTTTCTTATTATTACTTGGTTACCACGCCCGACTCATGGTTAACCCATCATAAGACTTGGGGCACCCTCGTGCCGATACCACATTCGTATTCTCGTCGCTAACGGCTCATTTAACACATTTTCTATGTAATTCTCTAGAAAAGCTAAGTATGAGTTTGCATTTAAACGTTGTGGCAATACGAGCATAAACAGTTGGCCATTGAAAATGCCGCACCAAAGATTTCTAGGAAATCTGTGTTGAAACGAGTGGATTCTTACATAACGGGAATCTTCTAACGACCAAATATGTTCATTGTGAGAATTAACGCTCGTAAAAAGCGATTCATTTGACCACAAAACCAAATCAATAAAATCTGCATTTTGATTATGCATATGCAGTAACCACTCTCAAAAACTTCGCCGTTGCACTTTGTCGACGGGTTTCAGACATTGCACATTTTGCCGATGGTGATGATGTAAAACTTCCCGATTTTAAATTCTCCTTTGGGAACATGCTAACTGGGCTGCAATCCGCCTAGTACTAGGATCATCCAACACCAAATTAATCACTTCTAGTTCATCTTGAACAGTATGCCGGACACCATGGAAGTGTGGCAATTCCATATCCCGAAGTCTTAGAAATGAACGCGTAAAAACCTTTGGGGTAGGCTGGCGTCTGATAGGAAATCTATGTTGATACGCCCGACTTAGCCGCTAAAGAATTTCCATTATAGAACCCGTACACAAAAATAATATCGGCATACGCATCATTTCTAAATTCTATTTTACAGCACGCAAAAATCGAAAAAAGGAACTCTTCACTTTACATTTACCAAAAAAAAAAAAAAAATAAAAAAAATGGTAGTAGTAACGATACCAACTACAAGTATATAACACATAACTTTGACAAACTATCTCCTAAGAAATGTCAAGTTGGTATCAAGGCCTCCTATTTTATTTTGAAACTAATTGGACCTCGATTCTTCATGAATGATCTAATTTGTTTTATTTTTATTATAAAAAACACAGGAGTAATTATTCTTAACAAATTAAATAAAAAAATAATGCCACTTCTTATATCTCCGCTAATTTTGCACGTAAATTTCAAGTAAAAACTTTTAAATGTGGAAAATACTTAGGTAAATCCACATAGCAAATTTGAGTTCATTCTAGTTGACGATGTTGAAGATATTGAAAGAAAATGTTTTATATTTTTGAACTTTAACACCCCGTATCTTTCTAATGAAGCCTCTGTGGAAAGACTTAAGTAGAAGACCCCCCTTGGACTTCGGTCCTGTGTATTATGTTTAATTTTTGGTCACGACTTGTGGATCGCCCCGTATGTTTCAGTTTCCTCACTTCTCTTTATAGATTATTTTATTGATACTGTTTTTGTATCTAGTGCTTGCATGGGTTATTTCAAATATGTATATTTACTTTATTTGTTCCAAAAATGTTTAGCATCTTTAGAGCACTTGTAGTTATTGTATTTTGCTCAATAGCAATCCGTCTACAACTTTATACATAAGAAATTCTAAAAGAAGAATAATATCCTTGACAAATATTTTCAGTACCAGGTGATTCGCCTGTTAACCCCCTCCCTTAGTTATGTTGATTTTTGTGCTATACTGTGTTAGCAAACAGGACAGAATTGACATGTTAAAACAAAATTTATCAATGCAGCCTATTGAATGGTATATTTATGAAACACCGCTATTAGTATTACTATCAGATAAAGTATTCTATCTGATGATATCCAACGTAATACTGTATTCCATCGTCCAAGAAATTATCCCAGATAAAATGAGATACCCTGGTGTGATCTATGAGAATTTGTCATAGCTGTGCTTCTCCTCTTCGCTATAATTAGAAATCTGCTTTGAAAAGGTTAATGTATCATAGATGGCGCTGTAGCGCTGTAGAAAATTCAAATTTTGAAATGGTGGCTGAGCGCCATCCTAGAACAGTTTCTTTAAATAGAATAGGGGGTCGTGTGGTGTCTCAAAGCTCATCCAGAGTACTTTTAATAGATAAAAAATCACTGTCTTTAAAAATCTCGCAATGATAGCTTGTCAAGCTGAGCGTTTTTGTACATTGAATCAAAACGCTATAGTACGTTATAGCAATTATCTTCATTTGGAAATATCGTTCTGAATGTGATATAAAATATGGAAACATTCACTCAAAAAAATCACAGATATTTATATTTTTTTTAGAATGAAATGATCCATATTTCATAACATATTCGGATAGACCTTTCCAAGAAGGCTGATAACACACTATAACGTTTTTATGACTGGATGTTGAGTTTTGATCGACTCAATGTACGAAGTAGCTCAAATTTGGCAGCCTGCTATTCCGTCATCTCCAAAGATAGTGATTTTATATTTTGGGGACATACAGTTTTCATAAAGAGCTTTAATATGAGATATCACACGACTCGTCTTTCCATTTGAAACATGTTCCAAATTGGCGTCCATTCAACAAATAATAATATAATAATATTTATTCGCCAAAATACAAAAAATGGGCAAATAAATATGAAAAAACCACGGAAGGCATCGCCTGTGTGTGGTTTATATCTTAATAACTAACAATCAATCATATATGTGTATAACAATGATTGTTAAATCTAAAAGGTATTAATGTAATTGGAATTTTGTAGTTTTAGTTTTCTATACAGGGTTATCCAAATTAAGTGTCCACCATTAGTAACTTTGTTATTAGTGAAAATACAAAGTTGTTTGAATTAGCAAACTAGTAGCATTTTTAACGCTGGTAAAAATGAAAAATAAAAAAAAACAATTGAGCGTCGTTATTTTGATTTTTTTCAGTAAAATAACATTTTTTTAAATGGAAACCCCTGTATATTATATTTTTTTCTGTTAAAGCATCAAATTTTAAACAAAAAAGTTCATAATGACTTTTCCGCTAAAGTCAAAAATAAATAAAGTCAAAATAACGATAAATATTTTTAATTATTTGCAGTATTATAATATTAAGACGGCTATGAAAACAACATGGCGTTCGCGATTTGACAGCATTAAGATAAGCGACAAATTGTTAAACTGGACATACTCGCAACTAGAAGGCTTTGGAAAACAATGATAAAATCAAATAATGTCAAACATTAGTGTAAATACTTGTTTATAAGCTTTATTGTGTCATTAATTTAAAGAAAAATGTTCTCCCATGAAGAAAAGTGTGATATGTTAGAATGCTATTTAGTGTGCAGAAAATCCTCCTTGAGAGCAAGAGAATACTACAGTGAATTATATCCCGCTCGCATTCAACCGTATGAACGATATTTTCTGAGAGACTTTATCGAAAATTTAGGGGCAACGAAAATGTTTTTGCTAAAACAATGGCAAAAAAAGAATTCATAATAAGCGAGGCCACGGAAATTGCAGTTATTGGATATTTTGAAGCTTATCGTGAGAATTCAATAGCAGATATTCTCAAGGACTCTAATTTCAGTTATGGTACTGTTCAAAGGATTTTAAAAAAATACAAATTTATTCCGTATAAGTACCGACCAGTTCAAACGCTTTTGGCAGGGGATCCAGAGAGAAGACTTGTTTTTTGCCATTGGTATCTTAGCTTCTGTCGCCAAAATGTAAATAACTTTCGTTACCTTTTATGGACAGACGAATCAAATTTTTCAAATTCTGGAATGTTTAATAGAAAAAACCACCATTATTGGTCAAGAGAAAATCTTTTGTTAGTACATCCAAGAGGCCCACAAGTCCGTTTCAGTTTCAACGTTTGGTGCGGTATAATTGGTTCAAAAATTGTTGGCCCGTTCTTTTATGAGGGAACCCTAACTGGTGAAAGATATGTGGAATTTATGTCAGAAATTCTGACTAATTTCTTAGACGAATTGGATCTTATAAGTAGACATCATCTGCATTTTCAGCAAGATGGCGCACCTGCCCACAACTCCAGAGGTACTTATCATTTTCTAAGTACTACTTTTAATGATCAGTGGATAGGAACAAATGGCCCAATACAGTGGCCTCCCAGATCACCAGATCTAAACCCACTTGATTACTTCTTGTGGGGTTACTTAAAGAACCAAATTTACAAGCGAAGGTACGATAACCTTGACGCGTTAAAGACTGCAGTTAGGGAAAAGATAACCCAGATAGATGGTAGGACCATACTTAAGACAGTTCGAGCAGTTGAAAAACGTGCCCAAAAATGTATTGAAGAACAAGGTGGTGTTTTCGAGCATCTTCTTTAAAAAAAATTGTTATTGTATTTTGTAAGATTATAAGTTGATGTTGAAAATAAAGTTTGTCGATACAATTTAATTGTTTCAGATTGGAGGCCATAACTTCAACAATTTGTAACCTAGGAGAAAAGTTATTGTAAGCTTTTTTGTTTAAAATTTGATGCTTTAACAGAAAATAATATAATATACAGGGGTTTCCATTTAAAAAAATGTTATTTTACTGAAAAAAATCAAAATAACGACTCTCAATTGTTTTTTTTTATTTCTCATTTTTACCAGCGTTAAAAATGCTACTAGTTTGCTAATTCAAACAACTTTGTATTTTCACTAATAACAAAGTTACTAATGGTGGACACTTAATTTGGATAACCCTGTATACTATAATTATGTATAGTCATTCGCTACACATTACTAACCCAGTCTTTCAATTTTCTTCTAAATTTTTTTCCAAAATTAAGTATCTTTATTTCGTTTGGTACTACATTATATAATTTAGCTGCTAAGAATTTAAAAGATTTTTTGAATAATGTTTTGTGTGGTCTTTGGATATTAGATGAGCCTATTCGAAATCGTGTGTTATGCTCGTGTTTATAGGATTTTTTCTTTTTATTACAATACTTATGGTATAAGGTGGTGGCATGTAAGAAATAAAGTTGTCTTGTATCAAGTATTCCTGTTTCTTGATATAAGTCTGGGGATGCGAGGGATGTCTTTTAAGTTTTGCATATGGAAATAAAACAACACGGTAGGTAGTTTTAAATGTCTTTATTGTTTTTAGAAGTATTCTCCACGAAGATTAATACAGATCTGCATGCGCTCGAACCAATTTTCGAAGTACTTACTCAACTGCTTCTTCTGGTGACTGGAACCTTTGACCACGCAGTCTGTTTTTAATTTTCGGGAAAGTAAGGAAATCGTTAGGACTTAGATCGGACTATATGGAGGATGGTCCAATAATTCCACGTTTTTTTCCGTTAAATACTGCCTTGTTTTTGGGGCAGAGTGCGAGCTTGCATTGTCTTGGTGGAGGATGATTCTTCTGGTATACCAATCCCCAGTAACAGTTCTTTTCTCACCAAAAGGAATTGTTGCAATATGACCCGCTTTTGACACAAATGTCGCGTCCATCTTTTTCGAAACACTTCGGGAACGGATGACTTTTGTTGGCTTTTGTTCACCTTGGAACACCCAAACAGCCGACTGTCGTTTATTTTCTGGTTCATAACAGTAAATTCACGATTCATCACCATTAACAATGCTGTACACATTTTTTTAATTTGAAACGGTCAAGCGTTTTTGACACCAATTAACCCTGGCTGCTTTCTGCTCTTCAGTCAACAGGTGGGGTATCCAACGAGAAACCAATTTTCTTACTCCTAATTTTTTATGTAATTTTTTTTTGATTTGTGGTCTTTGAGATCTTCCAGGACGCCTCAATGTCGCGATATGTCACATGTCTATCTTCAATGATGAGTTTGCGCACAGCATCGACGTTTTCCTGGGTGACTGGCGTTTTTGGTGCACCCACCCTGGGATCGTCGCTAAGACTCACCCGCCCACGTTTGAATTCTCCATACCAGCGGGAAATTGTCAACTGATGTGGCGCTTCGTTGCCGAAAACAGACAGTAACTATTCTTGTTGCGATAATTGTCTCTGAAAGTTGTAATAAATTATGACGCAAAAATGTTCTCGGTTGAGTTCCATTTTTCTAATGACTTGGTGACACTTAAAAATTCACTGTAGTGAGAACACTGCTCGTATTGTTGTGAAACTTTGAATTTAAGTTTACTAAAGAGTGAGGTTCGATCCGCGCGGCCTACTATGTTTTTATATGCAAAACTTAAAAGACATCTCTCCTACATGGGCTCTGTAGCTAGCTATATGCTCATATAGCTGGTTACCGTGACATCTATGAGACAATATCCTTTTCAAAGAACATTTCTAATTATTACGGAGAGGAAAAATATAGCTATGACAAATTCTCATAGATGACGCCATGATAATTCATACCGGATAATTTTGGAACATAGTATTAAGTTGGCCATTTTCAAGTAGAATACGTTAATCAATGGTATAATATTGAATATGCCCTGAATGATTTACCATGCAGCTTTGATGCCGGCGTTAATCGGTTAATCGAGAGCTCATCCAATTTAGGAAATTAGCTGCAACATACGTGCAGTTATCATACGTACATGTAGACCCACAGGTATATGTAGCTAGACGCATACACATACATACCTATTACCTACATACGAGTAGCTACCGCCAAACTAAATTGCTTGCCATTAATTTCTCACGAAGGATTACTTGCCACTCGATGTTATTTAGTTGCCTTCGGAGTAATACCACAGGGCTTAGTAGAATTTGTTTCATATAGAGTTCCATTAACTGCTTTCCCGAGTACTTAAAGTCATAATCTCTTAAGCTGCTTCTAATGAAAGCTAACTCCTATGTCAAACTTTCTTGAGTTACTCGTGTTCTGTTTATGCTCCAGTTGAAATTTCATACGTTCTGAAAATGCGTGGAAAACTTTAGCAAGCATATGTATAGTTATCAGTAGAGGCTTTCTGTTTTTACAGTGGTTTTGATGCCAGAATATTAAAACCGATCAATATGATCAACCATGAATTTTCAGGTGTTTTCTTGCAACTGATACTTATCACTAGATGTGATACATTGAGCCGTATTCATAAAACAAAGGATATCCTTGTACTTGTAAATTTTGAAGGAAATCCTCCAGATGGTATTTATAATAATTTGAAGTAAGTGCTTTTGCTTTTTGAGTATAAGCGTATCCTTCAAAGCAGTGACATATGTTAAAGGATACTCATAATCTTCACCTAATACTTGGCATCGGAAGCATATCCTTCAAAAATTCTGGGTCTGGTCAGTAGCAGGCTCAACTTTGTAACGAAAGGCGATCAAACGATGATGGCGGAAATTGTGGATGTTAGGGATGTTAAAACGTACAAACCTCGTTTACCTTCACTTGGTACAATGGCTTGCGGACAGATTTTTAGTTGAGAATGAGAAAACTTGATGAGGAGCACATTCATGTATTCATAAAATGAAGATATGTCTACGCTATCTCGGTGACCCTGGATATCAACAAGGTATTGGTCAGGAACTTGGTGTTAGTCAAGCAATGGTATCTCAGCCTGTGGATAGAGTTGTGAACAGCATAGTTGCACAGTCGAACGAATGGATCAAGTTTCCAACTACCAACCATGAACGAACTGATGGAGGCCAAGCGGATATGGCAAAGCATGTATAACTTTCCGACAGCAATTGGTGTAATTGATTGTACACATATAGGAATCCTGAAACCAAATCGCCATGGAGATGAGTATATCAAGCGAAAAGGGAAACCTAATTTAAATGTGCAAGCCACTTGTCATGCCAGAGAGATGCTCACTAGTGTTGATGTCAGTTGGCCTGGATAAGTGCATGATTGCAGAACATAGAGAAATACACAGACTAGATCACAACTAATAAATAAAGCAAACTTGGCGATGGCGGTTATGGTATTGAGCCATGCCTTATGAATCCCTTCAGAAATCCTACTTCAGGTACAGAAATAAATTATAATATGCTTTTAAAACAAGAAAAAGTTATAATTGAACGCTGTTTCGGCCAACTGAAACGCCGGTTTCCTATCCTACAGTATGTTTGCCGTGTAAAGTTGGAAAATGTGCCGACAATAATTATTGCTTGTATTGTACTCCACAATGTTGCGAAGAGCTTGGGCGATCCTGACTTTGAGTTAGTTGAACAAGACCCAGATGAGGATGAAAGAAATCATGAGAATGACGAACTTCCTCTCCGCCAACTAGGTCAACAAATGAGAAGAAACTTGAGTATTATAATAAATAGTTTTACTGATTAAAGTGTATTTATAAATTATAATAAGTCCTATTTTCGTGAACATCAGAAGTTACAGGTGGCTTCTGACGCTGCATCATTTCAAATTTAGTTTTATAATACTCTTGTTGTAAAATACTTGTTTGGTACTGCTGTAATAGCACTAGACGTTGCAGTTCTTTTGTAGTTAACCCTTTGGTTTCCTCAGTTTCGAATTTCTCTGTTGCTAATTTTCTTTTTGGTGGCAATGTCTTCTGAATTGCTGGCGCTGTAATACTAACTGTTTGCTCACTGCGCTCGGTATATAGTTCACTTCCTTCTTCTTGAACACTACCAACCTGAATCGCACCTCTAATTTTCCCAATTTTAGGATTACAGTCACCTTCCATAGCTTTCAGCAACTTTCTTTCCCAATCTAACAATTTAATTGCTGTATTACCAGTTTTTTTTAGATCTGTTTTTTTCTTCAATCTTGATTTCATGTTGTTGATTTTTTTTAATAAGCCTTTAGTGGTTTACCGAATGTTGATTCGTATTTTTTCATCACCTTCTTCAAGGCATCGTCCATTCTTATTTTTATTTTTGTAACTTGTGACTTTTGCAAAATAATGGGAGCAACGGCAATTTCATCTTCGATGAACTGCAGGTCGTTGCCATTATTTTTTATAGTTTCCTCATCACTTTAGAATGACATGCTTATTAATTTGATAAAAAACTGTATCCAGTAAAAATACGAAACTGTCTGTGTAAGCTCTGGAGTACAACTGTCAGTGATGCTGAGTGAACGAACTCCCACGTCAATTACATGCTGGAATAAGTCAGGACATGTCGCTCAAGATACAAGTACCAGTCAACCCTTTACTTCTTCTTGGAGGATATCCTCGCGAGTGTAAGGTAATCATTATGAATATGAAAACAAGGATATGCTTCTACCTTTTGCTCCGAAGCAAAACCTTCTACTTTTACCTTATGCTTCCAAGGATATGCTTCTCTAGTATGAATACGGCTCATTGATGTTATTTAGATGATCTTAACGTATAGTTAGTACTATCACTAGACACTTGCGCAGATGCTCTGTTTTAGAAACAAAACACTACACACGTTCATACGGATTGGTCCTCTCCAATACGGTATTGTAGTTATCCAGCAGCTGAAGAGTTTCTGCATAGGGGTGTTGTTGCAGCCTTTCTTCATGGCTGTGTGCTTACTTCCTTGATCTGGTCGGTAACCAGAGGAATATTCAGGTTGCGATGAATGTATCTATTAGGGAACTTGGGAATCTTTGTATAATTTCGATGTTGGAGCTCTTGGAGCAGCCCCATAGTTGACAACCATAGAGCCATACTGGTTTTAAGATTTAATTATAGATCATGTCTTTGTTATGGAGCGATATCTTTGATGGTCTTTCCAATAGTCAGTAATATTGCTTGTGTGGGAGGTTCAGTTTCTCCCTCTTTATTGGTGCTCTCACTTGAGTCTGGTGTCAAAGGTCATGCCTGAATATTTAGTGTTTGACTCCAATTGTATGATGGTGCAATTAACGATTTGCGGAGGTCTTGTGAATCTAATCTAATTCAATTTGACTTTATTACTTTTACTATTATAAATTGTTGGTAACAGTCTGTACTTTATTAACAGAACTCAGTAGATAACGTTAGTAGAGGTGTAACGAATATCTGGTACAAGCTAGTATAATGTTGAATACTCAAACTCATGCACTACGAAATGTCTGCCTATTGCTAATCGCGTTTCTAAACGGGCAATGTTTTTACTGCACTATCTAGCAACAATAGGGTAGCCAACAATGTACGGCAATGTTTTTCGTATGGTCGAGCTATTATATATACTAAGTGACATATAAATCCGAACACCCAGTTTAAATGGGTTTAAATTTTAATAAAATTTTGTATAAGTACTTAATGAAGCATAATAAGTAAATGATAAAAATTTCAAAATTATTGCACTGCTTTAAAACCCTTTGACCTTTAATAATGTGTGGATGCACCCTGATGTGCTACGCATTCTCCAACGCGCCTAGGCAAACTATCGATGAAGGTAGTTATACGATTCAGTTTCCTTTACCTTGATCAATGCTCGTCAAGGTCGATATTCGTACCGATAGCGCAGCTAAATTGTCTCATCTACTCGTTGCCATCTATTACATACGGATTTATCTCTTATCTTCACAGCTTAGAAAAGCTTCATGGCTAGATAAAAGTCTGTCGGTCTGTCGGCTTGCCTGACTGCTAATTCTTGGGCCCTATATAACTTGGAAAGTGCCGATCGGAGTTTGAAAAAATGAAAATACATAGCTACTATTTGAAGGACCAAAAAGTTTTTGAAAATCGATCTAAGGTTAAAAATCGAAAGCAAAAAACATTTTTTTCAGCGGTAAAAAATTGATGGTTGCATTTTTTGTTAATACATTTATATGCTTCTAATCCTGATAGTTCTAAACACTGAACACAGCGTTGCGTGGAAAGTGCCGAGTCAACCCACTTGACACCACCTTTTTACTCTGGACGCAGTTAGATTGTTGCTAGTTCACAAGTCTCAAATGACAATCTAGATCATGCAATAATTGAGATTCAGGATTTGGTATCCGTCCAGATACTAAAACTGTTGCCTGTGACACTGTAGCTTTTCTCCTCTTGAAACTCCCACCACTTGACCCTGTGGAACAAAATGTAGCGCTTCATGATTGCTCGCATAAAAAAGTATGAAGAGGCCAGTCAATAAATTTCAGGGCTGGATTTTAATAGGTGGGCATGTCAGCGATAATCGAGCGACGATGTTCAAATTCCATAACTGAAAATAAAATGATTATTCGTTAAACTGGGTTACGCCGATGAAATTGAATATTTTAAATATATTGCACAATTGACATTGCCATGTTCGATAATCGTATAGAGGGTATTCGGGTGTATTTTATATGGAGTGAAAACAGGATCCATGTACATATGACAGGCGGTTAAAGTAACAGCCTCTTAGTCACTTATACGTATATCTACGAGCTCCTTCCCATTTCAGTTGGCCCAACTATTGAAATCTTAGTTTTTTTCTTATCAAACACAAATAATAAAAATGTAGCAGGGTGTTATAGGTTTAAAATATTAACAATGAATATTTTGATAATATATAGTAGAAAACAGCAACTTTATCACTCCCTAATCAAATTTGCAGCATAAAAATAACACATGTTGCAATTACAGCATATCAACCTATTTTCATTTCAATGCAAAATAAGTCTATATCGCATAGGTGGCTGTGAAAAATAAAAGCCATGACAATTGTTTTTATTAATCACAGCTGTCAGAATACGTTTAAAATAGTTTTGGGTAGTCAGGGTTTTCAAAATGGGTAGAGGAAAGGTTATTAGTGAGAAAATTCGGTTACTGATAATTAATTTTTTTAATTCTGGGAAATCAAACTCAGAAATTGCAACTTTATTAGATTATCGCGGTACAGTATGAGAAATATTGTTAGAAGATAACGTAACTGGTTCAGTTAATATTAAGCCACGATATGTGAAAAAAGTAAAATCACAAATGCCGACCGAAGAGCATTAAGAAGAATAATCGAGTAAAACAGGCGTGCCAATTATTTACAATTAAGTGCTCTGTGGAGTGACGCTGTTGGAAGGAGAATTTCGAGGTCCACAACTCATAGAGAGCCCCACAAACTGTGAAGTAAAAACCCTAAAGTTGCACAAGTTGTTTATAGGCCAAAGAAAAGCCACTACTAACTCCACTGCAAAAGAAAACTCGGCTTAGATGGGCTAAAGAACATAGACAATGGACACCTCAACGATGGTGTGCAATACAATGGAGTGATGAGGCCCGATTCGAAGTTTGTGTTGGTGACAGTCGCAGTAAAGTTATTCGCAGAAAAAATGAGGCATTCCATGTTGACTGTCTGAAGAGAAAAGTGAAATTTCCAGCATCCATTATGGTCTGGGGCAGTATGTCATCAAAAGGAGTAGGAAAACTTCATTTTATTGATGGAAATGTGGATACAAACAAATATTTGGCAATTTTAGAAGAATCGCTTTTACCAGTGATGGAAGAATGTTTGACATCCGGCCAAGATTTTGTGTTTCAGCAAGATGGTGCAGCGTGCCATACCTCAAAAAAGGCTATAAAATGGATGGAAGAAAATAATGTGCCACTTTTGAAATGGGTTTCTAGCAGTCCAGATCTGTCACCTATTGAAACTTTGTGGTACGAGATGAAAAAGGTTCTACGACAACATCCTGCTCGTACAATCACCGAACTGAGACAAAAGCTTCAAGAAAGATGGGCTTGTCTCACACCAAATTTTTGCCAAAACTTGGTTAACAGTATGCCCCAAAGAATTTCAGCCGTAATAAAAAATAAAGGTGATGTTACCCAATGGTAAAAAAAAACTAGTAGTGATGGCCAGAAAACAGATGTCTTGAGATTAACAATTAGAAATTCTCACAAACTACTTGACCAATCTACTCCAATTTTGTTATGGTTATTTAGAAGTACTAGTCCTACGAATTTGAAGAATTTCAAATATCTGCTAAGAAATCGTCGTCTCATCACCAACACGTGTCAAGTCCTGCAGTTTGCCTTGGTTTTCGGCGATAACTTTTTTCGCTATGAGTCGGACCTTTTTACGTGTGGTCTCATTTTGTAGGTTTCATAAATACTTAAACATCCTATAAAGAGATTTTTTTCGTCCCTGCCAATTATTCAGATTGAATCCCAAAATACACGTTTTCTTATTATTTGTTATCGAATAAAAGGTTTTCCCACAAAAATTGGTGTACTCATTTTATCCGTCCATGTTTTGAATACCCCCTTGAGCAACTTGCAGCAATAAAACCAGACTTCATAATTATTTCGCAAACCAGGGGTATCTTCGTCTAATATAATTAGACTAATAGTGCTTCGCTGCAACACCAACCCCGAACAAAATTAGTCAAACTTTACACATTTTTCAAATTACTATTGAGCAACAAACAGAACATAAATCACTTTTTAAGTGCAGTCTGTATAGCTAATATATTGCTTAGACTTAGATTTGTCACAAGTCACAATACTCATATATGTATACGTATAAATCGTAAGAATTAAGCTGTAAACGTAAGTGATGTCGAAGAGGACAGCGTTTGCAATACCAAAGCATACCAAAAATCGCAATGCTCAGTTCCTATAGCTACTATAACTTATAGTTAGTATGCCTCTGTTGCCATGATGTGCCAGAAAGCAACACAATGGTGTTAGATTACAAAAGCAAGTGTCAGACGTCTAGGGGGAACCCGCGAACCCCGCGCCCTCTTTCTAAATCCGCCACTGCTCACTTCTGTGCATAACGACTGGGATTATTTCCTTACAAGGTGCAACTTGTGAAAGAGTTGAAACGAAATTACCACCCGCTTCGATATCGTTTCTCTGTGTGAGCTCTAAGTCAATTGGAAACGGACGACAATTTTGGTCGCCAAATCACCTTTTCCATCTGAGGTTACAAGCAGAACTGTAGGATTTGGGGCTCTGAAAATTCACATGTCGTCATAGAAAAAGCAATGCTTACAAAAAGAGTAACTGCTTGGTGTGGTTTTTTAAGTGATGGGATTATTGGTCCCTACTTTTTTCAAGATGAAGATGATAACAGCGTGACGGTAAACCGGGAACGCTATAGAGACATGTTGAGGAGTTTTTTGTGGCCATTATTAGACGAAATGCACTTACACAATCTCTGGTTCCAGCAGGTTGGCGCAACATGCCACACCATCCATGAAACAATCGATCTTTTTCACACTAAGCTCGGTCATCGCGTTATCAGCCGATTTGGTGACGTTTATTGGCCAGCTCGCAGCTGTCATTTAACACCCATGGATTACTTCCTGTGAGGTACTGTTAAGGACCGCTGTTACACTAACGATCCTCAAACGATTGACGTTTTTAAACTATTAAAAATGTGCTTTAAAATTGGGTTAAGAGGATGCCAGTCGCGGCAGATATTTAACTGAAATTGTTTTTCATTAATAATCGGAAGCTATCCTTATGAATAAAGTATCGAGTGTTACATATTGAAGAGTGTAGTTTTAATACCAATTTAAAAAAGAAACCAACGGATATCCCACCCTTTTATTCAAGTTTCTCTAATGAAGTATTTCTCTACGTTTCACAGAAGCTTAAACACTTTTTAGACTTCCTCGGACTCTAAAAAATGTTCATACAACACTCGATATGTTCTATAAAGGTTTAACTGGAAACAATAAACAGTTACTTGATTCTAAAAAGTATTACATAATTGTGCTAGGCTACAATCATCTAAAACTGGTTCTTTTTTTCTTTTTCCTCTTCGCGAAGCAATAAACCATTTTTACATTTATAGTTCAACGAGGAAGTTATACACTTCCAAGGCCTCTGTAAAAGCCGTGTAAGTTGTCCAGATCTATGATATACACGTCCAATATATTTTTAATAAGAACTATTTGGAGTGCTTAGAGTCACGATAAAGGAAAAAGATCAATAAATCAGAGAACACGGTTATAGGCTGCAGACTCCAGACAGGAGTATTACTGGCAACTGGAAAAGCAAGAACATGCTTGGCATACACAGGGCTGCATAAAAGGCTCGGGGTCACAGGTGTTCCCTAGTCGGGGACTATTAGGAGTTATTCTCGTGGCATGAAACTTAGAATTGATTCGATTCGATTCAAATGAAGTTAGGCAAAAGCAATTTATTTTGAATTTTTGAATCGCAGAGATTTCCAGTTTTCTTCGCGCTAATTCAATCTGTCAGAAGCATCAAAAGTAGATGAGAAAAAGGCAGACTTGATAGAAATGTAATTTATTTTCGATGACTCTCATGTTTTGACGTCTATTGAGCTGATCAGCAATTGACATTTTTGTTTGTTTATAACCTCAGATATGACTTCCAACTTAACTAGCGCTGTCTACTCTATCTTTCCAGATAACCCTCCATCTTGATGCTATACTTGTTGGATCTTGCATGAATTGGATATGAAAGAGTGAATTTTAATCGATGGTCTAACTTTAATAAAGCTGTTTCTGTTGTAGTTACTAGATAACTGTTACATCGTGTCGTATCTCAATTGGTTGAATCTCAAAATCAAATATGTACTAGCATGCCAGGTTTGCCAACGTTTTGATGGAATTGTACGCTGCGCAGAGAGGATGGTTATTTCTGCAGCGGTAGCCAATACTATCTCATTGTATGGGAAGTACTATAAACACTATTGAGCAAACATAGTGATTGTTTCGGAAAAGATGCGCCGCTTGGCGCGATGAGAGATTTCAGTTTAAGGTATGTCAGCAATAACTATATTTCATTTTATAGAGCGAGAGCTGGTTGCAAAAATCTTGGCCAATCAAGTAACAGAATGAAAGGCTCTTCAAAAGGCGATATCCATATCAACAGAAATGATTGCGTATCTGGGTGGAACTTGTTCACAGGTTCTACACAGAGTTTCCCAGAATAACATGTTAATGTCCTGGAATAACGTGTCAGTGCTTTGTAAACATACCATACAAGGACACAAAAAAATACTGCAACTTGTTCTTATAAAGGGACTTTTCCACGAAGCGTTGAAAGAGAGCAAGATCGCCGACGGTCCGTCAGTGCAAAGGAATCCCGAGACTGTCCGTTAGATAAGTATCATCAATCAATTGAACAGCCCTATTCTGAACAGCATCGATTATGGACAAGATAGTCGAGCCGGTAGGACCCTAAGCATGTGAGCAGTATACTCGAGGCTAGGTCCTATCTGTCCTTTGTACTGATTGAGGAAAATATACGCAAAAAGCCCTGATTCGTGCGGAGTTAATTTTGAACGGACAACTATCTCCAGGTGGAGGCCAAATGAGCACAAAAAGAGATGTTGGAATAAAGTTATGACAGTCACTCAGTCTAAGAGAACTCGGAGAGGCGCCACAAAGTGTGTTTGAAATTTTGACTTGTCATTGGATGTTCAGAAAGCACCTTCAATAAATGATGAATATGAAAGTACAGAAAAAGCAAAGAAACAACAAAGGTTGCTATCTTTGATTATATTTTGATCATCTCGGACTGTGTTCTATGTCTCGTCATTTGATACTTACTTAACCATTGGAAGTCAGTATTTTATGCCGAGTTATCGGAAAATCGGCTCGATAGCATATACAGGGTGCGGCAGAGAAGACGGACGTTTTTAGGATGGGTAGTACTCTCCGCCTCCGTCTACGAGAGAGGTGGGGAGGGTATTTTACCAGTTGTCGTTACGGAGCCTTGGACAGTGGAGCACCGCGTTTTCGCCCATGATTGTTTCGTCCGAAATAATGAGTCAGTCATCGTCGTACAGCGTGAGTTTCGTCGCCGCTTCAACATTCATCGGAATAGAGCTGTTCCCTCTCGAAACACCATCCTTCGTTGGGTTGAATCACTTCGCAGGCATGGTGAACTGATCAACAGAAGACCAAGAGGAGCGCCGTGAACAGTTAGTGATCGTTCGGTAAGGCGAATTTTGCATATGGATCTCCGCTTTCACCCCTACAAATTGGCCATTGTGCAACAGTTACAGCCCGGAGATTATGGACAACGAATGAACTTCGCACGTGAGATGGAAGCACTGATCGATCAAAATGAGAACCTCACCAGATTTATCCATATGCGATTTTTTCTTATGGGGACACCTCAAGGCTAGAGTATACGCGAACAAGCCCCGAACTCTGGACGAATTGAAGAGCGAAATTCGCGTGGAAGTCGCCCAAGTTGAGAGAGCGATGTTGGAGAGAGTCTACGCGAACTTCCAAGAACGCCTCCAGCACTGCATCAACGATTTCGGCCACCACATGCCTGATGTGATTTTCCACACTTGAACTGTCTCAAATGCTATTTCCTTGTGAACCTGATTCCATCAATAAATTTGTTTTCGAGTAAAAATTAACTATTTTATGATTTTTTTAAAACCGTCCATCCTCTCTGCCGTACCCTGTACCTTACAAATACAAGCTGTCTTTTTAATTTGTATCTGATAGTGTTGCCGAGTCCAAGTGTTGTTAGTTATTCGGAAGTTTGTCAGGTCTGCTAGCCGATATATCAGGCACAGCCAAACAAAGGAAAAAAGGTTTTTGGGATACAATCTATGTTTATATATTATGACTTTTTCAGAATGTTTTAATTTTGTTCAATATAAATTTGCGCCTGTGCGACTCCGACATTCCTCAATTTAATGAAGTTATAACCAGTGTTTCCTGTACTAACAGTCTGAGGTGAAACTGGCGAGGTAGGGTAGCATGTCCGGCATGCCCGTAGCATCGTAGAAGGCCATAAGTCACAGGTGTTCTCTGCAGATTTCAGCTCTTGCAACCGGGTCAGAACACGCCTTCGCCGCAAAAGGAGGGCTGTAGTGTGCTTGTAATTAAAAAAATCCTTTTGCTCCTAGTATGGGAAAAGCATATACAATACTATCCAGCAGCACAACACTTTCACTTCGGCTGTCGAGGAGAACGGATTATTTGAAAAGTGTGTTCTGCGGACGACAACACAGCGTCAGTCATTCGATATTGCATGGTAGGTTGTTGTAGCATGTGCCCAGTTTTCACATCATAGAAATTAGCCTCTAAAGTGTAACTTTTTGGGAGTTAAGTTGATGCGTATTTTAACTGATACACCGTTCTTACTATTCAAAGTCTAATTAATAATAACAAGTATTCCACGCTGTTTCGGAGCTGTTGCTGACTCGCTGTCCGCTGTCCAGTCTACTCCGCCATCTGTGCGTATTTTTATTTTTTCAATCGATGGAACTCAAATAAATTGGGTGATTGAGGTTCTCTGTTTTCACTCACCTTCCAAGAACATTTCAATAAATTCAACACAGACTGTCGATATTGTAGTTGTGTTTGCACACAAAACTCAAAAACGTACGTCTAACAGCCTCCAAAAAACAAATGTTCGCGCATAGTGGCCTTTTGCATTTCTGTTTGAGGGAGATGGATGTATGAAAGTTCTTGCTCAAGTTTTACTGTAAACCACCAACAGTCGTGGAGAGACTTATAGAGCAGCTTCGTTCAGCGAGCTACTCGAGATGGTGACACCCTTCACAGTGAAAACGAGAGAGGGACGCAATATCTCCAGAACTGAGATTGTTGGCCACTTTGTAAGCGGTGCCTCTTTT
Organism: Acanthoscelides obtectus; assembly: GCA_963669975.1. NCBI lineage: Eukaryota > Metazoa > Arthropoda > Insecta > Coleoptera > Chrysomelidae > Acanthoscelides > Acanthoscelides obtectus. The sequence continues at coordinate 33,669,455 of CAVLJG010000003.1, read as the reverse complement.
GAAGAGCCGAAATTACAGAAACTTCGTTTTCAACCACATAATAGAGCGGAAACTGTCCGAGGAACAAAGTGTTGCACAAGCCGTACCATACACGGTCAAACAACTACTCAAACAAGGCGTGTTTGCACAAATTATTTCGATCCTGACCGATTTACTCAAACAGTTTGCACAACCATGTAAACAGCCCCATATATGGTCGAACCGTTTGCACAAACACCGAGTTTGCGCAAATTGTTCGCACGTATATGGGGGGCTTAACATTTGTACAAGTTAAGGTTTATTTGATGATTGATACGAATGTGTGCGAGGTATGTGCTATCTATGACTCAGATAGGTTTTACAGGCTGCCATCTCTGAAACGGCATCGCAGTTACAAGGTATGCAGATAGTCCAGTCAAATTAGCTCTAAAAATTTGCATAGTATTGTAGCCGACCAAGTTATCAATTTCTAAATTCGTTGAAACAATTCGTCATGCCGCCTACCCTTGTAAAGATTCGTCGCATCCATAAAATAGAAATAAACATAAAAACTAAGAGCAGAACAAACATTCGCAACTGCAAACCACCCAGTGAACGCCAAGGGAAACCAAATTCATATTTCGAAGAAAATAGATAATAGAACCGGATGCTATAAAGTTGGACTTTTCAAATATGCCGGGACAAAAACATGGTTTGGAGATCTATTCTGTAATAAAATTTGGTTGCTATAACTATAAAGTTACAACCAAAGGAGTGCTGAGAAATTTGAATCTCAACCATTTGGTTAGCAGCAGGTTAGCAGAAACTACCCCGGGCGATGAACGGTCACGCGTCAGAGGCGTATAATGGGATATCTAAGACTTCCGAAGGCTAGCATATTACTAAAAATTGTCATAATTGTGGGAACATATAAAAAAGAGGAGACAAATAGCTAGGTTTTTAGTAGAATTTTCCCCTAGCTGATAGGAGCAAGTGCGCCAGGCTGGATACGATTCTACCTTCTGTCAACGTACGCGTTGACAGATGCGGTTTGGAAACTATCATTAGAGAGGGGCAGGTGAAACTAACGAAAGACTGCGTAGTTCCAATGAAGCTAACTTTGCAAAAATACATTAAAAATTCCAGAAGAGAGTCACCTTTAGTTTTACCTAAATGCTATGTATAATTTTATAATTAATTAAGAGGACATCTCGAATTGTGGCCTCAGCATTACAGGAATTCCCAATCCATTGAAATTATTGAAAACTGCAGGATTTGTCCCAAAGCAATTAAAGCCACGAGACGCCACTGAGGGGGGCGTGTTGCGTAAACTCAAGGGAAGACTGTACGCTGAGGACACTCCTTGAGGTGGGACAAGGGAACGTAATTAACCAATAGAGTTTAAGGCCATTTTGAGTTCAAAAATTAAGGCTAACAATGATTGGCCAAGTTAGTTTCCATCTTTAGAGAATCAGACGACCATTGCAAGGGTTGTAAACTGATCGACCAATGAAGAGACAAGGGTTGAACTCATTAAGAAAAGTGACCAGCCTTCGGATAGAGAGGCAAATCCGGAACTGACCTCCGATAATTTTGAAACTAAAAACTTCAGTTCTTCTCTTATCTTTGATTTGTACGGTTGAAAAAGTTGCTTCAATTTTTCCTCAGTTAGTGGCTGTTAATAAGTGTTGCATGGGTAGAATTTGTGTTAAGTTGTGTTCTCATCAGTAAGCACTTCCAGTCACTTAAAAGGGGATTTTTCCCTTCTTTATTAGCCCTTCTGGCTAAAGCTAAAATAACACCGAGTCAACTAAGGATTCTATGCATTAGCTTGATTATTTAGCATCGTAAAGTTGAGATTCTTGAGTTTAATTTTCCTATTAGGTTCAAACTTAAATTTATTGTAAATTAGTTGTCACCGTTCCTTTTAACTTAGTCGTAATTCACTCCTCCAGTGATCTTTTCCCCAGCATATTAGTTTTACGAAGTTAACTGTTCTTTGTCATTGCTACTTCATTCTTCACGAGTGTATAGATATTTTGAGTCTGTAATTCAATTATTAATAAAAATGAGTCTCCTTTAACTTGAGTTCCATTAATTTCATTAACTGAAGTTAACTGAGTTCGAGGGTTCCGAAAGTATTCATTCGAGCGTTTACCACATTCTCTGATTACTTGGAGAACAGAGGAAGCATCATTCCGCGTAAAGTGAGTGTTTCAATGAGCCAAGATTATATTACTTTACCTGTATGTCAGGTTCTACGCGAGTCTACCTCCTATAGGAAGACAAGTAAAAGGTAACAGAATTGAAAATCGAGGGGTCTCGGACCAGTCCAGAAATTGAAATATTGGACTGGAGAACCGAACTATATGTTCAAGGCACGGCATTGAGAGGTCCGGGAGTCTCGGACGGAGTTCCTGTTACAGTATGAAATAAATAAGTTTTCGCAAGGGTATAAAGTAAATTGAATATTTCCTTGGTGTTTGTTAAATAATAATATCTCTATAATTTATGTACACTTCTTGAAAGCATAATTTGAAAAACCTTTCTAATAAGGAGAATTGTGTCCAACATAAGTTCTTGCGGATTCAGGCTTATAAGGTGAATATTATATTTTCTTCACAGAATCTTGAACAATCAAATTGACTGCTTTTAACTTTCATCGTCAGTACTGTGTATACTGTACGTTTTGTACAACAAATATTGGTTTAAACTCCCCACTGGTACGATTTCAAAGTAATCTGAACAACTATGGTGAATTTGCTGATATTTTTGCATGTGAAATGTTAAAGCTTAAATACTTGATAAAAACCAGAATGCCGATCACTCCCTAGTAAGCAACGTTCCCATTCTGTGTTTTATGGTTCTCGTTACTGAATTGGACATTATATCATTGTATTTTCTTACATGTGAATTACCAATAACAATGCTTTCAGCTTAGTATGTTTAACTATACTGTGGATTTCTATTTTGGAGATTTTCTCTGTTTGATGTATTTAATTTGTTAAATAAATAAATAAATAACCTATAACAAGTGTATGTTTTCAGAAATGTACGGGTTTAGCACAATATCAAAATGTACGCAACTATGAACGAGACGCGCCTTTGTATCCGCAGTCGGTGCACGCGGATCTCGTCGCTTTCAAAGACTCAGGTACTATGTGATGTGCTATTTTGTTCGGTCTTGATCTTCTACTTCTTTGCGCATCTCATCTAGTTTTCACGGATATGTAATACTGCAAGCATCAGTCTTATGGTAGCACTTTTATTTTTGGTACTCAGGAGAACTAGCTGGCGCGTGGCGTTGCTGTGTAATACTGTGTATGCCGTGGCTGTAGTGTGCTTGTAATTAGAAAAACCCCTTTTGCTCTTAGTATTGTTCTAAGAATAGTGGGTGGATGTAAGCTCGTTATTCACACTTGCCTACAAAAAGGGGTGCTGTTTGTGTTTTCCTTGTAGGATTTGCTAAGGCGACATACCTGTCAAGGGTTCAATTGTTGTTTGTTTTGACGGTTGTTTCAGAGGCGTGGCTAGATATATGCTGATGGTGCATACTAGTAGGAAGTCTGAGATGTTTATTTCCACAACTGAGAAGATCCGGCATATGCTCAACAGCACAAAAAGTTGGAGCAAGCTCCCTGAGAGCAAATTCGGATGCATATTTAAAAATTAATGACAGATGGGTTCAGATAATCAATAATACATCAGAAAGCTGATAAATAATCAGGTGGAGGGGTAAGAAGTATCTAATGGAGAAATAATTGGCTTAGGTGACAAGGGAAGAGGAATACGTAGCCTTTTTGTGAAACACGTTGAGCAGGAAACTGTAGCCTGTTATATTTGGATGAAGCCTTTTCTAGCATCTAGCTACCCATTTGGTTCCAATGCTACTTGACGCACAGACCCTGAAACTGTGGCACTACTGCGACAATAATTTGGCAAGCAACTAATTTTTGATTTAAGAGCGATACGTTGGACGCCTGGATCGTGTGATGTCACACTTCTAGATCTTTTCATTTGGAGCTTTGTTTCCACGGATGGGTAGTACAAATGAAGAATTAGAAATTAGCACAACTCATGTTATTCGCTAACCAGCACTTGCACGCATCATCGGAAATTGAACACATAACCCACAACCTTAGTGACGACCAACATTTAAAAGATATTTTCAAAAATGAAATTTCATAGATACTTCTTTATCCTGATCATAAAGGTAACCCGACACTGTTTTTATTTTATATCCGTTTAGAATGACTATTTTTTTATTGAAATGGCTTTATAGTCTTGCTTTATATTGGTGAATATATCTATGCCTAAAAATTCTATGATAAATCAAACTATATTCGGGTACGAAAGAGAAAGAGAGTAGCATAACACACCGTACGCCACTGCTAGCACAGCATTCCTTTGTATAGGCAAAGTCGGAAAGCACGGAGCTCGCTGTACGAGGGATGTCTTTTAAGTTTTGTATATGGAAATAAAACAACCCGGTAGGTAGTTTTAAATGACTTTATTGTTTCTCGAAGTATTCTCCACGAAGATTAATTCACATCTGCATGCGCTCGAATGAATTTTCGAAGCACTTATTCCACTCGTTTGCTGGCAGATCCAAAGCGGCACTTTTGAATGCGTCAACTGCTTCTTCTGGTGACTGGAATCTTTGACCACGCAGTCTGTTTTTAATTTTCAGAAAGTGAAGAATCGTTAGGACTTAGATCTGGACTATATGGAGGATGGTCCAATAATTCCACGTTTCCTTCCGTTAAATACTGTCTTGTTTTTTGGGCTGTGTGCGAGCTTGCATTGTCTTGGTGGAGGATGATTCTTCTTTCGGGGTTGATATTTCGAAGCTTGGTGATGACTTTTGGCAAACAAATGGTGGTATACCAATCTGCAGTAACAGTTCTTTTCTCGTTAAGAGGAATTGTTGCAATATGACCCGCTTTTGACACAAATGTCGCGACCATCTTTTTCGAAACAATTCAACAACGAATGACTTTTGTTGGCTTTTCTTCACCTTGGAACACCCAAACAGCCGACTATCGTTTATTTTTTGGTTCATAACAGTAACTCCACGACTTATCACCACTAACAATGCTGTACGCATTTTTTGAGTTTCCGGAATTGAAACGGTCAAGCGGTTTTTGACACCAATTAACCCTGGCTGCTTTCTGCTCTTCAGTCAACAGGTGTGGTATCCAACTAGAAACTAATTTCCTTACTCCTAATTCTTGATGTAAAATTTTTTGAATTGAGGTCTTTGATATCTTCAAGGACGCCTCTATCTCGCGATATGTCACATGTCTATCTTCAATGATGAGTTTTCGCATAGCAGCGACGTTTTCCTGGGTGACTCCCGTTTTTGGTGCACCCACCCTGAGATCGTCGCTAAGACTCACCCGTCCACATTTGAATTCTCCATAACAACGGGAAATTGTCGACTGATGTGGCGCTTCGTTGCCGAAAACAGATAGTAACTCAGCAAGGCATTCTTGTTGCGATAATTGTCTCTGAAAGTTGTAATAAATTATGGCGCGAAAATGTTCTCGGTTGAGTTCCATTTTTCTAATGACTTGGTGACACTTAAAAATTCACTGTAATGAAAACACTGCACGTATTGTTGTGAAACTTTGAATTTAAGTTTACTAAAGAGTGAGGCCAAGATTCAGTAGTGACGTTCGATCCGCGCGCCCTACCATGTTTCTATATGCAAAACTTAAAAGACATCCCTCGTATTCAAGGGCACGGTAGCAGTGTTATGGTAATCTTTTTCATTTTGGTATCAGACTATACAAAGTCTGTGAAGACTATGCCTTGTTATGACACACACTCATTGATACAGCATCTGTTTATATTGGAATAATTCAAGCTGGCTACAGGTTTTAGCATTGTATCTAGGACACCTAAGACCTGGGGTGATATTCCTAAATGTATCGTATCACAATTATTAACCTAGAAACAATCAAATCAAAAAGTTACATAGATCAAATTACTTTAACTTGACACAAATTCGCAGGTCTGCCATCTATAGTTGATTTCTATTCCTATTAGCTACAAGTATTTAAAGCCATAGGTTACCCAACATATAGTATACCGCTTCGACACACTATATTATATAATTCTGGGAAGATGAAATCAAAAAGTCAGGTGGGGCAGGTCACTTCTCATGATGCTGCAGATATGTTAACCATGGAATAACTCGAGCCAGATGCAAGCATTGACAGTGATGTGGGGCGCATCATCCTGGAGGTAGCAGTACCACGGCTACGAGACTACTCTCTCTTACTGCATTCCATATGGTTACAAAAACAGGAGCAAATGAGTACCTGACATTTCCTATTGTTCAAACACTCATAGGTTATATAGATATTGTTATTTATGATGTACAGCGTGTCTGCGAAAGGTTGGGAAATCTCGAAACTGATACTCAGTCCAAAAGTTGATAGTCTGCGAGATACAGGGTGTCAAAGATACATTTTTATTTTCTATTTTTTCTTATTGCTTCAGAAGTATTTCAGATTTTGGCTTAAAACTCGTTATAGGGAGGTTTTGCAGTATGAGAAACAAGAGACCGTTATTTTTTATGAGCAAACTTCTAGAGGCCACTTACAGCACTATTTCGGTAAATAACTTATCATAACTTTTTTATGCATCCCTGTATACAACAACTGAATGGAAAATCTTATTTTCTCGTATTTCCACAACAAAAAAGGTTCCCTTGTTAGAAGTGTATAAAGCTAATAGTTTTCGAGATATTTGTTTTTAAAGCATTACATCTTGCCAATCTGCACATTAAATGCATATCTGAATATTAATCAAACGTATACTCCATGATCTTTAACAACTTATTGTCAACTTAAAATTATTCATGAAGTTTAAAGAAGTATTAAAACAAACATTAAAAACCATAGCATCGCTACCCAGATATTAAACAAAGCAACTTGATTATTGTGTTATAAAAATATTTTATCATCATGGTACAAATAGTGCATTGGAACTTTCAAACACAAATACCTCGAAAACTATTAGCTTTAGATACTTCTAACAAGTGAACCTTTTTTTGTTGTGGAAATACGAGAAAATAAGATTTTTTGACCCTCTAGAAGTTTGGCCATAAAAAATAATGGTTTCTTGTTTCGCATACTAGAAAACCTCTCTATACTGAGTATGCCAAAATCTGGAATACTTCTCAAGCAATAAGGAAAAATAAAATTGTAACTTTTAGACGAAGGTATGCTTAGGCCAATTCACATATTTTGGTCTGTACTACCTCCAGTTTCAAGATTTACCAACCTTTCGTAGTACTAATTAGTGCTTATGGGTGAGGATCTTTAGGTGACTTAATCCATGTCTTTAAAAGGTGCCGTATGGATAAGGCATCATTCATCACCACTGAGCAGCTGCATTTTAGCGCTGCACTGGTTAAAATTTGCTTTGATCCAGCTGCACAATGCCATCTGAATGAATTGGCCATGCACATAACATACTAAAGCATTAGTCAGACAGTACTGCGTCGATATTCAAATGCTGAGAGAGTTAGTGAACGCAGTCATTCTTTCATGTTATCTGAAACTATTTTCAACGTTTTCGTTACTTCAGTATTACACAAATATACCTTATACAGGGTGTTTCACAACTTATCCGACAAATATTAACCACATTATGCACTGTTTCGAAAGAAGTTGATTTCCCCCAAAAAAGAAAAAATGTAATTAAAGTTCTACAGAAATTAAGTTATAAACCCGGGTTTCAATAATGAATTGAAAAATAAATATCTGTATTTTGCGTTCATCGTCATGATATTAGAACACGCGTTAATAATTTATTGTAGCAAATGTTGTATCAAACAACTGACGAAAACGAAATACCAGGAATTTTTTGTGTTTTCATACTGATAGGAACGTGCAAATAAGGTTTAATCTGTATCGTGGGTGATCTGAATGAGGAATGGTCGATTTTTCTGAAGTTAAATAAGACAGCATTTTGCGAGTTTATGTGCTTAGTTATTTATTTATAAAAGTGGCACATGTGTACACTAATTAGGAGTCGACATTGCTTTAGTATACGGAGAAGCAGGCAAAATCCGCGAGCGGCTTCTCGTTTGTATGCACACCGATTTCCTAATAGGCACATACGACATCAAGAAACATTTAATTCAATTGCTCAATCGGATGGATGATCACCAGTATTTGGAATTTCTTCGGATTTGCCGATTCTTCTTGACGATGTGCCATTGGCGGTACGAGCACTGATGAGGTTTCTGTACGATGGAGCACCTCCGCATTTTCGTTTAGAAGTTCGTGATTCTTTCAATCAGGTATACCAGATACGCTGGATCGGAAGGGGTGGACCAATTGCATGGCCTCCACGGTCTCCCGATCTAAATCCTCTGGACTTTTGTTTATGAGGATACTTGAAAAACGAGGTATACCGTACCCCAGTTCAGAATATTGAAGAATTGCGTGACCAAATCACAGTGGCTGCCGATAATTTGAGCCTTCAGGCACAGCAGGAAGGAGGTGTATTTGAACTAGTACGCCGAAATTGGATTAGATATCGTTTTGCCTTTGGCGAAGATAAACAGCCCGTCTGAGTATTCTCACCTACGGCTCATCAGCATGTTGTGCTTTTTGTCGAAGGTTTTAGAGAAAATTGTCTACATACAGCTGGCCCACTATTTTGAACAAAACAATATGATTCCTCAATATCAGTCTGGTTTCCGTACAGGGCATAGCACAACAACCGCTTTATTAAATATTACGGATGATATCATCAAACATGTAGATGATCAGATAGGAACATCTCTGATTCTGCTAGACTTCTCTAAGGCCTTTGATATGGTATATCATGGTATTCTCTTGAGTAAGCTCAAATTTTATGGTCTCTCTGACAAGCCACTACGTTTCTTCGATTCGTATTTGCGCAATCGTACCCAGAAGGTGAAAACACGTAAGGGATTTTCTTCGGCAAAGAGTGTAGCATCTGACGTACCTCAAGGCTCTGTGTTGGGACCATTACTCTATTTAGTTTATACCTTTGATCTACATACTTGCCTTCAGCACTGTAATATTCAAACGTATGCAGATGACACGCAGCTAACTATGTCTTTTGATTCTTCGGACATGCATGAAGCATCATATAAATTGAACTTGGATCTAGTTAACATTGACTGCAAAAGACATTGTCTAAAGATCAATGCTTCAAAATGTTCTACTATGCTATTTGGCCCAAAACAGTTAGTACAACAGTTAGATGGCACAATTGTTCCTAGTCTTAACGAAACCCATATTCCTATAGTAGACCATGCGAAGTATTTAGGGATCACCATGGATTCAGATTTGAGGTTTAAACAACATCTAACGCATTTATCTCGCTTAACATACATGCGTTTGAAGTTATTATACACCAATCGCCATATTCTGAAGTACAAGACTCGCAAAAGACTGGCTGAGACTCTGGTTCTATCGTTAATAAATTATTCAATTGCTGTTTACTTTCCTTGTCTTGATTACGTGACTAGATATCGAGTACAAAAAATTCAAAATAGCTGCTGTAGGTTCGTTTGTGGTCTGCGAAAGTTTAGCCATGTATCTAAGAAGATCAATGAGCTTAGATGGTTGAGAGTTGACCAGCTTTTCACATATAACTTACTAATTTTAGTACAACGAATAAAAATCAATAGGCTACCTACTTATCTACTAAAAAGGCTGGTACCACGTGGGGATCTCAATTACAGGAATCTGAGACATAACTCTGACTTCCATATACCTAGTTATAGGAGCAACATTTTCCATCGTAGCTTCACCTACAATGCTGTCAAGGTGTATAATAGTCTTAATGACAATTACAAAAATATGGGAATACTTGCATTCAAGAGAGCCATTAAGAACCACCTTCTGGGGTCTGCTAGCCAAGCTGGCTGATATATTTTTTTTTGTCTTTATTGTTTTTTTTTTTGTTTATTACTAAGATTAATCTATTTAAGCTTAATTATTGTATACATTATTTAGTCGATTTCTATTCATTGTTATGTTTTTCCTTTTGTATGTGTTCCTGCGCTGTGAGGTTAAGTGGTAGAGTAGCCAGCTGGCTAAACTTCGCCTCGCAGTGTGGAGGGATTAATAAAGACATTATTATTATTATTATTATTATGTGCCCAAGCTTGCATTGCAGTCAATGGAAACAATTTTGAACAACTTTTATAAGTAAATGAACGGTTAAGCTGTATTATTTTGTTATCACGATTTCTGTAGAACTGTTATTACCTCTTTTTTTTTGAGAAATCAACTTCTTTCGTAATAGGGCATATGTATATTGCTATTCAGAATCTTACAAGAAATCTTGCCACAAGCTTACCTCTGATGCGGAGATGACAACAGTAGTCAATTCAGCTACAAGTGCAAGTCTAGGATATCTGAGGCGCATTGATTTTAAAGTATTATGTTGTTATTCATGATCATGGGAAAAATTCGATCATATAGTTGGTTCAGGTTGCTACTTATTATCCTACACATCTTGATTCACAGCTGTCAACAATACTACTTCCTAGCCAGTTACAAGTATGTCTCCAGAGCGTATCGTTTCGACCTACCATTGCTATTTCGATGCAAACAGTTTGATTTCACTTCCTTCTGTCTGGATATAGAACAGGAGTTCCCAACCACGGGGGCGCGCCTCCCAAGGGGGCATAGAGGGATGTCAAGGGGGGCGGAAAGCGTTTGCGTTTTAGAAAGAAGAAACAAAAAAAATAAACAACATTAACAAATAACATTATAATGTAATGTTTATTTACAAGCATAAAATTAGAAATTAAATATCAATTCACTTATTCTGTCAACCGCTGTATCAAGACCCGGCGTCGTCAATCGCAGTTTATATAAATTTCGATAAGTCACATGAAACCTGCGCGCACCGCTGTCGCCCTCCGCTTAACATTCATCACTAAGAAAACAATTGTGTACCTACCGGATGAGCATCTGTGACATTCATTCCTACAAACTTGCGAATAATTTGACGTTTCGATGTACATGTTTTGTTGAGAAATTTGTTTGAGTGCGTCAAATTATTGTGTCTCACTGTTAAAGTGTAAGCTTGTGTATTTACAAACTTCAATTACCATTTTTATTTAATCTACTAAATTGTTGATTGAGTGGACACGCATTCACAGATCAGCCATTGGGACTTTTTTACCACATCACAATCAAACCAACGTGGCGAAATAATTTTGAAACGATGAACTTTAAGTACCTAATATTGATTCCAAATGTATTTAAAATTACTATTATAACGTCAACCTGTCTACAAAGATATAAATCTCTCGGTGGCCAATATACTGTTGAATACATTACGTTATTAAGAAAAAAATAATGGGCATATAATTAGTAATTACATGTAGGTATTTTATCTATTTATTACTTATTTGTTTTATTGTTATAGGTGCAAAGTGGCAGCGAAAAAAAGAAAGTGTTCCGAAGATTATGTTAAGTTTGGATTTACCTTCATAGAAAAAGACGAGTTACAATTGCCTCAGTGTGTGATATACATGAAAGTTTCAAGTAATAGTAGCATGAGGCCCAATCGCCTTGAAAGGCATTTGAAGCAACAACATTATACTCTGGTTTTGAAGACGAAAGAGTGTTTTCTTCTAAAGCAGAACCACTCAAGCGGATGAGACTGAATAAATCACACAGGTGTATCGCATCATCTCCAAGCTTGATTTGAAATAGCTTTTATGATAGCAAAGCAAAAGAAACCTCATACTATCGGTGAAGAATTAATAAAACTATGTCTCCTAAAAGAAAGGCAGATAATATTAGGAGAAGAAGCAGAATCGATGACTTTGCAGCAGACAAAAAGTCACAAATAAATAACAAAGTAAAAGTATCGCCTTTTTTGGCTATTAATTGCGATGATCCACAGACATCGGTAATAGTGCACAGTTAATAGTTTATATTCGTTACATCGGCGGAGATATCATTCAAGAAGAGATTTTGTACTTCCAATCTTTAACAGCAGGTACTACATCTGAAGATATATTTAATTCAATATCAAATTTTGTTGGAAAAAATGGTTTGGATTGGAAGAAACTCACTGGACTTTGCACAGATGGCGCACATCCAATGATAGGTGTACGATCGGGCTTAGCTAAAAAGCTCAAAGAAAAAAACCCGCAATGGTTACTACACATTGTGTTATTCTTCGGCAAGCTTAGGCTTCCAAAACATTTCCACAAAAATTACGCCAGACTTTGGACTCGGCTATAAGGATTGTAAACTACTCGTACATCAAGAGCAGCGCTTTCAACAGTCGGTTATTTACTTTACTTGGCTGTCCACAGGCAACATGTTGGCTCGCCTTTATGAATTGAAAGAAGAGGAAATTCGTTTTCTTGAGTTCAAAGAAAAACACTATTTCTTGACAATGTTCAAAGATGACACATTCCAATGGAGGTTGGCTTATTTAACTGACATATTTGACTCCTTGAATGAGCTAAACTTGAAAGTTCAGGACAGAAACAACACTATAATAAGCAATTATGGTTATAGTCAGGGGTTCATATCAAAACTTTGGAATCAAAAATTGACATCTGAAAATGTTATATATTTTTCTCGGCTGTTTGAAGCAATTAAAAATAACATACTGGACGCAAATTTAAAAGCTGGCATAAAAACTCATTTGCAAGCGCTGGAAGACGAATTTCGCCGATACTATCGAGACATCAATTCAGAGTCACCAATATGGCACATGACAAGAAATCCATTTGTTGTCGATGTGTCACAATTACCAGAAGAAGTTCAGGAAGTATTTCTAGAAATGAAGGCTGATTCGTCCATGAAAGATGTCTTCCATCTTTCAACATTGGAGAAATTTTGGATTTTTGTTAATTCGACACTTGCCTCTCTTGCTTTACGAATACTAGTTCCTTTTTCTTCAACTTGTGAGACAGGCTTTTCTGCTCTAGTTTTAATCAAAATTAAACAGCGAAATCGTCTTGATGTCGATAGCGACCTGATGACAGTTCTGGCAACAACAGAACCTAGAGTCAACCAACTGGTACAGGACATGCAATCTCAAGTGTCTCATTAGTACCTACTCTTATTTTATTCAAGTTTTTCTATAAAAAACATTTATTAGTTTGTTTAAACTTTTAAAATTCCTTTATTAGAATTAAAATAAAAGTATTTGTACCTTTATAATGTGAGTTTTTTGTATTAATTGAAAAAGTAAAGGGGAGCATGAAAATATAATTTATAGTCCGGGGAGCTTCAACAAAAAAAAATAATTGTTCGAGTATGGGATAATATGTTACCTGGGGTGTATCATCTGCGACATTAATCGCGGTGGTAGCAATACCATGGCTACGAGGATGTTGGTTCCTGTAGTCCCTACAGTTGCCGTATCCCATATGGTCGCAGGAACAGGGGCAGGTTCGGATGTGCTGGCGCAGCTCTGGGTCGAGCGGCGGCAAGCCGCGATTCACCATCCGCGGAATGGTGGATGTCGTCGCCGTCGAGGAGGTCGCCTCCTGGTGATGTGCCTTTGGAGGTGCTGCATCGATCGGGCGTCAGGGGCCCCCGGGGGCTCGTCCGTGCCGTCCGTCCGTCGGACCGGGCCGTCCCTGGGCCCTCCGTGCGTCCGTGTTTGGCCCTTCGGCGTCGCGCACTGAGTGCTGGAGGAGGCTAGGGCAGCGGTGGAGGCGGCCCGGAGCGTCGCGGATCTGCCGCCCCCGCTGCCTGCCCGGACCACCGCTCCGGGACGATTCACGAGGTGCGCGGACCAGTCACACCAGGGACACCAGAACCATAGACCTTTTATTTCCTTGACTAGAGCCTTGCTGCACATGGAAGAGTGTTTCATCAGATACTCCATTAGTTTGCTTTCAAATACCGGGCTTTAGAAATACCTACTAGAACGTACGTTGATAGAGGTGTACATTCTGAAAAATTATACAGGGTGTTAACTTATCCGACAAATTTTAGCCACATATGCACTGTTACGAAAGAAGTTGATTTCTCAGAAAAAGAATGAAATAAAAGTCCTCATCATTCATCAGCACTGAGCAGCAGCAACTGGTTAAAACTTGCTCTGATCCTATTGTACTGGCCATGCACATAACATACTAAAATAAACTATTTTCAGTGCTTTCGAAACTTTAGTAATACATGAATATACCTTATACAGGGTGTTTCACAACTGATTCGACAAATTTTCACCACATATGCACCGTTACGAAAGAAGTTGATTTCTCAAAAAAATAAAAATGTAATGAAGGTCCTACACAAATTAAATTATAAACCTGAGTTTCAATAATAAATTGAAAAATAAATATCTGTATTATGCGTTCATCGTCGTGATATTAGAACATGCAAATGTTGTACCAAAAAACTGACGAAAACAAAATACCGGGAATTTTTGTTTTTTATATTGATAAGAACGTGTAAATAAGGTTTAACATGTATCGTGGGTGATCTGAATGAAGAACGGTCGATTTTTGTGAAGGTAAATAAGAAAGTATTTAGGGAGTTTATGTTTTCAGTTATTTATTAAAAAAAATGGTACATGTGTACACTAAAGAGGCGTTAGTAGACATTGATTTAGCGTACGGAGAAGCAGGGCAAAATTCGCAAGCGGCTTCTCATTTGTATGCACATCGATTTCCGAATAGGCACATATAACATCACGAAACATTTAGTTCAATTGTTTCGCAGGCACGTGCTAGTGGAGATTTGCGCCTCAGACGTGGAGTGGATGGGGGTCGGTTTCGCCCACAACCGTTTTAAATGACGAAGGCGAAATTTTTGATATTGTGGAAGAACATTCGGGAATAGGTACAAGGCATTTAGCCCAACAGATCCCAAAAATATCACATGCAACAGCGTGGCGCATATTACATGAGGCTCAACTGTGCCCTTATCACGTCTAGAGAGTCCAGGCGTTGTTACCTACAGACTACCCCCTAAGAGTAAGATTTTGTGAGTAGATAACCAATCTTCATAATACACATTTGGACCTCACGCAATGGTCCAGACACACTTCCAACATCATTTTTCTTTAAACGTGTAGGCAGGTATTATCGATGAATGTCTAATTATACCGTTCGTATTGCCAGGTCGGATGGATAGTCATCAGTATTTGGAATTTCTTCGCACTGAATTGCCGGTCCTACTTGAAGATGTGCAATTGGCGGTTTGAGCACGGATGTGGTTTCTGCACTATAGGGCACCTCCGCATTTTCGTTTAGAAGTTTGTGATTTTTTGAATCAGGTATACCAGATACGCTGGATCGGAAGGGGTGGATCAATTGCATGGCCTCCATGGTCTCCCGATCTAAATCCTATGGACTTCTTTTTATGGGGATACTTGAAAAAGGATGTATACCGTACTCCACCTTAGAATTTTGAAGAATTGCGTGACTGAATCACAGTGGATGTCGATACTTAGAGCCTTCAGGCACAGCAGGAAGGAGGTGTATTTGAATTAGACGCGCCCAAGCTTACAATGCAGTCAACGGACACAATTTTGAGCAGCTATTATTACATTTTTTTTGAGAAATCAACTTCTTTCGTAACAGTGCATATGTACTTGTCGAACAAGTTGTGGAACGCCCTGTATATCTACAGCTCGGCAGTTGATTGCAGAAGTTGAGCAAAATATGGCATGTATGGTGGTTTGGCCTTAAGTGTGGATATATGTAAAAAATAGTTTGCTGGTTCTTATCTAGACAATTTGGTGCTTGAGTCCACATGTTTGCTGCTCTCTTAGCTAAACACTAGAGATTATGCTGTAATTCATGTTGCACTATGTCAAAAAAATTGATTATTTCGTTAAGCAAAGGCTTATTAACTGCATTTTGACATGGGTTTCGTCCAGGTAAGTCTGTACAGGATTAGGGTAATTATGTTATTACAATCGTTGAAAGATAGTCAAAAAGATCGACGCCTGGGTAGCCCCTGAACTAGCCAAAATCGACATTATGATTCAAGTTTTGGTATATCGGAACGCTACTTGATTGAACTCTTTGGATCCATTTTTGACCAAAAATGTTACTGAAGGCGACGAATGAGTTATTCATCAAGACGTTACATGATGGAAGTCGTAACGTGGACATCAAAAGTCTCTGCTAATAATGTTGAAATCCAATCCGGACAGTGTGGGTGATGAAGTTGTACTTTGAGACAATGAACTCGGGAAAGCATTATGCCTAGATGTAACGGGTGATTTTTTAAGAGGTATAGGATTTGATTTCCAAAAAAAACACAAACAATTTGAAAAAACGATTAAATCTTTATTTGAGTCGATAGAACGGTCGATATAATTTTGGCACACTCTCTCCAACATATCGGCCGGTATCTCACGAATAAATGCTTCAATATTGGCTTCCAGTGCGTCAATCGTTGCTGGTTTGTCCCTGTAGACATTAGCCTTAACATGGCCCCACAAGAAATAGTCCAACGGCGTTAAATCACACGATCTAGGCGGCCAATTGACGGGCCCCAAACGTGAGATAAACTGTTCACCGAACTTGCCTCTCAATAGGGCCATTGTTTCGTGTGCGGTGTGGCATGTGGCGCCGTCTTGTTGAAACCACATGTCAGCCAAGTCCAGCTCTTACGTTCCGGCCATTGTCGTCTTTGAAGAAGTACGGCCCGATGATTCCACCGGCCCATAATCCGCACCAAACAGTGATTTTTTCGGGATGCATTGGTAGCTCTTGCAATGCTTCTGGCTGGTCTTCACTCCAGATGCGGCAATTTTGCTTGTTAACGTACCCATTCAACCAGAAATGAGCTTCGTCGCTGAACACAATTTTTCGATAAAAACGTGGATCTTCCTCCAACTTTGACAGCGCCCATTCACCAAATTGGAAACATTGTGGGAGGTCGTGTGACTTCAATTCTTGCACCAGCTGTATCTTATAAGGTTTTACACCCAAATCCTGTCGCAAAATTTTCCACGTAGTGGAGTAACAGAGGCCCAATTGCTGCGAACGGCGGCGAATCGACATTTCACGGTCATCACTAACACTGGCAGATACAGCCGCAATATTTTCTTCAGTCCTCACTCTACGTCTGCGTGTTGGTGGTTTAATGTCCAATAATGTAAACTGGGTTCGAAATTTAGTCACAAGCTTCCGAATAGCTCCCTCAGTAGGCCGACCAAATTGCCCATAAATTGGAAGCAGTGCTCGATGCACTCTCTTAACCGAGCATGAATTTTGATAGTAAAATTCAATAATTTGCAAGCGTTGTTCGTTCGTAAGTCGATTCATGGTTAAATTATAGACCAAACTGAACTGACTTAGGCAGCAGCCGTGCGCTGTGCGGGTCCGAGTCCCGTCCCAGGAGAAATTTTTCTCTTGGCTATGGATGTTGTGATTGTCCGTAGGTGGTAGATGGTCTCTGACTGTCAAACGCGGAGGTATCACCCGGCGGATCTCGTAGGCGGAGCCAGAATGTGTGCATGTTGCATGCACACGTGTTCCCTCGCCACGATTCACGCGTCATCTGTCAAAAACAGTGTTGCCAAAAAGATACTAGCAAAAAAATCACCCATTATAAAGTGGTCATCGTAAATAGAAAGTGTGTAATTATATACTAGGTGCCATATAAAATGCAATACCCAGAATTATTAGCAGGTAGTATACACTGATGAAATGTTGAAGGGATTCCGAGCCGTACTTTTTTGTAAAAGCTTTACTTTTTTTACTTAATATTCAGTGATTTTTCTGTGTTGGGTCTATTTGTTTCATTGTTGTTTCATTGCATTTCACCCAACTTTCCGAGTTTGAGAGGGGTCCGATAACCGGGTTACGTGAAGTCGGATTTTTTTTTTAAGAAAGAAGGCCGAAATCGACAACTTAGAGGTACTGAATGTCAAAGACAGACTACAGCGCGACATGACCATTATTTGAGGCAACTAGCACTTAGGACCGATTTTCCACAACAACAATGGCAGTTGCGAACCAGTGGTTTGATGCTGTCCGAAGGGCAATAACAATGAGGACAGTTTATCGCCGAATAAGGTCCTTTGGACTGTTTTCATACCATTTCCATCTTTTACTACCTCTGACCCGTCGGCAACGATTGGTATGGAGTAAGGAACGACTTGAATGGAGTATCTATAGAACGGGACTCAGTCGTGTCCAGCCATGAATCCACTCTATGTTTGGGCACACATGATGGCCGTGCAAGAGTAAGGAGGAGACGTAATCCATCGAACGGCATATTCATCGTACTGTGGGTGTTATGGTATGAGATGCCATTGCTTACGACAGCAAGTCACGATTAGTGTTCATTCGAGGCAGCATGACTGCCCAGCGCTATATCCACGAAGTCTTACAACCACATCTGCTTCCCTTTTTGGAAACGTTGTAAGATCCACTTTTTCAGCATTACAATGCAAGACCTCATGTCGCACGTGTTTGTTTAGAATTTTTAAAAGAGTCCGGAGTAAATCTACTTCAGTGGTTTCCACTATCTCCAGACCTTTCTCCTATCGAACATGATGGCCAAATGATTTTGAAAGCTGAAGATTCGAGTGACGAAAGGCTATACCATTTTTTCATACAAAAGTCCCCAGCGTTCAAATCCGCAGTTTCACCAACAATTTGAGAAATGTTTTGCTTCAAATCATTAGGTTGCATAATCTCGCGAGCCGGCGGATATCATTATTGCGAAAAATCACGCAGCCATCGGAAAAAGATGTTTGTGACAATTCCACACTTTCCCTGAATTGAAATTGTGGTATGTTGCCCTACATACAAGCCTGATCGAAAATCTTCATTCGTTACTGAGTATAATGATATTTTGACATATCTACTGAATGGTAGCCAATTTTCAGATACACAGATGTCAAATCATTTCAATTGTTATTAATAATAATTCCCAATCAAATTGTATGATATCCTTTAATCAAAATTCTAAATGGGCGAAATGTTCATTATCACAGCCTGGCTGGTCCCAATTTGCAAGCAGCGACAGTTTCGGAAATGTTTGGGGTAATTCACGAAACCAGTATGTTCCGATATATTTGGATTTTAATTTTTCATACCTTTTGTACAAAAGTGTAAGAATGGTTCGAGAATCACTGACTTTTTAGCTGAAAGGTAAGCAGGTAAACTAGGTTGTTTGATTTCACAAAACAAAAGCTTATAAAACAGATTTACTAGAACGAATTGCGTTTAACCGATCTTGAATATTTTTCCACGGCCGTACTTTTCTTGTGGGAAGTTCTTACCGATCAAAACTCTACATCAAATAAAGATAATTGAAAAAAGTATTGCGGTTGTCACACATCACATACGATAAAACGAAATAGATTCGGTTTTGGTCGATACCTATTGTATACATATTTAAATTTCCCATACAATTTAATTTTCCACCATACTCATACATGCCTACACGACATATCGAGCTCGGTGTTTAATCACAGCCACTAATGAGCCGTTGAAAGTAAAATGATAAAAATAGCGTGATCTGCTCATATCACCCACCAACGCATTTATAATGCAAAAGCGATTGATGTGTGGGGTGATGGATGACTTTAGCTCCGGTGCAGGCAGCGACGCAAACCTTGGAATCTCTTGCATAGATTGCAGATATCAGGATCAGGAACATTGAGAACATATTCTTCATACTTTTGTAGCCGCGTAGGTATAAAAGTAAATATCGGGGCACCACGATAGGAACTTGGTTGGTCTGATTTTTGAACTGACTAATGGTTGCAGAACTGAGAAAAGCCTGCTCAGATGGATTGTTCCACAATCTCAAAATAAAAAAAAGGGGCGGCAGGCAGAAGCCAATTGAGCGGAGCTCTGAGGAGCAAAGCCCGTTGGAGTAGCGATAGAAGAGAGCCAGATCGCTGACTGCTGGTCGGTACAAAAGGGATTGTCCGTTAGAGAAGTATCATTAATCAGGTTCAGCCACCCTTTGAACATAAATGTGAAGTTTTTTGTTTGACAATTGACAAGAAAATGAAGTTATAATCCTAAAAAGGACCGATTTAAAAAAGTAACGTTTTTAATGTCAACGTAAATGCTCGAAATGCTGACCATCACTTTCTATGCACTCCTGAAGCCTTTCATGGGTAGAAAAAACTGCAGCGTTAATTTCGGCTCTCGGCTATATCTAAACTAACAGAAGTTTCCCATAAATGTAGGTCCTAAGATGTACCGTGTGCCGATGTAGCTATATTTATCTCAAGCATTTAGCGTTATTAGAAAAAGCTTATTAATCATTTACCAGCACCTGTGTAATAAGTTTTAAAACTGAGTGCGTTTAAAAGACGTTAAATAAAATAATACTAAGCCTAGAACCATATACAATCGATGACTTTTTTAAGATTTAAATAATATGTTATAGAGTAAGACTTTATCCTTAGTTTTGTTTGGTTGACGTTATTTGTATCACACGTGGTTTACAGCCTTTGTATAGCATTTGTACATATTTGCAAATAAAGATTACTGTTCTTGTTATTGTTATTATTATAATCAAGCGAAAACATTGACAACAGTGATTATAAACATTGACCGCAGTGAACATTTCCCTCTTATCTGTGAGAATCCAGTGACCGAGTGAACGGTGAAAGCAGCCCCATCTGAAAGGAGATTTCTGTTTACAGAAGTGCTACGCCCCAGAAACCTTCCTTCGTGAAAACAATCCACTAGCCATAAAGTATTAACGCAGGTCGTTTGTGAGGTCTGAGCTCATTTGCGGTTGCACAAAAGGGGCTTGCAGCGCCGTTTATACAACAGGCCCGGCAACAGCCTTCAAGGTGCACATCATGGTAATGGGGCGATGACCCACTGCTATTACTGACCGAAATATTGCTTGTGTTATAGTCTGGTATCGCTACAGCTCCTCCATGGAGGATTCGCTGGCTAACAAATATCTATTTCATAAAACTTTCTCAGTATAAGTATTATTATCTCATCTGATATATTTTGGAGCGCACATTTTCAGGATTTTGTAAGTTTTTGTGTAGCAGCTTCAGACTGTCGTTATTCTGAAACCACTCACATTTAGGGTAATGGTGCATATTACGTCATTTTTAACCAGTACATTAAGTTTTGTCTTTATCGGATTTTATTAATTTTCAAAATATCGACCTAAAGTAGACCATCTGAAAGGAAGCAGTTACAAATTGTTCGACAAAGAAAAACCTTATAATAAAGCGGTTAGAGTTTGGTATAGGATATTATCGGTTGAAATTGATATGATTGCTTTCCGTCTCCCGTAACCAAGACCAACTGCAGACACCGCTGTATCGTGCTCATACGCAACTCATCCGTGCGACTTAGGTGTTGGGTCTACGAGCCCCTTCCCACTTCAGTTGGCCCACACAGATTTGTACCAAAATATGCCTTTATAAACTAAGCATGACAAAACTATTTACTTCTAAAACAATTTATTTTCTCAAAAACATTTTAGATACACTTTAGTCGTAAAAAATACATATTTGCAATCACTTAGACCTATAACTAATAGAACATCTGAACAAATAAACAATGTGCGAATAAATGCGCGAAGTTAACAAAGCAAAAATTGAAAGATTACCATTAGGTAACATCACCTTAATTTTTTATTACGGCTGAAATTCTTTGGGGCATAGTGTTAACCAAGTTTTACCAAAAATTTGGTGTAAAACAATCCCATATTTCTTGAAGATTTTGTCTCAGTTCGGTGATTGTACGAGCAGGATGTTGTCGTAGAACCTTTTTCATCTCGTGCCACAAAGTTTCAATAGGTGACAGATCTGGACTGCTAGAAACCCATTTCAAAAGTGGTACATTATTTTCTTCCATCCATTTTATAGCCTTTTTGAGGTATGCCACGCTGCACCATCTTGCTGAAACACAAAATCTTGGCCGGATGTCAAACATTCTTCCATCACTGGTAAAAGCGATTCTTCTAAAATTGCCAAATATTTGTTTGTGTCCACGTTTCCATCAATAAAATGTTTTCTTACTCCTTATGATGACATACTGCCCCAGACCATAATGGATGCTGGAAATTTCACTTTTCTCTTCAGACAGTCAACATGGAATGCTTAATTTCTTTGCGAATAACTCTACTGCGACTGTCACCAACACAAACTTCGAATCGGGCCTCATCACTCCATTGTATTGCACACCATTGTTGAGGTGTCCATTGTCTATGTTCTTTAGCCCATCTAAGCCGATTTTTCTTTTGCAGTGGAGTTAATAGTGGCTTTTCTTTGGCCTATAAACAAGTTGTGCAACTTTAGGATTTTTACTTCACTTTTTTTATAAGAAAACTTACCATGCAAGTGCTAAATCCCAGTTTGTGGGCCTCTCTATGAGTTGTGGACCTTGAAATTCTCCTTCCAACAGCGTCACTCCACAGAGCACTTAATTGTAAATAATTGGCACGCCTTCTTAATGCTCTTCGGTCGGCATTTGTGATATTACTTTTTTCACATATCGTGGCTTAATATTAACTGAACCAGTTACGTTATATCTCCTAACAATATCTCTCACACTGTACCGCGATAAGTCTAACAAAGTTGCAACTTCTGAGTTTGATTTCCCAGAATTAAAAAAATTAATTATCAGTAACCCAATTTTCTCACTACTTAATAACCTTTCCTCTACCCATTTTGAAAACCTTAACTACCCAAAACTATTTTAAACGTATTCTGACAGCTGTGATTAATAAAAACAATTGTCATGGCTTTTATTTTTCACAGCCACCTATGCATTATAGACTTATTTTGCATTGAAATAAAAATAGGGTGATATGCTGCAAATTTGATTAGGGAGTGATAAAGTTGGTGTTTTCTACTATATATTATCAAAATATTCATTAATTTCGTTAATATTTTAAACCTATAACACCCTGCTACATTTTTATTATTTATGTTTTATAAGAAAAAAAATAAGATTTCAATAGTTGGGTCAACTGAAGTGGGAAGGGGCTCGTAGCTTAGAGACAGACGAAACGGGAAGCAAGCAGGCTGTGGAAGAATGGAGTATATGAAAAGATTCAAATGTTGAACCACGCAAAATAAAATGACTATTAAACGAAACAACGTTTTCAATACAGCTTACGCATTGATAGAATTCAAACCAGGAAAGTACATGGATATGACATTTTAGAGATAGTAAACTCTGGAAAAATTTTGTTTTGATGTTTCTATGTAATATTTATTTGTCGCACTTATCGCACAAATCAATTTTTTTTCGGTACTCTGTTTTCGAACTTCAGCTTGTCAAAAATAAGGTACGATGAGTTTGATAAGATTTCCGTCATTGTCACTGTGAGACATTCAAAGAATAATTTTGAAAAGATAGAACGTGTGTGGTGAATTCTAAGGCTGCTTTTCTCGGGAAATAATCAAAGGTAAGTTTAGTTGTTCCCAATGCATCGTATAGATTAAGATCACTTTGGAAGCACAACCGTACATTTTTTTAGCTGCTCACCTTGGACAAAATCTTGCAGGTGCTAATGGTAATAGGTAGGATATTTATCACATAGGTGGTGACACCACGATCGAAGGAACTATTAGAGGCTGTCGCATCTGTATGAGATATGTGTATACAGAGTGTGAAACTTCAGCGAGAATGGTGCTTCTCTAGATGCGATCTCAATGCTTGCTCCTGCGCTTTGAGTAATCAGTAACCCAAACCCACATCTTTTCTGGATGAATTCATTTCGAATTATTGGAGTTCAGATCATTCCCGAATTCTTTTAATTCCTAGAACCTACTGTCACAGCACTCAGTCGAAAACACGGATATCTTGATTCTAAACCGTGGGAAAATGTATATTTTTCCGCTATCTGTAGTATCTATTTAATCGGCGTGAGACAAAGTAGATTCCTATCGTGGATTATCTTTTATCTTTTTTCGGTATTATTTCTTTATCTACTTCTGATATATACAAAACTGCATATATAAAAGTACATATCACTAGCATGGACATGCACTGCATTGTAGAAACTCTTATTTGATTTATGAACTTAAAAACAGGAAATAACTGAACTTTATAGCTTCATACGATTAGTGTAAGTTCAGCTGTTTGAGCACTCAACATAGCTGAGAGTATTGATGGTAAGTATAACTTATTTCTACAAATCTATTAATCCAGTCTTTTTGAGCTCCACTTCCACCACGCTCATAGATTGTTAGAAAGTTGGAAAAAATATAAATATTATGTTTTTAATGATTTGAAACCTTTCTAGGTTTTCTGTTGATACCTAAACTGTCACTTCATCATTATTCAGAAATGAAGAAGCACTGCATTACATCACTTCCAAAACTTGAAAATTTTAAAATAGTTATAGCTGATTTGCCCACTACTAGGACAAAAATAATAATAATAATTGAGATATTTAAAAAAAGTATTGTTGATGTATCTCGATCAAGTTATGATTATATGACTTTTCATTGGGATGTTATGGATATAATTTTCGTATCCATTTTAATATAAATCCACCAATCCCAAACCGCAGATAAGTGTTACACTTCAAGGTTAGTTATTTATGGTCTTGTAAGTACCTTTATACTCAACTGGCTCAATAATGTTTACTAGTCAGATAAATTAAGCTATGCAATTATCTCACAACATACTCTTTTTCACAAAAAAACACTCAAATCATGAACCATTTGGAGGTACACAGAAAGCACGCTATCATAGTGAAACCCACAGGCAAAATGGATGCCGGTAAATGGGCCGGCTCAGGTCCGCTTGTCGCTCGGGGTCACACGCACAAGCGCCGTAACCGAAAATATTTAATGAATATTATCTAAATAATGGAGTTTTAATATTTTCTATTGATTGAAAAGTAAATATTTGATGAATATTATAAAGAAATGTTGTATTTAAAATATTTAGAAGATATTGAATAAATACATAATAAAAATATTACATCCCAAATATTTATTAAATATTTGTTTAAGATAAAAAATATTTAAGTAAGATAAAAATATTGAGTAAATATTTAATGAATATTTCGTGCTATCGGGGAGGCAGACACACCGTCAGGTAGACTTTGATTTTTGCTCTACACATTAGAGATTAGAGGAACATGGAAAATGTAATGCTCGGATTTGTGCTTATGTGTCAGTATGAAATAATTATATTTGCAATGCGAATATAAGCACTTTTAGTCAATCAGATCAATCCGATGTTCGCCCATTTTAACAAATTTTTCCGACACCTCTTTCAATGTAACCTCAATGTCAAGTCGTAACTTGTACTGAACTGTCTGTTCACTTTTTCGTGGTGGCTCCCCTCCAGCCCCTCCTCCACCGCCACTGCTCATTGCTTAATTATGCACATGGATGTTTTGACCACGGCCTAGAATTTATTAGATGTCGTAAAGAGATATGTTGCCAAATTTGATTACATTAAAAAAAGAACCATTGATTCTCAATGGATAGAGCCACTTGTCAGGCTATTTGTTTATTCCTACCATATACTTTGTAGATTAGGAACTGATTTCCCATACCAGAGGTTAGCAACCACTAATTTAAACGTTTCTCCATCTTTCCCGATCAGAAAAATTCTACACCACTCATGTTAGTCCAATCCTTCCACCACCCTTTCCCCTAAACAGGTACTGTAGATGAACACAAACTTTTATCATATCTATCAGCAATGCCGATGATTCATATCATAAAGTTTCACATGGCAAAAGTTCTACCGTGTATTTGATAAAATCTAATCGTAGTTATTATACATGAGAAAAGTGAATCAGAGAGATTATCAGTGTGGGAAAATGGAAAAAATTATCAGATGTTGTTACATTTGCAATTTATCATCAATTGTGAAGTATTGTGTAGGTCAGTTTAGCTCAATTACAAATCTAATAAAGTGAGTGGAAATTATTGTTTTTAAATTAGTAATACTGCACATTATTTACTTGCAGATTAATTCATTGTTGTGCGTGCATGGTTCCACTACAGTCTACTATGTCTTGTAGTCTAATCATATTAGACGAAAATACCCCTGGTTTTGCGAAATAATTGTAAAGTCTGGTTTTATTGCTGCAAGTTGTTCAAGGGGGTATTCAAGACATGGACGCATAAAATAGATCCACCAATTTTTGTGAGAAAACTTTGTTTAGAAGAAAAAACGTAACCTTTGTCTTTCGCATGAAAATAACATTTATCTTTCGGAATGATTTGGAAGTCATATCGGCAAGGTAAGCACGTGTATTTTGCTATTAAATGCTCTTTGAACGAACCTTGTATATAGCTCACTAAGCTAGAAGTGATGGCCGGAAAACAGGTGTTTTGGAATAAGGAATTAGTAATTCCCAAAAAACTACTTGACCAATATATTCCAATTTTGTTGTTGTTATTTAGAAGTATGAATCCTACGGATTTGGAGAATTTCAAGCAGTTGCATGAAATTATCGTCGCATTACCAACAATTGTCGAAACCTGCATTTTGCCTCGTCTTTCTGCCATAACATTTTTGTTATTAGGCTGATCTTCTTACGTGTGGTCTCATTATGTAGGTCTCATAAATACCTAAAAATCTCATTTAAAAAGTTTTTTCGTTAGTGTCAACACTTTCGATTAAATCCCAAAAATCACGTTTTCTCATTCTTTGTTGTCAAATAAAAGGTTTTTACATACCCCCTTGAACTACTTGCATCAATAAAACCAGACTTTACAATTATTCCGGGGTAACTTGCTAATATGATTAGACTATTAGTAGTTAGAAGTCTGGGGAGCCAATAGTGAATAATAAAGCGTACAGTGCTTTTGAGAAAGTCCCTTTACTTATTTTTTAAACCGGTCAACTTAGCAAGCTGAGATTTAGGATGATGACATTAACGCACGAAAACTACATTTGATGTAAAAATAACAGTCGAACATTTCAAGATGTAACATTCTTTTAAACGGAGTGGGAGCTACGTAATATCTTATTTTCAAGTTCCTTCTGGGACAAGGTTGAGCGTCAGGTTGAGGTTATAGACTACTGTTAAAAATCTTCAAAATGAGGTATCACACGACCGCCCATTCAGCTTGAAAAATGTTTCGAATTGGCGTCCAGATGACGTTTTGGAGTACCCAAAGAGCAGAACTACATGAGGGGCTGTACTGACTTATCTCTCAATAGTTCTAAAATATTCCAAAATATAAAATTCCATTGTCAAACTGACACAATGAGAATGACAGGATGCAATTCAAAATGGCGTTATTATTTATCTCGGAGAGAGAAATGCTATTTCCCAATGAGGAGTTGCGGTTACTAATGATCATTTCTCGAGTTAGTAGTGCAAAAAATATAGTACTCATGCATCAGTTTCATGATCGCAAATTTAAGCTTGCTAACTTCACCTGTACCAGAAATAAGTAGAGGGGGGGCTTTTTGAAAACTAATTTATCATAGTAGTACCCAAAGATTTCTCAATGGGCAACGTCACTTGTCGCAACATTCTGCCGTTGTTACCATATTCTTTTCCGTAGATTTTCAGAATAATTTAGAGAGTAAAGCAATTTTTACAAACTTACTTGTCTCGTACTTTGCAGGATTATCCAACACCGGTCGCTCCTTCAAAGATTTTTCTGTCGCCATCGCAAATCAGCAGATGCTTCTTATGCAAAGAATACCTTTCTGTTGAACCAATAACAAAAACTCCTGATTCAGAATACATATGCGGAAGATGTCACACTCAATCTGAAGGCAATATTGCTGACTGCTACAATGCTTCAGGTCACCTGTTTCTGCCTTGTAGATACGACATCCAAGGTTGTATGACGTTTATTAAATATGGAGATGTTTTATGGCATGAAAATAGATGCAGATTTAAATCGATCACATGCCCTGCGGTTGGTTGTGATTCAAAAATTGCTAGGACAAACATGTTGCTACATTTTAGGAAAATGCATCAAGAGCTTATCTTGACAACTAGGGAGATATCATTATCAACACTCAGTAGATTTGAAAATAGGCTGTATGTCCATAACGATCAAATTCTATTAGTTCAAACAAGAATCTCCAACACGTTTTTATATATCAGACTTACAAATGTCCAAGAAAAACATATTTACAGTACGAGATTATTTTACCGAGTGAAGTTGCTTGACAAAAATATACCTGTCCCTCTATATGTTTGTAAAGTACCTGTAACTGAAGATATGCTCAAGCTCAACTTGAAGCTCCTAAATACGCAAGTATATTTTGACATTTATGACAGAAGATACGAGAAGTTAACACGCAACTTCACCAGTATTCCTTTGACTAAGTTGAGGTGTACTATTTGTCAGTTTTATACTTTACCAACTTCTTACACATGTACTAAAATGCACATCTTTTGTGAAACATGTGAAAAAAGGCTGAAAATCTGCAATATATGTCAAACGCCTTTAAAACAAGACAAAGTCTTCTCACTCAAATATATTGGAGCATTCATCAGTATTCCTTGTTGTTATAGATATTTAGACTGTAAGTTTGGAGGAACGCCACAAGATGTCATTAAACACGAGCGAACATTTCATGTTTTTAATCCAACTGAATATCAAACTGTTAATCCTGGTCAAGAGATCTTGTTAGATTTGAGCCATGACAGCTTCGAAGAAACATATTATAGTTATTGTCAAGGAATGTCGATCAAATTTGTGATCAAGTATACCAAAGGTATTAGAATGACAACTTGTGTCATGGTTAATGATCAACTAGACGTACGTTTGAAGTATGACTTGGAACTATCCACTGAAAGCCGAAAGCTGGAGTTCGAAGGTCAGATTGTTGGTTTATGTTTCCAAAATGGACCGGAATGCTCAGTTAGTGTGCCTATGGAATTACTCAAAGATATGGATAGTTGTGGGAGATCAAAACTTATATTTAGACTGATTGCATATCGCTGACGTATCAGAACAATAACACTTATCACTGCAATTTATGCAGTTTACTGTGATACAGATAGTTTTTTGTTTACATATGTATTTAAATAAAAATTGTAATATTTACCTCGTTTGATTGTGTTACCCTAAACCTATAAGCCTGAAGGGTAACATATTTCAAAGTTCCTTAACATTATTATGGCGGTTACCTTAAGCATGCATGTAATGTATGGACATACATTACATGCATGTCTGCCATTTCCTGAAAAGTGTGCCATAACATTTTTTTAGCAAAAATTAATAAGTCAAGTCAAGTGACATGCAAGAAAATGGTTTTTATTTTTTTCTCAAAAACGAAGTGAGATACGAAGAAAATACAAGAGACAAAGAAGTTGTATTTTTAGATGCTTAATCAAACAATAAATATTAAAGTTACAAAAAAGACAGTGGCGTATATTTTTTTCCATAATATTCGCTAAGGTGCCCTCCGGGACGCCACTGGACCAAATAATTTTAATCTATTAAGGGCTAAATTAGCCTTTTAATGCAACAAATCAGATATTAATAAATAGAACATTTTTAAATTTATCACCTTGTACCTCCGGATCCATGTTTATCGAAACTTTTTTCATATTTTTTAACAAGGAATCACGCTCTCAAATATCTCCGTCTATTTTTCGAAGAACCTGTATATTAGACCATGCCTAACTCAAAGGCTGGATCCACCCTGAAGCCCCCTAGAACTTTTTCTGGATACGCCAGTGGTAACTACTGTGAAGAAACTGGGATATACGTTAAAGGTAGGGAGTATGTTTTGATATCTATAGTCTGGTACAAAACGGAATAATACATTATATACTTCTGCTAAAGTAGTCTGCCTTTGAACACGGTGCGCTCCTATTTTGCCGATATAGAGACACATCCGCTTAGCAGTGACTTACGATGTGTTATGTTGCCCTCTTCCGTTTTGGCACCCGAGTATAGCCTGGTTACTTCGTACAAGGAGTTGGCTTCATTTACCTGGGGTGATAGAGTCCCGACTACATTATTGACGCTTGATGTTAACTTGTTATAAGCCACCTAGATCGGTAGAACCAAAAGGTATATTGAACTCACGAACATGGCGTCAATAATTAGATTATGTTCGGCCTATATCCAAAATTAACATCATAAGACCTGGATTTGAAATAATGACCAAGCGATTGCATGTAAGATATAGTTAACATCCACGTAGGTTTCTAATTTTCATAAAGTACATTTTTATTTTTTTTCCATATACAGTGGAGTAATTTGAGGAAGGCTACTACATCAAATTACTAAAGTGGGACAAATGAGCCTGTTTTAAAAACAAAAATAATGGCTCGGGTATATATGAAGAAATTAAATAGAAACTTGACTATATGTACCCGAGTAAAGATTTTTTGGGATGAAATTTTGTTTGCACCTTCACCATATTTGTAAATGAGATAAATAATCACTGGTGCATTTGTTTCACTATCAAATATGTGTGACAATGATCTCTAATGCCGGTCACACACTATCGGGTACATCTGACAGGTACGCCTGAACAGTTACCCCTGTCAGGTGTCCCTGATACTACCAGGAGCACAGACACTCTTCATGTAGACCTGTCGAGTTTCTCAGTTCACTTCATGGATTCTCCAGCAGATAATCAACTCTTTCTCGCCCCATTTTTGAGAAACGTAACAACAGACGGATGAAACGCAAACAATGGTGTAAGGACTGGTTGAAGAGAAGAAATAAATTGACTCATATCAATCTCCTTAATGAATTAGGTCATGAACCATCTGGTTATAACAATTTACTGCGCATGAACGAATAAGTGTAGAACGAGTTGCTGTCACTTCTATCCCGCTTGATTAAAAAGAAAGATACACAAATGAAAGCAGCTATATCCTCACACGAAATACTGACTGCTCCTTTCGAACATTGGATCTCAAACTGTTGAATTTTTTTAACAATGGTCTCGTTTGCATCTGGCTCTATTTCCTTCAATTTATTCGCTAATTTCCTGTATGCAGCATTTCGCTTGTCTCTATTACGATAGTCATTATCTTTCACTTTCCACAAGCAAAGTTTACTTTTATAAATTTCAATGAAATGACCAAGAACTTCGTCATTCATAATTTAAACTGTCAACATAACGATTGTTAAATACTGAGACCTGATCAGGCTTCACCGCCACACACACATCAAGTCTACTCGCCTGTCGGGCAGAACTGATTGAATTTTCAGTTGTCAGGTCACCTGAGAGAATACTTATTCTCGCCACACCCTATCGGTACACCTGACAGGTATAACTGTTCAGGCGTACCTATCAGGTGTACCTGATGGTGTGTGGCAGTCATAATAGGCACGCAATATTGCGGGAGTCAGAAATCTCTTAATAAAAACGCCTTTCACTGATATCAAACATGCAATATTTACAGCCAATCCCATCCTACATACATACAAATAAGTTTCTGAAAGAAAACGAAATTTGAGCAGTTTTTATTTATTCCTGTTTTGTTTTTTACGTAACTCCGCCACCACTGGATCCTTTTTTAAAATCCAGCATTTTCGTCCGCGGCTTAGTAGCAGCCTTGTGCCAAATTTCATTCAGCGAGAGAGAGAGAGAGAGAGAGAGAGAGAGAGAGAGAGAGAGCGACAGATAGACAGGGCATCTGAAGTGAGTGACCGAAAAATCATATTTCATTTCCCAGATGTTTCGCGATTACAATACTTCCTCTCTAGTTGGCGTGGAAGTAAACATTTAAATTGATCTTGTTTAGCTTTAGCAGGTAAGCTTTCGCCGTCCGTACAATATTTGTTTATCTCATCGAAGCAGTGATTACCTCACCTGATATTTTTCAATGCTTGTTTTTCTACATAACAGCATGCAACAATAAGAGCTCATCACCTTCATGCTTCGCGCCTTAATCGACAACCGCATTTTCGCTGGCAGAATAAGGTGGATTACATAAAACACATTTTCTTTCAGCGTTATTGTGCAACGTAAAGCCTGCGTCACATTATTATACAATGAGAGGATTTTCCAGTGACACCGCGATCCATAAAAGAAAAAGTTCGAGTCGCTGCAATGTAGGGCAAGGGAAAATCAATTCCACTCACACTCCATGGTAACAGATTCATTATGAGTATCTTTGACAAAGGAATATCGGGTGCATACGGATGCTTTATACTGGCATCCTACTTCTGGATGTGTTGAAGATGCGGCTCAAGGGCCTCTATGAACTGATCCAAAAGGCCCTCCCCTTCTGGCTCCTAAAACTTTTGAAGTTATCTCTTGAAGGTAGGGAATTCCGTACCAAAATTAAGGGTCTGTCAACAAGTGCCGAAATCCCTCAAAGTACTCGCCTTAGACCAGTCATTTATTCGCTTCTTATTCATGGACTTTTGCTCCAGCAATTGAAAAGTATATTTCTATGTTGATGACACTGCTATAATGGCCCAGTAGTGTTCCGGGAATCTGGTTCACGAAAGGCTGAAAAGTGTGGTGGACGAGGTATTGGAATCGGAGAATCAGTGCGAAAACTAAAAAACGTAGCGGCGCCCTGAAGCGATAAAAACCTACCCTAAGCTATGTAGAATCTCAAAATTAAGTTTGATCATCGAAGTTCGGTTATACAGGATGGTTATTAGGCCAGCGATCACTTACGCATGTGTGGCTCGTTGCCCATTCTGCAGGTTTTGAACAGAGCCTTGCTCACAATCACTAACGACCCATGGTGTATCTCTAAAGAGACCCTGACCTAAGGGACTACATCAAACAACAGGCGAAACTACCTTATAGCCAAGCGCAATCGCATAGCAACGCTTTGCTAAGTAGACTACACAGTTCGCAGGCTCACAAGACCGCGGTCGCACTGTGAACAAAATTAAAATCATACAACTTTTGGTCTAACCAAAATTTCATTTTTCACAACCAATCTCAAAATTCATTTTATTATTATTTTAAAATTCCCTAATATTAGTTATCAATGTCAAGGCAGCCCTCAAGCTGGCGTACATCCTCCTTCCTCCCTTTCTCTCTTCTTCCGCGATTGCTCACTGACGTTTTTGGTGTCTGGCCAACCAGACTTGACAGACCTACTGGCCTATGATATTTTAACCAAGAGCAGATTACCTACAGACCGCTCTGACAGACAATGATGAATAGAAGATAAAGCTGTGGAGTAACCCACTTACAATGTATAAAGATTCCAAACCAATAATTGGTTGTAGTGGATCCTCTAACTAAACGATCAATGCTCTTGTAGCAATATTTGGCTATAACTGTAACCCAGGCTATATCTCGTCTATATTTCCGATATTGCCTGCAATCTGTAGACACATACACATTTTAAAAAGTATTCATCAGAAGAACTAAAAAAATATTGCCGCATGTTGCTGGCTACTCTATAATGTAGTGAAAATATTGAAATAAATATTGACACAAAATAGGCAATCGAAAAACGAGAAATGAATCTGGAGTCGGCGAGCTGTGGTCATGTTTGCTATTCATGTCGCACTACCATGCGCAAAACTTTTGCATCATAAATCTGATTTACATCTTTACGATTGACAGCAATTTGCATTCAGGCATTCAAAGTACCGGGTCGATCTCTGTGATAGAGTTGAATATCGGTTTCCTACGAAAGAAATGGATATTATTTTAGAAATAATTTTGTGCAGCATAGAAGCGCATATACATTTTCTTGTGTGTCCAGAAGGATCAACTTCCATTGCGCTATGACATTACTCTGCACCTAACCTTTGCAACCTGCTGGTCTTTATTACGAGTGCGGTTCAATAAGTACCCGTGTTTGACGACAGAGGGCAGTCCTGGGGGAAGTTGATGTTATCATCGTGTGCTGCCGTCTGTCAAACGACGGCACAACAAATTTCAGACTGATTGATATGTTAGTTTGGATTTGGCAGCTATTCGAGTAACAAGAAAAAGAGCAGTATCGTTCGGTAATTCGCTTTTTGTTTTTGAATGGGAAAAAATGCGAGAAGATACAAGCAAAGTTGGATGCTGCTTATGGGGACACTTCGCCAACTATGACCACAGTTAGTTATTGGTTCAACGAATTTAAACGTGGACGTACATCAGTTTTTGATGAAGATCGACCAGGACGCCCGGGAGACGTGGTTACCGAGGAAATCATTCAAAAAGTCCACGACATGACTCTCGCTGATCGACGAACGAAAGTGCGCGAAGTAGCAGAGGCCGTAGGAGTGTCGTCCGGAACGGCAATCAATATTAAGTGTTAACTTCGAAGCAGTGTTTAGAGCAATTTAAGCGAAATCCGAAGGAGTTTTTGTGTCGAGTTGTCACCGTCGATGAAACCTGGATTCATAATTACACACCAGAAACTAAGCAGCAATCAAAACAATGGTTTTCTACCGGTGAATCTGCTCCAAAGAAGGCGAAGGCGGTCCCATCGGCCAGAAAGGTCATGGCGACGATTTTTCGGGATGCGAACGGCGTCATCCTCGTGGATGTTTTTAGAAATAGGAAGAACGATTACTGAACAATACTGTAGTGAGTTATTGGACCGCTTCAACAAAAAAATTGAAGGAGACACGGCTATTTTTGACGAAAAAGAAGGTGCTGTTTTACCACGATAACGCACCAGCACATTCATCCGGGTTGTCGCCAAGAAACTGCATGAATTGCGTTATGAAGTGCTGACGCACGTATTCACCCGATCTGCCCCCCTGAGACTTTTCCTTGTTCCCTGACATGAAGAAATGGCTTGCGGGGGAAAAATTTAGCGCAAACTAGGAAGTCATCGCCGAGCCAGAGGCGTATATTGGAGAGTTCGACAAATCCTTTTTTTTGGGGGTGGAACGGTGGAAAAAGTGTATCTTTCTAAAAAGGGATCATGTTGAAGAATAAAAAGAATTTTTTTTGGAAAAAATTGTGTCTTCATTTCTAACACGGATACTTATTGAACCGCCCTCGTATATATGCGCCTAGGCTTCAAACAATGAAATTTGCCAGGAAGGTCTGATGTGCCTAGATTTTCTGTCAGCAAATCAGCCGTTTGACTGTGTGATTTGGGCGGTTCCACTGTATGAGGGATTTACTGATTACTTCCTCAAATGTTAGCGTCAATCCGGTGACAAAATTCTTTTCTACCGATATGCCAACGTATTTCGTTTCTCTAACTTCCTTTCATGATGCGGCTGTTCTTAGGTGTGCCTGACAACCAGGCAGGCTTTACCTTCTCCATCTAACCAACTCGGTACATTGAGAACTGACCATGTAAATTAAGAATGTGCAAACAACGAACGACTTTTTAAAAAAGCGACTTTATTTAACAGAAGACGAATGAGTACTGGTCACCTTGGTTTACATGCATCTCTTACTTATAACCTACGCTAGAACAAAGGAATTGAAAAGTGCAAACCTAAGCAACTCTACATATTAGATCATCATCATAGCAGTGCCGTAATTCCTCCCTCTTCAAGAAGATTGAACCTCCTGGTTCAAAGGAAAAATCTGGTTAAGTTCAATGTCATTTTTGACTGATTGATTTTTTGGTTCTTTTTGCTTCAAAAGAGAGAGCAATTGTTTTTTTAAACAAAGTATAATTACAACAAATGTTAAAATACATAAAATAGTTACAATGCTAAACGTGGACGTTTTGTGTGAAAAATCTAAATTTTTTAATTTATCGTGTAATAAAACATTATTCAATTGTATGTCCGAATAATCCTTTACATCAGTATTTTCAAATAACATATTCTTATCATAGTTCACCATAATGTTAGGTATGTATAAAGGTTTCGAAATATCAGAAATCTTCAAATACTCAGTATGATCAATAAATGTTTTACAGTTTAAGCTGATAATAAAAGAGGAATCAATTTCTTTTCTTTCTTTGGTACAATCTTCATATACTGGAATATTCTTGTTAGTATTCACTAAATAGTTATCATGTTTTAATTGAATTACTTCTGAAAATGAACCTTTTGCCAAGAATGTACAATTTTCAACTTTAAGTAAGTTACAACTGGAATGGATTAGTATAGTACAGTAAAAATATTTATTACTCAATAATTTGCATTCATCACAAAAATGTATAGTTTCATTTTCGATAATATTTTTATGTTTCAATACCAGAATATTATTTTGGTGTATAATGGGGTATATATTGGAATATATAAAGTTACCAGTAACTGTTGGTATGTGAAGAACAAATATGATTTCTTCTTCGAGGACTATAATACTTAATTCACATAATTCGAAAAATTCAAAATTGTGCAGTTTATCAAGTGGGAGAAGTTCATTTTTGTCAAATAGATCACTTAATAACGAATGGATATAATTAATTTCAGTCTTACTCAGCTGTAAGAGATTTATGCCCTGATTTGTACTCAGGTTAATGGTTAACAGTAAGTGTGATAAATAATTAGAAAATCTTTGAATAATTATTATCTCATTCAAGACATACTGAGAATTAGCGTATTCGCTATGCAATTTGTTGAGGTTATCCAAATTATCTCTCAAATTTTTCTTTATAATTAAAGTGTTATTTTCAAACCTGTCTTGTAATTGTTTTGCTACAGAGACGGTTCGGGAATTTTGTAATGATAAATTATCTTGATTTTCCTTCAGAATTTTCATATTTTCCATTATTTCGTCTAGATCAGATTGATCTAAATTGCCTGAAATATATTTTATGACGGAACCAAGACCATTAAATAATCCACGCTTAACTCGTTTAAATTTTAACATTTCATATTTGTCTAAAAGCAAATTGTATTCATGTTCAAGTTGTGTTATCAACGTATCATCTATTCTTTGCTTTGCAAAATAGACATTTGACGTTATTTGCTTGATATTTTCATTAATGAGAGTGAGATTTATATGAAAAAATGTCTTATGGTACGCTTTTAGTAGATAGGCGTTACCTAGCTCTTGCTTAAAATATGGTGCTTTATTCTCGATCAGCTGGATCTCTAGACCGGCTAGTTGAAGGGCCTGGATTAGGATCCTGAAAGTTAGAAATTTTGCGTTGCGGTTTCACTCTATTCAGTCTATGCTTTTTTCCTTTAGTGCGCAAATTAATATGGACATTTTCTTGTTCGTAAGAGGTCTCTTTAGAATACAGGGGTTTTGTTTTATGTGAACGATCTAATGCAGATTTAAGATATACTGGACCTTCTAAGGTTGGAATTTCCTTATTTCGATTTTGATTAATTTTTTCTAGTCTTTCCGTTGCCTTATCTAGTACACGGTTCGATAGTTCTTCATAAAAAGGTAGTAATTCTCTGTACCGTTTCTCGTTATATTCATCATATAATTTTGTGGGGGTATCGATCAAATGCTTATTCAAATCGTCGTAAGGACCGTATAATAATGAAAATGGGGTATATGTGGTCGTAGAATGGACACTTTGGTTATAAATTAAGATAGCTGTCGTCATTAGATCAATAATCGAATCGATTTTATTTTGCTGACGTAAAATTTTGAGTTTTTCTTTCAGGGTACTATGAAATCTTTCAAGAGGTGATAATGATGAGGGGTTACCTACACTAGTAACATGACATTCAATTTTGTGCATATTACAGAATTCTTTTATAACTTTTGTGTTAAGTTCACCAGGATCAAAAGTTATTTTGTCAGGATAATTGTGATGGGAAAAGAAGTGTCTGATTTTGTTTAATATTTCGTTAGATAATTTTGATTTTAAATTGTAGGCCTGGGCATATTTACTAAATAAATCAACAAATGTTAAAAATATTTGTTGTTCGACTTGAAAAATATCTAGAAATATATGTTCAAATGGTCTTTTGGCTATTAGAGGTCCTTCCATAGGGAGTTCGATTGGTCGTCTTTCGTATTTTGATGTCAAACAAGTATTGCACTGATTAATGTAATTTGATATTATTTTTTTCATATTTGGAGTGAATGCTTTTTTCTTGAAATGGCTGTAAGTTTCATTGATACCATTATGCGTTTGGCTATGATAGAAAGACAATTGTTCTGTAAATGAGTCTTTTAGTAGGTATATAGGCTTATAAGAAGCTTTAACAAATCTTATACCGCTGTTCGAAAAATACTGTTCTAAAAGTTCGTTAAGTTTAAATTCTAAAAGTTGATTTTCATACCAAATACCATAAGTATGATCGGGCTGAAGATATTCCTTCATGAATTTCAAAAGTTGCTCTGTTTCAGATCCACTTCGGACTGTTACCATTAAAGTACCATTGCAAGACTTTGTTATTTTATACTGATTTTTTAACTGAAAATGTATTCGATTTTTGAAAAAATAAAAATTCTTTTCTTGATACAATATATGATTGATAGGATTTTGTGCAGATGAATGTCGAGTAACATCAGATTGCTCAACAATTTTGAGTCGTTCATCTAACGGCATTTCATCTAATAAATCAATTAAAGGTAAATTATCTTCATTCAAGATTTCATCAAGTTCTTGGGTTGTTAATTCTTCTACAGAATCTACTTGTGGTAAAATGGATAAAAGATCGTCATCCTCTAAAGCGTTAATTTCAATTCTACTGAGCGCATCGGCTACAACATTGTCTTTGCCTTTTTTATATTTAATTGAAAAATTATATTCTTCTAACTGAAGCTTCCATCTAATCAATCGCTGATTGGGCACTGATAAAGAACTCAACCAAACTAGGGGCTTGTGATCACATTCGATTAGAAAATTTTGACCAAATAAATAAGGACGGAATTTTTTACAAGAATCAACTATTGCCAATAGTTCTTTTTCAATAACGCTGTAATTGCGTTCAGCAGAATTTAATGTTCGAGAGTGGAAAGCAATAGGCTTATCATTTTGACTAAGAACTCCTGATAGGGCTATATTGCTACAATCAGTTGTCAATGTAAATTTTTTGGAAAAATCAGGATAAGCCAGAATAGGTGGGTTACAAAGAGCTTCTTTACAAAGTTTAAATGCATTGATATAATCTGGATTATTGATATTGATTTTTTCATCTTTACGTAAACATTTTGTGAATGGCTTAGTCAATTGTGCAAATCCTTTAATAAATTTACGATAATAGTTCATAAGGCCTAAAAATGACTGGATTTCTTTAATCGTAGTCGGGAGAGGATATTCTTGAATTACTTTGATTTTATCTGGGTTTGGAAGTATGCCTTGTGGCGTGATGACATGACCTAAGAATGGAACATCTTTTCTCAGGAACTCAGATTTGTCCAGTTGGATTTTTAAATTAAACTGATTCAGTTTTTGGAATATTTTTCGAAGATGTAAAATGTGTTCGTCTAGGGATTTTGAAAAAACAATGATATCATCCATATAGACAAAACAAAAAACGTTGATATATTCTAACAATACAGTATTCATCATACGTTGAAAGGTAGCAGGGGCATTTTTTAACCCAAATGGCATACGGACATATTCATAGTGGCCATTTTCAACAGTAAAAGCCGTTTTTTCTATAGACTCAGGATCCATAGGGATCTGGTGGAACCCTTGTGCCAAATCAATAGTAGAAAAATACATGCTTTTGCCTAAATTTTCCAAAATTTCTTCAATTAGTGGGAGTGGAAATTTATCTTCAATTGTTATTTCATTCAGTTTTCTGAAATCAATAACCATCCTATATTTTTTAACACCGGATGCATCCATTTTCTTAGGAACTATCCAGCAGGGTGATTGATAGGGTGAATTGCTTTGTCGAATGATTCCATCATTCAATAACTTGGAAACTTGATTTTGGATTTCCTTTTTGAGATGATAAGGATATCGATAATTTTTTACATAAATTGGGTCTTCATTTTTTAACCTAATTTTGTGTGCAGTGGCATTACAGAGAGT
Organism: Acanthoscelides obtectus; assembly: GCA_963669975.1. Classification (NCBI taxonomy): domain Eukaryota; kingdom Metazoa; phylum Arthropoda; class Insecta; order Coleoptera; family Chrysomelidae; genus Acanthoscelides; species Acanthoscelides obtectus. The sequence continues at coordinate 33,629,847 of CAVLJG010000003.1, read as the reverse complement.
TAATGGTTCGTTAGGCTTGAAAAATACCTGTTTGAATTGCTTGCAGAGCTTAATAATCTTTTCTTTTTCTTCAATATTCATATGAGACGTACGAATTAAATTTTCAACACGTATTTTGGATTTTTCAGTAGAAAATGGAGATTCTTTTTCAATTAGAAAATCATCAAGAGGTTCAGATAAAAATGGGTTGGAAACATCAAGAAGATTTATGTCAATTGGATATTGAATAGCATTATTTTCTACGTTACAGATACATTCGGGAAAATATTCGTCAGAATTTTTGAATTTCAAAGGTGGAATAACAACAGAACCATTATCCAAATTTCGGATAATTAATGATTTTTTCGGGTAACTATACTGAACTGGATTGTTTTCTCGAATTGGCTTAAAAGAAGTGTTATAAGTAATTTTACATTTATCAGTAATAATCTGATGTTTAGTCAAATCAATAGAGCAATTAAGCTTTTGTAAATCATAGAATCCTAATAAGCAGTCATAACGTGAATGCCAAGGAAGAATTAAAAATTCAATTTCAGTTTTATTCTTCCATTCAGAAAATATGGGAATTTTACAGGCATATTGACCTCTAAAATTGGACGTACATGAATTAATTTCAAAAGGATGATCATAAATACGATCTGGAAAATATTTAAAAGCAATTTCTGGATTGATCAGGGAGGATGATGCACCAGTATCGATTAAGATGATAAGATTAAACTGAGAACAAAAAATATACGGAAGGTGGGTTTTTTGATAATTATTTATATCTAAGTCAAATTTTGAGACTGGCTCGTCGAAGGAAAATTTTCTTCGTCATTGTTTTCAAAATAAGATTCATCGGGGATATAGTCTGAATCGAAATCTTGGGTATATTCCTCAGATTCATATTGTGGCGTTCCTGCAAAAGTTTGTTCTTCCTCATTTTCAAGATGAGTAATTTCTTCGACATAATAATGGTTTGGTTTGGGACCTACTTGAAAGGCATTAACTCTAGTGGGCATTTGTTGACGATATGGGTTTTGCTGGGGTTTCGGTGTGCGTGCTGTAGATACAGACATAGGTATAGGATTACTTTTTTGTTGACCTGGAATGGGTTTTTTGGAAAAAACATTCTGTGGTGGTCTGAAAGCTTGAATGTTTGTAGGGTAATGAGGTTTAAAATTTTGTTTAGGTGGTGGTAGTTGCGTGGGACCTGTAGGGAAGGTTTGTTGTGGCTCTAGCCAAGTTTGACTATTTTGGGCTCTAAACTGATTGGGCTTTTGAGAAAAATTAAAATTAGACCTTTGGAAATTTTGATTTGAAGCTTGTACTTTATTCTGAGACTGAGGCTGTTGTCGTTTATATAGGCTCGTTCTTAAGAAATTTTTGTAATCAACTTGCATTTGCAAATTATCATAATCACGACAATATTGAACACAAGAATCAATTGTAGTAGGATTTTGCTGTCTTACATAAGACCTATATGGTTCATTCAAACCAGAGATAAAGGAGCTCAAAGACTGTCTATCATAGTCTCTCAATTTAAAAGCGATATGATCGGGATTATCATGGTATTCTAAATTTGCAAATTCTTTCAGGCTCTGTACCTTAAATTTAATTTCTTGATAAAAGTCTTCATATTTTTGGTTAGGTTTCTGAACTGACGTATATAAGGCGGTGAGAAGAGTTTCTTCATTTCTAGGATCTTTATATTTGGATAATAATAATGATTTTAAATCTGGCCAGGTTCTCGGACTAGTTAGATGCACTAAATCTCTTACTTCGCTTTTCAGCTGAGAAATAACGTATTGGAAAGCATACGAAACAAAAGGTGTATTAACAAATTCTGCAATAAACTTTTCTGAATTATCCAAAAAATAAATTAGATCTCTGTGACCTCCATGATATTCTGGTACCATATATTTAGCTACATTGAATTTAATTTGTAAATCTTGAAGAGACATGGTTGACTGATTAAAATTAAGACGTGAGGGTGTCAAAATAACTTGTCTAACAGGTGTATTTTCGACTACAGATTCAAATTCAGAATCGGACATTAAATATGTGCAATTAAAGTCACTAAATAAGTTTACTTATAGATAACTTTTACGAGTATATATAAATGTAAAGCAATAGAGGGCGAAAAAGTTTTCGAGAAATAAATGGAAAAATCACTGAGTACAGCAAAAATTGTAAATGTTGTTTCTTACGCTACACTGGGCACTAGCAGCTTCATTTGGAGAGATCTGAGATACCTCCTTGGGCCAATACAGCTCCTCCTGGTTGACAGCTTGCCTGCCGTGGATCCAGCACCTCGCTCCTGTCAGTTCCTGTCGTTTTCTCAAGTGTCGTTGCCTGCTCCCAAAATACTTAGCAAGTATTTCGGCCTGGTACTTCGATGGTGATGTGCCTGCTCGGTGTAGCCTTCGAAGTTCTTTGTGATCGACGTCAAAACGATTGAAATCGTACCCGAACACACCGGACGATTTTTTGCACTTTTTCGGTCTCGATTGAGCGATACTCGTGAATCAATACCGCCGATTATCGATTCGGTACGCCGATATCCTGTTCGCAGCGCCAATTAAGAATGTGCAAACAACGAACGACTTTTTAAAAAAGCGACTTTATTTAACAGAAGACGAATGAGTACTGGTCACCTTGGTTTACATGCATCTCTTACTTATAACCTACGCTAGAACAAAGGAATTGAAAAGTGCAAACCTAAGCAACTCTACATATTAGATCATCATCATAGCAGTGCCGTAATTTGTACAAGCACTTCTTTGTTTTCTCAGATCTACTAATGCCAGACAGACCAGATTTTTTAATCCAGAGAAGTGTGGGTAGTTTGGTATTTAGACTGCTCCAGTATAAACAAAATTAAGCATGCGGTAAGTACCTACATTTTATGCACATTACGGCTTCATTTCTATACTTTTCAAACCGTGGTTGAATTTCTTCAATTTGTAGAGGGTGATTCACAAGTCGTGACAAAAAATAAAACATCATACACAGGACCGCGTTTTAAGGGGGTCCTCTTTGTAACATTTTTTCCTCGAGGGCTTCATTAAAAAGATACGGGGTGTTGAAGTTTAAAAATAAAAAACTATTTTTTTTATTTCTAATATCTTCAAAACCGTCACCTGGATTAAACCAAAATTTGGTATGTCCATTCACCTAAGTATTGTCCATATTCAGAAGTCTTTATTTACAATTAACGTACACCAGTGGCGGAGATACAGGGGATTAGTGGCATTATTTTTCCAAATAAAAATAGTATATCACTGTTTCGTCTGGAAACGCACAATGTTTCGAATTTTACCTTCAATTTTCTACCAATAATATCTCATGTATTTTTTCCCTAGAGTACATTGCCGCTAAAGCATTCTCATCACATAACCCGTACACAAAAATAGTATCGGCGTACTCATCATTGCTGAATTCCATTTCACAACACTCAAAAATGGAGAAAATAAACTTTTGACTTGACTTAGACAAAAAAAAAATGGTAGTGGTAACGATAACAACCGTATAACAAATAACTTTGACAAACTATCTTCTAGGAAACGTCAAGTAGGTATCAAGGCCTCCTATTTTATTTTGAAACTAATTGTATCTCGGCTCTCCATGAATGATCTAATTTGTTTTATTTTTATTTTTACGAAAACAGTGCCCTCTGGGAAAAATACAAGAGTAATTATTTAAAAAAAAAGGTATAATTTGAAAAACTGCACGTTTCGAAAAAAAAAACAGTGGCTTACTATTTTTATTCGAAAAAATAATGCCACTAATCCCCTGTAACTCCGCCACTGGTGCAGGATAATTTTAAGTAAAGACTTTTGAATGTGGACAGTACGGTAAATCCACATACCAAATTTTAGTTCATTTCAGGTGGCGGTTTTAAAGATAATAAAATATGTTTTTTACTTTTAAACTGTTTCTGGTGATGAAAAAATGTTACATAGAAGACCCCCCTTAAAATGAGGTCCTGTGTATGATGTTTCATTTTCGGTCACGACTTGTATAGAGGAATGTATAATTAAAACTATACATTGATTCCATTTGCTTCACTCCAACTTCAAGGAATCACCGAAAACTAAATTAGGCCAGACGTTATTGGTTCCATTCTAAACGAATCTGTGTAGAGTAGTCTGCGTCGTGTTAAAAAATGAGAACAAAACAGTTTTTTTGAAAAAATGCTAGCTTAAGAGACAGTTTAAGCTTGGAGAAAATGGATCCGCTTTTGTGATGACGACACTCATGTTATCTCTAATCACTGATATTGAACAGTTATTATATAGTAGATAATATATCATAAATAGGAGTTCCTAAAATCTTTCGCACACTTTTTATATAGCCCAATAGTTGTCCGTAGTTCCCAATATTGTTGTAAACGATGATATCGATATAATTTGGTTACAAACTACTTTAGTTATGTGGACGGAATATTACTCATAAACAAATACGTTATGGGAAAATCTATTTATGGGATGTTATACATGACATTTGAGGGTACATTTCTGAAATATTAGCCATTATACAGGGCATCCCAATTTCGACCTACATATCAAAGTTGTGATTTTTCAAATAGAATGCCTCAAATTTTATTGCATATTTGGATACACCAATTCGAAAGAATAAAATTGATATAACATACTATGGGATTTTGGCAATTAGCTACTGCGATATAAGGTGTTTTGTCTAGAAACACCCCCCACTTCGGCAACGCCATTTTGAAATTTGGAGTGCTGAATTTTGTACCAAAAAAAAAACTTATACACCTCAGCTTTCATCTTGTTTGTTACTTTTTCGAATTTTAATTTTTACTCATACAGGGTGGTCAAAAACGCAAATTGTAGTTTTTCTCAAAAATTTCAAATGTATTACCCTGTATTATTGTGCAAGTTTGGATTCAATTTTTTATAAGCTTTTTTGATACTAGACACATAAGGGTTTTTACGCCTATTTTTTCGGTTATTAGCACGTCTTTTATGGAACGGCTTAATTCCCTAAAATATCGCATCATCCTTGGAAACAAATAAATTGTTGATTAGTTACAAACTGTCAAAATTAGCTTTGGGAGCATTATCATTAAAAACGTGTTTGAAAATGAATTTTTCTAAAGAAATAATGGTGAATATGGTGTTCGTTTTGGGCGAAGCCCAATGAAATAGTTTCCTAGCATCTCGCCTTATATCTTGGCCTATATCTTGGCCTCCTAGATCACCAGATATGACACCGATAGACTTTTTTCTATGGGGCTAAAGCAAGAGGTTTATATATATATATCTATCATCTACCAAGGAAAATATGAAGGGAAGGATTAAGGATGCTTTTTTGAACATAAGGGAATACATGCTGAGGGATGTGCAACGGTCATTTATCCAAAGACTACGGCTGTGTATTCAACATGATGGAAATATTTTCGAGCAGTTTTTGTAGACTGTTATTAGTTTTTACGTCAAATCTGTACTCTTAGTGGAAATATAGAAGTAGCCCACTGTTTGTGTTTTGTTTCCATGGATGATGTGACTTTTTTCCTTAATTTTGGTGTTTTGTTCTATTAAAACCTTAATAACTCAAAATCTAGTGATTTTATCTGAATCAAACCTTATACCAAAAAAAAGCTTATTTGAAATTGAATCCAAACTTGCACAAATATACAGGGTGTTGCATTTGAAATTTTTGAGAAAAAGTACAATTCGCGTTTTTGACCACCCTGTATGAGCAAAAATGAAAATTTGAAAAAGTAACAAATATGATAAAAGCTGAGGTGCGAAAGTTTTTTTTTGATACAAAATTCCGCACTTCAAATTTCAAAATGGCGGATTGAGGGGTTGCCGATGTGGACGGTTTTTCTGGAAAAAACACCTTACATCTCAATAGCTAGTTACCAAAACCTCATAGTATGTTATATCAATATTCTTATTTTAAATTAGTTTATCTAAATATACAATAAATTTTTAGGCATTCTATTTAAAAAATCACTACTTTGATATGTAGTTCAAAATTGGGACATCCTGTATAATTGTCAATATTTTAGATATATGCCCTCAAATGTCATGTATAACATCACATAAATAGGTTTTCCTAAAATGTATTTGTTTATGAGTAATATTCCGTCCACCCGTAGATGGGCCACCCTGTATTATTGGAAAGGTGGATAGTAAATACTTATACATCAATCCAGAGTAGAAAGAATAAAGAGAATAAAATTTTGTTTACTTGTTACGTTTTGTTGTAAGCTTTTATCTTAATTTTAACGTCAACGACCGATGTCAGCAAGACGTGGGACTGCATTGATAAAATGACAACATGAGAAGGTATTTGCCGTAGCATGGTGATAACAACGAGTTTTTAATATTCTGCTTTAGAAGGAGCATGGCATACCTTTAATTTACACTTAAATATTTAGCAACATATGGTCGGCTCTCTTGTAGGAACAAAATGAGTAAATGTGTCGAACGCAAGTTGCGCAACATGTGCCAGATATCCTGACATGCTGCTGCGCATGTGCTCAGGCAGCTGCGGAGCATGTTAAAGGCAATCAGCCCATCACTTGACATTTACGATAGTCGGCATAATAGTAGACCGCAACATTAAGTATCTTGCCATTAACAAATTGAAAATTCTCGTATTCAAGTGCTTTATGTTTTTGACTCATTGCTACATCGTCCCTGTTGATCCATCTTCCCCGCCTCTGTGCCAGATTCCCACAGGCGCGCAAGCACATCCCCAGCCTCCCGGTCGATACGATCTTTCGGAAGTCGAGATCGCGCATGTTTAAACCTGTTGCCTTTTGTGTCCGGGCGTAATGACAGGCTACGAATGGCTGCCGAGACGTCTCCGCGATTAAGTGCTTGTGGTGTCAGTGAGTGGAGGACCCGACCAGCATCAAATCATCTCCAAATGATGCACCTCACGACAATTGTTAGTTGTTACTTGCTAGAAGATCGTCGGACTTGCTGAAACTACTGACCGGATTTTACAGGTACGAGAAAACGGTTCTGGTGTCATTGACTCGTTTGAACATGCCCACTCAGATAGAATTTATGGCCTGGCGTGCCGAAAATTGGAGCAATTGTGAGAGAAAAGGATAGTGTTATGTTTATCTTCTACCATGGCACTCTTTATATAATCCAAGTGGGATCAGAAAATAAACAGCAGTGGAACATAGTAGTATATATTTTGTTAATATTAATTTTTCTACCATTATTCATATCGACAGAAGATCAACCAAGCTAATATGCGCCCCATTGCCATTTAAGTAAGTTAAATTGTCGGATTCTCAAAAAAGTATTTGGTATAACAATCATGTCTCGAATCAAGTTTGAGAGTCACCAGATACTAACTGCTTAATTTCATGCATTCATAGACTTTTTAGAAGTACACTACAATTCCTTGAAGATAATTTGCAAACATAGTTCTGTTAAATCTATAGCGGGGTGTGTTAAGCTTTTTGTAGCTGCAATGGCTATCTTTGTATCGGCAGTAGCTCATATTATGATGGTCTCCCAAAATGAACAAAGAAGGTTCTATTGGCACAATCACCCTTACTTAAATTATGTTTAATACATACTGATAGGTTATACGTTATGATATAGGCCAAACCACAGAAATCTTTTGGCGTCCAGTTAAATGCAATTTTTATACGAGCTTAATAAATTGAACAAAATGAAGAATAATACTGAACTTTTCTAAACGAGTGATACACTACCACATGTTTTTCATTTATCAACGGATACAATATAAAGTGTGTTCAAAGTTCTTTTGTGTCACAACTTCAAATTCCAAAGTTTAAAAACGCGGAAATTGTTCATGTAACATTAGAATCTTGTCCTGTGGTTTTCATGTTGGTAATGCCCCATGTTTGTCTGTCTGAAGTATACCGGGTGTCAACTAAATCATTTTACAAGGCACTATTCAATTGCTGTTCAAAGGAGAACCTTGAAATTTTGAGTGAAGGTATGACTTATAAAAACTCAGATTATCCACTAAAAACAAGTGAACATTGCTTCCGGTTTGACCGGAAGTGAGTATGAAACAAGAATTTTAAATAGGATCCTGTATATATGTTTACATATTTGCATAGAGCTTAAAATTTCCTTTTCAACGATGTACCACAAGTTGCGATTCTTTTTCAAAATGGAGGCATAAATGGCATTTATGCCAATTTCAATATGGCGGCGTTTTGACAGTATCCATGGTTTTTTTGACAAACGACCCGCTAATTAAAGAGACAAAATGCATCCTCTTGTCGCTTCTATAATGAGTTGGCAAAACAAAAAAGTTGTCATAAATTTGGGACCATTTTCGTTTTTACGTAAAATGTCAAAATGTATTTAAAATTTTCCCACAATTTTGAATATGAAACGGAGCTTTCTCAATGCTAATAATAAAGAACATCTTATTGTCGAAAGAAAAATGTTCAACAGTACGTTTCTTTTGAAATTTTTTTTATTTCTAACAATAACAAGAACAATAACGGAAATTGGCAAAGAAAAAACTAAGTAACAACAGTAACTAAAAAACAAATAACTTAGCAGATAAATTACTAATTAAAAATTAGGAAAGATCATTCAAGTAAGTGTTCTATGCGTTGGCCGTCGAGTTGTAGGTATGTCATAACCTGACTCTCTTAATGTTCTCTCTAAGCCATTTTCGTAAATGCTCTTGAGATATGTTTTCTATGGCTGTTCTAATTCTATTTTCCAGTACTTCTAGAGACGGTGGAGGAGTGACATAACCTTTTTGTTTTAAATAGCCAAAAATTGAAAAATCCAGAGAGGTTAAATCTGGCGACGTTGCATGCCAACGGTTTCTAGCCAATTTCCACCGAATCGTTAATTTAAGTAATTAGTTACAACCCTAGAGTCGTGAGCAGGGACGCCATCCTGCTGGTATAACAAATGTTCGTGGTTCTGCAGATTTTCTCTAAAATGTTCTATTTGGTTTTGTAAAAATTCCAAGTACATGTCACCATTTCACGGTTGATAGAAAAATATAGGACCAATGATATTAAGCCCTGCTACGCCTAATCCAACATTCACTCCAAAACGTTCCTGGAAGGCACCTTCTCTCAATAGCCTTTGGTTCTCCTTAGCTCAATACCGATTAAGCATCCCTAGATTAGTAAGCCTGGATTTAACTGAAAAAATAATGTGATGACGGAAGACAGCATTTATGTTCAGATTATTCAAAAACCAGTTGCAATAATTAAGCCGTCTTGGAAAATCATTTTCAAACAGATGGTGATGAATTTGGTACTCAAAAGATGTAAAATTTTTCTTGCACTTTCGTGGGAAATTTGACGCTGCTCATCTATTTCGCGAGTAGAAGCAGTACGATCATATTCTACATATGCTAGGACGTTTATTTTGACTTCTTCGCTTACTATAAAACTATTACCATCAACAGGATCGTTATGTTCATTTTTCAAATGTTCTACGAGCCAAGAATAATAGGCGTGTGATGGAGTTTGACGATCTGGAAACCGCTCCCGATATAATCTTGCGGCGCGCCTCGAATTCTTTTGGCATTCACCATAAATAAGAAGCATGTCGATTTGATGATCTCTCAAATAATTCAAATATTTTGTAGCAGTTAACCACTAAATAAACAAATGAAATAAAAAATATTACACAATAAACGAAGCGTGGAAACGAGACTGATAGTTGACAGTAATTTTAAAGGTTTCCCCGTTCATTTGTTTCCAAAGCATCCCCAGATCTTTGTGCGAACAAGTGAAATATTCGTCCCTGTTGATTATTACAATTCTGGCTTTTTAAAATATAGAAAAGAAAACAAAATAATTATAATAAAAAATGAAAAGCATCGATATTTTCGTGACTAGGTAAATACCTATTAACTGTGCTCAGATAATAACAAATACTAATTTTCTAATAAGCTAGAATGCATGATATAGCTATCCAAAATTTTTCTCTAAGACAAGTTCCTTATAGTGGACATTTTTTAGAGATAACACGACATTCTTCATTAGTAGTATTTAGAAAACACAGTTTCCTATTCAAAATTCTGTGAAAACTTTTAAATACATTTCGACATTTTTTTGTTTCACCAACTCAATGCAGAAGCTACAAGAGAATCGATTTTGCCTCTCATTTTAGCGGTTAGTTTGGAAAAAAGTCCATAGGTATTGTCAAAACGCAGCCATATTGAATTTGGCGTAAATGCCATTTTGAAAAAGAATGACAACTTGTGATACATTGTTGAAAAGGGAATTTTAAGCTTTATGCAAATATGTAAAAATATATACAGGGTCTTATTTAAACTTCATGTTTCATACTCACTTTCGGTCAAACCGGAAGCGATATTCAGCTGTTTCTTAATGTATAATCTGAGTTTTTAGATGTCATATCTTCACACAAAGTTTCAAGGTTATTCTTTAAACAGCAATTGGATAGTGCCTTGTAAAACGATTTCGTTGACACCCGGTATATTATCAAAAAAGTGTGGATGGTACTTGAAGAAGGTCACCATCCTAAACATATGTGGTTTGATTAGGCCAGACCAACAACTGAGATTAACAGAAATTGTATGTGAATTGGGTCGACTGTGTAATCGCAAAATTCTTTATGTATGGTATTTCATATTTTTTTGGGTATATTTATTATTACAAACAAAGGTTAACGCAGTGAAACATAAGAACTTGACTGATGAGGTTTAATGAGGCGCGTTGAGGGGAGTTGCAGCAATGTACTTTGTGATCGCATCCGATTGGATAATTGATGCATGTGTCACTTATACATGTTACCTTAGAAGGCATGCATGAGAGAAATATAGGGTCAAATCAAATTACTTGGTTCCAGTATTTCTCAATCTTTAGACTAAGGAAATGCGTATATGCATGTAAAAATAAACTCATACCTGCATAGGTAAATATCGTTATAGTTCAGCCATTAATTACTGTAGTAGGTGTTTAAGTATGCGTCAGCATTTCTTTGAGAACAACCAGATCCGCATGGATCAAAATATTTGGAAACACACCACCTTATATATAGAGCAACAACCTATATTTTAATTAGTACATCGGTTATAGCCTCTTGAGTCAGTTCAAGAAGACTTTTTATACCATTACGGGTGATTATAAAATGTTTTTTTGACCTTGCTATATACGTAAATCATTTCGAAGGCGTTGACTCAAATGGAGTGTATTTAAGGTAAGTGATAGGTTATTGACTCAGCCATCTTCAAAAATTGGTAAACATTGGTGGAGTGCATCAGAAGATTGCACTTTCAAAGTTATCATCTACTACGTTTGTAAAGTGCTTTCATAACAGCGCCCCTGCGCTATATTGTATAATTTTTTAAATGAAATGGAATGTCATGCCCTAGAATATAATCACTACCTTCCAAATTGCACTGGCAGGCTGTCAGAGTTTTTATGCATTGAATTGCCTATTACTCAAGAATAAATCATCAGAACGTTATATACATTTGAGAACTTCCTACCACGGATTTATCGACAACTTCTTAACCAAAAGCTACTTCACCTCCTTTCACTCTCTACCCCCAGGGATCGTCCCCTTAAAAATCCTAAATGACAAGGGGTATCGAGTAATAGCTTATTTGAAAGGCCTTTCAATGACCTTTATTTTTACGTTTGATTTTTTGAAATCGGTCGATTTGTTTTCAACAAAATTAGAAAAATCTTTATCTTAATTTGTTCAGATAGAAAACAAAAACACAGGAAAATATCACTTTTTACTTCAATAAGTGTTCAAAATGTTGCCCGCTATTGGCCAAACAATAATATAGGCGATGTTCAAATTCCTGATGGACATACTCAAAAACATGTTGTGGGATATCATGGCAGCCTTCGATGATGCGTTGACCAAGTTCATCCAAACTTTCAGGTTGGGAAGTAAGCACAATAGATATCAAATGGATCCATATAAAAAAGTCTAATGGCGTCAGATCAGGAGTTTTCGCAGGCCATTCTATAGGCCCTCTTCGCCCTATCCATTTATCTGTAAACTCGTCGTCTAGCCATTGCCTCATCAAGTATAAGGTTTCCATCCTCTTCGATTTGGTTTTCAATGGTTTCAGTGATAAGCGGGTTGATGGTATTTTCCTACATATTCAAATAAATGTGTCCATTCAAACTTGCGTTAATACACAATGGCCCAATCAATTTGCTTCCTGAAAAGCCTGCCCATACATTCATTTTTTGGGGGATTGGGTATGCTCCTCTGCAAAAGCACGAGGATTTTCATTGCTCCAATACCAGCAGTTATGCAGATTAACAAATCCATTTAGATAAAATGTGAATTCATCACTGAAGCAGATATTCTTTACATGAATGTGATTATCATTAATCGCTGCAGTCAGTTGTTCACAAAACTCAGCTCGTCTATCGAACTCATCTTCGGTAAACTCTTGCAATATTTTCATTTTGAATGGATGAAATTTTGCGTAATGAAGTATTAGGATTTATTCCAAAATTATATGTAAGAAATGATATCAACTACAGATGTGATTTTGTTAAATTTGATGACGGTATCACAGTGTTGGATTTGATATTGAGAATTAATAACAAAAGTGTAAAAGTCACATCTGTCTATCGACCACCATCATCAAACCCTTATACATTTGTAGAAAATCTTGAAAAATTTTTGTTAGATAACAAAAATGCCATACAGTCACACCACATCATAATAGGAGATATGAATATTAATATACTCCAACATACCAAATTAGTAAACAAATAGCTCACTGTAATGCAGAGCAATGGATTCATATCAAATATAAATTTACCAACAAGAGTAGTCAATAATAGTTCTAGTTCTTGCATTGATCATTGTTTCATCAAAAAATTTTCAAATTTCTTTCGGTACATACCGTTAATTGTTTAAAACCATATTACCGATCATTTACCCACTGTAATACTTTCATCACCAGAAAAAAATAAAAGTTGATCCATCTCCAATAATGAAACAGTGAAATTTAGGTGTTTTGTCGATAATAAAAAACTACTTGCAAATATCAAATTAGAATCGTGGACAGCAGTGTACTGTGCAACAAATGTTAATGATGTTGCAAACACACTCATTGAACGCATAAAATATTTAATTGAATGTAGTACAGAGTTAAAATTAAACATTTTGACAGAAGCAGGAATCCCTGGATAACTAAAGGTTTGATAAAGTCTGCCAACAAAAAAGAGGAACTATACAAAATAATGAAAGCATCGCCATGTGCAGATACCTCCCATAAATATAAAGAATATAAAAATATTTTTATCAATCTAGTTAGAGAAGCAAAACGCCAATTTTATCTAAAAAAAATACAAGATGCCAAATCTGATCCAAGAAAACTGTGGTCAGTTGTCGATCACTTAACTAACAAAGACGTTCAAGAAAAGCCAAATATTGATGAAATTAAGAATCGTGATGGAACAATATTATTCTTAAATTTTTTCACTAATGTTGGAGAAAATTTAGCATCCAGTATTAAAAAAAAGGTTTCGAACGAAAAGTTCCCAAAAACCCAACTTCCCAATTCATTCTTTTTAGAAAGCGTTAGTCCGATTGAAGTACAAGAAGCTGTCCTATCACTTAAAACCAAAAAAAGTCCTGGTGTAGATGGTATCAAAGCTGACCATTTAAAAATAATAGCCTACGACTTAGCCGAACCACTTTCTTACAACATCAAATTATAGACCCATATCAGTACTATCGAATATAGCCAAAATTTTCGAAAAATTACTACAAAAAAGGATATTACAATTTTTGGACAAAAACAAAATTATATGTTCTGACCAATATGGATTTAGAAAAGGAAAATCTACTACAGATGCAATTTTGGCTGCAATTGATGAAATTAACTCTAATGTCAACAAAAAGATACCTACTATTGGTATCTTTGTTGATCTAAAAAATGTCTTTGATACGGTTAACCATGTCGAGCTTCTGAAAGTTATGGAAAGATTGGGATTTAGGCGAGGATTTAGGGGAGCGTCACAAATCCTTTTAAAAAATTACTTTCCAAGTCGGGCACAGACTGTCAAAATCATTAACACTTACAGTAAAAAAATGTTCATCAAGTGTGGTGTGCCTCAAGGAACAGTACTAGGCCCACTATTATTTAGTCTCTACTTAAATGACTTATTCAAAATTAACAGTTCTGGAAAGATTATATGTTTTGCAGATGACACCCTCGTATTATATAAAGCTGATGACTGGAGCACACTGAGGCAAATAGCTGAAAAGGATTTTATAAGGATCATTGACTGGTTTGATACTAAAATTTTAACAGTTAACTTCAAAAAAATTTATTGCATTTACATCCTATTCAAAATTTTTACCTACCTTCGAACAAATTTCCGTTAATTATCATGGCCAAAAGACCAAAATCGATAGAGTTAACACTTTGAAATATCTTGGACTCACATCTAAGGTGGGATAACCATGTTAAATATGTTATCAAAAAAATTAGAAATGTTGCCTATAAACTCAAAATGCTTGCTAACATTCTTACAGAAAGTTATCTGCGAATCCTATACCATGCCTTAGTTGAAACCCATATAATATACGGCATGACAGCCTGGGGTGCCGCCTGCAAGACATATATTTCTGACCTGAATATAGCACAAAAAACTGTTTTGAAAGCCATTTTCCATAAGCCAAGATTATATCCAACGAACAACTTATATCAAGAAACAAGGATACTTGATACAAGACAACTTTATTTCTTATTATATATATTATTATTATCACGTTTTTTCTTTGCAGCAGATCCAGTTTGAGTGAATTTAGTAACAAGGTCCACAACATAACTATGCGAAGTTATTTTCTCTGGATATCTGGCTTTAATCGTGACGGCAGTTTGCAGAACACATTGATTTTGGGCACCATAAATTAGAAGCATTTCCGCTCTTTCGACTAGTGTGCAAACCGTTTTGGAAGTAAAATCTGAATCAATAAATTAATTTTCACTATCCCAAGATTGTCACAAAGGTAACTGACAGAAAATTGAATTCTTTGTTTCCCGTGGCAACAAATAACTAAGGAAGTATAACAATAAATGCAGTTCGCCCAGGATATCTGTGTCGGGTTGCTATTTGGTTGTTGCAACGTCTAATCTTCCGAATTGCTGTTTATGTTGGTAGTTTCCGTTTTAAATTATAAACGAATTGTAGATTTGGCAAACCCTAACGGGCAACATTTTGAGCACTTATTGAAACAAAAAGTGATATTTTCGTGTGTTTGTATTTCTATCTGAACAAACTAAGGTAAATAAAGATTTTTCTAATTTTCTTGCAAATGAATCGACTGATTATAAAAAATCAAACGTCAAAATAAGGGACTTCGAAAGACCTTTCAAACAAGCTATTACTCGATACCCCTTCTCATTTAAAATTCTTAAGGGAATGACCCTGGGGGCCAAGGATGAAAGTGGTTGACGTACTTCATGGTTAAAAAGTTGACCCCCTTGACAAATCCTTTAACGTGTCTCGGAGTTTTTTCATTTAAGCAGTGGTTTTCGATAACTCCGTGGTGGAAAGTTTTCAAACGAACACCCAGTATACATAGTATGTTACGTCATTTGACTTCTTTTGGAAGCGTCTATCTAAGTATGCAATAAAATATGACACATTCCGTTTACGAAAAATTGACAGATTTTGACACTTTTTAATGGATCATCCATATTTTAACAACCGGTTAGACTCTTTCAAGAGAACATGTTACAAACTATAGCATTCTGATGAATAAACCACTCAATGTACAATAACGATCAGCTTTAACAGCTTGCCAGATGTGAAAGATATCGATTTATGTTGAAGGGCTACAATGTACTCAACTATTAAAAAAATATTTCAACTGACACTTCAACGCTAATACGAGGTATTCATGCATAAATTTGAAAAAATAAATAAATAAATGTTTTGATTCAAATCAAATTGCATGTAAGTATATATGTAAGATGTACCATGTCTTCGAATCCACTAACACCACATTTATCTACAAACACTCGAACTGTCAAAAACTGACACTAAAGATACGAATTTAATCACAGAAATGTCAAAAAATCGACCTATGCCAATTGCACTTTGATCCTCACTGCATAGTATGAGAACTAGGAGACATCCTTGACTGGCTTCTTCTACCTAGTCCGAATTCTTTGGTTCAAGCCAGCCCGTTACGCAGCTGCTACTCGCTCTTGCACACACACACACACACACACACGAAGACATGAATTAGGTGACAGGAGACGTTTTATACATACCCTTTAACTACAGAAGGCGACAGGCTGTTTCGTATTGGGACGAACATGTAAATGAAGTAATTTTAAAGTCTGTAGAGTTACAACACTCTACGTTTTCTAATTGTCGTATCAAACCATCGGGATGCTGAAATAGCTATTTGTGTAATAAGAGCACCAAAATATGTAAGCAAATGAGTTTGTTGTTATGGTGAGAAACTACATAAATCTTTGAAATGGTAAAATGCTGTGGGAGTTTCACATTTTGTTGTTATGTTTCATACCATTTTTGTCTACACCAAAAAACAGTGACTTTGACCAGCTTTGTAAGAAATATTAGACTGGGCAGTTAATTTTTTTCTCTACACTAGTCGTATTGCGCAGTTAGACAGTTGGTACGAGACTAATACTTAGGAAGCGCTGTTGCTAGTCTGGAGTGGTGAAACTGCTTTGCACTTTAGACCCCAACTTCACGCCTCGGGCCATATACGCCATCTTATCGCCATAAATATATAAATAACTATATATGTATACTAGTTCTCTATATTGTGTTATTTTTCTGGCTAGAATTGTATTAGAATTGATGAAAAGCCCCAATGACGCAACAACCACCGTCATAAAGCGTCTTGATATTTCATGCGTAGTATGTTATTTGATATGGATAAGAGAGTCCAGAACCGCATAAAGTCCCCAACTGTTAATTATCATTCAGTCGCTAACGTCTAAAACAACTGTGCATGTTAATTTACGCCAAAGTACCCCTGATTACCTTTGCCCTTTCTGTCGACCTGAGGCGCTGATGTTATCAACACACGAACAATGTAAAGTCCACAAAATCAAAGCAGGGCAACTCTCAAAACTCTACGTTTCTCCCTAAGTTATAATCAGAGAAACGTTTTGGTATTATTGCTGAAGGTAAGGTATTTAATGGAACCCCGAAAAATTTTTTGTACATTCTCTTCGATTGATACAGTAGGTGTGGGGCCAGGAATGGTTGACTAAGAGTAGATCCTGTTTCACGGAACCTCTTAATCCAGTTTTTCAATAGGTTCTTACTTCGGACATCTCTTTGTCGGTATACAAAATTTCCGAAGGGCAGCTGCGTATGAACCACCACTCTTAAAGTAAGCCTCGATGGCAAAAGCACGTTGCGCTCCGGCCCAACGTTCCATCGTGATTATTTAACCCGCACGCCGAACCCGTCGATCACAAGACCTTTCCCCACTTCCTCGCGTATACGGTTGCCGCGTAATTCAAATTTGAAATGTGAACTTTCCCACTGGACACCCTGTATTAGCTGAAGATAGGTTATGTTCAAAGTTATAAATTAAGATTTTTTTACGTTTTTGAAATCCAGCAAATTTACATATGTAATTTCCAGAATGGATAATAAAAGTGGATGCCCAAGTTATTTTTAGCTTTGAATCTCAACTAAGTGTATTTGAGACAAGAATCCAATGGAATTATCGTCAACACATATTACTATGCACGTATGCATTGCCGTTACCTCCAGTAATGCCATCTCTGAAGCAGATTTTGCATCACATCAGAGCGAAACATTGATAGCTGAAACCTTATGACGTTTAGGCAACATTACATCTACAAAACGAGTTCACAACGTGTCCATCAGCTAGTGCTAAGTTAACATCTTGCAGAAAAACCTACATAATGTCACAAAAAACAATATAATGTTAAAAAAATCCATATAATGTCACTTTTCAAGATACTGCCGGTTTCGATGGCTGGTCGAGTTATACCAAAGGATATTTTACGGCTAGACATACGACTATGCCTATTGTTTCAAAATGAAAAAATATAGACGCTTACGAAGATACAGTATTCTGATCTTATTATGTCCGCAAAATGCATTTATCATTCTTTGTTAAGCGTCTCTTTAATCGAATCCGTGCATATATACGTATGCATTTATACCGACACTGAAATAGAGGTACATTGTAAAATTGAATACAATGTAATATTGCTTTGCCTGGAGCTGCCCTTTATTAGAAGGGAAATGAAAGACAGTCTCGGCGGTCTAGAAATGGAATAATTTACTTTGAAACTACATCGAGTTACTGATTGAGTTTTATTAGTCTTGTAGAATTCGTTTTCATTTCATGGCACTTTCAAGCTTCATTGTGATGAATGTGGGTCACAAAAAGGTAAAATACCGCAATCAGGAAGTTTTTTCATTCTGGTCATATTCTACTTGAGAATCCAATCATGTTACTCTATTTTGGCATCAAAAAAAAATCATCCAAGATAAAATGACATTCCTGGCGTCACCTATGAGAGTAGCAATTTGTCATGGATATGTTTTTCCAATTATCAATAATGAGAACTTTACTTTGTATAGGTTTGTGTTTTAGAGAAGGCGCTATAATGAACTATATGCTCACATATGTTCATATAATTGGCTACTGCGCCCTGTATAAGAGGCTTAACTTTTCAAAGTAGACTTCTAATTATTGCGGAGAGGGGGTACATAGCTACGATAAACTCTCATAGATGATGTCAGGATATCTCATTTCATCTCGAATAATAGTTTGGACACCATAATACATGGTTGGTGGTAGGCAAAGTGCTTTAGCACAGACAAGTCACACACGTTATCCATATACAGGTATATTACATGATCTGACGGAGTTGGCCTACCTGATTTTTAAAGACTTATTGTCGAATAATACAATACACTTTTGGTACATATGTGTATCGTATCAGTGCTAATAACAAACTAACTTGGAATACAATAAAATGGAGCTGGATAAGGCGGTTCTGATCCAGGGAAACTAGATCCTCCTTTTCAGTGGTACTTTACCGCATGTGAATAAGCTACAACTACCGCAAAGCGCAACGTACGTATTTTGGGTAGTCTTTATCTTTATTAAGGAGTTATAGCTAGCAACTATGTATTTACTATTTAGTTGAACACTCGGCAAAAGGCAAAAGACAATGCATATTTCAGTGGGTACGTTGACGCGTTTTTTAGCACGAGATCAACTAAGCCTTTAAATACTGTTTCTAGGAACAACAACAAAATTTGGATATTTTTACTCAGTCCTTAATCAAACTTACTGACTAAATACAAATCTGGGAGAAAAACGCAAGTATTTAATTTTGATTTATATTCTTCTGTCTACAGTACCCCGTGTTTAAATAGTTGAATAATAATTTTTCTTAATAACAACCACATATTCAGTGCACCTATTTTTCAATTTTACTTTCTGTGTTTAACCGTTTTCCTTTGGAATCTCTTGTTGCGCCTATTGTTTCTCCTCTGGTCTGTAATTAGATATCTCCCTGTTGAGCAGGTGTATTTGCATAGATAAATAAATAAATACTCCTTAATAAATGAAATATAACCTTCAGGCTTCCTTACAGCTCTTAAAATAAGGCATTCTTGAAGGTAAGGACTATGCGAAGTGTCAAGGAAGCTTCAATTTGGAAAAGGCCATCTAGTTCCTTAAGAACCATCTTTGATTGCCTTTCTTTCACATTTTCCATGACAGGAAAGCAAATGAGGCGTGCTCAGAGTAAGAGTGCCTTTAGATCTAAACTAATTATCTGCAGGATCCGACTATTAATTCCGTCCGCACCGATTTTCGAGGTATGAATGCCACAAATTCGGTTTGTTATGATGTGTAGGAACGGTATTTCCGTTGGCAGATAGCCGTCTTCTACAGAAAAAGATTGTATTTTTGCTCATAGCTATTAGGAACCTGAGGAGCTCAGTCTGCTGCTGGAATTAAGGTATTTCTATGTCTATAAAATCATGAACGGCCTTGATCACCGGCATTATTTATTTTTCAATACACTTTGGTTAACGCTTTTGTATAGGCAGGCGATGTTGACACACAAATAGCTACAAAGGCATTCAGGCCAGGTAGAGAAACCTCTGGCAGATATGAAGCTCTCATTAGTTACCTTGTTTTTCATAGGCTAAAAACAGCAGTTGCTTTGATCAGTAAACAGTGTGCTGAAAAAGTGGGTCACATATAAACCTCTAGACATTTTGTCAACGTTTGCAAATGGATGTGTAACTATACTACTATATCTCTAAAGTTATTACCAGAATACAGACTTTTGGGATATGAAAAGTAATATAATTTTAAAGATCATATTATTCTTTATCAAGCAATATTTAGTTACAGCTTCGACTATGCAGTTCATACTTGATGTGGTTCAAGGGGTGCTGTCTAACTAATCGGGAATGTTCTGACTATACCATACATGACCCTTTTTCCAAAAAAAAATGCTTGGCTTTAAGTTTTTGGAGCGTTCGGATATTCAATTGACGTATAGTATCTACAGTCTGAGACCTCTATATTTTCTACTGGTATGCCAACGAGTTTTATTCACTGAGTTCTCCTTCATAATGCCTCCGCATTTTGTGCCTACCTGACGGACACGTGAGACTTCTGCTTTTCATTCCAGCCCGAGCAAGCTCTGTACATCAAGGACTTTCCGGTACGACTGCCTCTTTGTCTCTAGTGAAGAATGTTGATCAATACACCAGAAGACACTTTGTTTTCATGGCTACTTCAGTATATGTAGTATTAAAACGTAAATCATTTCATGATTTTAACCACTGAATGGAGCTTGTCCTTTTCGGATTACTGATATATTTTAGCCATAGTTCGAAGTTAAAAAAGCATGTAGAAGCTACACAGAAATGGAGATAAATTTCTTTTAGAATACCTGCAAATGACTTCAAATTCTTTGAAGGCGTTAAACATATTTTTCTGTGTAAGCAGAACTTCGTGAAAGTGTCACCGTATCATTAAACTTTACGAAAAATACAAAGATGGTGCGTAAGAGCCGCTCACTTCGGCTGGTCGGAGCTCAGACGAACGAGGACTTGATTTGACATGAATACATCTCGTCAATAGCGGCAGCTGCTTGGAAAAAGCTAGGCTGTTTGATTAGGGCTAAGAAGTCCTTTTCTCCACACGGCCTCTCTACTCTCCACGAGGCCCAGGTAAGAAATAGCCTTACATGATTGCGGTGCTGCCGCCCCGACTACATTATTCAAGATTGATGCAGTTCAGAGTAGGGCTGTTCGAATGATCGACTGTGGCTTCCCGACCTGACCGTATCAAACATCGTACTTTCAGAACTGGTCAATACGACCGCAACTTTTTCTCTAGAGTATTAAGATTGTGGAGTGGATGGATGGATGCTTATTCCAGTTCTACCAACATTAGGAAGTTCAAAAATTGGATTAACAAACTTTCTTTAAGCTCCTTACTGAGGCTTCGCGGCGGCTTATACAAAAATAAATGCTTTGTAAGTTTAAATTTGTATTCGGCGTGAAGGGAAAAAATAGCAAGCCTTTTTATTCAACAGTTCTGTAATATATCGTGCACGTGAAGATCCACACCCTTTGCTGTTGGCACTCTGTATGATGAACATTTAAAAAATGCCTCTATGGATGAGAACAAGATAATGTTAACCATGAAAATGCATTCATATACTGCTGTAATTGTGCTATGCATCCTGTTCGTATAATAACAATAATATAATTGGAGACGAAGAATGAGTTTTTTATGATGGAGTTGTACATGATGAAAATTGCGGCATGTACCCCAGAGGTTTCAACAAACAATGCCAGAGCCCAATTTGGTCTCGCGGTCTATGTAGATGGTGAGATTATAAAGGTGTCCTTTCAGTTATTTTAGCAGGATGAGGCAAGCATACGTATTCTGCTTTGTATAAATTGTTTTGCAGAAAAAGCGGCCAGATAGACGTATTGGAGGCAACGCCCAACCATAAACTTCTATAGCTACAAACAAATAAATTGCAAAGCTTTGGTTGGGAAATGATACAAAACGCATCATATTCTCCAGATCTAGCATCATCCGGTTTGCTCATTTTCCGATCTTTGTGAGACGAGCTTGATGTATAAAAATTCGAGTAACTGATGGTCTTCAGAATCACCTCTCTGAACTTTTTGAACATCGCGGACATCTACGCAAGGAGCATAATTACTTAAACAAACCGTTGTAAGGTGGCCAATATATTAAATGCCCAAACACCCAGAAAACTTGACAACTACACATTTTTTTAAAAAACAGTTCAAAGAAAAGTTTCACGATATCTAAAAACCAATTTGTCGACGACCTCAAAGATGTCATAGACAATGACCTTAGAGGCGATTTGGAGGTCAAGCTTGTAAATTCAAATAGCAACCACTATGTTTTGATAATTGATAATCCACATCAGAGTGAATTTTCATGAATGAGGTCAAGCGGTCATATTAAGTGTTTCAATCACTATGACTTATTGTGATGTCTGAAAATTACACGAATACCCCAAAAGCTTTACAACCACGAATTTATCGGAAAAAGTGTTATAAGAAAGGTTTTAGTATATTTTGTAAGTGACCTAGGCATTGACCTTAGAGGTCATTTGGAGGTCAAGTTTGTAATTTCAAATAGCAACCAACATTTTTTACAACAGATCCGTGTCGAGTTCGATATTTTACACCAGAGTGCAGGAGTGTGGATACATAAAGTCAAGCAGTCATAAATAGTTCAGTCAGTATGACCTACTCTAGCATCTGTGGCCATTCTCTAGGCCATATTTAAGGTGCATTGACAAAATTGCTTTTCAGACATCCTAAAGTCTTCATCGGATACTTCTTTTCAAAAAACTCATGGTTGCCTAGATTTCGATGTGTACTTCTCACACGACACAGTACTTCATACTGATCAAACCACTTATGACCTTTTTGGCCGTATATATGAACATGCACTCTGATGTAGAATCTCCAACTCGACACGAATCTGCCGCCGAAATAGTGGTAGATACTTGAATTTACAAACTTGACCTCATTGCCTCAGGTCATACTTGATGTCATCGACTAATTGCTTTCTTTGATATCGTGGAACTTTTCCTAAGACCCAAAAATGCATGGTTGCCAAATTTTACGGGCGCTCGGGTACATTGAAGTTTGATATTTTTTCTCCAATCCATCGTCTAATTTTACAAGCGATGTTGCTAAGCTTGACCAACATGGATTTAGAAAAGGAAAATCTACTACAGATGCAATTTTGGCTGCAATGGATGAAATTAACTCTAATATCAACAAAAAGTTACCTACTTTTGGTATCTTTGTTGATCTAAAAAATGCCTTTTATACGGTTAAACATGTCGAGCTTCTGAAAGTTGTGGAAAAATTGGGATTTAGGGGAGCGTAACAAATCCTTTTAAAAAATTACCTTTCAAGTCGGGCACAGACTGTCAAAATCACTAACACTTACAGTAAAAAAATGTACATCAAGTGTGGTGTGCCTCAAGGAACAGTACTAGGGCCACTATTATTTAGTCTCTACTTAAATGACTTATTCAAAATTAACAGTTCTAGAAAGATTATATGTTTTGCAGATGACACCCTAGTATTATATAAAGCTGATGACTGGAGCACACTGAAGCAAATAGCTGAAAAGGATTTTATAAGGATCATTGTTTGGTTTGATACTAAAATTTTAACAGTTAACTTCAAAAAAACAAAATTTATTGCATTTACATCCTATTCAAAATTTTTACCTACCTTCGAAAAAATTTCCGTTAATTATCATGGCCAAAAGACCAAAATCGATAGAGTTAACACTTTGAAATATCTTGGAATATTTATAGACTCACATCTAAGGTGGGATAACCATATTAAATATGTTATCAAAAAAATTAGAAATGTTGCCTATAAACTCAAAATGCTTGCTTACATTCTTACAGAAAGTTATCTGCGAATCCTATACCATGCCTTAGTTGAAACCCATATAATATACGGCATCACAGCCTGGGGTGCCGCCTGCAAGACATATATTTCTGACCTGAATATAGCACAAAAAACTGTTTTGAAAGCCATTTTTCATAAGCCAAGATTATATCCAACGAACAACTTATATCAAGAAACAGGGATACTTGATACAAGACAACTTTATTTCTTACATGCCACCACCTTATACCATAAGTATTGTAATAAAAAGAAAAAATCCTATAAACACGAGCATAACACACGATTTCGAATAGGCTCATCTAATATCCAAAGACCATACAAAACATTATTCAAAAAATCATTTAAATTCTTAGCAGCTAAATTATATAATGTAGTACCAAACGAAATAAAGATACTTAATTTTGGAAAAAAATTTAGAAGAAAATTGAAAGACTGGGTTAGTAATGTGCAGCGAATGACTATACATAATTATATAGAAAACTAAAACTACAAAATTCCAATTACATTAATACCTTTTAGATTTAACAATAATTGTTATACACATATATGATTGATTGTTAGTTATTAAGATATAAACCACACACAATGGTTTTTCATATTTATTTGCCCATTTTTTGTATTTTGGTGAATAAATATTATTATTATTATTATTGTCATTATTACTAATTTCCTGTTCCAGGCATAATATGAGCCACCGGGCCGCCTTCCTGGGCGGGGGTTGGGCACGCGGCGGCACGTCGGAAGTGGTACGAAGGGCGCATCCGGCTTCCGGCGCCCAGTGGAACGTCCAGGTGGTCAAAGGAAAAGTCAACGGCAAGTGCCTGTGGAACGCCTGCAAGGCTCTCAGCCTGGGACTACTGCTCATGGTATTAGGTGCTGCTATGGCTACCATTGGTATGAGGAATTTTTGGACAAAATACACCGTCTACACTGAGATTTTTTTTAATTATTCCAATTAAAAAATGTAATTAACTATGTGACAGCTAACAAGTTTTATAATTAAACTTTTTATAACAGTTTACTTGAATTTATGAAAATAATTTAATTAAGCCAAAACGTAACAGCTTAATTAAATTTATTGAGTAGTTCTCTTAGATTGATTAAAATTAATAAACTATTAAAATGCGTTTACCTGCTCCAAGTAAAACATGTTAATTATATCTATTAAAATTGTTTAATTAGTCTAGATAAAAGTCTTTGCCTAGTTTTAATTAATTATTTTATAGATTTAAAAGGATATTTGATATTTAAAAGAACAAATTTCATTTTACTGAATCAAAAAAATTTGGAAAACTTGATGTTGCTGAATGAAGTTTTGGAATCAAAATAAAAACTTAATTTTTTTATTTTGATTCCAAAACTTCATTCAGCAACATCAAGTTTTGTCAACTATTTGTTTGCTTGTTTGTCTAGAAACAGGTTATATCATCATTTACTAGAAGCAGTTCTTTGTTTTAAATTCAGAGCGTAGGGAAAGGGATATCTGAAACCGAATAAAGCCACTTGAGTTTGTGTACAAAAATTGTACTTTTATTTCTAATAATTAAACAGTATTGCACTCCCCCGTTCCAATACAATCACATAGACAGGGTGTCCGCAAAGTTGGGGTTTTCCTTTACACGACGTCTAGATCTTGAGAAAATAAGCGGATTTTCCTAGTAGCATATACGAGTACTCCAATGTCTTAAGAGAACCGAGATATTGGGCTCCGCAAACTCAATCAAACCTGATCCAAACCGAAGCCGATCCTGTCCTATCCCCTGATCACGTCCACAGCGCCAGCGCCAGCGTACAGTTATACGACGTACGACTACGATGTAAATACAGATTTTATATTTAGCGAAGTTGTCTGAAAAGGAAAGCCCCAACTTTGCGGACACAGTGTATAAGCAAACTCGACTGCGCGACAACAAACTAAGATATTTTCAAATACTACAAAGTCCACACCGAAAGGAGGCTCCACTTTCTTTGTATACAATAGACTTAAAAATTAAGCACATGTTGACCTAAATATAGCTACATAAATTAAATTTCAAAAATCCCCGCATTCAGCCACGTCAGCAGTGACTCCCTTATATATTTGGGGGCGAGAAATATTCTAACCATGATTATAGGTCACTAAGCGCCTTATGCTCGAGTATTCCACTTGATCACAGAAATAAATCCATTTCACAGCTGCTACACCGACAACTGCAGCTTTCGAATATGAAGCTCTTCGCGAGAAAATCGCAAATAAAACTCAGGAGTTCGAAGCGCGTCACCGGCACTGCGTCTGAGACATACTCCCGATCATTCAGGAATGAAGGGCCGATTCCTGCCAAGTCCGCGATTCAAATAAACAGATTAATTGCTTCTATTAAAATGTTTAATTGTTTTAAATGTACCTTTTCTACATAAACTACATTACCTAAATTAATTAAATAGTTTAATAAAACAAATACATGGTTTGCTGTTTCCAAGAAATTTAGTTTAATAGTATATTATTTTCAAATAAACTGGTTCCAGAAAATTTTGTTCAATTAATTCAATTTAACCGGTTAAGTTAGGTACTTATAGTAATTAAGAAATTTATCACGGGTAACGAAAATTTTGCAGAACAACTGTTTAATTGACCACGCTTTTTCAGTGTACGAATCATTTTATTAATGAATATTAGTAGAGAATAGACTATTCTACCTCTATCCCAGTGGTGCTCAACCTGCTCAGCTTCAGACTCTTAAGTGTAAGCATAGCGTTTCCCAGTATCGCTCATAACCTAGAATCTCCGAACCACTGGGAGGCGTGCTCCTAGTTCCATCTCTAACCTTTGGTGAGCAAAATGACGGGAAGTGTGGCTGAGGCTGCTACATCCCGAATAGTCGTCAAGCGGCAAGGCATTGTCGGCATCTTAGCGTTGCACCTCAGATCAAAATTACTATAGTCGCCTTATGAATAATTTAACCAGATATGATCATTACACATTAATAATATGCGATGGCTGGACCGTAATAGTTTATTTAAATATTTATTACTTCCTGCAGCACATAACTGTGACCGGAGAACCTTTTTACTTATTCAAAAAGCTCGTAAGCTCGCAAGATGTAATTTACCTTACGGTTTTCACATTTGTTCTCCATGCCCCAACATAGAAAATCATTATTCACTAGGTTTTCACATCGTGTACGTTTCAATGTAGTTTAAAACATCACCTTATATTTATTCCTCAACGCTTTTATTGTTATTATACTAACTTTTTACTAATCTAAATTCGTGTGACTAATACTATTTGAGGCTTAGGTGACAGAACAGCCGTGACTAAACTTTGCCCATTTATAACTTATTGTTAGTTATAAATAAAGACGTTTATTATTAAACAGGTTGTCCCACGTAGAACTGCAGCGATCGATTACTCGAAAACTTCAGACAATTATGAAAACTTGGGGTTATGGTACAACTGATATGAGGAATTCGACTAAAATATTTTCAAAATGGTGACACTTCTGGTTGCACCGGAGGCAGATACTGAGTTGCTTTTTTGAATAGAACACCCTGAATATTATTGAATTTTTAAAATCTTCTCAAGATTCTAAATGTATTCCATGTTCTACAAATGCAGGTCAATAAAAGCTCATTAATTTTACGGGTATGTACTTGTACATGAAAACCAATCGAAGGAGTTTTTCTTTAAGGGATTTCAAGATGAAAATTGTTCAAAGATATGTCTACAATTGTCACCTTTTCATAATATAGGTTGCTCGAAATATTTTTTTTTGTTAGGTTGACCACTTACTTGTGTCGCCACTGATATCACCATCAGGTTAAACAACTTCTTAGAACTCTCATTACTTTTGCATACCTATCAGTATAGCAGTCCATTTTTGAGAAAAAAACATTACATGGAGGAATAATTGATAACAAGAGCTCCATAATGAACAATTATGGATTCTTTCGGAAAGTCAAGGTGATAGGTAAATGTTACGAGACCTATGAAAAGTGTATCTCTAACCGTTTAACTGAATAAATGTGTAAAGCTTATGCAAAACCAGTGACCTGCTTATAAAGCGAGGTCTAATTGTATTGCTGGAAACACCTTCTTAAAAATAGAAGCGTATTTTGTGTATAAGCTACATAAGCACGTTCCTCCTTTTTTGAATAAAATACTATATTGAACCCAAAACAGTCTTTTAAGCTCGTTTCTCCATTAGTGACAAAGTTTTGGTTCATTCCAGCCCGCTTAGTGTAATGGACCAGAATCAATTTCCTATTAGTAACTGACAAATTTCCCCTAATGTCTCGGCCCAATATCGTCTAAATTGAATAAGATTTAAAAAAGAATATTTTTATGATCTGTTTACTTACTATAGCTTCTGTAGCTGGCTATATGGTCATATAGTTGACTACAACACCATCTATAAAACACTTTCCTTTACTAAGTAGATTTCTAATTAGTGGTGAGATTAAAAACATAGCTGTGACATCTTCTCGTAGATGAGGATTTTTTGAATGCAGGTTGATTGACTATCTGCAGGTAGAATACGTTAATCAATTGTTATAGTAGTGACACTATAAAGCGAACGTACGGTGATGTTTTGGAACATATGACAAACTTGTTTTCCAGATAATTCCATAATTACTTAAGGAGCGACATCTCCAAGTTTAGAAAGATAGAAAATATCTATCATTACGATAAAATGTCCTGTTTCCAGGTTACTATGCGGACCACCTCTCAGTTGCTCAAGAAGTTAGAGGAAATCATACCGTAAAGGTGAAGAATGAATCTCGAGGCTTCCATCTCAACAATTTGTCCTATGCTGGTCCCATTGTCATGGGAGTTGGAGGTAACTTGACTTTTCATAGGAGGATACAATTTATATAAATTGCTCCAAAAATTTCTACAACAGAAATTCCGTCAAATAAATATAGAGCTAGGTATTTTTTACCCGAGAGTAAAATAATGCCAACGCAAACGGACAGACAGAAATAACTGATAATCTAGATGTCGCAAAAAACCTATAATTGATATTCTAATAGTTTCAGTCATAATCATCATAATATTTCTCTGGGGTTTTATCGGCGGATAATATTTCAGATCATAAATTGATTTACTGCGATCTTAACGTTTCAAAGGAAAGTAAATCACCTAAAATAATAAAACATCGTTCTTTTAACCTGAATAATTTTCTAGCAGATATGCAAAGTTTGCCGTGGAATAATATATTATATGAGAATAATATTGATAATAAAATAACTATTTTAAATAATCTAATTTTTACATTGTTTAGTAAGCATGCACGAACAAAAGAATCACTAATAACATATCCAAAAGCGCCTTGGTTAACTAACAATATTAAATTATTTATGAAACAAAGAGATGCAGCAATGCAAAAATTTAAAAAATCAAAGCTTCAATCAGACTGGGTAGATTATAAACATTTAAGAAAATTTACTTTATCGTTGATAAGAAAAAAGAGAAGAAGGAATCCTTTAAAGGTAACTCCAAAAAACTGTGGTCAGTTTTAAAAAGTTTTAATATTTGTTCTACAAAAAATAATGAAATTGCCCAGTCTGTATCAGAACCTAATGATATTAATAGCTTTTTTGCTGCTTTTCTACAAAATAAATCTAACTGTTCGGAAAAAATTAAACTTTATAAAAACAATGCATTTAAAAATAATTTAACCTTTAACTTTAAATTAGCAGAAATAACAAATATAAACAAAATTTTAAACAACATAAAAAGTAATGCAACCGGGATAGATGATATTTATAAAGTTAAAATATTGTAGTCCGTTGAAACAAGCTACTTTCCCGACAAGTGGAAAATCTCTATAGGAAAACCGTTACGAAAAATAACTAATCCATCAAGTTTTAACGAACTTCGTGTGATAAGTATACTTCCTGCTTTGTCAAAGATATTTAGTGTTGTACGAACAAATTTATGACTTTTATATGAGTAACAATATTATTTCTGGTACTCAGTGTAGTTTTCGTAAAATTTTTGGTACATCAGTGGCTCTAACAAATGTACTCGATGACATTTAAGAGCAAACGATAAAAAGATGAGTTCAGTTTTGGTACTTCTAGACTTTTCAAAAGCTTTTGAAAACATTAATCATAAATTGTTGGTAGCTAAACTTCAGTACTATGACTTTAATAAGGAAGCATGCTTACTATTAAAATCATATTTGACAGGAAGGTATCAATCGATTCTATCAAATGACACATTTTCAGACAAAGCGGAGATCCTATCAGGAGTTACTCAGGGATCAATATTGGGCCCCTTGTTATTTTTAATTTATACATATACATCTGATATCCTTACGTCTTTAAAGTTTTGTAAAGTTCAGGCCTTCGCGGATGACACCCAGGTTTATTGTTTTTTTGATATTGAGGATTACAAATATTACGATAATTGTATAAATGAGGACACCTTGAACAATCTCTCATTTGTCCACAACTTAAAACTTAATCCGGAAAAATCGCATGTAATGATTTTTGGTAAAAAATCTAAGATTGAGTTTTTGAAAGCTAATCTCAATATAATGGCTAATAATTCAAAATTGAATTTTGCTGAAAGTACAAAAACTCTCGGTATAGTTTTAGATTCTCAGCTTAGATTTAAAGATCACCTAAAAAATCTTATGCAAAAATCATTTTGTTCTCTAAAAGTTTTGTATAATAACAGACACATACTAAACAGATCACTAAAAAAAAGGTGTGTCTTTCCAATTTCAATTATTGCGATTTTGTCTATGGGTTTTGCTTAGATCAGGCAAGTAGAGGCCGGATTCAGAAGGTGCAAAATGCGTGCCTCAGGTTTATCTATGGTCTGCGTAGGTTTGATCATTTATCTCATTTGTATAACGAAATTAAATGACTTAAAATGAATGAGCGTCACACTCTCCATTTTCTAGTTTTTTATTAAAAATTATAAACACTCCAGGTTCACCTGATTCTATACGAGAAATTTTCCGACATTCTGTTCATGATATAAATGTAAGATATTTCAAAAAATTAACTATGCCGCTTCATAGTAGTGCATTGTTTCAACGATCATTCTCATACAATGCTGTTAAACAATTTAATTTAATTCCCAACCAGTTCCTTAATCTTTCTCTTTCAAGTTTCAAAATACAATATAAGAAATATTTGCTAAATACAAATCTGAACAAAATTTTTTAGAATAGAGATTGAAGTTTATAATATAGGTATATAAGTAGAAAAAATATGTGAAGCAAATTTTATAGTAACCAGTAACCAAATTTTATAGTGACCAGTATTAATTAATATCTTTTTGAAATTTTAATTTACTTTCAGTCCATTTAGTGTTAACACCGGATTATTATTATGATTATTCTGTATTGTTGTTTGAAGACTTATTACTGTTATTATTATTTTTTTGTCTCATTTTGGTTCAGTAGAGTAGCTTTAAGCTAGACTTGCGCCAATATTAGGGAATGTATTCTGTATTTTTTTTCTAAATTACCTTTGTAAAAAGATTATTTGTTGTATTCAATAAATTATTATTATTATTATTATTATTATTATAATCTAATAGTTTCAGTCAAAATCATCATAATATTTCTCTCCCATATCCCTGAGAAATTAAAGGGCAGGAAACGCTTATATTTGTTGTTTGCCCAACTTAGAGAATCTTAGTTGTAGAAGTCAATAGTCAATACGTAACTATCTTACTCAATGCAACCGTTTTTGCTTTTTCTGTGAAAAATATTTCCTCGAATCTAAGGACCCCCGATAAACGAGTGTTAGAGTTATATGTCAAGTATCGGTTTCAGGGCGTTAGATAGGAAACTACACAAGCAGTGTTGTCATTTACACTTCCTTTGATGCTTGAGTTGTGTTACATTAGTGGCAACATAATTACTAATCCTGTCATTAAACAGCATATAGTGCACTCTCTTTAGTATAACATTGAACAGAGTAGTTTCAGTTTCAGGGGGCAACGGTGACATTGCCTGAGACTTACAGGAAAAAAATAAGGAAAGGGAAAATAAGGAGAGAGCACATTGTTTTTTCTTTGAAAACTTGACCTAAAAAGAATGAGCATTCTGTTCTCACACTCCTGTTTATTATTTTCAACCTTAACTAGTTTCAATAAACGCAAATGACTTGACAATACCCCCTTAAAGTAGGCAACCCACACTACTTGCCCCCCAAGACGTGATCTTGGACCCGCGCCTGACAGCACATGAGTTTGTCGATTCCTTTTTTATCGCTTTCTAGGTTTCATCGTAGTAGCCGCATGCGTGATGACCTTCGAAGCTCGTGATTCAGCCGCCAAGGTGGTACCTGCCCGTTTCAAAGCCTCCACGATGGGTGCCCCATCCTCCCAGTGTCCGCACGTGCCTCATGGACCGGGAGTTGCTACAGGAAGTAGGCACGGCTCGCTGAAAACGGCAGGATCACAAACTGCAGCTGCGGTCGCGTTGACAGCGCATGCACATGCGCATTGTAGAGCGGAAGGGGGTCATACGGATCGTAGGGCGCTCACTCAGTCTTTTCTCCACTTTTCGAGGGGGCTTAACGCTATGGAGGCAGGGAAGAGGAAAACGTCTTCACTCAAGGTTCCGCAGGTAGGTTTTTTCAATGTCATAAAAATATCTTAAGGGCCTCTGAAAAACACTATCGATTTTTTCTGCATAACTCCTGAACGATACTGTATGATTCTACAAAATTCTGACAACATAATAACCAATTACCATCTTAAATTATGGTGTCCCTAGAAAACATAAAAATTATGACTCAAAAATGTCTAGTTTCGGTACTGTTTTATCCTATATGATAGTGGCTTCACTATTCTAAGAATATAGTTACTCTTATAACAGATTCGTTATGAGCAATCATGAAAAACTCCAGAAATAAGCTGACATATCCCTTAATAAAATTGTAAACATGTATAATAACCAATTGCAGCGCGGAGCGAAAGAAATATTCTTGAAACTAAACAATTTTCAAACCTTCTCATTCTATAAGCCAAAACGCGCAACGTGTTAGGGTTAGTCCATCCCTTATAGTCACAGTCTAAACTCTTCAAATAATTTCTCGAGGTCATCATCATTTCAAGCCCAGATTTGATGCTGTGCTGTTCAAGGTTTTCTTGTTATATTTATTTATTCGGAGGTTAGATTCACTGACATCCTTTTTGAGACCGTATCCCCGTAGATGTGCCCTTTAAGACGTTTGCTATAGGAACTACAGTATATTCAGATAAGAGATAGACCGGACATAAACAAGACCACGTGATCATCGAAGGCTGTAACATTCGGCAGGGACGTATTAAGAGTCACGCAGTACATATTTTAGATAGTAGATGCTGCTTTGCGTAAATTTGTAGTAAATTAGCACAATTCGATGTGTATACGATTGGTGATGGATATAGGATCATGTGGGGGTGGGGTAAGAAATATATAATGATGTAAATATACATAAGGGTTTCAAAATTTTCGCTTCGATTTCCAGCTTCGGATGACGTCTGATGTTTGGTGAAATACAGTCGAATATAATCTCAAAATGGCGTTTAAATTAGCCTAAATTAAAAATAATCGTATATCTCTTAAAATTGCTTTTAGAATATTGATTAGTATATTTTTTGATTTCTAGGTAAATATGTAACCAAATTAAAACGTTCAAAACGTAAAAAAATGTGCATGGTTGAACATTGTCAGAAAGTAGATTCTTGAATAGGTTTTGCAAAAATGGGTTCAAAAATGTCAATAATTAATTAAAAAATACAGTAGCTTTATAATTACTTATAACTTACCGAATTTGATGAACGACATCTTTTATTGGAAAGATGAGCTTGATGAGCTTTCATCATCACTACTGCCTGAAGCACCAACGTCAATAATGAATGGCTCGACTTTTTCCTCTAAAATATTGTCCAGTTCCTACATTCTCTTTTCAACTTTGTCTTTCACGTGCTTAATACAGTTTTCCCATTTTTGCGCTGTTATTAATTTTAGTGCTTCTTTGAAAAGTCCTTTGAGGTCACAAAATTTAAAAGTTGTATTGTGCTTAGCTATATAATTTTTAACCTCTGCCCATATGAGCTCAATGGGATTGAGCTCGCAATGGTATGGAGGTAAACGGAGCACAGTTTTATTTTGACTTGCTGCCATTTCGTCAATGGCGTATTTTTGATATTCCGCCTTGTGATCCTTGACAATTCTTAATAATTGTACTTTCAGCATTGCTTCTTCAAAGTTGATATTTTTCGAGCGGAGCCAATTTTGAACATCAACTTTCCTTGAAGCCGTTGTTGGGACCTTCTCCATTCTTCGAGAATGATAAGGCGCATTATCCAACACAATTACTGCGTTTTCCTCTAAATTCGGTAAAATTTTTGAAAACCACTGTTCAAACGATTCGCCATTCATTTCCTCGTGCTAATCTCCAGTTTTCTTAGACTCAAAGCACCACAGACCGTCAACAACAAATCCATCCTCACTGCCAATATGGCAGATAATGAGCCTTTTCCCTTTACCTGGAAATCGAAGTACTAACTGGTGTAGATTTATTTCAATAAGCGAACCTTTTTCAAATGTTTTCATCACATTCAGCGAAAAAACATTGAGACATGAGTATCAGATTGCTATAATTGGGATTATTTAGTCATATTGAAAGAAAGAATATTGAACGTCGTATGATTACTCAGCGCTTCACAATTTAATTTAAAGTTATAAACCTTTAAAAAATGAATGATCAGGAACCTGAAATACGCGCAAATATTAATATTAAAAAAAATAAATTTATTAAAAAAATTATAACTTTATAAAGCTTAAAGTATGAATTAAAATGATTAGAAATATTAGGAACGGTACAAAATATAAAACTTAGTAACTTTTTTTAAGTTTATAATATTCGACATATTTTAAGATTATATTAAAAAATTATTGAAATATCGAAAACACATAAAAACATGGCCTAAAAAAGTTCTAACAAATGAAAATGACAATAAAACATCCACGCATTTTATCGAAAGTTATAAAAGTTTTGTTACTTGTAATATGTTTTATCTGCCCCCTGGAATTAATGTTTAGAACCTTGTTCCCAAGGTTTGAAAAACATCCGATTGTTGTCTATTCGCTCGTATTTACCTGCTGGATTTTTTAATTCCGTGGACAGTCCATCTAGAAAGGCCCTCCTGGATGAAGTTACAGAATCATCAACCCATACTTTACTTGTAGTGTGTCCTGCGTTTACCCACGTTTCATCAAGGTAATAAATCTTCCTGTTTTGATTTCTATATTTCCCAATTTTTGTTAAATAATCCCTCCTCCATAGCACAATTTCTTCTCTATCCAGTAGTAAACTATTACGACCCCGTATTTTCCATTTGAAATTTAAATGCTTCAGTAATGCATGGAAAGTTGATCGTTTGAAATTTGGCAACGTTGTATCTCCATTTACCTCCTGCAGTACTTTATCTATAGTAGGTATTTCATTCCTAAAGAAGAATTCATGCACTTTCCTCCTAATCGCATGCTTATCAGCTTCATCCAATGATTTAACAATACTTTTGCGATGTTTACTGGTCAATGGCTCAGAAAAGGTGTGATTTTTTTTGTATTGTCTTAACATATTAAGCACTGATGCGCGACACACCCCAACTTTGTGAGAAACCTTCACAACAATTTCTTTGATGGTTGATGCCTCGTTCTCCTCGCGCTCGATCTTATATATATTCAAAATGACCTCTTTCATTTCTGCACTCAGGTGTCTTTTTTTAGAGCGTTTCCTAGGTGGACTACAGGAATTTACAACTTCATCGGCAGTATCTGTACTACTGGGCATTTTGCGCAAGCAGTTGATAACAATAACAATCAATAACAAGGTATAACAATAACAACGACAAACTCAACAACTTAATAAGATAACAAACGAAATTGTCCAAAGAAATATCAAATTGCAATGATGCACACGACATACGTAACACGTCTGAACCTGAATGTGACTCTGCCTTGATACGACTGCTCTGCCGCTCGGCATAGGCATTTAATTGCGAATTGACCAATGAGGGCTCCTGTTTTACGTCGAGACGGCGGCGTTAGCGTGAAAATCAACCGAACCTTTTGTTTACATCCGGTCTATCTCTTATCTGAATATACTTTAGTTGCATCATTTCATGCGTTCTGCACGTTTCCGATAGGTTACCATACATACTTAAGAACATACCCTATATATTATGTTGGTCATTCTATAAATTACTCAAACGTAAATTATAGTTTCAGGGTGCTATAAACAGGAGTCCATCTGCTCCAGACTTAGTGCTACAGCGATCATCTAGTAACGAGCATTCATCCGCAACACCTTCACCAAGTCTGAATCGCACACCAAACAACAAATCAAGCTCGAAAACGAGAACTTTCGCAGCCTGTGCACTGCTCAACCCCGGCTTACTGCACAGACATGCGTTGTCTGTTGACGAAACAGCGGGTAACTATAGGTACGACCTGTGAAATATTTTAATGGAACGGAAAATGGATTCTCAGTACAGTTGAACTATGATATTTCCTCTGCCTCGTCAGTAATCATATAAACATCTCTAGCTACTGTAAAGCTCTTCCGTGTCTAATTAATCCTTTGCTAATGTGTGGTTGTGAACGTGGGCTGCTTTTCAGGTAGCAGTTACAGTAATCGCGCTAGTGAGTCCATACTAAGAATTTATAAGTGTTCTGAGTCATTTTCACAAAATCCGCTTTTTTATATGCAGTAGACTATCCGAATTGCAATTATCCGAAACATATCGCATACAATAATTTCTCCGTTTTAACCGGAATTGTTCGGGAAATCGGCGCATGATCCGAAATAGCCGCCGGTAGTTCCCCTTTCGGCGTTTGCATCGTTAGATTCGCTGCCAGTGATTCCCCAAGCGCGTTCGCGGAATTCACTGGTATGAGTGCGTGTATGTTTGTTTCAGTCAGGTTCATAATCGCTAAGATGGAGCAGCATAGAAATAAACGTAAACGTGTTCTTATAACCATAGAACTTGAGGCAATCAGACGTTTAGGTAAAGGTGATTTTAAAAACATGGCAAGTGATTTGGATGTGGGCCTGAATGGAAAATACAACGCGACAAGATTGAAAAGTGGTCTAGTGTTCTGACATCATCGCAGCCGTCGCGGAAAACTATGAAAAAGGGGGAATATCAAAAAGTGGGTGATGCTTTATATCTGTGGTTTACACAGGATCTATAACGTGGAATACCAATTTCCTGACCAATTCTAAAGCAAAAGGCAATCAACTTAAGTGAAGAATTGCCAGTTATTGAATCGCCTGATAACTTGACAGCCAGTGATGGTTGGCTGCAAATTTACAACTGCGACGAAACGGGCCTAAACTATAAAATATCACCGGATAAAAGTTTTGCTTCAAAACAAGAATCTGCAGCTTCTGGTTACTAACGCAACAAAGAACGTGTGACTATCCTTGCTAACACACGTTTTTACTTTTTTCAATAAAAGCATTATGAGTCTAGGTATTTATTGGGTCCACATTATTTCGGATAATCGGGGTTCTACTGTACTTGTTTCTCCAGATTAAGCAACGAATCACTGCACCCAAGCGGAAGTCAAGAGGGCTCAATGGCGATGGACCTGCACCTTGAGTGTCCCGTAACGTTACGGATAAGGGACAGGCGGAGGCCTTTAAAGAGGCAGAGGAGGGTGGACGAAGATGCGGTACAAGTCAGAGAAGAGGCAAGTCTGAGGCGCAGCTCACACTCCTGTTCGGTGCGGGTCACGGGACTGGGGTTGAGGGATTCTACGAGGAAAGGTAAGATTTTATTTGCTGTTTCCAGGGAGACAATAAGAGACGAGACATGAAATGTTAGAAATGTATTTAGAAAGCCGCCTATAACTCAACAACCAATCATCAGAAAACTGTAGTGTGTTATATCGATCTCCTTCTTTAGGATAGTTCTATCAGAATATGCCACTAGACATAACTCTTACCATTTCAAAAAAATTGCATCCATGTAGACTGCAGACCCTTCCAAAAGAAGAGGGTTAGTATAGCATATTATAACATTTTGATGATTTCTTGTTGAGTTCAATATACAAATATGCTCAACTTTGACTGATTTTCAGTCCGCCATCTCGAAAGTTATTTATTTTTTCTAGCAAATAAGTTTTATAAAAAAAATCAAAAAACCGGTTTCATCTGTGATGCTTTGGTTGAGAGCCAACATCAATGGCATTTTTCTATGGAAGTTGGAAGTTTGCTCATCCAAATCAAACCACCGCTCCTCACAAGAACAGACCTATCGAAATGGTGTCTGTAGTCAGCAAAATTACAGAGCACTGCATTGCTTGGGAGTTTCTGGTATCTTTGCCATATTTGAGAAACTTTTCTTTCCA
Source organism: Acanthoscelides obtectus (assembly GCA_963669975.1). NCBI lineage: Eukaryota > Metazoa > Arthropoda > Insecta > Coleoptera > Chrysomelidae > Acanthoscelides > Acanthoscelides obtectus. The sequence goes on along the minus strand of CAVLJG010000003.1, from coordinate 33,591,549 downwards.
ATTAACAATGCTCCTTCCTCTGTATCACGACAAATCAATCTTCACTTTGGGTGGGTAATCAGAGTCCAGATAGAAATGACGATTTTCTGCATTGAACCTCTCTCTCATATCGACAACAGGTCAGTAACTAGGTCCTCCTTTAATGATATGTTAATGCACTTTGCCCCTCCGATTTCTCCCTCAAGCTTTCTAGGTTATGTGCATTGAGATCACCAACTGGTCATTTGTTCTTAGGGTATGTAGGATATGGAACAATTTACTAGCAGAACCTTACCCCAATTACATTTGGTCTTTTAAACTTCTGAACGGTAAATAAGATTTGTCAGTTACTTCAATATCCTTTACTTTTTTTAAGGACAAACACTTATGACTTGATTTTATCAGATCACGTAATCTTTAGGTCAAAGAAGTCACTAGGTATACATAGTCTATGGACAAGAACAAAGAATTCGACAAACTATATTTTATGAAACCTCCAAAAAGTCAGAAATCATGTTTTCGTGACTGTGAAAAATTCAAAAGCAATACTTGAAGAACATTCGAATGTCATCATGAAGAACGAGGTCTTACTTGTTGATAATCCTGCTCCGTGTAAAAGAGGTTGGTCGAAATCGGCTTTTTCTCACCCATCATCATTGGTGAAAATGGAACGCTTAAATTTTGTCCATTTAATTGTATTTACATCCTGCCTTAAATCCAATTATTAATTATTGTTTAAAATACTAAAAATTCAATATACGTGCCAAATTTGGAGGTTTTTCTTTATACTTGATCCTTTATTTTTTATCAACTTATTGGATATGTAAAAATACTTGATCTAATAGTGTAAACTTAAGCTTTCAATTTTCATGAATAATAGTTGAAAAAAGACTTATCTTTACTAATTACTACTACTACTTTAATTGGTATGCATATATTTTTCTAACAATATTGAGAAATATCTTATTGGAAATGTATGTATGTTTTTCATTTCGAACATCGATTTTCAGGTGGGTCAGCTCACCAACTTCCTACCCATACTTCCCATTGCCCTTCCCGACGACGAAGTTCAAACGCCTCTGACTGTACTCATCGATCGAGGACCAGAAGAAGAGAGTGTCCTCACGCCAGAGGACAGCTAGAACGTGCTATCAGTTCAGACTCAAGGTATGAATTTATTCACTTTTACAATGCTGGTGAATGCGCATACTTTATGGTACATGACGCATCTACCATTTCTATCAAACACAACAGGGGGTTAGTTGAATATCAATGAATGGAGACAGGTAGGTCGACTCCGCACTACTTAAGCATATCCCCTCAGCAACAGCAACGAGCTTGCGAATGGTTGCTTGTACGATCTTTCCCAGCCCCTGCAAACTCCTTGAATAGTTTTCGCTACGTAAAAAATGTCAAAATGGACTCGAGCACCTGATAGGTGAAAAAAAAAACGAAACTTGAGCGATTCTTGTGTCTTTTTGGTTTTTGCCCCTAGCTACAACGCTGCTGAAAACCTACAAATATCCTTTGTCCTTGACACCTGATGTCATGTCATGAAACATCCAAATCCAACATAATATCTATTATTCGAAATTCGCCGATTAGCCCTGTCGGACTTTATACAGGGTGTCCCGAAAAAAGTGTGCAATATTCTACCAGCGGTTTCTAGAGCTTAAAATAGGAAGAAAAGTTTATATAAACATAGGTCGACAAACGTCCCTTAAGGGCGGTCTTTAAAGGGGCTCCCCTGAAAATGGTTTTTCCTTAATATTTCCGAAACGTGTTGAGATAAAGACATAAAATTTGATATTCTAGCCTAGTTTTTATGTTATTCTATTTTTGAAATTCAATTTTAGAATTTGAAAATTTAGGGTTTTCTACATAAAAAAGGTACTCTTATTGAATATCGATAAAATCAAACTAAAAAATTTGTCACATGATAGGAAATGTACTGCGAATTTAAATGAATTGTTGATTATACATAGTTAGCCATGACTGCAAACAAAAGTTGTTTTGATTTATTATGACTTATTTTGACGATAAGCTGACATTGTTAGACGTGTAAAATTACTAGATTGAAATCAAAATTTTTATTAAATCGATTTAAAATGCCAAGATTTACAGACAGAGAACTGACTGACATGCATTTTGTGTACGGGTTTGCAATGGCAGTTCATTGGCAGCCGTAAGAGAATATTAAAGAAGATTTCCCAATCGCATAGTACCTGGACGTCGAATGTGAAATTTGTCAAACCATGGAAGTTTACAGCACATGCAGGGCTCAGGAAGGCCACTGGGAAATCATAGTATGGATATTGCTTCAAATATGTTTGAAAATAATCCGCAAATAAGCATACGAAATGTTTCAGAAAATATGGATATACCTCGATCAATAGTAAGAAAAATGTGTATTTGATAGTTATCCTAAAAATAATAATTTTAGATAGGAAGAATGACAAGAATGCAAGGATTACGTCCTTATCATTTTAGACGGGTGCAGCATTTAACGGAGGCGGATTTTTTTACTACGAATCGAGTTTTGCAGTGGATATTGGCAATGAAAACACTATTCCTAGAATATTATGGTCGGATGAGTCAATATTTACTAGGCATGGTGTTTTTAATTTCCATAAAGTGCATCACTGGTCAGATGAAAATCCAAAAGTTGTTCGCCGTACAAATTTCCAACATAGATTTTCATTGAACTTGCATGGAGTAATTGGGGATCGTCTTAATTCAGAGGTGTATCTGAACTTTCTTCAGAATGAGCTCATGGATATAATACCATTGGATGTGCGCCAGCAGTTTCAAGAAAATATGTTTTTTCAACATGATGGCTTCCCTGCACATTCTGGACGCAATATTCGAAATTGGTTGAATGTCAATTTTCCAGACAGGTGGTTAGGCCGAGGAGGTCCTATAGCGTGGCCGCCACGTTCACCTGACTTAAATCCATTGGATTTCTATTTTTGGGGGTCATTAAAAGACCTAGTTTACTCGACTGAAGTAAATACTCAAGAAGGTTTACTTCAAAGAATCCATCAGGCTGCAAATGAAATAAGAAGAAAAAGGTTTTCCACTTTTCGGGCTACGCAATCGTTAGTTCGTCGAGCGAGACTCTATATCCAACAAAATGGGAATTTATTTGAACACTTATTGTAAAGCTAGTTTTAAGTATATCCAACTGTAGGTCTTCTTTTTTAAACAAATTTCAATTTCGTTCGTAGAAAAAATTTATTTCTTTTGTTTTTGCCTGAATGTTAGCTATGTTGCAATAGAAATATTATTCATCAATTCATTTAAATTTGCAGTACATTTTCTATCATGTGACAATTTTTTTAGTTTGATTTTATTCAAAAATGGCACAATTTATCGATATTCAATAAGCGTACCTTTTTAATGTAGAAAACCCTCAATTTTCAAATTCTAAAATTGAATTTCAAAAATAGAATCACACAAAAATTTTGGGGCTCAAATAACCTGAGTCCGTCCCTGTTACATACGCTTCCAAACAAAACTGTCTAAAATTGTTAATATTTTTAAATCCAGCATAAAAAACTAGGCGATAGACGATAAAATCAAGCTTTCGGCATTCTCTATAGGGCCTTCATTAGGATTCTGAAAACACAATTGTGATGCTAGCTAAGAATACAGGACAGATTTAAATTTTTGCTAGCATCACAATTGTGTTTTCAGAATCCTGATGAAGGCTCCATAGAGAATGCCGAAAGCTTGATTTTATCGTCAAAAGAGTCAACTTAAGCCCAAAAATTTGCCAATTTCAAAATTAACAATTAATTGTATTTTGTGCCCAACTGGTCGTTGGCTTTGGCGATGACTAATTCTCATATATATATATATAACAACATATATATATATATATAATCTCCAACTTTCACAACACTTGACAACACTTCTTGTCTCTCTCCATGTTAGCAAGGCATGCGACACCATAAGCCACGATATGCTTATAGCCAAGTGTACTTATTTTGGATTTTATCAACCGGCACTACGCTTTCTACCGTCATATCTAAAAGACAGACAGCAACAGGTAGTTCTAGGTACAGGTATTTCTAATTTAAAGAATGTTCCTTCAAGGGCACCACAAGGTTCACTTCTAGGGCTACTCTTGTTCTTAATATATACATTCGATTTGGTTGTCAAAATTAAAAAGTCAATAATTGTTAAGCTTTTCCCTGATGATCTTAAAATGGCTGAAGCTAAAATCAATATTGATCTCGAAATTATTAATAACTATTCTGCCATTAATAACATGAAATTCGGTCAAGAAAGGTGAAGACATCCAGAAGTAAGCCTCGTGGACCTGAAACTTTAATGATGTGTGCAAAAATTTTTATCTAATCATAGACAAAGACCAAACTTTTAGTTGCACTTAATCTTTGTAAAATAGATTTTATTTGCGCAGTAACACTGAGATTTCATTTTTTTAAATTTTGAAATATTGGTTGAGTAGATTGGACAACGGCTAGGCTCCGCCATGAGCATCAAACTTTTATGTTGTCATGTATCTCTGACAAATTTAAGGTTATCCTGATGGTTGAATAAAATCACAGATGTACATAAAATGAACAAAGCTATCGTTTCATCTCTTACGTTGCACTATGAAAAAGGCCCCAGAGTAACCGAAATTTCGATATACTTCTTAATCCCTCACATATGCCATTTTATCCATCTGCCACAATTATCTAGAAGTCATTCGGGTTTAATCTGAAACGTGAGTGAAGTCTTTCCAAAAACAGTACATTTATATTTGACCAACCTCAACCACACGAAATTCACTATGAATATGAGTATTTTCTTCTTTTCCTTACCCCATTTTGAAGGTTCACTTATTTTTTATATGATTTTAGTCTTCATTAAAAAAAAAACGAGTATTTACTTACCGTACGACAAAAACCTTCTATTTCCGCGAGTAAAGGCGCCATATACATTTAATTTAGAGCAACTGTCACCTCGTCAGTATTGCTATATGTACTTCCTGACAATACTTGAGTTGTGTAATATTAGTGATAACTTATTTTACATCTCATGTAGATTGACGGGGGCAATTCCAAAATGCTACCACCATCATCAGCATACACCCCAACCCACCCCAACTCAAACGTCAACAGAGCAGGACCCAGGGGGATCAGGTTCTGAGTCCGAACTGAGACAAATGACAACGCACACTACCGTAGTGCAAGTCAGTCCTACCAGGAATTAAACCCTTTCGTATGCAAACAGTGTAGAGGAAACCAAATTGTAGGTGAAGTAGTGCAAGGCGTTGGCCAGTCAATTTGTACAAATAACGAAAGATGTTAGGGGGATGATTTCAACAACACGGTTTGACTGGTACTGTCAATTATTGTTATTTGGTGCATTCAAACTTTAATGGGGTGAAGCTTGAAGTGGTATAAAAATGCATACTCAAAAAGTATACGTACTTGTAATTTATAAAGGTTTTGAGTCATCAAGTTTTCGTTGACAAATGCGGGAATTTCGTATACAATAAATGTAGACAAGTTTTGTGTAAAGAGTCCCACAGACTTTGGCAATATATTTTATAAATAGAACAAGGTAAAGTCGTGTCTTGCTGCATAATCGTCAATCATCGAATTGGTTCTTTTCAAAAAGATCGATCCCCTTACTTACTTCTTCGATTAGTCAAGGTAGCAAGCTGAGATTGGGAATCATGTAATTGCCACATAAATACCAAGATGGTGGCTGGGCACTCGTCAGTTGGACATTTTGATCGACAGTCAATTTATTCTGTATGGTTACGGACCATCGCCAAGGAGTTTCAAAATCTCGTGACACCAACTTCTACTTGAAAAAGGCCGCAAGGTGATGCCCAGTCGTCATCTTGAGATGTTCTCTCACTTCTACGCTGAATTTCAGCTTGCTAATTTAACCCGATCAGAAAATAAGTAAAGGGTAATCTTCTTGTAAAGCACTGCGAACTCCGGCAAGCACTGTATGTAAGTCAAACTGACTCCAGATGATCACTTTAACGAAATAAGAACAGGCAGTAGAGGTACTGCCAAAAAACAATGCACCATTATTGTCTAGCCACTGAATGAAACCACTTATTATGCACGAGATTTCGGCTATCACAGTAACCTTTTTCAATTATAATTGTGAAAAGTAATTCAAGCGTATGTGATTTCATTTAGCAACCTAGCAATCTTGGAGTGATGTCAGCATGAGTTACAGATGTTACATTAAGAAAACAGTTTACAATAGTCTATGCCACCGCGATTGCTTGACTCATTTTAAGAAATAAACTCCTGTTTTTGAAAATCATTTCCCTAATTTCGAATAGAAAATGTAATGCCTTGCAATAAAAGTCCTCATGCATAGATACAATAGGGATCAATGGTTATACTGGTATCGGTTTTTTATAGGGAAATCGATAAATATCCCCGTATGTAAACATTATTGTAACTTCAAGTAGGACTTTGTTATCTAGACTACCATGTCTTGAGTGTTTGGTAAAAAACCCTTTAAGACTGTCTGAAAATGATTGTTAGTTTTCCCCAGTATCATATAAAAATTGCAGGAATATAGATAGCTGAGTTCTACGTGAAAAACATAGAGAGAAAACTAATGGTTGTTCTACGAAGGTACTTAAAAATGTCAATGGATTTATCATCGATTCTTTTCAATCAGCATCTACTGGCATCTTGTTTTTCTTTGTATTCATAATTAATTAGTCGAATAATATTATGTTATTTATTCCCCACGTTTCATAAACCTGCACTTCTTTCTGATGACCAAACGACCCTGAAAGTGAGCTTAAGGTCATACTTGAAGCTAAATTTCTGGTCGGCAAAATCGTCAACATAACAAAACAACATTACACATACACTTGATCAATTTGGTTTTGGATCATTTTCGGGTGCAACGTGTAACCAAGAAGTTTCTATGAACATTAAGACTTCAATACGCTTACTGTATCGTAATTAATTCGTTCAGTGATTCAAATAAATCAGCAGAAATGATCAAAGTTACAATTTGTAGGCAAACTGAAGCTCCCACCACTGTGTACTACACATTCTAGTTGACCATTTACATACACTGCCTTGATTTAGCTCTATGGTTGCAAATCTCCCTGACTATATCGGTTCCGGATGATATAATTCTATTGAACTCGGATGTTTCCAGCTGGCAGGATATCTAAACGACCTCAAACGAGCAACAGGTCGAATTTGCACCTCATACGTTTTCCCTCATTGTATTTTACCATGCTCTAGATACCCTATAGCGTTAATATGAGACACGGCATTGGATGCGAATAGCAATATCGTTTCACCAATTCGTAGCTTTGTGTGCAGGATGTTACCGAGAGTATTTACACAGCTGAAGCGTCATAAAGAGTACAAACGTCAACACTAGCACATAAATCACACAACGCTTAGCATAACTTCGAGACAGTGTTGCCATTTATACTACCTCCGATACTTTGACTGTGATAAGAAATGAGCTCAGCATCGTCTATTGACTATAATAGAGATATAATTGACAGATGATAAGCCATTGACAATTTTAGTATCAGATCAGCAATAAGATGTTGATGGAAAGTGCCAAAATGACACAAAAGAAATAGGCCTCAATATGTATTATAGTTGTTTTATAATATATGTGAAAAGTATTAGACAATCCAAATGTATACGTTGTTTCCTTTACCTTTTCAACAAATTCAGTGTTTTCTTGATCCCTTCCTATGAACAAATAATTATAAAATGTGTAACATTTTCCTCTGAAAGATGTATCAATTCTGAAGCCAATTTTTGAAGCTCAAAATATTGTTAATATGGGTGCCGTCTTACGAAAAGCGGTAGAACCGTATGTAAAATAATATTATTATGTCAGAAGATCATTAGACACATTCACATATAGATTAGGGATACTGTGATCAGTGATAGTTTGGATTCAGAAGTTGCTTAAAGAGCTTGGCACTTTGTTTAAGAATGTTTAATGTCCTCCCTGCAACATGGATCCAATAAGATTATTTGATCAAGTTCCTAAGTAACCCTAATTTACATTTGATCGTTTATTCTTATGATTTTCGTTCAACACGTTTACTTTTCCAAGGGTCATATGGGGAACCTTTGTTCAATCTCCAATGACACAGATGGAGAATCAAATACTCATTTTAATTGCTTTTCTGTAAACCTTTCTGGTTATTAAATACAGAACGCGTCAATTTTAATAAATGCAGGCATGCTGGTATTAAACATTTTGTTTAGGTCTGTGTTTTCAGAAAAACTAGTAACACTTGATTCTTATTTTCATATTTTCCACATTTGTGATCAACTATTTAAATACGTAAAAATCTTTAGCAGATACGAAAAGGAGTATTTATGAACTTTCCAGAACTGCCATCAACTATTTTTTTGCCTTAATTTACATGCCAAAAATCGGAAAAAGTAATTTTGTCGTCCCTTAGAAGTGAACGTGTATATAATCTTCCATATTATACAAGAAATGTTAGCCTGAAATGTATTTTATATCACTTCCTATACTCTTCAACGTGTTCACATACCTTGATGAGACTTTAATACGTAATCTTCTTTTGTACCATATCATTGCGCCTTGTCTCTCGCCTATACTCATATGACTAATATTATAAGTTCGTGCACACATTGAGGAGTATTTCCACAAAAAAGACTTTTTCATACAGAAGCAATCACGACCCTTAGTTCAGGGCAGATCTAAATGAAAATTTCTAAGCCAAATCAATGTGATTAATGTTCGAAATAGTATATTTATATAGAAACGTATTTACATGTTTTAGCGACTAGTTTTCACGAGATGTAATTATTGTATTGTTATCAATAAAATGTCCAGTGTTTTCATTTTTATCATTTAAACACCTTGCATCATTATACACGAACAATGGTAATAAATCTCCGGGTCTTACTGGCCGCTAAATAAAGCCACATATGTAGAACTGAAGATTCGGATAAAAAAACTTGCGAAACCAAATGGACGCAAATCTAAAAGTTTTCTTTCGCTCTGTGTTATCTATGTATATTGTAACGAAAATACCGTCTTTACCGACCAAAGACCAATTTATTATTCTACACTAATTTGTAAGACTTACAACTAATTTATGACAAATTTATTGCTATGCTGACTGGACTATTAATCCATCTCAACTTTGCGCTCGTTATCCACCGAGTCGACTGTGTCTGTAGACTCAACTGTGACTGCCTGCTTTCGCCATCTAGTCTGGTATTTATTCCCCTATCGACGAGTTGAGAACCATTCCAGCGTTTTCCAGTCTGAGTCGTGAACTTCTATGGAAGTAGTAAAGATGTCAGCAGATCCATCACAGACGATTCGAATACTCGCGGTCCAGAAATGCAATCATGCTCCAAATATGATCGTGTAATTCTGGTTGTTGTCTAAGCAACGATCCCACTTCTTCTAGTTGATGTACGAGAGTGTCTGTTGTAGAGTTTCTGTTATACGGGGGCGTTACAATATAAATGGAATTATATTCCATTTACGTTCCGGCAAAACATAACACTAGCGCGCGACGTTCGAATTCGCGCTCTTCTATTGGCTAGCACGCCACAAGTGCCTGGGTAGGCGCCGAAAAGCGAATAGAAGGGCCGACCGAGTGCCCGCGTTAGTTTTGACGCGTAAAGTAAATGAGGTTTAAATAGTGTTTACCTGTTTTTTTATCATGTGAGACATATTTCAAGTGCAGTCTGTTACTATTTTACTCAACACGTAAAATTACTGTAACTTATTTGATAAGTTCAATAGCATTATACGCTATCAGGTTCGTTAACCTTGCGATCTGAAGTTAATCGATTGATAAAAATGAACTAGCATTATCGTTGAAATATAAAAAGTTCACACGTATAATTAATCACGAAGTAGTTAAGGAGTGTGTGATGTGACAGTAAAATATTGTAATAGGTCTGAATGAATAAAAATACACGACAAATAATTTTTAGCTGTATTTCTATTTATCTATACATGAAAATCAATTGACGTACATATTTTCATAGGCGTCGGTGAACTGCTTACCACGTAAAAGTGTGACAGATTACATGCAAATGCGACATATTCTGTCGACCCTTTTGTCCCTAGTGTCACCACGTCTTTTCTATCCTACCAATTATCAAGGGCGCCTGCAGAAATTTTTCCAAAGGGTGCAAATAAAATATGGATGCTTGTTATACTAAATAAACATATCTTGATGATTTCTGGAGAAAAACCAGATACACCACACACATGTTCTTTACTAGTGAAACAAAGCCTATCAACGGAGCATACCTGATAGGTAGTCGCCTCTGTGTACAATATACATGGAACCGCAAACCAGGAGTGATACGTTAGTTAGTTTATTACATAAGTAATTTTAGTGTTAAAACAAGGGAAGATATTCCAGTAACGGATCTTTCATCTTAAAAAGGAAGAGTAAGGCTAAATAAACAAAGGCTTCTTGCTTCTCTAATATTCCCCATTCCGAGAAAATACCTGATATAAAAGAAATTTTTTCAAACTATATACTTTTGAATTACATTTCTGAGGCTCATGCATATAGACCACTGAAGTTGGAAGGTACTCTATATTGTTATATTCTAGTTGCTGACATGATGATTTCAAACTTTTTATAGCTCTAGAATTATACTGAATCAACAAAATCTAAATACAGTATCTTTTCTAATATCGTATGTCCAAAATGTTTTGACGCAAAATTAATTGGCTTTAACTTTAACAAATACAAAATGATATCAAGTTACCCTTAGAAACAAAAAGCAGAGTGCGAGCAGGAAATACCATATCTGAATCTCCCAAAAAGTGGAAGACCACGTATATTTACTACACAGAGGTCAGAGAGACTGTGAGAAGAGCAAAAAATCAGGTTGGAATGTCCACAAGGAGACTGGCTCGTTAATACAGATCTTCTAAGAGTACGATATCGTTGCAAGTGAGGTGGAATGGTCTTAAATATCGAAGGAGACCAAACATAAGTGTCCCAAATACTCTCAAGCATAGCTTCTTCGTCAACTTAGGCGGCTATACTTTGCCAACGGAAAAATGATTATTTAAGATGACGCAAAGTACTTCATTTTGCGTAATTCTGCAAAGAAGGGAAATGACGGATTTTATACGGACAACGTTGAGGAATGCCCTGACAATGTTAGAAACAAACATAAAGTGAAATTTGCAGATAAAATCCTAGTCTGGTGCGCAATTTCTAACAGGGGTGTATCATAACCTTTTGTGGGAAGAGGGAAGGGTGAAGCTTTGAATAGTCAGAGCTATATTGGTAACTGCCTTTTTCTAACTGCTTAAGTTTGTCCGCAAACTTCTTGATAACGACCATTTCAAGTTTTGGCCAGACCTAGCATCATGTCATTACTCAAGATATACCGAAAACTGACTTCGACTACACAACATACCTACGACAAACTGAGAGAAGTTGATCTAAATTCCGTCCAGGATCTTATGAAAGAAAGTTGCGTCTCGTAGAGCAAAATGGGACACTCTACATAATTCGATAGTATAGTTTAGGTATTGCAAGAGTTGTAATTTATGATAACTAGTTAGTGGTTAAATAAATTTCTTCAATGAAAAAGATCCGAACAATATTTTGTGGTAAAATTTTCAGGACATACGTTATCAAAAAGTGCACTTTCCCATAACCGTTCACCAACGCCTTTATTCCCTTCCTGTAACACCTCACCCTACCACCCTGATTCGTCATTGTTGTACGCGACGGTATCGTCGGTCTCCAAAGAAACGCGTCGACGCCTGTTGACTGGACGTCGCGGCGCCCATCGATGCCACCGGTCAGTCGTGGCAGTGCGAAGTCCGAAAGAACAAGGGTCCAACCTATAGGGCTGAAGTCCGAGCCATGGGGTGCGCCAGCAGCGGGCCTGTCATGGAAGCGGGCAAAGGGGCCGTCGATCAGGCATCGCATACTGTGTCGGATGCTTTGGCCACTACGGAAAAGGCTATCCAAGGTCAGTGATCCATCATTCTCAATGGTATCGTAAATGTGGGTGGCCACCCTTATTCATGAATCATCTTGTAGTGTAAATTATTTGTGTATTGTGACACGGATAGACGATTATATTTCACACCTACTGTAGCGGTTGTAGTCGAAGAACGATGGGTGATCAAACATTTGTGGCGACTTTTTTGGCCAAAATCCAAAGGGGGATCATCAAACCTCGTCAAAATCCATTACTCAAGGTATGCGAAACAATAAAAATGCTATAAAAATGACTTGTACTGTCTCTGCTAGTCTGGTCGAGTAGCGCAATGTTAATTTTCTTCAGCTCGATGTTCAATTTTCGTGGCACCTGCGGCATTTCTATTGTAACTTTCGAAGCTCACCCACTAGCTGTCTTTTTAATTCTTCGCGTTCCCTCTAACCGTTAATTTAGCATGTTTGGCAGGGTGTCCATTTTTACTCATTGTTTTGTCGGTAATTTTTACACATTAATTTTCTGAAATGCTTATTTTCTTATTATTCCGATGTTTCTCGATACAGTGAGCTTAGGCACTCAGTCCCAAAAAATGTTTCATGTTTCAACAGTCGATAGTTGGTGTATTCTAGAAGGAGAAAGCAACTTTAATTTTCGATTGCCAACATCATGGCGATTGAGCATTTTCATTCATATCAATGACAATACAAGAGATCTGCTACTAATCAGCTCAATTTTTCTTCCAAAATAATCGTTTCTCTCATTTTTTGCGAGAGCGTCAGTAGACGGTTTTAATCCTTGACCAATAAAAATATTATTGATAAAATACCATAATCAAAGGACGACAAACTTTTGTCCAGATCTTATTTTGACGTGGTATCTTGATTACCTCTAGGTTTGACTAAAGATTCAGCCAAAGTCCAAGACCAAGAGATTTTCGAAATTTGATCAAAACCAGTCTGGTCACCGTTTAAATTGACTGCTCGTGTTGTACCGTACTTGAGGCTGCCTGCATGTCATTTACTTATCGGTACAGCCATACTTTACTAGGCAATATTATATGTTATCTGTAAGAATAACATTGTCAAGATAATGAGAAGATACACAAAGTCTATTAAAAGAATGAATTATATGTAAAAGACAAATGTAACTGGGAAATAGGTAACGTTTCTGCCGTGATCACGGTTTCATGCTTTCCTATACATATACCTTGGAATTATTGAAAATCCGGTTTGCGAGGCACAGATACTCTGTAATACGCTATATCATCATACAACTGTTGTCATAAGACGTCATTTTGAGTCTCTGAGTGTCATTTTCAGATATACTCTTGTATGCATCAACGAGTACGTATTTTGGGAAACCTATTGTTACGTGTGCTGTGAAAATGTTGAAAATGGGCACTGTCTTCAAGGCGATTTTGGACAAACATGCTGAGCATCAATTTTTATCCGTATATATCACATTGTCATCTTATGATAATAATAGTAATTAAAGTTCCGCCATAAACTGATACGATCTACTTTTAACTATATTCATATTTAAAACCCCATCTAATATGATCCAATCCAAATATAGATTCACAATGTGTTTTACAGGTGTGCCTGTTATTCATATAATACGTACGTATAAAAAAAAACAATCTGCACGTTTCTAATACTTCTCTAAATCTATCTCTTCGGTGCATGTGCATCTATACTTCTGATCTAGTCTGTTGCATTATGCATGAAGTTAAACTCTTTGAACCAGCTGTAAATATTTCTATGAATATCCAACATGCAATGCTCACCCTATAATTCTCAGTAGTTAGTCAATCAAGATATTGATCTTCCAGCTTATTAAACCTATACACATTCTACTTGCTTATTTAAATTGATTAAATTACACGCCTTACTATTCGTCATTAATAACTCTTATTCTTATATTGGCATATTTTTCATGAAATGACGGTAGCAAATGAATGGAACAAAGGAGCAACCTAAAGCCAATGGGCGAATCGAGACCGACCAGCACTGCGTCGCTTCCTCTTGACAGCTTCCTAAGCAACTGTTACTTGTGTTGACTAATGTAGGTGGAGGGTTCATATTTCATCCTTTGCAGGGCGCATAAAACTTTGAGGCCGGTCCTGCGGAGGATTCCTCCTCATCGCTACATCACCCGCAAAGCGAATCCTCAATGCATGATTCTGTTTGCAGCTAAACTTGGCATCTTATTACCTAGATCCCTACGTATCCAGGCACCCATAAATTAACTGCACTCTAGAAAGAGTCTTAGAATGACGATAGTTAGGATGAAAGAAGTTAAGGCATTTGAACCTTGGATAAACTACGTAGCAACTTTTAGATATCTTCTTCTCATGAAATGATACCTGTTGCATGCGTTACCATGGCGGGGTGTATAGCGAATAACTGAACGGTTTTAAAATATTGCGATTGTCCCCTTAGAAAAAAGTATGCTGCGATTATGTATACGAAATATGTTAGCTAACAACGTTGGCTAATAATATTGGAGTCCCAGACTGACAGCTATACAATATTTACATCCAAAACATGCCAGTGGCTGCGGCCATTTCGCTTATTTCTATGTTCATTGCGCTCAACACGGGTGTTGAAAATATTTCTTTATAAGAACAAATTTGCGGGAAAATTTATGTGTGAAATATGTCTAATAAGTGCGTACAATTACCGGGAATAAAAGCATATAAATTTACTAATGTCAAAAGATTGATGTAATCTCCCCCACTCCCTTTAACATCCCACCTCCAATTTTTGTCACTTGAAGACATTCCAAAAATGACCAGGAGTTCAAGAACAAAGTCTGAGTGATTTTCCTATTGATTTTAAAATCCTACAAAGCAAAATTTCATCAAAATACGAGCGATACTTTAGGGGCCAAGCATTAACGGACAGACCAACAGACAGACAGATAGACATGCCGACAGAAATGAGTGACATAGTTTCTCGTGATGTAAAATGTACATGTTATGTAACATCCACAAAACATCTCATTTTCGAAATTTTCGATTATTATTTCATTACTATAATGAAAGGGGAAGTAAAAAGAGATATCTTCCCACCGAAAATGCCGAATATGCCGAGTTATTGGTTGCAAGATTTCATTTTTTAGACAAAATACATCTCAACAACTACTTGACATATCTCAGAAATATGTAGATCCACTCAAATAGAATAAGAGACCTATCCTCGTATCTATCAAAAGAAAAAACCTCGTAGGTGTGAATTGAGGAGATGTTGCAAGAAGTTAAGTCATTTGAATCTGGTTATTCTTAACAATTTGTCGAATTCTGTGTTCATTTCAAAGGTTAGAAAACAAATAAGCATGTATTGAGCCCACCAGATACCATGACGGAACTTCTACCGGATGAAAATTTAAGCAGGCAGTCTAGCTTACTACACTGACCTCTCCTAATGCCTTTGAGGCTGACATACACACTCGTGCAAATCGTACGCTTTGCTAGTACAATCTAAAATCGTCAAGCAATGCGTAGTATGTACGAGCCCCTTTCCACTTCAGTTGGCCCACTTCAAGATTTGTACCAAAATATGTCTTTATGACGAAACTATTTACTTCTAAAACAATTTATTTTCTCAAAAACATTTTAGATACACTCTAGTCGTAAAAAGTACATATTTGAAAGCACTTAGACCTATAACTAATAGAAGATCTGAACTAATAAACAATGTGCGAATAAATGCGCAACAAAGCAACAATTGAAAGTTTACCATTGGGTAACATCACCTTTATTTTTTATTACGGCTGAAATTCTTTGGGGCATAGTGTTAACCAAGTTTTATAGCCTTTTTTGAGGTAGGTATGGCACGCTGCACCATCTTGCTGAAACACAAAATCTCGACCGGATGTCAAACATTCTTCCATCACTGGTAAAAGTGATTCTTCTAAAATTGCCAAATATTTGTTTGTATCCACATTTCCATCAATAAAATGAAGTTTTCCTAGTCCTTTTGATGACATACTGCCCCAGACCATAATGGATGCTGGAAATTTCACTTTTCTCTTCAGACAGTCAACATGGAATGCTTCATTTTTTTGCGAATAACTTTACTGCGACTGTCACCAACATACCAACTTCGAATCGGGCCTCATCACTCCATTGTATTGCACACCATTGTTGAGGTGTCCATTGTCTATGTTCTTTAGCCCATCTAAGCCGAGTTTTCTTTTGCAGTGGAGTTAGTAGTGGCTTTTATTTGGCCTATAAACAAGTTGTGCAACTTTAGGGTTTTTACTTCATTTTTTTTTATAAGAAAACTTACCTCGCAAGTGCTAAATCCGAGTTTGTGGGCTTCTGTATGAGTTGTGGACCTCGAAATTCTCCTTCAAACAGCGTCACAGAGCACTTAATTGTAAATAATTGGCACGCCTGTTTTTCACGATTATTCTTAATGCTCTTCGGTCGGCATTTGTGACTTTTTTTCACATGGCTTAATATTAACTGAACCAGTTACGTTATATTTTCTAACAATATTTCTCACACTTTACCGTGATAAGTCTAACAAACTTGCAATTTCTGAGTTTGATTTCCCAGAATTAAAAAATTTAATTTTCAGTAACCGAATTTTCTCACTAATAACCTTTCCTCTACCCATTTTGAAAACTTTAACTACCCAAAACTATTTTAAACGTATTCTGATAGCTGTGATTAATAAAAACAATTGTCATGGCTTTTATTTTTCACAGCCACCTATGCGTTATAGACTTATTTTGCATTGAAATGAAAATAGGTTGATATGCTGTAATTGTAACATGTGTTATTTTTATGCTGCAAATTTGATTAGTGAGTGATAAAGTTGGTATTTTCTACTATATATTATCAAAATATTCATTGTTAATATTTTAAACCTATAACACCCTGCTACATTTTTATTATTTGTGTTTGATAAGAAAAAAACTAAGATTACAATAGTTGGGACAACTGAAATGGGAAGGGGCTCGTACATACTTGGGTCGAATACCGAAATCCGGTATTCAAAAACATCCTGAATACTATATTTTGAATTGTATTCGAATACTTAAGATTTACAAAGATGAAACGTATTCGAATACCATTGTTTTGAATACCTAGATTCATTTATTCATTCATATTCCAACAACAAAAAAACATAGGCGCTCCTCAAAGTTGATTTTTATTTATTTACTTAAGTTATAAAAATATGTATAAATAAAAAATACATGACTATATTGAATAATCAGAATAAAAAACACAACATTTCGATACACAATGTCACAGTGACGTCAGACAAACTCATTGTTTGATTTTTATTAGATTATTAATAGACAATATAATAAAACTTAATAAAACATACAGTGAAAAGCCTATACAACTGACGGCGTAATATGTACGAGAGAGAAGCGTGAGAAGTATGCAATATGTATGTTAGAAATAGATAGAAGCACCTCGTTTCCTAGCGACCCGAGTACGAGGTCACGGACGCCATTTGCGCACTCTTTCTAATATACATATTGCACGCTTCTGGCACATGTCTCTCGTACACATTATGACGTCAGCCAAATTTGAACCTCACCGTATTAAAAAATAAACTTCCCTCTATTCCATTAAAATTATTATAAGATAGAATGGCAATATTGCACAAGCACAAGTCCGTACGTAATTTAATCATGTTCCTTAAGCGACCACTCGGCATCGCGAGCTCAGAAGCACCACCACCCACACAAACAAAATAATTTTGCGTAGCTATTTTGCTTGTGCCGTTGACAACCACCGCGAACGTGTTGCAACACGCTTAAGTTGCGTAAAGCATGATGCCATATTCATAATAATAGACAATCAGAATTTAAAAACAGGATTTCAGCACAGGCTTCAGATACCGGGATTTGAATACAAAGTGGGTACTCGAATATTGGGATTCAGAAGCGATATTAAGAATCCAGAATACCGAGTACTGATCGAAAAAGCATTCAGTCGAATACCCAATACCAAGCACACGAACCTTGACAAGCAAAGGTTACCATTAGTATGAGTGTCTACGGCAACCTTTAGAATCGTGTCCCTGTTTATCAGATACCGAAGTCGCGAAATCGGAACTACAAGTACCGGAATCCATCATATAATCTAAAGAAATTGAACGTATCTTTCTTTATATTTCGAAGTGACTGAAGTTAGTAGAATTGAATAAATCCCGTGCCAATAGATTTTTATTGTTAAACACCCTAGGAACAGACCTACTAAGATCGGCCAAGCTCGAATGACAAGCAAATACCTGGCGAGTGCATCTAACAGGCTCAGTCAATAGTCTGAAAAGGGTGGGTCATAGGAACAGATACCGTTGGAATATCTCTGGGAAACTGATAAACCGACACAGAACGAGCTTTGTATGAAGTAACTCTAACTACTTGTTCCGAACATCTACTGCAATTAACTACACGCGTTCTCGAAATATCATATCCAAATTATCCCTAAAATCAGTTTGAACTTGGCTGCTAGTTATTCTTTTCTATTATCAGATAAATAAAAATTTGTTTCTTATCTTTTTTCTCCAAGAATTTCACGGAGATCGGTATGGTATTCTTGAATGCCCGCATCTAAAGTGTTTGTCAGGTTCCTGTACCTGATTTAAAAAGTCGACCAACACGCATTGTTAAGGGAAAGTAGATTTCGGTTTAACATGTTAGCTCCTTAAGGTAACCTTGCATGGTCATTATAGAACTTTTTAACTTCAATATCTGAAAAATGTTGCGTGCAAACGGGTGAAAATGTTAAGAAGGGGCTGTATTTGAATTTCAATGGAATGTAATAAAGTGTATGGGGCGCAATTATTCAACATGGGGTTGATTCGTATCACCACTCTCTGTTTTTATATACTGAACTTTTTCGTGAAAATACGCAACATTTATGAATATTAATAAGCGGATCCTTATCTCATACAAAGTGTAACCTTCAGACAACAATGTTTTGTGTCATATATCATAGGTCAGCATGGTCGCAGGTGATTACGTGGATACGATAGACCTACCTATCCAAAGCTAAGAGCAAAAGAAAGAAACACTAAAAGTCAAGGCAGTTATTGACATGAGTAACATAGTTTAACGAGCATATTCCCAATTTAAAACTATAAAGTATTTTTATAGCTTGCAAGATTATACTGCAATAGCCCAATAATAGACGGATAACGGTTTCAGAAAAATGAAGTTCAGTCGTCATGTCGTGCAGCAATTGAGGAAAGACCGTTTTTGAACTGATTTGTCCCCGCCGAATTAGAAAATGCCTATTGCCAAGCCGAAATCTGGACTGGAAACACGAAATTCAAGATGGCGGCCAAGATGACGTCCAAGACATTGCTGGTCGTTAAGTTACTTTTCCCAAGTCGTATAAACTATGTACCAAACTAAAGAAATGACGTTTTCAGGCTTATTTTATCACATTTAATCCGCAACTGCCTGTCGCCAGTTACGAATCTGGCCCGAAAGTGCGCATTATCCAGGATGACGACCAAGATGGCACTCAGGAGATTGTTGGCCTTAACTCTTAACTTGAGCCATTTTCATAGGTATTACTAATGCTTCAGATAAATTTTTTCGAGAATGCTTACTTCGCACATCACTGGCTAATGGATCCTGAGGATTATGGGTGGAGGGTTCGTCATGGAAAACGTGTCTCTATCCTTATAACTACTGACTATGTACCAAAAGCATGTACGGATATCGTGGCTTGCCAGTGCAAAACTCACTCTCTCACTAAGATGTGTCCTTTCAGGAAAACAGAATCGTCTTGAACAAAGCTTTGTGAGTGCGGACACAATAATAATAATAAGGCATCTTTCTATAAACACAAATTGTGGATAATACATTTATTACCTATAATGAAATTAGTAAGCAACTTAATGGCGCAGTTTAGTTATACTATAATCTTACACTTAAGAGTTTATTGCATAAAAATATTAGATGGTAGAAAAGTACAGCTGTACTACACATAAATTGAAAGGAAAGTGCGTAAGAAGCTAATCCCAAAATAAACATTACTTAGCAAAAAAGTGTAATGCTAGAGAAAAACACCTTTACAAAGCAAAACTAAGCAGAAGAGCTTTTAAATGTACTCTAAAACTATATACGAGCCCCTTCCCACTTCAGTTGGCCCACTTCAAGATTTGTACCAAAATCCTTTATAAACTAAACATGACGAAACTATTTACTTTTAAAACAATTTATTTTCTCAAACACATTTTAGATACACTCTAGTCGTAAAAAATACATATTTGAAATCACTTAGATCTATAACTAATTGAACATCTGAACAAATAAACAATGTGCGAATAAATGCGCGAAGTTAACAAAGCAACAATTGAAATATTACCATTGGGTAACATCACCTTTATTTTTTATTACGGCTGAAATTCTTTGGGGCATAGTGTATTAACCAAGTTTTACCAAAAATTTGGTGTAGAACAATCCCATATTTCTTGAAGCTTTTGTATCAGTACGGTGATTGTACGAGCAGGATGTTGTCGTAGAACCTTTTTCATCTCGAGACACAAAGTTTCAATAGGTGACAGATCTGGACTGCTAGAAACCCATTTCAAAAGTGGTATATTATTTTCATCCATCCATTTTATAGCCTTTTTGAGATATGGCACGCTGCACCATCTTGCTGAAACACAAAGTCTTGGCCGGATGTCAAACATTCTTCCATCACTGGTAAAAGCGATTCTTCTAAAATTGCCAAATATTTGTTTGTATCCACATTTCCATCGATAAGATGAAGTTTTCCTACTCCTTTTGATGACATACTGCCCCAGACCATAATGGATGCTGGAAATTTCACTTTTCTCTTCAGACAGTCAACATGGAATGCTTCATTTTTTTGCGAATAACTCTACTGCGACTGTCACCAACACAAACTTCGAATCGGGCCTCATCACTCCATTGTATTGCACACCATTGTTGAGGTGTCCATTGTCTATGTTCTTTAGCCCATCTAAGCCGATTTTTCTTTTGCAGTGGAGTTAATAGTGGCTTTTCTTTGGCCTATAAACAAGTTATGCAACTTTAGGGTTTTTACTTCACTTTTTTTTATAAGAAAACTTGCCTTGCAAGTGCTAAATCCCAGTTTGTGGGCCTCTCTATGAGTTGTGGATCTCGAAATTCTCCTTCCAACAGCATCACTCCACAGAGCACTTAATTGTAAAAAATTGGTACGCCTGTTTTTCACGATTATTCTTCTTAATGCTCTTCGGTCGGCATTTGTGATATTACTTTTTTCACATATCGTGGCTTAATATTAACTGAACCAGTTACGTTATATCTTCTAACAATGTTTGTCACACTGTACCGCGATAAGTCTAGCAAAGTTGCAATTTTTGAGTTTGATTTCCCAGAATTAAAAAAATTAATTATCAGTAACCGAATTTTCTCACTAATAAACTTTTCTCTACCCATTTTGAAAACTTTAACTACCCAAAACTATTTTAAACGTATTCTGACAGCTGTGATTAATAAAAACAATTATCGTCGCTTTTATTTTTCACAGCCACCTATGCGTTATTGACTTATTTTACATTGAAATGAAAATAGGTTGATATGCTGTAATTGCAACATGTGTTATTTTTATGCTGCAAATTTGATTAGGGAGTGATAAAGTTGGTGTTTTCTACTATATATTATCAAAATATTCATTTTTAATATTTCAAACCTATAACACCCTGCTACATTTTTATTATTTGTGTTTGATAAGAAAAAAACTAAGATATCAATAGTTGGGCCAACTGAAGTGGGAAGGGGCTCGCAGAAGCAGGCTTTTTGTTCTATAATCTAAGCTAATGTACAACACGCACGTATTGTATGAAAATTACCGTTTGAAAAAAGACGAATTATGAAGTGGCATTCTTAATAAAGATGTGTTACGGATAGATCGTTGATGAACATTGTATGTAAAAATTAGTTTTTCACGTAAATAAATTGGAGCCCCAGAGACGTATAAAAGTGAGGTAACTATATTTTACTAAATATGTCATCCTTAACCAACCTATTAAAGGGTAACGAAACATGGTCAAATTTTCTTAAACTAAATATGAAGCGTATGCAGTTATTTTTGTACTACAGATATTCTGTTACGGCTCGGATGATAAACTAGATTGCAATAATTAAAAATTGATACACAACACATTCACACAACTTTTTTTGCAATTTAATATTCAGCAAATTTCTGTTAGCAAACAGGATTCTTAGACCGATACAAGTCTTTTGTAAGAGGTTATTCAACATTTTTATCGATTAACTCACCTAGACGCTTGCCAATTTCAGAAAAAGGAAGATTTTGATTATTAATACATTATACTTAAAGAAGATATATAGAGTATATAGCAGAAGATTTAGAAGCATTAATGGTTAGACTGTTATTGGCTGAGTAGGTTGCAAATAGAGTCAATATCCTCGTTAATTTCCCTAGTTGCATTCTGGAGGTCCTCGGGGTAAAGGCAGTAAAGCAGTGGAGTGTCATCCGCATATATACGTATATAAATAGTAAAGGCCCTGGAGAAAACGAATGATACTAAGGCGATATACATTTCTTTCATCAAGCTCCACGATGATGTCGTTCACTGAATTAAGAGGAGCAGTTGTAGTACTGTATGATTATATAAACCCTGACTGATGTACCGGGAGAATCTCGCTCGATTCCAAAAAATATAAGATTTGAAAATTCTTCTCCAAGATCTTTGACAAACGCTCACCAGACTGATGGGCCTAAGATCCGAGAAATCGGCAGGGTTCGTGACCTTAGATATTGACCTTACTACTGCTCGTCTCTAAGGCTTAGGAGAGTAACCCTTCTCTCTCAGATTGATAATATGGGTCAGGTAAGGTAGTATAACAGCGAGAGACAGCTGAATCATGAAAAGAGAGATATCGTCAATACCTTATTAAGGCCACTGACAACAGTTTTCATAGTGCTAGGCTCAACCAGAATGAAGGAAGATTACCGAGTTATGATAAAAATTAGATGTTGCTTCGTCTAACTGAACAGAATGAAATAATGATATGATAATCGTTTATAGCGTTTGGGTCATTGAAGTGAGACGGATGCTTAAATTCTTAAATTTTTTCCTTCACCTGTTTCAAAGACGCTTTATTTCTTATCGTGTTTTGAACTGTGAAAGGATCTCAGTTTTTAAGTGTCAAAGCTTCCACTGGGTAAAACTGTCTTAGTTAGCTCCTTTAACTCATCGCTAAATTACTTTAATTGCGAGTGTACAGCTTTCCATCATAATACTTTCCAGAATTTTTTTCTTTTAGTTTCCAAGTCGACACTGGTGATTTTGTAGTTTTGGTAGTAATCACATCTTTCATAGCTCAACACATGCATTTTCATTTTTCATGATAACTAATTTAGATAAAAAAAACCTACGTAAATTGCTTGTTTAGTACGTAAGAAGTGTTTCTACGAATTGCATCGCATAAGTTTATGCAAAAAAGCATATTGAACGAAGTTCCTAGACTGGGCGCCATCTTTGCAGCCATTTTGGATATTGCGCACTTCCGGGTCAGATTCCGGCCTGGCGACTGGTAATTTCGGATTCAGTGGGATATAATAAGCCTAAAAACAACGGTTTTTTTTAGTTTGTTGTAAGTTTCTGGGACGCGGCAAAGGTAAGTTAACGACCAACACGCACGCCATTTTAAATTGCGCGTTTTGTCAGCTTTCGGCTTGGCAACAGGCATTTTGGAATTCAGCGGGGTCAAGTTAGACGATATCTGCAATTCGGACCCTCTCTATAAAGTAATCGTCGAGACTTAGAAAGAGTTGTGTACAAAGAAGCAAAGCTCACAGGCTCACTTGTGTGACTTTCCCTTCATTTCACCTTAACCTGAAACTTAGACTGTCCCATTTTCCTGTAACATACCAGGTCAGAATTTTGAATATATTATGCATAATCTGGGGCAATCCATAAATATACGTATTAACCTAGTGACAAATTATTGGTACCAAAACGAACGTTATGCAGCAAAAATAGAACGGTCAACTGACCGCACATAACCAAGAAATAATTCGTGTGACGTACTTAAAGTTTTGTATTTTGGAATACATTATCTTCATGAGTAGCCATCAGATTTTATTACAAACAGTTGAATAGTTTTTCTTAACTCCAGACTTTTTCTTAACTGTTATCGTAGCGAAAAACTTTCAGAGATGTGATACCAATGTGTGTTTAGTGTTACGCACTGACAAACAAATTCAAAGCTTTACAAAACATCCAATTTCATAATGATGTCATTACCAAATAAGAAACTTCCGGTAATACAGGGATATTTGATGAATTGAAGGGAAAATATTGACTACAAGCACAGCACAGCTAGTTGTATATGAGGACATAGTTAGTCCGTAAAATACCGACACAAATAATCATGTTTATTAGGCTTAATTTTTTGACTAACAGGTTGACATTACGTTGTAATAGCTCTCAGGACCATATTATTAAACATGGCTGATCAGAAGCCTTGATACCAAAAGCAGTCGCATGGCTCCGCTAGATGATTGTTGGTGATGTACCCCATACCAGGAATTCTGTGTGGACGCACTTTTCTAATATTACACTGCCAACACAGATGTGAGTCATTTGAATAGCGCCTACCACTATGCCGACGCACTGCTCATGACAGGTGAAAATTTGACAGTTAGCAAATTCTTCTTACTTCTTATCTGTGTAAGAAATATTAGAAGTATTTTTCCTACAGAGTGTCGAAAAAAGAAGTAAGATATAGTAAATAAAAGTGCTTCAACCTCAAGGATTTTTGATATTTTACGACTATTAACTAATAGTTTAAAATCATATATGGGTAACAAAGACGGATGAGTTTCAACTTAATGTGCATAAATGATTAGCAAATGAGGAATGAGACACGTGTCTAATAATGATGACTAAAAATAAAGTTTGACCTCAAGTCGCGCCGATATTCTAATGAGAAAGAAGTTCTAACGTTTCTACATTTACTCAGGCATATTATTTGCATAAAAACCGAAGACTAGCTGTAAATTACTACTTGCTGCTTAATAGATTCCAACTTTAACACTGGTAAGTCTTAAGAGCAGCGCTCAAACCTGTCGCGAGTCTTAGTATTGTCAGAAACTATGGACAGTGAAATTGCTAATGAAATGGAAACAAAGAACCATAGCAGAAATTTACACAAATTTTATAAGGATCTGTTGCGTGATAGTTATATTTTCAAATGACATAACAATTGCAACGTTTAGGACCAAATTTATAAAATTACAGAATGCTTATCCTTGAATAAACATCAAATAAATATTATATACTTGACTACAGTGCAAAAAACCTGTTTCTCAAGCCAGCCCTGTTACTGTTAACAGGGAGGAGATGACGCGCGCTCTACTGGACGGTAGGACGACCACGACTACGCCCAATAGAGGACGCGAGAGCTCCCTGTTAACAGGGCTGGCTTAAAGAACAGGGTTTTTCGCACGGTAGTCAAGTAAATTAAATATTTATTCGATGTTTGTTAGAAAATAAGAATTCTGCAATTTTATTTATGTCCTCAAATTCTGCTACATTGCTGTCATATTAATCTAGATATACAGGGTGACTTCGAAGTTGAGTCATTTATTTTAACAGTGAGTAGATCTGATCAAAAGAAATGTTTTTTCCTTTACCATTTTTCTGGTAAAATTAAAGTAACAAAGTCATAGCTCTTTGGAAGTTTGAGTACCGCCCTGTCTCAATAATAATATTATGTGCTCGTGTTTGGCGACAACGGATATAATCCGCCTTATCGGTTCATCGCATCGGAAACAAAAAAGCGAAAGAATTTGGAACGATGTTTTTACAATTATTTCATTCAGTTGTATACAGTCAGTGTCAGTCGGTAGTGAATAGTGGTGTCTGTTGCGTGGCTCAAACGAAATAAAAAATGGCACATGTTTATGCGGATCGGTTTCCCAATCGAGTGCAACCAACCCCTCGTGCCTTTGTTAATGTAGTACAACGGGTTCGTGAATCATTTGACTTAAGACCTCACATATGGACGGCATGCCGGTACTCCAAGACCTCACGATCAAATACAGGTCCGCACTGAAGTACTTGTCGGGAGGATACTTTATAAAACAAGGTAAAATTTTTTTTTTAATTTTTTTCTATTTTTACACACATATTTTGGTTTATCTTCCTTCTACAATCATTATCTGAAAATTAATGACTCAACTTCAAAGTCACCCTGTATGTAGTGTCTGGACTCAAATGAAAAAATAGGCTTTTGTAGCTAAACTCAGTGATTTATGACGTATTTATTGATTTAATATTGGAATTAGAGGCCCATCTTTAAAAGACAATAGTTTCAATCGGTTTGACATCTCACTTAATTTAAATTTTCTCCTTACGATGCTAACTCAGCAAAACTTCAACCGGGTTGACGAGTGATAAGACTCTACGCGAAAGGATTCATTTGAACCTTAGGTTTATTTTGATTTTCTTTGAGATTTATTATTATTTATATTATTTTATCGTTACCATCTACTGTTGAATAAATATAAGGGATGTCCAAAAATTAACAGAATTCGAATTGCATATAAAACACAGTTTTTCTTCGGGTTGAATAGGATCTGTTTGTTTTTGTTTCTGCGATCATAACCAACCGTATACACTGTTGCTTCATGCTTTTTAGCAAGATAGATGGAGGAAAGCAAACAAGAGAAAGTGAGGATCTATTCTTATTTAAATTGTCATTTTTATTTTTCATTGAATCAAAAAGCACATCCTACATCATGTATCACATTTTCAATGACCATTTTGCATGTATGTGGATGAAAAGTCTTTAGTTCTATATACCATAGATTTCGTGCGGCAATTCATTTACTGGATGAGATACTTCCGGGTTACGATTTCCCTCGTTTTGGTGATCAGAATTGACACACTAGGCTTCTTTCTACCCATGTTAGATGATATTAGTGTCGTTTCAACAAGATAGCTCCACATGCCCTAAAATTCGTGAAATAATTCAAACTGTGTATCCAACGTTTTCCTGTCGTGTTCTGATGATCACAGTTGCCCTCCTTCATCGTGAAATTGAATACCTTTGGATTTCTTCTTATGGGGTTATTTGAAGTCAAAGATCTGTACCAGTTAGTTTATAGATACTCGAACTTTGAAACAGGAAATTCAACGCTACCTCAACGAAATTCATCTACATTTATGCAAAATGGTCATAAAAAATTCGAAAAGAGCGTGCAATTTGCCTGACGTATTAATGTATATAGAACCGCAGAATACTCATAAGTACTGCCAGACGGGCAGCCTGTCAAAAATGAGGTATGTTACGTTCGGTAAGATTTTCACCACTGTTACTGTGACACACTCAAATAATAATTTTGGGAAGGCAAGTCACGCAATAAAAAAGCGTGTATGGTGTATTTTGGGACAAGCTCTCTCGAGAAATCGTAAACTTACCTAGTATTTAATATTTCAAATATTTAATATGGGAATGTAAAATTGTTTGGGCGCATAACCAGACATTTTTATTTGCGCCCTATAGAAAGCAATGCCTACATATCAATCGGTAAGCTGGTTATTAAATAGGTGGTGAGATCAAGATCAAACCGGGCGATAATAGCTACCAGACATGCATGAAATCTATGACATAACCTCATACTATGCACGTTTTCATTCAGTAGAGAAATTGTAAGCTTAAGGAAAAAAACTGTGTTTGTTAATTAATTCAAATCTTGCTTGGATTTTGGGCCAAAGTTTTTGGATAGAGCAACAAGTAGATAAGAGGTGTACAATTTTCTCTATAATATTTCTGACTGTATAATAAAGATAACATACTTCACATATTTAAATGCCCCTCTTAATGAACTGACGCCTCTAATTGCTTAACAAAAAGGTATTTATAGCATCCAGGTTTTTAATATTCTTTCATCATGGCCAACTGTGATACATATCCTTATCGATTGAATTTACAAATACGCTTGGTTATTTTTGGCATCTATTGCTATTTGTGGGGCTATAATTCAAATTTCGAAATGATATTCCATGCATATATATGATAATAAATTCACAAGCTGCGAACATGGCAGGGAAAGTGAGAAGTTTCCAAAGCGGTGCACCTCTAGGGGTACCAAATATCCAGCTAAAACGGATTGTTATACAGAATAAGAATAATACACCTGTTATTGCAAGGGGTTAATTGAAGGCTTGGCTTTTAACTATGATAGTCCTCATGGCCCCGGTTCATGATTGCTTCAACATTCCTACCAGTACCACACTCTTTTTATGAGCGTGAAAATCTGAATCGCGATGTTCACTGATACGTTATTGGAACAAAGGACCACTTCCATCCAGAAACCCATGTATCTTTTTTCTTATACTCCAACTACCACGAAGGCCTAAGTCCTAAACACCCATTGGGTACCATGGGGCTATAGGGGGATACACGGGAAAGGGGGAACGCCACACGGACTCTGGCGAGGGAACACGTGTGCATGCAACATGCACACATTCTGGCTCCGCCTACGAGATCCGCCGGGTGGTACCTCCACGTTCGACAGTCAGAGACCGTCTACCACCTACGGACAATCGCAACATCCATAGCCAAGAGAAAAATTTCTCCTGGGACGGGACTCGAACCCGCACAGCGCACGGCGACTGATCAGGAGACCGAAGAGTCTACTACTGCGGCCACCGCTGCTGCCCGCTGCTTGGAAATTCTTGATTACCTTCTTCTAAATTTGTATCTACACCGAATAAACAATCTTACGAATTATCAGTAGAGCTGTGAACCAAGGAGACAGAAATATGCCACCTGAATACACATGTATATCTAGAGATTATTTTGGATCTCCTTCAATTACCTCGCGCCTTCTTGGGTTGCCCCTGACCCACAAATCTCCTTCGACCATTTCGGATTTCTCCACATTATGATGGAAGATGCATCACTCCAATTCCTCAGTGTATACCGTTCGACAGGTGCAAATCCCACGCGACGCGGGTATTATGTAAAAAACCTATTACACGTCAAAAAAAAAAAACCTAGAAAATGTCATCTTGCAGACTAGGTAGTTTTCAGGATGCAAACAGTCATTCCACATTTGCTCACTAGGATCATTGTGAGCGTCTATCTATGGAGGAATAGCTCAATGACACGCATTGTTGGTTGTATACGTTTTGTGAAGCTGCATGTGTATAAAATCAGTGATATTTGCTGTGTGGGAAAATCATTACTGAATATGCTGCCAATGGGGTATATATATATGTATATATACATATATACTAGCTGCGCCCGACGGGTTATTTATATGCTGTCCTTTCTGAAGACAGGTTATGTTAAAAGTTATAAATTACGATTTTTACATATTTTGTGTTTCCAGAAACTTTGAGGAGAATCACGGGAAATCACCACCGCGTTCGCGATGTGTGTAATTACTGTTAGTATCTATATGACCTGTAATTTGACAGTGTACAGGAAATATAATTATTACTTAACTATCTCATTTTTGAAATTCAGATAATTTGCATACGTAATTTCCAGAATGGATAAGAAAAAGTGCATGCGCAACTAATTTCTAGCTTTGAATCTCAAGTAAGTGTATTTGTGACAAGAATCCAATGGAACTATCATCAACACAGATTATTAGCACACAAATCCATACTCTGCACCTATGCATTCCCGTTACCTCCAGTAATGCCATCTTTGAAGCAGATTTTACAACGTTTAGGCAACACATACAACTACAAAACGAGTTCACAACGTGTCCATCTGCTAGTGCTAAGTTAACAAATTGTAGAAAAACCTACATAATGTCACAAAAAAACAATATAATGTCAAAAAAATCGACATAATGTCGTAGTACCACGTAATACGTGCTATCTGTATTTGTTCCTTAACCATGCCATAGATAGGGGCATAATCGAGTTTGCCGAGATCCTAAGGATCTAGTGACATTTCCTTGTCTAGTCAACGTATGGTAGATCAGATAATTTAAAATAAGATACGTGTTGAATATCATTTCTAATTTCTTTAAGACACTTTCTTTTGATAGGGTTGAAGCTTTGTGGCTGTTGTATATACACATCTCGAAAATAAATGGCAAACATTTGGTACTTTTGGCACCTCTAACAGCAACCGATGTACCAAGTTTGATGAGTGGGGACCGATATAGTGGGTATAGAAAAACGTAAATTAACATCGAAATTTCTTTAGTCGTACGTACTTAAGTAGTTTTTGTCGGTCCAACGTTTTTCAAATTAAGTTGATAGGCAACAAGTCAATCTACATTCTTCTTTGTGGTACTATACTTTTATTGTAGAACCTTATCACAATCTACTAATACTGCGTTCACACCCCGTGCTTTTGAAAGCTTTGACCTGAAAAACTTTTCTGTGAATGTAAATAGTTGGTAACTTTTCATGTAAGATTGCTTAATTTAACAATAAATTATTCAACTGTCACATTGGTACACCTGGTACAATCTAGTTTTTCTTCTGATCAATACTAACACCTTGCCACAAAAGATAGCCAGCACACGCTTGTGATAAGTTGTTGGAAATTGATTTTCAATGGCAATTTTAAAAGCGATTATTTCACGAGTATAGTACAGAGCTGTGTGATATATACATCCGTGTATGCCATAAATGTCTAAGGATTTCTATTTCTGGTTAAAAATATCGATCATATTACTTGTTGATCATACTGGCAGTCAGCACACCTGGTCAAGGGTTATTATACTATGACTTTCAAGGTGTTTATATAACCTTCATTCAGTTGTTTTGACGTTTTTATGCTTTATTGACGACTAGCTTTCTGTCCCGCGACTTTACCGATGGAACGTGTAGGGAACGCTGCTAATAAAGTGGCCCAAGCATGCAAGTTGGTTGTCAATTAACTGATGCCATCAAAGATACGAAACGTAATCGGAAGTTCATAGCATTGCTTAAAAACAATGTCTGTTGAATGCAAAATCAATTGCGGATAAAACCATGCCTATGACCTTCTTCAAGTATTAGTAAGTGTACACAATTGTATGTCTCTTCTTATTGTAACTTCAGACGTGATGCTTTCAGAGTAGATAGACATTTATATCTAGAGAAGAAAATGCCGGTCTACATAGTACTAGAGTTTGCTAGATAACAGATAAATGTACCTTACCCGCCTGGCAGCATTGAGTATTGTATGACTAATAACCCAATAACTATTTGTTTACAGTATTATATTTGAATTAGAACAATCCACCATAAATCAGACTCAAGACGACCACGCTAAAAAATGAACATCGAAATGCAGTAAATCTACGATTCTTACGAGGCTTACTTTAAGAGCGATGATTCATACGCAGCCGCCCTACGGAAATTTTGTACACGATACAACATTCGCCGACCAAGACATGCTCCAAGTAAGAATCTATTTAAAAAGTGGAATAAGAGGTTCCGTGAAACAGGCGCTACTCTTAGTCAACCCATTTCTGGCTCCACATCTACTGTATCAACCAAAGAAAATGTGCGTTGAGTAAGTGACTCGGTCATTGCAAATCCTCGGCGTTCTGTACGGAAGCATTCCGCTGCTTTGTTAATCCCTAGGTCAACACTGCATGGCATAATGAAGTCTACGCTTTAAAAAAAAGTGATTACGTATTACGGAAATTTTGTGCTGAACGGATGTTGAATCGTTTTACTACGCAGCGCAGACTAGAGAACGTTGTTTTCAATTAGACGGATATGTGAACGAGCAAAATTGCATATACAGCATCGACAACAGCTGCATAGTCCAAAGGTGACTGTTTGGTGCGCCATATCCTCTAGCGGTACTATTGGGCCGTATTTCTTTGAAGATGAAAACGGTCTTGCATTGACAGTTAATTCTGAGCGATACAAGGACAGGATTGACACTTTTTTGCTCCTATTGTAAGAACAGAACTTCGATTTAATAGAAACACATGGTTTCAACAGGATGGGACCACTGCCCATACTGTCAGAGAATCGACGGACAGGATGAAAGCACATTTTCCTCAAAAAGTTATATCAAAGTTGTTTTTTTTTTTGTTTGGGTTATCTAAAGTCAAAAGTGTATTCCAATAATCCACCAGTCCTGGAGGAGCTTAAAGACAACGAAAAATAAACAACATCACTGCAGAGCTCTGCAAGAAAGTGGTTCAGAATTTGCGCGGGTGATTAGAAGATTGTGTTGGACGGAATGATATTTAAGAAATAAAACCCTCCGAACTTACAAATATGTTGATAGTAATAAATATTTTATTTTAATTGAGTTTGTATTTTTTTCTTAAATTAAAATGTGAACTTTCCCACTGAGATGGTGAATAACTAGACAGTTATGTGCCAGGCAAATTAAAAAAGCTCAGACTTTCGAGTGAATCTCGTATTGACTCTTGTTTGCATCAGGGGCTAGAAAGCAAGCAAAGAAATTGATCTAACTTTAGAATGACCAATATTAATTAAAAGACCAATTTAGCATTCTATGTACAAATCAAACCGTATAATCTGATACCCGATTTACGCATATTAGATTACTTTAGATTGTTTGAATAGATTAGAAGAAGCCAATCCTATATGTTTACACGCATTATTTTTTGCCAAAGTTGCGTAGTTACAGTGCACACTCATTTGTCTAGCAGTGCCTACCATAGTGACAGCGCTCTATCCACATAATAGTATTACTCACTGGTGGAAACATCTACCTTCATTAGGCTTGTGCTGCTCTTTGCAAATTAGGTCAAGAACACCACAATTATATGCAAACACTCGCTTTTTTAAGAAATAACACAATGGTGGGTTCATGCAAGACTTAACGTAACTTAACTTAAGAAAATGAGAATGAGCATTTAAAGCGCATGCGCGGCCAGGATTGCCAATGTAGCAATGGCGACAACATCAACATTAACACACACTAACAAAATCATATGTTTAACGTCAAGGTAGCAGATGAAAGAGTGTTTTGTGGCTTTTGTGTTACGTGGACTGGCGGACCAGCCTTGACATTGACAAGTGCCCCCCCCCCCACACTCTTGCGCCAATGCACTGATAATTAGTCACAGAACTCGGATAATAGTCCAGATAATATCGGAACATCTGCTCGGAAAAATCTTTCGATTCCGATTTTTGCATAATCTGATTCAAGGACCTCTTGAAGAATGTGCATGTGACTAGGCCCAAAATTGCTCCAAAAATTGTTATTAAACCGATTCCAAAAATTGATTTGTTCGCATAAAGTATTTTGCGGTTTTTAGGACATTCTGAAAAAAAATGAGCTTTAGAACTTTTCTCTAGACTTGATATATACAGGTATAAGCAATGTAAAAGCTCAAAATATGTCATTTGCTACCCTAAAACAATATGCAAAATGAATATTTTGATGTTGCCAAATCTCACACATGCTTCAACCAACCAATAACAAAACCCCCAGAGCATTTTAGGGAGTACAGTTATTGTAAATATTTGCATAGTAATTATGAATTGAATGCGCGCTCGATGAATAGTACCTATATGTCTATGTGAACGCGAGAGAGAGATGAAATATCTCTCGTGCACGCTGAATATGCATTGAGCGTCCGCTTGCATATAAATTAAATACAAAGATTTATAATAACAGTATCTCCTAAAAGGTATCGCAATTGTGTTAATGGTTATTTATGAAGCATCGCGACATTAACATTTTCGTTTTTTCAGATCGTTTTTCGGTATCGGAAAATCCATTATTGGTACTTTCCCATTTCGTACAAAATCAACTTTTGACAAACATTGTCAAACATCGTTTTGTTTCGGAGCATCAAAAAAAAACGAATACTACCTTTGATGAAGCGAAAACATTAATTTTTGGAATTTATTTGAAAAAGTTGTACAAACAATTAGAGACCCAATTTGGAGCCTGACAACATGTAGATTTGTTACTAGGAGGCTTTTTCGAATAACATGCAAAAAGTCCGAATCCGAATATTTTCCTGAGCAGTTGTGAAGATATTTCTTGGACTATAACGACGGCATCGCTACCTTTCTTGGCTGGAAATCTGGTGGAACTAAAAATATTGAAAGTATGCCGACAACGCATATCAGGAATGTCAGGAATGTGTCGGCGATTTCATTTGTTTACATTACGAAATCTGACTGATGACCTTCCCGATATTGAGGCAGTTCGATGATCATAGATGCATAACACATTCTCAATAAAGGAAGTATTTCTTTCATCAGTTTGGCTAGTAATGAATTTCAGGATAATAAAAAAATGTATAATTAAAAAAATATTTATTGAACAGACCCAGCAATAATAGAACAAATTCTTCATTACAATAAATTGTACATACATAGAAGTACTCTACTCATCTGGATTTTCCTCTATATTATGAACCTGATCAGTGCAATATCATGCAAGCACTATCTCTTGTTAATTGATTATATTTATTGCGAAAACATAAATACTAAAATAACAAAAAATACTTCTGTAGTTAGAGGACTGACTGGAATACAAATATAATCACTTTGATATGTGAATCAAAAATAGTTTTGCACACACTGTTAATGGGTAAAGGCAAACAACAACACTAATTGTTTCTTTACACTAGGAAACAAACTCCTTATGTCATTGACAATTAATTTGGTATCCATAAAATAAATGACGATCTTCATTCCAACTGTCTCCTCGAAGGATGTTGACACTGTGAAACAAAAAAAATTATTAGCATAATATCACTGTCATATTTGGTCAGCAAACACTAAATAGAAACATAGTCATCTCGCCACGCCCCTTCAGATGATACTGCTATCTACATATGTATAAATTCCCAATCTAGCAGTATACATTTGATTGCCAAAATTCTGTGTGTAAACAAATTTTCATTGGTGATACCAAACACCAGTCCTTAATTTGGCCCTTTACCAGATTTGTTATTACCAACAGTACAGATGTCACAAAAAAAAGTTACGTGCTACTCATCTGTTTACCTCAATAAACGTCAAAAGATTTGGTGGGCTGTGAATACACAGCATTCGCCAGGTGTACACCTGGTTCGTAGTTAATGACAAAGTACCTTGACAGTGTTCTGTAAGGTTTTAGAAAAACATGTCATGGCGGGCATGGTATAGATTTAAATTCTCTTTTTTCTTCTGTAGGGGCTATAATTTGCCAACATCACCACTGGTACAGTCTCAGACATGAAAGTGTTTGCATCTATCAGCTATGAAGTCAGTACTACAAGCACAAAATTTTAAGATCATTTCCATTTTTTTTTTTCGTTCTCTAGAATATAATAATAATTTCAAAATCCTCTATCTTGGTAAGGGGCAATTTAGGACCCATGTTTATTTTTTTCATGCTATTTTTTGATCTACTTTATGCTGTAGCAATACTGATATGTTTTGCTGAAATTATCACTGTTCGCACTTTGTTAGCGGATGAAGTAAACATGACCACTGACTTTATTTATTATAATTTTTAACATACATCTCTGATTTTTTTATCAATCCGATGTTTAGCTCTAAACTGTCATGCGTAAGCAAGCGTAAATAATTTTTCATACAACTATCACCGAACCATCTGCCCATACAGCGATATAAAATCGATCAAACATCACGATATAAATATCGACTATCGACTTTTGTACAGTATCGATGGCTCGGACCCATCTTCTAATTCCAGCTGTAGCGATCAGCTGACCAACGCTAGTGATCCGGTTGGTTCTTAAGATAAAGTTCAATATATTGAACTTTATTTTAAGAAGTGACCTTGAATTAAGGAAACGACCATAACCTCAATATATTTAATCATTTATGCAAAAATGATTTGGATACTTACTGCAATGTCATCATTAGGCGCTCCTCTGGCGATGTCCGATTGCGTTCAGGTGCCTTCTGCAGGTACCTCTTCAACAAGGTCAGGAGTTGATACCAGCGCGGCTTTTCGTTTTTTTTGCTTTAGCCTTGGCCATCCTCAATTAATCGCACAAAAAACAAGTCCAAGGCAGAAAAACACACCCGAAGACGAACACCAAAACAAATCTCTACCGCAAATTCGTCAACAATTGTGTACACTACGAATTTAATGACAGAACTGTGAATTGAGTTATGTTAGGTGCAGTTTGATACTCACTGTAGACTATGAGAAGAAGGATTCAAACAAATCCTTAACTGGCTCATTCTACCTAATCTGAATTCGTTTGTTTTTATCGAACATAGAACCATCTCGACACACATGTCACCTCAGAAGAACGCCCTGTAAAAAGGGTTTTGACAACATTGTCACATGTGGGAGCTATAAGTTTTCTGAGATTTGTTGGCGAGAAAAAGTTTTTAAAAGATGGAAGTTGACCCAGAAGGATCAACAGGCGACCCAGTTCCACATACTATGAGGAAAGAGCTGAGCGGTGTTGGAAACCAAGCAGAAGCAGAAAATATGAGCTCACTGACGCAGATGTCATCGGAGCAGAAAACGATCGAAAAACTGATGCTGATTATAGACGACCAGGCGAGGCAGATTCGAGACCTAATAGAGACCATCAAGGACCAGACAGCCAAAATTGACAGCCTTACCGCCCAGGTAACCATATTACTAAACTCAAAAGAATCCCCTAAAGAACGGACAAAGACCCTTAAAAGACCACTGAGAAACGTTACTGATGATCATCTCACATCCACAGACGAAGACGTACAGACTGAAGGATTTGTAAAAGCAAAATCAAGAAGGAGGAAAGACGACAAGGCTGATCGATCAACCCAAGACTTTCCTCCTCTTCCGAATACAGGATCAATTCCATTTCACACCTCCCCCAATTCATCAAATCGAAACACTATTAATGCTTCTATTACCAAGCCAGGGACCACGTTATCTACTTGTCAGGTGACTCCGTCAGCCGATGTTACTTCTCCTCCGTCATCTCGTCCAACCGTCGTGGCATCAACACAACCCTCACGACAAGGGCGCATAACCCCGATCGTCTTACGCGACGGGACGAGATGGCGTACTTTAAATTTCAAGTTTATTTCCCTAGGCCCATGCCTTTGGTGGTCTGCCCAAGACTGAAAAGTCTCAGCAAGTGTTCAACGAACACGAACTGCTGGGACTGGCCATTCGAGTTGAGGTTCAGAAGAACTTCAGTCTCATTGGGCAGTGTCACCGCTGCCAAAAGTATGGGCATGCGCAGTCATATTGCACTGCACCGCCCAAATGCTTAAAATGTGCAAAGGACCACATGACGCATTTGTGTCCCCTCACAGAAGAGGAAGAACGCAAGTGCGCGAACTGTGGAGAGGGACATCCCGCAAATAGCCGGACTTGCAAGTTCACTCCAAGGAGGAACTTGCAAGTTATAGCGCAAAGGCGCAATATATCATACGCGGACGCAGCGCGGGAGGCAACCTTGCCTGCCCCCTCTGCCCAACCTCCCTTGAGCACGCAAAATGCGGACCTGGCAACCGCGCTAAGGTCCTTACAACAAATAATAAGCACACTGATTAGCGCTACCTAAGCGTTGCAGGCGATATTTCCTGTAAATGTCTAGGTACAATAGTAGACAGCCTGCATTCATCAAAATTCTTTTTTGGAATTGTTTGGGCATGAGGGATATTCCCAAAAAACGGGAATTTCATCAAGCTCTTTTGGATGAAGGTATAGATGTGGCCTTGCTGCAGGAAACGTTGCTTAATCCGGGAGATCGTTTAGCTCTCCCGAATTATGATGTTATCCGAGGTGACAGATTGAATGGTCGAGGCGGCGGTTTAGCAGTGTTGATTAAACGCGGTATAGACTATTATAGAAGCACTAATGCGGAGCTGCATAGCATCGAAGCAGCTTCTGTGGTGGTCAATATGGCGGGAGGTGTCTCGTTGAAGATCACATCGGTGTACGTCAGGTGTGGTGCCAGGCTACAAGAAGCGGATCTGGAGGTCCTTTTGGACTACTCGGGTCCGCTTGTTGTGGCAGGGGACTTCAACTGCAAACATCGAACATGGAATTCTAGGTTGAATTCCACTAGTGGGGTTCGATTGTACAACCATGTGATGCGAAATGGGTACCTTATACATAGCACTGAAGAGCCGACACATCATCCATTCAACCATCTTCAGGCACCAGATGTCATCGATTTCGCGATATCTAAAAACTGTAGATACAGTATCTCTTCTCGAATCTTGTATGATATCTCTAGTGACCATCTACCTGTTGTCATGGATGCGTGCAATGAGCAAACTTCTGAGGAGGCAACTCCTCCAAGGAAACGCATTGATTGGGACCTATAGTTAACGCCAAACAAAGTGGCGTGCACGTCATCACGATAAAAATTCCCCGACCTAATGCCTAGGTTTCTATCACAAACAATTGCTCTATTGCAGTTTCATATTAATGTGATATATAAATTGTAAAATGGTCATTACTCTCTTATTATGGTTAATAGTCATATAAACATTGTTATTAAAATATCACATAAGTTGCTTTCTGATAAATTTAGACGCATTATGCGAAATAAAATGTTTTGCAAACGCTCCAATCACTTATCGACATGTAAACGCACTAAACCGATTTCGCAGCGTTGACACATTGTCACCTTGAAACTTATTTAAACTGGGAACTGACATTTGTATTAATTTTGACACTGAATCAATTTGTGGCATTTCAAATCTTTATAAATCCTTTGGCCCCGCATACTGTAAATCAACAACTGTTTGTTTCAAAACAAAATTATTCATTTTACGAGTAGATAAAGGCAATTTTGGTATATAAAGATGCCCAAACAGTTAAATAGTCGGTGTAAGGAACTCGTGGCCTCGTTAATGCACTACTTTGAGCAAGAAAGGGACAACAACGGGCCTTTGTTGCCTTTAAATGCTGTTCAAGAGGTAGGTTACTAATAATTATATGTAATGTATATTAATAATAGTGAAATTTTATTTAATTTTTTGTAGCGTGTTGCTGCTGCTTTAAAAATTAGTTTAAGGACAGTTAGTCGTATTTCCGAGGGTGTGAAAAGTGATGCAAATTTAGAATCGCCCAAGAAAAAGCGGAGTTATATTAAACGTGTAACCAACACAGCGACATTGGATACAAGTGCCATTCGAGAAGTGATCTATAATATGTATCACAAAAGTAAGATCTTATTATAATAACTTATCAGAAATTTGCATTAATTTGTTAACTAAATTATAATGTCATATTACACATGGTTTCAGAAGAACAAGTTACGATACAAACTTTATGGTCTCGATTAAGAGATAGGGCATTATTTGATGGTAGTGCCACGTCTTTAAGGCGGTTGCTTAGAGATCTTGGATTTAAGTGGCTTAAGGACAATCCGCGACGAGGGCTCATGGAACTACCAAGTATAGCTTTGAAAAGGGTGGAATTTCTAAGGCAATACAATCAAGCCAAGGTTGAGGCCTTATACCAGTTTGTCTTCCTCGATGAAACTTGGATATTTCAAAATGGGACCACAGGTCGCTCTTGGCAAAATGGAAACCAAAAAAGCGTGAAGGCTATTAAAACAGATGGTAAAAGGTATATACTTTTACACAATTTGCACTATAAAATTTAAAACTAATATATTTTAGATACATTATATTACATGCTGGAAATGAAAATGGGTTTATTGAGGGTAGTGAAGCGATATTTTCTTCGAAAACAAAATTGAGCGATTACCATGGAGAGATGAACCAGGACAATTTTTTGAAATGGTTTCAACATCAGTTATTAGAAAAATTGGAGAGTCCATCTATGATTATACTGGATAACGCCCCTTATCACAGCATGATATTGAACAAAGTGCCCAACAATGCATGGACAAAAAAAAATATCCAAGACTGGTTGACAAATCAAAACATACCATTTTTAAACACAATGTTTAAAACAGAGCTATTGAGTATTGTTGCTCGGTACATAATGCTTCTTAATTATATATATTTTGGTCGACAGTTTATATTTCTTTTGTTTATTCCTATTCTTAAAATAACTGCTTTTTTAGAAACAAACCACCTAAAATATACGTGATTGATGAATTGGCGGAACAACATGGGCACAAAGTTCTTCGTCTGCCTCCTTACCATTGTATATTTAACCCTATTGAGTTAATTTGGGGCATAGCAAAAGGTTACTATAACAGACATATTGGTAGAGATGGTAACAGTGAAAAAGACTGTTTGGATATGTGGAACGAGTCTCTACAAACGGTTACCCCAGACATGTGGAAAAATAGTGTTCGACATACTGAGCAAGAAATTTTTAAATGGTATGAAAGAGAACGAATTTTTGATCGACCAGACATCGAACCTTTAATAATCAACTTTGAGAGTGATGAAGATTCAGATTCAGACAGCGCTGAAGAAAGAAACTCCGACTAACTTTATTGTACAGAAAAAGCTTACACCAGTAGCTTACCTAATTTTAGAATGCATTTTTCTGTATGAATTCTGTAAAATAAATACCATGCATAAAATTTGGAGGACCCCATTTGGATTTTTATTCAGTACCTTTAAGCTATCAATTAAATATGGTAGTTTCCTAGTGTCATCTGATCAATAATTGTCATACTTAATGATTATGCAAGTACAGATCTATAATTTTATTATACTATTATTTTTGTTCTCATTTGAGGTTAATATTGCTTATAAACCTAGATATGTAAATAATAAATTTTATTATTTTACAAAAAGTTTGGCAACAATGTAAATTTTTCAACACACCCACCTTGATGACGTGCACGCCACTTTGTTTGGCGTTGACTATATACAAGTTGCTCCTTAGAGAGTTTCCCGATATCCCGATTATAGATGATGAGTCTGGAATAGATACCGCTCAAGCGGAGTGGACAAGTTTCATTCAAGCAGCTCTTCCCGTACAACGACCTTCTTTGTCTGCGGACATTCGTCAGAAAATCTCTGACAAAAGAGCCGCTATTAAGCAGGCAAAAAGGTCTTGTCATCCTGATGGCATTCGTAGGGCTACAAATCTTGTCCATGAAGTGAGAAACGCACTGCACGAACTCCGCATCGAGCAATGGAGCGACTTTCTGGCGGGAATGCTTGATTCAAGTATTCCTCGCTGGAGGGTCGCAAAGTCACTCAGAAACGGAAAGCGAGAACAACTCCCACACATCCACGGTCCTGAATGCATAGTCTTCAGAACGGAGGATAAGGTCGAGGTTTTCGCTGATGCCACGGAAAAACAGTTCTCTCCCAGCTATGATCTCGACGAGGAACAGCACATCGTACGATCCGTCAGGAGATATTTTAGGGCCAACGGCGTCAGCGGTGGCACTGAATCCTCTTCAGATGGCTCTTCTTCAGAAGATTCGTCTGAGGCTCCACATAGCACATTAGCGGAACCCTCCGAGTTTCCACATTGCACGCCAGCGGAGTTACTAAGTCATATTAAAGACCTCAAGGTGCGTAAAGCACCTGGGGAGGATCAAATCACCAACAAGGCGTTGAAGCTGCTCTCGCCGAAAGCCCCGACATACTTGGTGACAATAATCAATGCGACGCTCAAAATCCAGTACTTCCCTGCTGGGTGGAAGACTGCTGAGGTCATCATGATTCCAAAGAAGGTGGGTTCGATATTTCCTCAAGATTACCGTCCCATAAGTCTGCTGTCAGCTCCTTCTAAGCTCGCCGAAAAGGTGATTTATCGTCACCTTGAGAATTTTTCGTCAAATCACCATGTGATTCCTGACGTCCAATTCGGTTTTCGGTCCGAGCATAACACCGAGCTACAGGCAGTCAGGCTGGTGGAGCATGTAACCAGAGGGTTCACCCTTAGCATGAGTACTGGCATCTTGCTTTTGGATGTCTCAAAAGCCTTTGACAAGGTGTGGCACGCGGGCCTCCTCTATAAACTAATCCAAAAGGGTTTTCCTTTTTGGCTTCTAAAATTACTGAAATCCTTTCTTGAAGGAAGGAAGTTTCGGATCAAAATTACCAATGTTTTGTCAACAACTCGGCCAGTACGGGCCGGTGTTCCTCAGGGTTCGGTCCTAGGACCAATTCTTTATTCGCTTTTCATCCATGATGTCCCTTCCCCCAGCAACCGTGAAGTCTACCTCTATGCTGACGACACTGCACTTGTCGCCCAGTCGTGTACTGGTGATCTGGTTCACGATGGGTTGCAGAATGCGATGGACGAAGTTCTAGAGTGGGCGGAACGGTGGCTGATAAAAATTAATCATTCGAAAACGCAGGCTATTTATTGTACCAAAAAACGTCGCGGTCCCCCAGCAGAGGTTTCTGTAGACGGAAATCGTGTACCATGGACAAATTCTGCCAAGTATCTCGGTGTCACCCTTGATAAAGGCATGACCTGGCAGAAACATACAGCATCCATAAAAACAAAATTCCAAATTGCGTTTCGGCAACTATATCCTTTGTTATGTAGATCCTCCAAATTGAGTTTGATAAACGAAGTTCGACTATATAAAATGATTATTAGACCAGCCATTACTTATGCATGTGCTGCTTGGTGTTTTCTTGCCAAGACACACATGCAAAGTCTTCAAGTACTGCAAAGCAGAACTTTGCGGTCAATTTGCAACGCTCCATGGTATGTCTCAAATGAGACACTACACAGAGACCTTGACATTCCTTACTTGAGGGACTATGTCAAGCTTCAGGCGCAGCGACGTTATAGTCAAGCGGAATCGCTCAGCAACCCTCTGTTGCGTGACTCAGTGGACTACACAGTGGAGCAAGTTCGTAAACATTCAAGGCCACGGCTCGCACTGTAATCAAAAGTTAACGTGAATCTTTAGTAAACTCAAAATTACACTCTAACAAAACCGAATCAAAAATTTGTTTAGTTCACCTCAAAATTAATCCGTGTACCAAGTCAAAAAGCCTAGGTGTTTCCTCTTAAACTAAGCATATCTGTTTTTCTTTGCTCTTCTCCTTTTTTCTTCTCTTTCCCTTTCTCTTTTTCCTTGACTTTGTCTGGTTTCTGGGCAACCATTACTGACAGATTCGACTAACGTACATCAGACAGTGACTAATGGGCAAAGGTCCTACGGACCGCCCAGACAAATGAATGATGAATAGAGTCACCTCAGAACTAGCTGTCATTCACCTTATGTTCACTTGTGCGTGTTGCCTAAAGGTCTTGGCACTTGCCTGATAGATGGCACTGGCAACAACCATTTATAGCTTCTATGACTTGAGCTGTAAATTCCTCACTATAGGTTGGATGTGTCCTTCCTTCATAGGAGGCATTCACAGCGAGTGCGCGTGGCAAGGGGTAGCGACTAACTAGTACACAAGTCAACATTATTCCAATTTTTAATGAGCTTATATCGATTTATGCGCATTACCCATGTGGAGCAAGTTTTTTCTTAAAAAAAAATGTGTCAGTGGATATCCGTTCGCAGCAAACAAAAGACCTGATTTTTATTAGGGCTCATTAAAATGATTTCGGAACACAGCTAACGGAGGATACACCTAGTGAACACACTTATACTTAAGCGAATGAACCGCAGTTTTTATAGCCTAGTAAGTCTTAAAAATTGACTATATTCAAGAAAGATCCACTTTCTGGATTATTACGTCTCACATCCACCTACTCATTTACTTAACGAGGAGTGGGCGTTCAACTGTGATGGAAAAAACAAAATTACACCGCGTTTGTTCCATAGCCTTCTATACATTAGGTACAGAACCGACAGTAAAAGTGTTTGCGTGACCACTCACCGCTTTCGAAATGTTAACGATTTTTCTATACATGCCAACTCCGACACGCTATGCCTATTTAGTCGGGACGGCATATTCAGAATTCTCGTATGGATCAACTTTACCCCTTTCAGATGCATCTACTGTGTATATGTAGATAATCCTCTTTGTATGCTGTATCCGTTTATCAGACATCAGTGGTTATGTTGACCACTAATACTTTGTTTACGGCAGCTGCGAAAAGTGATTCTGGTGTATGAGGATTTTCAGACAGGACGTTCAGCGTATTTCTGATGCTCTCTTGCCATTAATCTTCCCTTGTATGACGAGTTGCAGAGTTGCACAGTATTTTGTATGTTGTCTATATCATTACGGAGTCGGCATAAACGTTAAGGATGGCCTAGTAGCCAAGCTTCGCCTCCGCACCACCACCACTACTAGTCTAATCATATTAGACGAAAATACCCTTGGTTTGCGAAATAATTGTAAAGTCTGGTTTTATTGCTGCGAGTTGTTCAAGGAGGTATTTAAAACATGGACGCATAAAATGGGTACACCAATTTCTGTGGGAAAACTTTTTATTCGATAACAAATAATGAGAAAAGGTGTTTTTTGGGATTCAATCCAAAGTGTTGGCAGGAACGAAAAAACACTTTAGATAAGATTTTTAGGTATTTCTAAGACCTACAAAATGAGACTACACGAGAAAAGATCCGACTAATAGCAAAAAAGTTATGGCTGAAAATCGAGGCATACTACAGGTTTTCGCACTTGTTGGTAATGCGACGATGCTTCTCGCAGATATTTGATAGATTGGTCAAGTAGTTTTTGAGAATTTTTAATTGTTTAACCCAAAACACCTATTTTCCGGCCATCACTACTAGTTTACTGAGCTATATACAGTGTTAGTTCAAAGCAAAATACACTAGTTTACCTTGACGATATGAATCGCTAAACAAGAATAAAGGTTAAGTTCTTTTTTTCCAAACAAACACAAACATTTCGCATTTGTGCGTAATTCGCAATAAAAGGTAATAGACACATCCGCTTTGTTTTCAAGTGTGTATAGTAACGTATGTTTCTCGAATATCGTAGCGCATTTGTTCAATTACTC
Source organism: Acanthoscelides obtectus (assembly GCA_963669975.1). Lineage (NCBI taxonomy): Eukaryota > Metazoa > Arthropoda > Insecta > Coleoptera > Chrysomelidae > Acanthoscelides > Acanthoscelides obtectus. The sequence goes on along the minus strand of CAVLJG010000003.1, from coordinate 33,546,865 downwards.
ACAAATACGAAATTTTTGAATTTTTTTAGAAGAAAAAAACGTAACCTTTGTTCTTCGCATAAAAATAACATTTATCTTTCGAAACGGTTTATGATTAATATCGTAAAGGTAAATACGTGTATTTTGCTCTTAAATGGTTTTTGAACGAACCCTGTATATTGCTCAATAAACTAGTAGTGATGGCCGGAAAACAGGTGTTTTGGGATATACAATTAAATATCAAAAAACTTCTTGACCAATATAATCCAATTTTATTGTTGTTATTTTCAAGCGTGAATTATACGGATTTGAAGAATTTTAAGTAGTTGTGTGAAATTATCGTCGCATTACCAACAAGTGCCAAAACTTGCATTTTTTCTCGTTTTTCGGCCATAACATTTTTGCTATTAGCCGTGATCCCACTTTGTAGGTCTTTCGATTGAATCCCAAAAACACGTTTTCTCATTCTTTGTTGTCAAATAAAAAGTTTTAACCCACAAAAATTGGTGTACCTACCCATTTCATGCGTCCATGTTTCAAATACCCCTTGAACAACTTGCACCAATAAAACCAGATATTATAATGATTTCGGGAAAATTTGCTAATATGATTAGACTACTACTAATCTATTGGGATGAAAGAATATGATGCAGCTTAATGCTTCTGAGACTCAGTTTTATGCATTAAGTGGTAGACACGAAATAGCTTATTTTTTGCCGCAGCTCCTGAGGTACTAGAGAACGTCAGCATATACAAATATAGGCTTTTATTCCATTATTCTCTGTTCAAATTGAAGGTACTTTGAAATATCTTTTAACTACCAGTTAGCACTTTTTTTGTCACGAGAAAGCTTTTATAGTCACTCTCAGGCAGAAAAGCTCGAAAGTATTGCCTTGCCCGCCCTTTTTGCCCGAAGTGTGAGATTTTCCAAAAATGAGACTCACTTAAGCCCCTCAGTCGTTCTCCACAAATCTCACCACAGTACAGCTTGCAGTATTTTTTCATAGTGGGTACCGTTGTGCTAGGTGTTCATATCGATGGTCTTAGTCTTGCAAATACATATACATATTTTTATACCTATGTACATGCACACCGAGCAAAATGAAACATGGTTCCTTGGTATATTTTTGTTCTTCCGTACCTTGCTCAGCATCATTCGCCTCACTATTAGTTAAATATCAACCCATTTTCCCTCACGTATATGCATGGCAAAATTGTCAGTAGTAAGCCTCTCGCCGAGCGTCAGTTCCAGCTATCTCTTAGTCGATCCACCTCCACATTTGAGTGGGTGATTGAGTATCCTCCTCTTGATTGCAATATATGTAATTTGCGTACCCTCTTTTTCCTACCCTTTTCAGGTAGCTGTCAAAACCATGTCCTGTGAGGAACTGTGCAGAATAGAAATCTATCCGCTCTGCTCCAAGTTTTAATATCTGGGATCAGCCTTCTGGTACATGCACCATGGCCAGTTGCATTTCATCTTTCCTGCAATCTGACAAAAAGCACCTCCCTTTCGTCTCTGGTAGCTTCGACGGCGTTTTGATAAAGTGACCAGTTAGCAATAGTGCACATATTTTGTAGGATGCTTAATCTTGCAAGACAAACATACAAATAGGTAGTTTGCTTTGCGACATTGGTATGTTTTTGGTTATCTGGTTAGCTTTCGTCAAAAATATACTTCACTAGCTGACCCGACAGACGTCGTCCTGTCTTAGCTATGAACTGGGATGAATAATAAATAATAACAGGGTAAATATACGGAATATACGTGATTGTATAGCGAAGTGCTTGTACCGCCTTATGGCTAGCAAAATACGTTGGCAGCACTGTCATTCCCCATCAACTTACCTTGAAAGTAGGCATAGAATGAATTTTGTTGCGCCAAATGACGTCATTTGAAAGCAATTATTGCATTGCTGGACATGATTCAAAAAATGTATAGAATCTGGCCACTGCTGGAAACCAATGAATGTAGTGGATGTGGTGGTTATACCAATGGACTCAATTTGATCTTTCCATTGACGCAACATAATCCAGGGGCTTGACTTTTAAACTTGAAAGCCTTGCAATGTGTGGACTCACAATGTTCATTAGACCAATAGCAACGATTTGTTGTGAACTGTAATCGATTGCCCCGTCATAATTGAATGCAGCTCGATTGGGATTAAATGCGATACTTCTACGTTGTTGAATTTCAGTCCTTCGATCCGTTCAACTTCATTTATCGCTTCTGGTTGCTCGTCAGTTTGACTTCTTCGAATATATCTTTGACTGGCAGCATTGCGAGTTGTGCGACCTAGGTTGGTACGTCTAATTGGTGGCATTTTGACGAATCACATTTTTAATATAAAGCATGATGACGGTGAACTAACTTCCACCATTGTTAGTTATTTTTGAACAAATACTTCTCAAGAAACTCACTGAACAATAGACTGTGCACTAGTAAATAAATGAAACAATATTTTTTCATCGATAAACACTGTTAAACGGTAATATAAATTTGCAGCGTGCGAAATGATGAAACGTATTTTTATCCGGCATTTTCATTCATAGAGTTAACAAAGATAACAATTAGGCAACACTGCAGTCTTTTTTGAAGGGGCCATCACAAAGTACGGATGGTAAAGAAATGTAGTCCAAAAACGAAAGCACCGTGTTTTTATAAGCAATTTTCTCTCACTGTTAATAGCCGTTGGAATAAAGATGGCGGTGAGTGCTCATGCAAACTGTCAGGCGTAGCTTAAATAATCATTAGATTTTCAATGATCTCCCAATTTTTTGCTCAATGTTCTTGATTTTTGGTTCCGTGAGAACCTCCTATACAGCATTAGGAAACAAAAAAAAAGATGAAAGAAATCGGTAAAGTCGTTCTCAAGTTATGTCGTGACCACACGAAATCGGGATTTATTTTTATATACAGAGCGTTTCTTTAATGTCCCCCTCCGCTTTGATTTTTTGAACGGATCAATTCAAAAAATTAAAATTTGAGGTAATGAAATTGATGCGTGGATACCATACCATACCACTCCATTAACGATAATTTTGTCTATGCACATAACAGTTGAGAAAAAATGTACATTCATCACTAAAACAAATACTTTTTATATAGTTAGGATGCCGTGCAATGGTTTCCGTCATAGTCTCGCAGAATTCTGTTCTTCGATCAGGGTCTCTTACTCTTTTTCAAACGTCTCCTTACAGTAGAAGGGCAAACCTCATATATACTAAGTGACATATAAATCCGAACACCCAGTATAAATGGTTTTATTTTAATAAAATTTTGTATAAGTACTTAATGAAGCATAATAAGTAAATGATAAAAATTTCAAAATGATTGAACTGCTTTAAAGCCCTTTGACCTTTAATAATGTATGGATGCACCCTGATGTGCTACGCATTCTCCAACGCGCCTAGGCATGCTTCTGATCAGGTGGTTAATGTCCTCCTGTGGTATCTCATTTCAGGCAACCACCAACTCCTCTCGAACTGCTTCTAGAGTCTGAGGAGGACGTTGCAAATTGAGCAATCTCCTACCCATCATATCCCTCACGTGCTCAATTGGGGATAAGTCGGGAGATCTTGGTGGGGATAGTAACAATGTGACATCATTATGTTGAAAGAAGTCTATTGTGACTTTTGCAACATGTGGTCGGGCATTATCTTGTTGGAAAGTTGTTCGGATTTATATGTCACTTAGTATACATTCGCGATGGAGGAAGTAGACTGTTGGGGATTTACTATGATCTCACCAATTATTTGAAGTTGCTTTTCTTCCGGGATGTTCGGGTGACCTGGGGGCTTTTTGTTGTTTACACTATCAGTAGCTGTAAATTTAGATACAAGTCACACCATGAATAAAAATCGCTTAGATTTTTTCTTCCAATCAAGAATTGACCATTTTAAAAATAGGTCAAACAGTATCTGGCACTAAAACCGAAAACTAAATAAGAATATTTTAACTGTACAATCATGTTTGTTTTCGTACTGATATTCTATTACAGTATAGATAAGTTTTTATCGCTGTTGCTGTGGATACGGCAGGGAATTACAATTACTCGTAGAGATATGCATGTTAGGTGGTTTGTGTTCAAGTAATTATTAAATATACCACCATTTTATAGTAGGTAAAGGTATTGACTTTATATTCTAGGTTTATAAAGTACTCGTCAGGAGCTTCAACATGATGTGCCACAAGACCCCCATTTTCATATAATCTTTTTTTTCAAGATATCGCCCAGCGGTCATTTTGACATTTTCATATGTCAATTTTACTCTAAAATATGGTATTATTATGGTAAATAAGGATTAGTTTGTTTTACAAATAGTCTTTATTTTAAGGTACAATTTTGTTCAGGGAATCTGGCACTTCATAAATGTGCGAATGTGTAGCTGTTTTTGTATTTCTATTTCAAATAGAGTTTTTTTATTGTAAATGTCTTATTCCGCCAAGCTGATATGCTTTTATTGCTGAAGCAGTATATATGTCAGAAAGGAATGACGGTTTCAGGAATTATCGATTTATTTTCTATTACACTTTAAATTATGAAACTCTCTAGGTGTCGCTTCCTGATATGTGTTAATGAAAAACATTTCTCTAATCTAACCAACTATGTATCCCTTTCCATTTCCGAGATCGCAATGTATAGTATTAGATATAGGTACATTATTTTTACATAGTCATTGAATTATTAATTTAAAAAAGCCTCGATTCAAAACAACACATTAAAGCTAAGGTTACATCTCACAAGAAACAACACACAAAGGCAGAACAGCTCGTTATTGTACCAATTTATTCTTATAACGCAACTCATATATTCGATTAACTAATCGCTTCTCCTCGGCTTGGCTGAAAAAATGATTCGAGCTATTAGTTTAGAGTTAGAAGGTATTTTTAATAATCTAACCTCCTTATTTTTTACAAAGCTCAGATAACCTTCTCATTATGTAAAACGCTCAGATAAGCTAAGCATATCGGTTCACTTCACTTTCTTAATAGGAACTCCCAAGAACATCGACGAACGATCCATGATATATCAACGGAATTTGCTCCGCGGAGTTACCCTCCGCCGCCGCAAACGAAGTCTGCTAACTAAACTCGACAGGCATCAAGAATTGTCAAGTACGACTTCTCTGTTGTTTTTAGAGTTTCGAGAATGTGAAACAGTCCGAGAAACAATCTATCAGAAGAAGCTTTTCAATTCTAGCCACCTCAAACTTAAAACTTGTAGATGTAATTGATTGCGTCGTGAACGAAATTCAGGCATTTTTGAAAACATATTACCCCAACACAGGGTCAGTCAGCTGTGAACGTTGATTTTTGATATTGCAGTACAAAATTATATGTAATAACCTAACGGTCACGGTTCACGAGGTCACCAAAGAGATAGGTCAACAAGATATCCCCAACTTATTTACAGCAGTAGCGGTTGTTAGGTATATGAGCTTAATCCGCAGTAGCTCCGGTATAAAACAACTAAATCGCATTTTGTGAGCTGTTTGATCGTAAACAGCTAAACTTTCAGCCATAACATATTTTTTATATCGGTCAGACTAGTTTCTAGTTTTTTATAACAGGAAACCTTAGCAATATATCTAGCTTATCAACAAAATTATCAAACGGTATATTAAGAAATAGGTCCGTTTCCCCTTCTGTAAATGCTGCATTTATAACATTCGCTTGACAGTAAACAAAAGGTCAAAATCCTTTGTCTAGGAACATGTACGTTATTACCATGTAACATGCAAAGCGCTAAAGTGTCTGTAACACCTCATTCCCCTATCTTATTAACCTTATACGTAGGTCAGTCGGCAAGTCGCTGAACACGAAGATACTCTTGAAAATGAAGAATGATTTGCAAGTTCATGGATCGATATCATTTACCCTGTATCAAACACTATTTGTAAAATCCCCGGGATTAACATTTTGTATCATTTCTCCTATTGAAGCAACTACGGGGTAGATACTAAATATCGAGGTACTACAAGTTCCATTATAGACCAGGATATCCAGAATATGAACGAAAAATTGCAATAAGTTGTTTTACAACGGAATTATATTCTTGAGCGAATACAGAAAGGCCCCTTGTCGAGAGATATAGAAAACTTTTTTATTAAACGTCAAAGTTGTTATGATAATTTTCTTCTCGTATATTCAAATTATTGGTGAAAGCGGTCCTAAAAATTTTGTAGTGCATGATAATATAGTTGCAGTCACCGTTCTTGGCGGTAAGGTCATCAACGCCATACGAAATAAGTAAACAGATCGAGTCTCCGTACCATGGGCGGATCTTAATTTTCCTAACTGAGAGAAACTGAATCAAAATTATTCACTAAACGTAATTCTCCAAAATCTTCTAATCAAGTATATAAACATGGGTAGAGTATGACACGCAGTTTGATGCTTTTTAAAGTTGGAATAAAAGATACTTACATACGGAATTTACAATATATTAGAAAATAACACATCTATTTGATAACTTGATGGAACATTTAACATTGTATGTGGATATGTGAAAAGCTTATGAGAGCTTTAGAAGAACCATCTTCAATAATAAAAATGCTCGATTCTTCCTGGAGTGAAATGCGTCTAAATAAATTACTGCTAGACAAAAAAATACATTTTAATGATGATGCTCTAAAACTGGAGCTTTTAAATCTATGTCGCCTTGATAAACATCAAGCTTGTAACTTCCATATCTATCAAAATATTTAACAATCTACATTAAGGTTAAGGTGCACATGGAAAATTAAGAATTATAAATTTTCAAAATTGTTTCAATAAAAGTATGAATTATTGGATTTCTTCATCAAAGTCATCTGAACTTTATCTCAAGTGAATGATTATACTAAATGACATATAAATCCGAACACCCAGTTTAAATGGTTTTATTTTAATAAAATTTTGTATAAGTACTTAATGAAGCATAATAAGTAAATGCTAAAAATTTCAAAATGATTGCACTGCTTTAAAGCCCTTTGACCTTTAATACTGTGTGGATGCACCCTGATGTGCTACGCATTCTCCAACGCGCCTAGGCATGCTTCTGATCAGGTGGTCAATGTCCTCCTGTGGTATCTCATTCCAGGCAACCACCAACTCCTCTCGAAGTGCTTCTAGAGTCTGAGGAGGACGTTGCAAATTGAGCAATCTCCTACCCATCATATCCCATACGTGCTCAATTGGGGATAAGTCGGGAGATCTTGGTGGCCATGGTAACAATGTAACATCATTATGTTGAAAGAAGTCTATTGTGACTCTTGCAACATGTGGTCGGGCATTATCTTGTTGGAAAGTTGGATCTGCCAGGGTGTCAAGATAGGGTAAAAGATGGGGTTCTAGAACTTCGTGGATATAACGCTGCGCGTTCATGTTACCTCTGATGAAGATTAAAGGTGACCTGGAACCATAAGCTATAGCACCCCAAACCATAACTCCAACAGTGTGATGAACATGTCTTTCAACAAAAAACTGTGGATTCCTCCTTTCACCACGTCGCCTTCTAACCCTGGCACGACCATCGTGCATGCCTAAACAAAATCGAGACTCGTCACTAAAGACAATACTGTTCCATTCCTGATCCCAGAGTGACCGTTGTCTGCACCACTCAAGGCGATTACGTCGCTGTTCTCGACTTAAAGGGAGGACCCAGTGTGGCCGGTATGAAAACAAGCCAAAACTTCTCATTCGTCGGTAAACACTTCGCATGCCAATAGGTCTTCCGTGTTCTGCAAACCATTCATTTGCAATGGACCTGGTAGTGGAGAAACGGTCCCTTAAGGCCAATAATCTTAGGCGGCGATCTTCACGGTCTGTTGTTCTACGGCGGCGTCTAGTGTCCCTTGCTCTTTGCGTACGGCCTTCTCGAAGCCATGCCTGACAACACCTAACCACAGTGTCTACACGTCTTTGCACTCTAACTGCAATTGCCCGAAAAGAAAGTCCAGCTTCCCGAAGTCCCACTATACGGCGCCTATCAAACTCACTAAGTTGACGAAATCGTACTCTAGGCATCGTAACCGATCGTAAAGGATGTCAAGAACCAAAATCCGCCAACGTTGATTCTTTACTGCGGCTGAAATATTCATTTTAGAGCGTTAGTGAATTAAAAAAAAGCAGTATAAAAACCGGAATGTCCAACTGATAAGACTAAAAATTTGTTCACTTGTTATTTACAGTAAGATAAATACATTCACCAACTTTTATTAAAATAAAACCATTTAAGCTGGGTGTTCGGATTTATATGTCACTTAGTATATATTAGTCTCCTCCCTTAAACAATTGATGCTGGTCCCAGTCGTTTTTAATCAAGTCCTCGGTATGTTTCACACACTTGACCCAAACTGTAGGAGTGACCTTCGCTAGAGCATCGTCCCAAACTTTCAAAACTTCCTTGTCACCATAGCCATTTTCCCCAATATGACGATCATAGTTCTGTTTAGCTATTCCTGAGACTAACTCAATAGGGTTGTATTGACAATGGTAAGGGGGGAGCCGCAAAACTTGATGTCCATGTTCATGTAATATTTCGTCTATGATATATCTTGGTGCCGGTGGTTTATTAAGGCGACATAGATTTAAAAGCTCGAGTTTAAAGGAGTCATCATCAAAATGTATCGTTTTGCCTTGCAACCACTGCTTCAATTGAGGCATCATCCATGTTTACTAAAGATGGCTCTTGTAACGCTTGTATCAGCTTTTAACTAAACTTAAACTTCTCATATCGTACAAAGTATTCCTAATTTCTATTTTTAGGACATAACTTACATCGTCGATCTTGCATTTTTGGATTTTATATATTTGTATACACTAAGCGCTAGGTTCCCCAACCAATGGAGACTCATTTCCTGAAATCCCCATAACCCTGGAAAATCTCAGCACTGCAAAGTATCTCTAATAATTATTATATAAATCAAATTGAAACACTTAATTCAGTTTTTCTCTTCTCTATGCTCCAACATTCTACTCCATTCTTCACAGTGGGTTATAGAAAACATCACCTTCATGTAATTAAGCTGTTTTTTATTTCAGATGTGGGAGAATCAGCAAAAGACAGCCTCCAGTCCGGCATGGAAACCGTGAAGGAAACCATGAGCAACGCAGCCACTACGGTGGAAAGCGGGGTAGAAACCGTAATGGACAAAATCGGCGATACCTTCAACTTCACGCACAACGCAGCAAAGGACGCCGTGGAAGACCTCGAATCTAAAAAGGACGAAGTCGTACAAAATGTGACTGATACGGCTGCGGAAGCCATATCGGACGCGGAGACCGTCGTGGCTTCGGAGACGGAAAGCGCCAAGGAAGCCTTCAGTTCCAAGGCTGCACCGGTCTTCGAGACGGTCCATTCAGTAGGGAGTGACCTTGAAAGTAAAGTGACTGAAGTGAAAGAGGACGTTTCGGAAAAACTGCACGATTTGGAGGACAATGTGAACGAACATTTTGACATGCTCGGTGACAGTGTGGAAACGGTTAAGGAAAAAATGGAGGAGGTGCTCAGCATTTCGTCGCATGAGTCGCCTGCCAAGGAGTCCAAGAAGGAGGAGTAAGTGGGGGTCATGTGAGTTTCGAACCGAATCGTGTCTTTTTGCTCTAGAGTGAACAGTACTTAGTACGTGTGGTTTTGTCCAAGTCCAAAGTTTCTTCAAAATGGTTTTTCTGGTACTGTGCTATTCAAAGCTCATAATTTTCAGAACCCATATAAGACGATACTGTGACTATGCCTAAAATAAGCAAACATTTGAGAGGCTTTATATCAGATGCTTAATATAGGTACTTGTGCGTGTAGTTCCTGATCAAGTCAGGAACTTTAGCTCTTAGGTCATTGTATTAGTCGTACTGATAGATACCTCGGGCAGCTGACAACAATACCCAGATACAAACTTCGTTTTTTCAATTTTGTTCTTTAAACCTTCATCTTTATCATGAAAATGACCTAACGTCTAAGCTGAACTGCATCCAGAATAGATATTTCTAACCTTATCGAGATGAAAGATAAGAAGTTTAAGCACTCTAAATACAAAGTTTTCAAAGATCATTTGAAGCAAAAGACCAATTTTAAATGTTTTAAACATGATTAGCCTGGTGAAATTATGCCTCCAATAATTGAAATGCTTGTAACAGCACTTTGAATAACAGATTCCCAGGCTTTTGCCAGTAAGAAGAAACTTTAGATTCGTATTCTTAGAAGTATCTAGAGTAGATTGCACAAATCGTTTAATTCAAGACATTTTAAAGCTCTAAGACATTCTCACAGAATAGTCAGTGGCTTATGTGAAGTTAAACGTGTTGTAGATGATGTAATGTAGTTTGCTCTCAACGTATGTATCGTATCTGAGGTATTTATATTCATACCAGTATCCTCGTAACACCATTAGAGGATATTAATAACGTAGACATTGTGTAATGAAATTGATTTAGCTTTTACTTACTTAAGTGGTAGTTTTAGCAGAATAATCTGTATGCAACTGGTAGACATATTTCCGAGCTATAGCGATGCTGTTTTACGAGAAAGTAGGTACTATTTTTCTATTCTAAAACATGTTAACTGCCCACCAAAATTTTCTATAAGTAATACGCATTTATGGGGCTCGAACCTTTTGAAAACAAAAAGCTTATATAGCTGCTTGAAAAAGTTCTGTGGATACTATGTAACCGTTTTCTCTTAAACAAAGTTCAATGTGTTTTGTTATCGGATACTGGGCTTAGTTAGTAAGCAGACCGATAGTGTTATATGCAGCTTCAGTACGTACATATCATATGGGCCAGCGTTCCTTTAATCCCCAATTAAGACCAACTACTTGTCGATGAATGATCGGTGATTTCGTTCATTTTTTAACAAGATGCCAACGGAACTTGTCCCCATGAGCTTCCATAACATGCACGAAATAACCTTGTATATGGTAGGCTATCCTGATAGGCCAATGAGCCAAATTCACTTTATATCATAGTTAAATAATAGAAAAAGGGGTTAAACTAAACTTGTCTATAGAGCATCCTTAATCCTTTCCTTCATATTTTCTGGGATAGATGATGGATATCTATAAACCTCTTGCTTAACGTAGCCCCATAGAAAGAAGTCCATCGGTGTCATTTCTGGTGATCTAGGAGGCCAATCACGACCGATTCAACGAGTGAGGCAGCAGCGGCAGCCGCAGTAGTAGACTCTTCGGTCTCCTGATCAGTCGTCGTGCGCTGTGCGGGTTCGAGTCCCGTCCCAGGAGAAATTTTTCTCTTGGCTATGGATGTTGTGATTGTCCGTAGGTGGTAGATGGTCTCTGATTGTCGAACGTGGAGGTACCACCCGGCGGATATCGTAGGCGGAGCCAGAATGTGTGCATGTTGCATGCACACGTGTTCCCTCGCCAGAGTCCGTGTGGCGTCTCCCCTTTCCCCTGTATCCCCCTATAGCCCCACGGTACCCAATGGGTGTTTAGGCCTTAGGCCTTCGTGGTAGTTGGAGTATAAAAAAAAGACAGTCTCCCGCAAAACATTTAATTTCAGTTCAAATATAGGGTTTTTTGCATATTTTTGACTGACACTTCTACCAAAGAATACCTTTTGAAAATATATTTGTTCCTCAAAGGTCTCCCTAGAGCCGGATCCAACTTGTTGATGGTAATACTTCAACCCTTTCCAACAGATAGTTTTTGATAAAATGTATTTGTGTCGTGGATTCATAAAAGTAGGCAAAGTTTTATGTGATCTGATTGTATCAGAATGTCACGCATAAAAACAACATCAAACATGTATGGTTCATTATCTTCTTCAAAACTCGCAATAACTTTTTTGCAGAGGTTGTGGCGATTTGTAATCAAGCCTTCGTTTCGTGAGCGTTTGCGTAGAAAAAGCAATCACGAGATGGTTGTGTTAGATCCATCCTTCATTTTCATAAAATTCCCGCCCCACTTTGTAACTCACCGTTGGCGAGAACTAGTGAAATTGAACTTCTGAGAAGAGCCTCAAGTAATTATTGTCCTCCTAATGTATTCCAAGGTACCAGGCGATTGCGGCTTTTCACAATTTTTTATGACTCTTATCTGATGACATTGATTTATTGTCGTATCCGCGAAAAGTGTTTCTTTGTCTCGATCATAGACTTTGTTGAATTGCTGTATTATTCCAGTGGTAGTAGCAATTATAACTCCGAAATAAAGTGTATTTGCATTCGAGACAGAGCAGGATTTTCCTATTTTTACCCTGCATGTTGTATATATTATCGATTCCGACGTACTTCATAAAAAGCCATTTGCGTGATTTTACAATATGGAACGCATTTTAATGTTTGAACATGCTTCACTATTTGCGGGTGTGTAATTTGTATTTATAACGAGGAAACAGTGTCGTGCGCTTTTCTACGTTTGATAGATGCCAAAATTACGACACAACGGTTTCCTATGGTGTTTTGAAATTGTAACACGGGTTCTTGACATGGAGGTAGTGAGTAATGAGAAATCTAATACCGGATCTGGGAAAAAATGAGCCGAAAAGACAGGATTTGGAGGCTTATCTCTAACAACTAAGGTTGCACTACTGTCAGTAAATCTGTTTTTATTCGTATTAATCTAACAGGCACATTCACCATTTTTTAACCTGCTATGGGCTTTCACCTTTTCCTTTAACTGAGACAACCCAATGATCGATACCGCTTTGAATACAGCAAGTAATACTTGATGCATGAATCTAACATTGCCTTATAATCATATAATCTTCTATTTGCGGTGATTTTGATGCACAATCAGAGTGCATAGAAGTTCTAGACGTTTTCTTATTAACGTAGTATCTAGGACCTAGGCAGTCAGGAAGGCTGGGACTGAATAGCGATAATATAAAGATAAAATCCATTGACATATTTTGCCAGCTCTTAGATTTTGACGACTCATCGAAATAAAAAAGATTGTGTGTCGAAAAAAGTATCTCCGAAAATTTGCACTGTTCAGTTGTTGACATCTGAATACTATCAAGAATAGATAAAGTAGTTCCTCCAGCTTGCATATCAGCCAGAGTTCAAGACAGAATGTAATACAAAAGTAAAACATGAGCAGGTTACTTTGCGAGAAATCTTTTCTGGACAATGAACGAGAAAATCGATTGCTTTCAAGTTCATACTTTTTCAGCTGCTACTAAATTAGCGTAGTGTGACTAGTGTAACACAAGGCTTAAGTTCAGTTGCTAGACGGTCGAAATTGATGCTTAAAGGTTAAGTATTACTTGGCAGTGTACTCGCTTGATGCGCGATGACAACGCCCTCCAGCGGATATCGGACAGTTATACTTATGCTGGTCACCTACAATATAATAAATAATAGTTTAGAAAAACTAAAAAACATGCTTTTATAGCTAACCGAACTAAAAATTAGAAAATAATTTTTAATTACGAAGAGTTTATATTTCAGGAGTAGGTGGTCCAACAATCAATCATAATTAATATGATAAAATTTAAGCTATTTACAGAATAATTCAATTCAGGGATAAAAGCGTGGGGGTATAAAATGTTACAAACATTCTATTGGCAACTATCTATGAAAGGAGAGTTATGAAAATGTAGTATAATGCACCCCATTCTTTTTACCCTGAATTGAATTATTCTTTTTTTATATCGAAGCAGCCGCGCAGGCAGAAGCCTAATTGCCGGAACACCGCGGCTGCTATGACGATCTCAAAGAAATTTTGTTAATACGATTTTTGAACTGCCTCAGATTAGTTGAACTGGGAAAAGCTTCCTCTTGTAGATTGTTCTACAATCTCGACACCCTCGGGACAAAGGAGCAGTCGTATCGGCCAGTTCTGGATGTACGAATTTCGACATGGTTAGGATGTAACGCCAAAGCCAGACGGGTCTGTCTGGCAGGCACGTCTCGCGGCGGCATCATGGAAGAGCTCTGAGGAGCAAAGCCCGTTAGTGTAGCTGTAGAAAAGAGCTAGATCGCCGACGGCCCGCCGGTGTGAAAGGGTCCCGAGACTGTCTGTTAGAGAAGAGTCGTCGAGCAGTCGGACCGCCCTCCTCTGGACAGCATCGAGCATGGACAATGTAGTCGGGGCGCTAGCACCCAAAAAGTGTGATCAATACTCGAGGCTAGGCCTTATCTGGTCCTTGTATAGAGTGAGAAGGTCATGCGGAGAAAAATACTTCTTAGCCCTAAACAAACAGTCTAGCTTTTTCCCAGCAGCTGCTGCTATTGACGAGATGAGTTCGTGCCAGATCAGGTCCTCGGTGATCTGGACTCCAACCAGCCGAAAGGAATGGCTCTTTGGCAAAACTCGGCCATCCATCGAAACCGGATAAGCACTAGGACGCTTGTTATTCGTCAAAGTGCAGTACTGTGTTTTGACAGCATTGAACTGTACAAGATTGTTCCGTCCCCAAGCAGTGATAGCCTGCAGGTCTCTTGTCAGAGAGAAAGTCGTTGCTAGTCTTCTTCTTTCCAGCTCAGCGGCAGAGATCGGCTTGTCACTCTGAATTCCTGCATGTAGAGTGTTGTCATCAGCGAAGCTGTGGATTGGGTTGATCGTGCAGGAAAGGATGTCATTGATATGTAAGAGAAACAGTGTCGGAGCCAGGACCGATCCCTGGGGAACACCCGCGTTGACGTTGTGGGATGAAGAGGAGAACCCGTCAATTACGACAGATATCTTGCGGCCAGAGATAAAGTCAGCCACCCTTCTGCAAAGCTTTTCTGGAAGGCCATAGGATGGAAGTTTGCTTAAGAGGGCGGCGTGCCACAGCTGATCGAATGCTTTCGTGATGTCAAGAGCCACGACATGAGCCTCACCATAGGACTGGATGAGTTTACTCCACAATTGCGTGACGTAGGCTAGGAGGTCCCCTGTGGATCGTTGGTGCCGGAAAACATACTGCCTGTCGCTAATCAGGCTGTGACTTTCGAGGTAGTCCAGAACCTGGCGATTTATACACCTCTCCATCACCTTACTTATAACAGAAAGCAGAGCTGTAGGCCTGTATTTGCAAGGGTCGCTCTTAGATCCTTTTTTGGGATGGGTTGGATATGAGCAAATTTCCAGTTTTCTGGGAAGGTACCGGATTCATAAGATATCTGGAAGACACGCGAAAACACTGGAGCAAGCTCCGCTGCACACCTCTTCAGTACAATGGCAGGAATCAAGTCCGGACCAGAAGCTTTGTTGATGTCGAGCGAAAAGAGCACTCGTCTTACGGTATTATGCCTGCATGTTACCTTCCGCATAGTGTAGGAACCCTTTGAATTGTCGGCACTTGGGCGTTGGTGGAGTTGGCAACAAAGATCTTGACTAGCACTTCCGCCTTGGCCTTTGAGACTCGACGTCAGCTTGTCTGTTCTCTACAGTGGGGTTTTGTAAAAAGGTTCTGTGTGCCTTGATCTTCTGCTGGCGAGCAGTGTCACACGATTTGTTAAAGCAGCCGTTGGACCCTGGTTTAGACACTTTCACTGTGTGATGTATTCCTCCATTGCGAAGTGGATAATTTCGCTTATCGAAGAACAGACAGCCGACGCATCTGCGTCAACGAAACAGACATCTCTCCAAGGACAGCTAGAGAAGAAGTCTCTGAGCCCCTCCCAGTCGGCATGTCCGTAATGCCAAGTTTTGCGGCCTGTACGAGTTTCTGCTGCCACAGCGGGTTCTGGCCGCAACCTAACCACCACAACACCGCGGTCTGAGTTACCCAGGAGGGACAGGACAGCAATGCTGTAAGGGACAGGAGGTGTGGTCAAAAAGAGCTAATATAAGCGTGTTAAAAATAACCGGAAAATAACAGTCGATATGAAGTTCGGAACAATTTGAATTTCAAAACTGACATTGCTCTTTTAATCTGAAAAAGGAAGACAGCGAAATATTTGCATATGTTTCAGACCTCACTTGACTTCACATAACACAGATTTCACTATAGAGATCACGCCTATATTTCACTATCTGACCGATGATATTTTTATTGCTGCCCCCAGTATATACACTTCGCTCCAGGCAAATCGAATCCAGACCGATTTGAACAGGTATTTCAATTGACCACAGCAAAATTTTCATTATATTTTTTTGAAGTCCTGGCTACACTAAATAATTTTTTATGCTGATAAGGAATTTATTGCTTGCTTGATATCTACACGTAACGCGAAAGAGATGGAAAATACCTCTATTCCATATAATTCTATTTTGTAACCAATTAAAGTTGTGCTAGAGAAAGCCTTTTTTGGCAGATTGCTCCACTTTACGGAGCAAAGTCCGTTGGCGTGTCGGTGGAAAAGTGCCAGATCATCGATGGCCCATCGAGGTGAGATACGCTTGAGGCGTAAACTTCTTCAAACGACATGGATGAGGTAACTCCGTGCGTGTGTGACTTTAAATAAAAGGTTTGTAGGATGTAGATTGGTTACAAATTTGCATAGAAAAGCTGCACACCACCACTGATCAAAAGCCTTTGTAATGTCAAGACTAATAACGAATGACATGAGCCCATCGAAATGACTGATTGAGCTTCACAAGTAATTGATGTGAGCTAGTATACAAGAACTCGGTCCTTAATATTGAAAACCATTGATATCATTTTAGTCTCCCGATTAGAGACATCGGGACGCGTCCCCAGACCCCTGAAAATCGGAATCCCCCACGCAAATCCGGACACCGGGGCAACGTTGCTCACCGCTGCTGTATTTTTTCTCAACATTGTTGGTTCGTCTTGGATTCATTGGAGTCATCAGTTGAACACGGATTGATGAGGATTCATTTTAAAAACTATCTTTTTTTCTAAGATATGACTGTATTTCATTTAACATCAGGTTCACTCTTTGAAAAAAGACTATTTCACAACTGGTTACATAAATAACCCAGTCCATCGCGTGCATTTAACGTAAACCTTCATGGTACTTGACAAGTTACTGCATATTTGCCCGTATCTAAGGCGAACACAATGCATTTCAAATCTTCGGTGGAAAGAAAATTGAACTTCCTGTCAGCATACGCTTTCGCGAAGGAAATTAAAAGCATTTTTCTTCGTTTCAGGCTACCTTTGACCTTTTGGGAGGCGGCTGCCGACGCGATTCTGCTCAGACAGACGATCAAGGCAATGGATTTCAGGGCAGAGCCAGAGCCGGAAAGAGAGAGAGTGTTTTTCACAAATCCAACGTCAGACTCTACATAATAACATCTCATTTAGTGACTGTATCGATAATAATTATTTTTTAATTCAGCTCCATCCAAAAGCCAAGCTTGAAACCGCAAGCCTATCAAAATTGGCTCAAATTTGGTGGTTAAGGCTCAACAGAATCAAATGAGGTATTACACAAAGTGTAACAGCAAAGATTTTTATCATACGTATTTTATTAAAGTACCAGATACGCGGATTTCATTTTATACTGATTACGTTATTTTCTTACATGGAACCTGGACATCGCATTCTGCATAACATGCTGGAGCAGGTTAGATTTCACTCAGCCATATTGAGGTGTCAAATCTGGTAACCGTGGTGGCCATGCAAAATCACCATAGAAAATAGTGGGTTCATTTTCTTTGAAAATGAGAGAGGCTAAACGATAAGAGCCGCATTTCCGAAAATTATTTCGTACTCAGCTTAGAGTGCATTCTGCGTACAGGTAATATTCCTTCACCTCAGAGCAGAACTATTCCGTGTCACAAATTAACAAATTTTGCTTTGTTATATTACATATGGCGTATTGAAGGTCGTTGCGCGCGCTGCAGAAGTATCCCATGTCTACGTTAACGTAAAATACCGAAAACGACCGATTAAAAATTCATCTATTTTCTCCCCCTTCTATCTATCAAATGGGATGATTTGTAACTTAGCCCACTGAATGCATAAATAGTTTTTACAAGGTGTTATATAAGTAAACAGGTGAAATTATGCAATGACAGGTAGCGCTTTTCCGAAATTTTTGCGTTTCTAAGGCCCGATTATACTACTTTAAAGACATAAATGAAATTACACAATACGTATTCTTTAACAAACATAAAGATTCAATTTACTATAGTGCGAAAAACCCTGTTTCTTTTCAACTATTTTTATGGTCAACGCGTATCTAGAGCCAATTTTACAGCCAATGATACCACTGGAAACATCTACTGAACCGACTAATCAACCTTTAATCGTACCTCGTCACCGTTCAACGGTCCAGTAGATGGCGTCAACAGTATAATTGATTGAATATTTACTCGATGATTGATAGGAATAAGCATTCTGTAATTATATTGATGTCTTCAAAATTCATTAAGCAGAACTTTACAAAATGTACACCAGGACAAAAAGCATTGATCTACATTGACTCACCTAATATAAGCCCATAATCAGAAAAAATTAGCTTTTTTAGCTAATCTCAAAGTATTGTTAAAAATATAAATCTCTTCCGTAATTGTCTCTCTCAGGTAAGTAGTGACACTCTTATTTTCAAACCATATTTGATTAGGTTCGATACATGTTTCGAGCTTGCCAAAAATACTTCTTTTTGTTTAGTCAAATTTCCAACTATACCGCAAATCGTTGTTTTTGATTGGTAGAGTTATCGCCTGGATCATAAATTTTGTATTCGGGGCCAAATTAATAAATATGTTTTTGTAGGTTAACCGAGGTGATATATGAAATATCTCTTGACTTATTATGAGGATTGAGGAGCCATCGTAGACAAATCTTCTCTTTCTTTTCTCTTATTTCTATTTCAAAAATGTTTCGATTGACACGAGTCACTAGTAGAATCGGGCTTAAGCATATCATCGCTAGTCATTTCCGAGATATCTCCTATATCTCTTCGACAAAAAAAAATGTATGATGTATCTGCTTCCGTTTATTTTCCTCTGTTACACCTTGTGATACTATATAATCTACCTCTGAACCAAATCTGAGCCTGTTTTGTGATATGTCGAAACACAACAATTCCGTAGTAGATACAAAGGAATAGCGGAAGTAACCCATTGCCCCTCAACACAACTTCTCTCAATTTTTTCTTGGATTAGGCGATGCTACTTCTCTACTAAGGTGCATATTTATCTGTCCGTAAAATGAAAGTTATGGATGGTCCATAAAAGCTGTGAGCATTATTTTATAGGAAACTGTGTAATAAATTTTCACAATTAATGTTTTTTTCCCAAATTTTTCCCCATTTTTAACGAAAATACATCATGAAGCAGTATAAAATACTTGTACTTGAAAAAGTTGCCTATTTCTTAGCCTACCAAGCAAAGTTAAAATTACTTTAAAATAAATTAAGCCTAAAATACTCTGAACTCATATAGGAGGAGGTTCGAATGTCAATTTAAACACTTGGCAACTTCAAAAGCTTTTAAGCATTGAAAATGCCCAATTTTTGTCTTCTTTACATACAACACTCATAATTTGAAAGCGGTCGACTTTAAGGAAAAGTTACTAAGGTCCTTTTTCTTCAGAATGGTCCAAAAAATCTAAAACGCTTTATCCGCATTGAAAAAAAAGAATTTTTGTGATGTGCTTAGGAAAATTACTCGTTACGGCCATGATGTTTTGAAAACTACAGAAAGCTGGAAATTACACTACGAAGAACTTCTTCCTCTTAGGCTAACATCGTTAGTTGTTGGGATAATTGAACTGGGGTGTCTCAGATGCCGATGTTAAGCCGGAAATGGGGTATAGGCCAAGTCATAGTAGTTATCAGAAAAATATAAAAAGTCTAAGGCTGTAAAAATCGGAAACAGCTACATCCCGCGGTGATCTTTTAGTTTCCATTACAAGTTTCAAAATTTTCTTGAACGGAGTGATGGACAGTGACATTCTATGTAGTGACAGCAAGACAGTAACGTGAGTTTTACTAATTCGTGAATGTTTTTATTAAATCCACAATAAATGTTCAAACTGCCTTCCTTTGGCAGCAATGCAAGCTTGACATCTTAAAAATGATCGGGGTATCAGATGGGAAAATCTTCCATTAATAACAAATTCAGCAGGTTCCGTTATTCTGTCCCGCAGCTCATAAATTTTCTCTCAGCGACTCAGTAAAAAATGGAGTGAATTTAAGTCAAGTGAACGGGCTGGCCACGAAATTGTACAAGACATCCATCGGCTGGTGTATTCCCAATCCAGATATTCTCTAACTATTGTCAAGTATCTAAATTGAAGTTCTAACCTATCTCTGCAAGACTCCGAAGTTATTTCAGGTTCAGTTTATTTTAATTCTTTTTGCATCAGAGCAATCGGAATGGGTTGTTCCCTGTACTGGCTAAACTAGCATTTTTCGGTTTTGTTGTGTCAGTATGTGTCGAAGTATGAAATTAAATAAATAAATTCAAGAGACCTTGAAAATTCTCAGGCTGCCTTGCCTGGGCCTCAACGATTGAATAATTACTCGTTGACAAATGTATTGATGATTTCAGATTTATATTGTAATCAGAGGTTTTATGATAAGATTTTGTGAATCTTTATTAGATAAAATAATATCAATGTACATATGTATAAATATTTTTAATAATATTAATTAATTTTAGTAAATCAATATTATATAATAGGTTGCTTAACTTAGCCATATTATTTCCATGAGTTCATTACTATGCATAATCCCAACTTATTCGTTGAAATGGTCAATAAGAAGCTGTGGTCGGTAGTATGATATCCTTCTCATGAAGCATGATTTGAGATAAATATCAGATTTTCTTTGAATTTCAAAAATTTGCAAGTGCAGAGCAGATAGATTAATACAGATCTATGGATCATCGAGATTTCGCTGATTGCCAATAGTTATCAATATCTGTTGCGCAAATAGGTATGAGGTTGTGTCCAAATAGGTGAGAAAAGTCACCTACAGGTAGTCTGGCAAAGCTGATACCATCGAGTTATTAAATATACTTGGATTTTCCTGGAGTTTCAAATTCGACTCTCACCATTTGGATCTCGGAAACGGCAGAAGATACAAGTCAGTTAAAAGCATTTAGGTAATGAATAAAGTGGAACCTAGAAAGTTCTCTAATTCCAAGTATTTCCGGAGATAGATAACTAAAACCGAATTTTCCTATAATGTTATTTAGATTTTCCTGACTTTATTTGAGAGAGGATTTCAAAACAGAAGGTGCATCAACATTGCAAACTTCCTATCCTGCACAAGATGTCGTAATTGGCATTTTACTATGCCGTCCCGATTTAACCGACTTCTGATGTCCATGTCCTACCGTTTCCGAAGCCCCAATGGGGGCGACTTTGAAACACTTGTAGCTGTTTAGAGTGCTGGAAATTTTGTATAATCGAGGTTGAAATATCAGTGCTGAACGCAAATCAATTGTACATGTTATCGAAAATAAAATCTTATAGTAATAAAGCCAACTTACAAAACGAACATCAAACAACTGATCCATTCCTGTTTTGGAAACTGGCACTGGTTCTAGAAAATTCGACGTTCCTAGATAAAACTTTGCGTCTGATTTGCCCAGAATAACAAACTTTTTCTCAGTCTCAGCTTACACTTAGCAACATGAGGAATGAGAATCGTTTGCAAAAGTTCAGACGCGGAGTTGATCCGAAAATAAAGGATTCTCTGAAAATAATTGATTGATAACTATGTGACATAATCTAAATCAGAAGTATATATTTTTAATTCTCCTTGTTGGTCCTTGAGCTATCTCTTATTCTCAATGCCGTCAAGAGTTACGAAATTTGCACCAACGGAGTAGATCAACTGGCAAGGTGCGATAATTTTATTATATAGATAATGATGAATGTCAGAAAAGTATATATTTTGTTAATACATGTGATAAATAATAGTCCGTCCATCAAAATAATTTTAGCATATAAATACCACATTTTTATACAAGATATTTCGCAAATATACCATATGATTGTATAACTAGCACAAACTCGTGAGAAGAAAAAGAAAACACTTGAACAGTGCTTTTAAGCATAAACCTTCATTCTTGAGATACTAGATGTTTCAAAAACACTTGGCTATAAAAATAATAATTTTGATGGATTTATTGAAAAAAGCGCTTCAAAAGCTGAAAGTTCTCATTTCCATTTTTTCACATAGATGTGCTCCAAAACTATTGTCTTTTCATAAGACATAGTAAATAAGGAACAAAATAATAACGACATTGTCACTGAGATAATTTTATTATAAATATATAGGTATCACATTTTAGATATAAACATACATCGATACATTTAAATTTTTAGCATTAAGGTTATGACTGTTAATTATATATTCATAATTAAAGCTTAAATTTTTGAGGTGATGGTTTCTATGTTATTTCCCACAGCAGCGATTACCTCTATTTCAACGGCTGCATCTAGGGGAAGTTTTCCGACTTGGAATGTGGACCTTGCTGGGAATTCCTTTGTGAAAACTGAAATATGCAATTACGATCAACCATTTGTTCCAAATTAGAACGTACAGCATAGTCTTCGGGCACGGACATTGTGGTATCATTGTCTCTGTCATAGTTGCACTTTGATGAACACACATTGGAGGATAACTTTCAATTGCGTCGGGTGGCGGCCTTAGTAACGATGGCAATAAGCATACCAGCGAGATACGCACAGTTAGGTGAATTCAGTTTTTACTAGCAGCAAGTATACGATGTGTTTGTAATCAAAATTACGTAGTCAGTAGTCAGGATGCAAGTTCATACTACAAGTTGATCAGGCTTAAGCCGTCAGCTTGACATTTCACATTAACTCCATAATTTTCTGCAAGAACATATAAAAGTGCGTTGGTTCCATACAATCCTAGCGTTCCAGACAATTGTCGAAAATGGTAAAAGTTTCTGTGAATTTCAATAAGCGGTTTAAACCGAATAACAGCAAATATTTTCATCGATACGTGTTATATTACAATTATGGGCACTGCGAAAGGCAATATTGGGCTTTTATCTTTACAGTTGTGAGGTAATTTTGATTCAGTTCATTTCACTTCGTGTTTCAGTCGCTATCTAAGGATTGTTAATAGGATTGTTAACCGGATTGTATACCTAGCAAAAACATTGATAAATGGAGAATATTAGCGACAAACCAAATGGATACTGAAAATGGCCACACGAAATTAAATTAAAATTTTGCTCGATCTACATTAATTTTGAATCTAAAAGTTTTTTGAAGAGGTACTCTCGCATTATAAGTGGTAAGTTTACGATCTCATTTTAGCGCCACGAGATTCTACGCTCAATTTAATTAAAATACTTCAAAACCTCTTCATTGGATGAATTTAGTGACAACGATATAATAGCAGGAATTAACATATTATGCTCAAAAAGGTATTTGCTTTTAGCCAAGAGTCTGCTCGGATCACAACAACTATTTAGAAAAAGTAAAATCGCTGCAAGGTGTCGCACTGTTCCCAATATCAGGTATTCCACCATTCTTGATGTTTATTAAAGAGAATGTTTCATGGGGTTCACCTTCTAAAATCACGAATTAAGCAGAATTGTTCATATACGTTATGTTGTACCGACAATAAATATTTACCTTCGTTTCTTTACCTTATATAATTTTTCCCTGTTTATTAAAAATAACTGAGTGATTTACATCGCAACATAGATAGTGTTTGTCCTGCCAGTATGATTGGCAACTTGAATATCCTTTCCAGAAAAAAGAATGTAGGCCGATGGTAGGCAATGGTAGGTAAATTAGCGATAAGTATGCACCAAGACTACATAATATTGGCGACAAACATCGCAATGTAAACAAATAGGCTTGACTCCTAGTCTATTTGAATTCGTTAGCTATGTCCGTGCCCTTACGGACATGTTAAACGATGACTGAATGGTTTTAATGTCGCGTTGATATCACATCACTCCATTTTTCAGCCGCTCTTTTCAGAACCATCCACACCGGCACTAAAGCCTGGTTTTCAAGATGCAGGGTGTCAATGTTAAAAAAATGTCATTTTATTAATCTCTCAAGATTTTTACGCCAATTTTGTTGAAGTTTTACATTGCTGTTTATACAATAAGGCACTGAGATAGTATTAGCTAGAAGATAATTAAGAATTTCACTGACGCTTCGGGAGTAGTCCCATGAATAATATTGCAAAATAAAGTATGCGACTGCCTTCATAAAAAAATATTTTTTTTTGGATTAAGCAACTAATGATACAACTTTTTTGTCTCTAAGTAACCCTTCGCATCTTACTTCGTTTTCAAGTAAAAAAACCTTTGTTACATGTCGAATTATTGTTAAAATAACATCACTTTAATATCAATCGTTGCTCTATTTTTATGAAGACTCATCAAAATCGTCAGTCACCCTCGGCGTTTCAGAGTATATTCTAGGTGTGACTGTTTTGGAGTTTGACAACGCATATATTAGATATTTTGAACACATGATGAAAAAAATATGACATTAAATAACTTACATTTCCTGTAAACTTCATTTACAGTTCCGAAATCGTTGATGTCCCTCAGCATGATGGTACTTTTTATAACATTGTTGTATGAAGATCCCGACGCCTCCAGAATATGTCCGATGTTCTTCAAAGCTTGGACTGCCTGGGCCTCGGCACCTCCGTCAACTAGTTTGTTGCTGTCTTTGTCCACGCCCAATACGCCGGAACAGAAGACAATGTTGTTGAAGACTATTGCTTGACTAAAAAGAAAAATCTTGTTATCATAACCTACACCTTTTCACACTCGAAACTTTCATGTGGTTATCTTATGCTGTTAGGAATACATGCACTTTCTGGCCGCTAAGTCAAACCACGTCACTTAATCAAACTAGTAGTTAAATTAATATTAAATAAATAATTAGTAATTAGATTGGTAATTAAATTAGTAATTGAATTAGTGATTAAATTACTAAATTAGTAATTGTAACCTACGTAGTTTTAATTCAGTGGATAGACAATGGAGTCCTACCGGACAAAGTTTTTTGGATTTTTTCGATCATTCTGATGGGACTGGCTCTTACAATAAGGGACTTTGTTGTAAAGTTGACCGCATTGAAGCTATACGCCATTTGAAGTCTGAAAAACCCACAAATTGACCATTTCAATGCTTAAGAACTCACTCAAAGAACAATGTTTTTCAAATTTGTAAGTGTCTAAGCTGAAGATCAAACAGACTCTGAAAAGCATTTTAGTGACGCCAACAAAATTCCATCGAAATTTTCATTTTCATACTCCACCATTGCTTTAGATTCAAGGGATACGTCGACTTTAAGTCATTTTCAATTCCGATTTTATACATCCATACATGTGCATGAGAGAAACTTGAGGTCGAACATTTTTCAACATCTTAAAATCACGGTAATTTCATTTTTTGAAACGCTTTTGCGATCCTAAAAGCCCATAAATGAAAATTATGTTATAATAGCGCCTTTGGCTCTTGCGAGAATTTTACCTGTATCTATTACCTTTATTTGACTGGCCTAAAACAAAACTGGCGCGAAAAGTTTGACCAGTTGGGAAACATGAACTTCTTATGATTGGTTGGGATTAATTGTTCCGTGTTTAATGAGGGTTCGTCGCGGATCACGGTTTTTCTACCTGCATGATCTTTAACAGATTTTATAGATATAACTTGATTATAATCGGCTAAACGCATCGATAAGATAAGGTGCGTATAAGGGCGTAAGTGATTTTCAAGTAACAAAAGGATACCTACGGGAGCATCAATTGTGATTTGTGATGATACCTACTTCCAGAAAACTTTTCGGTGCTCATGAAGGTTGCTCTATGCATTAAAAATATGGTGTAGTAAAATTATTACATCGGATATGTTTTATATTCTATGATAAGCACAAAAAAGATGAAATAAGAACCTTGACCAAAGAACTATGTCCGCACGTACTTTGGTCGCACTGTATACAGGATGTTTCCCAATTCAATTCAATATTTATACCATAGTTAATTGAATATTTTAAAAAGAAAATTAACTTTTGAGATACAGTGGTAAAGTTTTCAAAAATATTAAGGCTTTACTTATTAATATATCTTTAATACCACTTTGGATGTTTTAATGAAATTTGGCATACATATACAAGATACTACTAGTATGTATCAGAAGCCATTTTTAATGAACTGCATTTTTTTTAATTTCCACCAGTGGCGTCTGTACGAAATTTCACGTGCCTATTTTGGCAGACATTGAAACAAGTATATATTTAAAGGCATTTCTAAGCAAATTTGATCACTTGGTTTTTCAATCCTATGAACGGTTTTTGCTAAAAAAATAAATAAAGGTATGGTGGTAGGTGTCATCATATTAAGGATATTTTGATGACATTAAATTAGGAAACACCCTGTAGAAAGCAAGAAAAGAAAATTGTCAAATAGCAATCAACGGATCAATTATAACCAAGTTTTACATGAAAGTAATACTCACTTATAAGGTGCCCCTGCCACAGGTCCTGGTGCTTTAGATGACGAAATAATTTTTCTTATCAGAGATGCCATTATTGTGTGTTAATGAGTTGCCGATTCAGAGAAAACTGAATTTTTGATACAAGAGTTCACATACAAAGTAGACAGGCAGACTAAGGTCAAAGTTCTTAATTTCACAAAAATGTGATATAAACAGTCTTATCTACTCTGCTTGGGAGTACTACTACAACATACAATCAGATACCCCTGCTGAGGTATTTCCTAAATAATGAAAGAATCTGTTACATAAAAGATTTATTGCAGAGTAACGTAAACATACGATAAAAGTATAAACAATGTTAATGAGGGTTCAAAAATATTCAAATTGCTTTTAAGGAAAATAGGTGTTTATAGGTCACCAATGAATGGCTAAAGTGTATAAGTGGTTGCATACCTTGTGACTGTCGGTACTGACAGTTAACCTCGAAATATTATTTGTAAACATTTTTGATGGCGATTGGCGATATCCCATCTGAGAAAACGTGTATTAAAACTAAACTATAACATATGTTGACGGCAAATCTCTTAAACATAATATAAACATGAGTGCCTCATTGGTTCGCAAAAGTTTACAGATTGTTGATCCAGAGTATAATATAAACAGTAAGTATTTTTATTGAGGCTTGTTGCAAACATGGGATTTCTTCAATTGATTTCATTTTTAGAGCAAAGTAGGAAAAAGAAGAAAGATGTTCTCAGTATCGCCCCACAAAATCATAAATTAACAAAAAAATTTCAAAGGCGCGGTGCAAAGACAATTAAAATTGGACTCCTATCAAGTGAGAAAAAACTAACAGTTGCTGAACTTAGAAAGCAACTGAAACCCAAGCAAGAAATATTGAAGGAGAACTTGAAGAAATTGCAGCTGATAAAGGAAGCTAGCAAAGTAGAATTAGACAGAGAAACTGTAGCTAAGGTGGGGTTCTCACAATTTTTTTAGAATACATGTAAGAGATGCAAATATTAAGTCAATTTACACGTGATTAATATATCCTGCCTCAAGATAGCCAATCAAATACTGTATTTTGGTGTTCAAAGAAGAAATGAGATACTCTCCACAGTAATTAGAAATCTCTCTTTGAAAAGGTTGATGTCATAGGTCGTGCTGTAGCCAATTATATGAGTGTATACTTCAGATATCCTCATTGTGTATGAGAATTTGATACAGCTGTGACGATATCTCCACATAACAGTATGCACCACTGAGTGCACTCAAACTCACTCAGTTACATGCTGCTAGAATTCATCAGCTAAGCTCCCACATTGATCAGCATGAGCTCAACAGTTAAATTGCAGCTGACTAGAGGAGAGAATGCATAGCAGAGCGAGAGGTATCAACATTCCTCCTCTCCACAATGATTATAAATGTACTACTTTAAATACAAGCATACAGTTGGCTAATTATTGCAGAAACGAGGAACGTAGCTGTGACATATTCTCATTTTTTCTTCTAACTTGTGGGGATGATTTCTCATCTAAGGGCAATGTGAAAAGGGGGGTAATTCAACCAACGGGGAATGCTTCAGCATTGGCAGGCCAGTTTCTAACGTTTCCCCAAAAGAATGCTCTAACAGATGAATGACATGACCATCTGTTTGGCAGACCCATATTGACCCACCAGTAGACCCCTGGAAACCATAACCTGCCAAACATTTTATTTGCTTGATGCTTGCGCATACACTATACTTGGGAGACCTTCCTTCTAACAGATTCTCTTGAGTTTTTGTGTCATGGGCTCTTAAACCAAAAGACCTTGGTTCATCACCTGATAAACCCCTAGGTGAAATATATGCCATCCTTGATTTGATTAAAATATAGCATACTTTAGTTTTATTTGTTAAAGTCTTGATTGGTATACATGTTTTAAAAACAGGTACCAATTTCAAAATGATGATTAAATATCTCTGACATATCTGAAGGAATGCAAAAAGCCACATCCTATTTACTTATTACTTTGAAAATGCTAAGCGTTTTTGAAAACAAGAATACCTGTGAAGTTTTGTAATTTGTTATGATGTAGAATTGAGTTTTTTTGTATCAGATCAATATTTTTCAGATTGTTGAAAGAGCAGTTACAAAAAGGCCCATTAAGAAGAGATCTAAGAAGACCAAGAACCAGAAAACAGTATTTACAGAAGAGGACTTTAAGACGTTTGAAGAAGAGTATTTTGATGAATGATGATTCCAGACAGAGCTTTAGGAACAATTCAAATCACTCTGGCATCAGGCATATTATGTTATTTATTTTTCTTATTGATGGTTCTTCCAATTCTTCCTATTGAAGAAAATTACTTTGAGAAGTATACTCCTCCCGAGTATATAATGCTATTCAGTGGGATATTTGGATTGATATTCATAGGCAGTTTGTCAATATTCACGTTTATTGTTATGTATAAACATAAAACTAAATACAAACTAAAATGAAACATTTGCTTTGACTTAATATGGTCCTCTGCCCATGCTAGCCCCCCACCATGGCCTGAAAAAAAATATTATTAGCCATATAAGTACTTTAGTGCTACCTCAACAGAAGAGTAATTACTAAAGGATCTGAATGCAGAAATGGATGATTTGGCTTCAAAAGAACAGAAATGGTTATCTTTTGTCCATAACTCTGACACTGCACGACATTTTTAAAACCCACATATGTGTATACAAGTTCAAGCATTTTTATCTATACATGTGTAACAGACTATCAAAATTGAATACTATCTTCCAAATTCTAGATAAAACAAGTATTGCCAAATAGACTATTGGCAACCAAATTGGAAAAGCTGGAATTAAAAAAATATTAGTAAGTTGAAACAAATAAGTAAATATTATACAACTTGAGCAGCATGAGGAGTGGAAATGACAACCAGTGGCTTGATAGTCACCAAGTGGTATGATTTTAGTAAAAGGGGGTGGGAGAATCAAGTCGTTAGACGAGCAGCACCTAGTAAGAATGTGTGATAACATGTATCTATGCTGCAGGTAACCACTTTCTAAAGGGCTGTTTTAAAATTAGTAGCTGCTTACATCTGCCTGTACTGCATGGTCCTCTCCGAAGTAACAAATGCCCTACCACGAGGCCCCCTAGCGATTCGTGTGGATGCGAGCAGCTCGCGACTGATCTTGTTGTACCCCGTGGGGCCGGTGGGCTGTGCTCCACAAGTCTCCAACGCCACAAAGTCATCAACGTGCAACGAGGGGGGCCTAGAAGTATTAGGGGGTCGCGATCGGAATGCGTCTG
Source organism: Acanthoscelides obtectus (assembly GCA_963669975.1). NCBI lineage: Eukaryota > Metazoa > Arthropoda > Insecta > Coleoptera > Chrysomelidae > Acanthoscelides > Acanthoscelides obtectus. The sequence continues at coordinate 33,517,348 of CAVLJG010000003.1, read as the reverse complement.
TACGCTGCGGTGGTGGCATCGACCTGGCGAAGCCTCGGGCGCGCATTGGGGTTACTGGAAACAAAAGAAATACCTGAATAAGGTGTCTTAATTTTTTCCTCGGCGAAGTCTAGCTAAATGCCATCAAAATACAGGGAAAACCAAATTTGTCTGACGGTTCAATATGAACAAGAGACAGGCGCGAGAAGTGTGTTGGGCATAGAGAACAAATTAACGCATATTTTTATGTAGGCAACGCGGGGATGAGCTTCGCTATCCAGGCGGCTTCTTTCTCTTTCTAACACGTGTCTAGACACACTTCTCTCTCGTACACATTGAACTCAAGCCGTAAGAAAAATTTGGTTTTCAGGGTATCACCGGTAACCATGTCAAATACACTGACTATTGGTCAAATAAGCAATTTGTAGTTAGAACAAAATTGAATATTATGCAGACATTAATTTTTTGTTACTAAGTCAAAAGTGTAATATTCCGCGATAATTTACACGTTTTGAGAATAACTTGTTTTCATAAAGTTATAAATCACACTTCGACGGTGGTTTCCGACGTGACAAAATGGTGGAACCAGCTGATTGAATATACTTATTCCAGGAAAACGAGAATGTGAACAGGCGAGATTCTGAGGTCTGCAGATGGAGAATTATAAAGCCATTTTATTCTACAGAAATGTTTGCAATAAGCACAAGTAAAAGGAGGATACATCTATCTGTAACTATCCTGAATATGTATCTCTTGCCCTCTACCCACTCTTCCGAACCACAATTTCAAAAAATGATATTTTAGTTGAACTTTAAAAGGACATTCTTTCAATACTGGTAGGTGTAGTGTAATTACATTAAATAGTGTGAACTTTTAAGAAAAAACTCTCTCTCTTATATAGATAACATCGCTGCAGTAACAATTTCCAAATGATGGCTACATACACCCTGAAGTTATAATAGCAAAGTGTAATCTGATATGTAATCCTCCTTGAACTTGGCATTGATACATAAATATTATTTCGAACCAGATATATGAATTCTAAGTAATCACTTGCTTATTTTTGAACACCCTAAAAATGGAAAATGATATTTTTAACCTTTTCTACTTTCCCACAAACAGCTACGAGAGCGAGAAAAAAAAACAAGTATTGTGGAATAAGTTGAGTGATTTTAAGACCATGCCGCGTGGTCCAGAAATTTCTTTAGATGTGAAAACTAAGATCATTGAGCTATACAAAGATTCAAGTCGACAGTTGCCAGAAATTTGAAGCTGAAGCGTAAAGCGTTTGGGCAATATTGAACAAATATAAACAAAAAGGTATCTTGGAAGCCCCTAAGAGAAGTGGTCGGCCTAGAAAACTAAATGCTAGATCAGTTAGAATAATAAAGTAATTTCGTCCAAAGATCCGTTTAAAACCACAAGACAAATAAAAGCCGACATCGAGACAAAAGGAATTGTCAATGTTTCTAAGAAAACTATAAGTAGAAGCTTAAATGATTTAAAGTTATTTAGTAAGAAGCTGCTAATCTCGAGGAAAAACCGTAAGGACCGATTACAATTTGCACGGTTGCATTTTGATTGGAGCATCTGTGACTGGAAGAGGGTATGTTTCAGTGACGAATCAAAGTTCAATATGTTTGGATCAGATGGTGTTCATTACGTTAGACGTCCTAGTGGACAAAGATTGAACCCCAAGTACACTTTGCCCACTGTCAAACATGGAGGCGGGTCTGTTATGGTTTTGGGGGTGCTTTTCGGGATTTGGGATGGGACCTTTACATAGAATAAATAGTTGGCATTATGGATAAGTTTGTATACACAGACATACTAAAGCATGTCATGTTACCCTATATGGAAGACAATATACCCTTAAGATCAATCTTCCAGCAAGATAATGACCCGAAGCACACTTCAAATCTCGCAAAGAAATTCTTTCTGGATGAAAAAATACCAGTCCTCAAATGGCCTTCACAGTCTCCCGATATAAACCCCATTGAAAATCTATGGGAATACTTAGATAAGCAAATACGAGATAAAAATTATTCAAACAAGGATGAACTTATATCAAGAAACTTCTATAATCTATGCCGAGACGATGCCAGACGGTGATTGATATTAATGGTTATGCTACAAAATATTAACACAAACATGGTTGGTTTTCTATAATTCAATGAACTTTGCTTTTTTTTTCTATAATTGTTTTGTTTTGTCTATATATTTTTGTCCTTCATAGTTCCAGTTTTTTTCAATTAATTTTTTATTGAAGGGAGTCTAACGAATTAATTTATGTATAAGTGAATATTATGCTATAACGAATTATATATACAGGTTGGAGTATTAATAAAACAAGTTAAAAAAGAAATACAGCACAATATTAATTACATATAAGTTATCACGACTGTTTAGTTTTTACCATTTTTACGCCTTATGAGAATAACTATAACTTGATGGTGTCCACCTTAAAGAAAGAAATGCGACAAAAATCGTGACGGAAAAGATGAGATGAGAAACGAAAGGGTATTTAAAATTTATTACAAAAATCCTCATGTTTTTCTTTAAATATCCCCTACTTACCAAATGGTTTTTTCATCTTCATGCTGTCAGCATCCAAATTCTTCTCTTTGTCATCAGGATTATCAGAAATTGATATCCTACAAACTCGTTCAACTTCTTTAACAATATTGAACTCTGGCCTGATGCATTGCCTACATATTTCCAGAAGGTCACAGAGAACCTAAAAATTACCAAAATTCATTGTAAAATATGTTACTACCTTACAACGGTTTTTTGTTAACAAGGCTTACATTTTCCTGGTCTTGATCAGTTTCATCTGCAGGAACTGCTAACCAATACCTTGAAGTCAGTCTTTCATCACATGCATCTGCTGAACTGGTTACAGCTCTACAAGAAAACTGTAACAACAACGGATCTGGTGCTGGTATCGTTGTATCAATAGGTATTTCAACGTGTTCTTCCTGAGATGATTCTTCTTCGAGCAACTTGAGGAGGGCTGAGACACCTTCTAGGAAACTCTCAAAGCTTTTGTTTTCCTCCACAGCTTCCTACAAAAAAACGATGTAGTTGAATCTATTGATACCCTTTGGGTGTTTGGAATAGAAAGTTTCTGACAAAATACTGACTGTTTTTTTAATGATTCTTCATTGCTTGTCAAACCTTTATTCTGTCTGTCTGGTATGTTTTCCAGATACAAAAAAGTGAGGAATAAGAAGAGGGCAAGGGGTAGCAAATATAGGGTTGTGTTGCCAAGGTGTAAATCGGAATTTCGTTTTAAACGCTCCTTTGTCAAGAATGATATAAAAGTTTATACTGGATAGCATTCTGCTAATTTTTCTACGCGAGCCCTATCGGTTGAAACCCGAGACAAGAAAAACAATTGTAACGTAACAATCTTTATGTTCTTACCTTGAGTAATTTCTCCAGGGTTTGCAAAGGATGGACTTCAGGTTTCCCAGTCACTGGCCATGCAATCAACCCTTTCATCTCTCCCAGAGACAGTTTGGTTTTCCTTGGAGTATACAACAAATTCGAATCTGTTTCCTCATCTGTACTGACGCACACCCGTAGGAACTCCACAAAAGTATTCAACGTGGAAAGATATTCGCCGCTGTCTTTTGAAAAATTATTTACTAATTTATTCAAGAGGTTCACAAAGACGTCGCTCTTTTTAAACAGATACTCTTTCAAATGGTAGAATCCGTAGTCATGTTCAGTCAGGAGAAGTAACGTCCTTACTATCGGCAAATAAGTAACGAACGAGTTGTCGTTAGATAAGTGCTCCCACATCATATGGATAAACATCAATAGATGATCTTTGACCGGTAAGGCGTTGGCTAAATACTGTTCTGAAGTAAGCTGACCATTTTCAGTTGGTGCATTCTGCATTAAAGTTATTTCTATATCACAAAAGCTTTGTATGATGCTCAGTATACATTCTTGTGCTTGAATGTGGTATGATGAAACATCCTTTGTTTTCAACACCTGCGTAAAAAATATATATTAGATGCCATAAAAAATGTCAATTTAACGCTCTCTGGGTGCGTTACTATTAGGTTGTTCGGAAAGTCTTTGCGGTTTTACCTTTCAAATTTAAAGGAGCATATCTCAGCTTTAACAACACTTTACTAATCAAAATAAAAACCATTAGTTTATTTATGCCGCTAACGTAGAAATCCTGAGTTCTGGAGGCGATGAACGCATTGAAGGCATTTTTGGCATCGTCATGGTTATTAAAGCATTTCTTGCGAAGGGAGTTTTCGAGGTGTTTGAAAGTCGGTGGGCGAGAGGTGTGTAAAAAAATGATAATAAAACAAATCGAATACAACGACTAGATAGAGCGAAAAACGCGCTTTAACATGACAGATAAGTTCAAAGTATTATATATAAATTGTAGTGTAAAATACATCATTTAAAATATAAATGACAAAAACCACAAGAACTTTCCGAACAACCTAATAATACATTTCTGTATTTAATAATTGGTTTACCACTATACAGTGCAGTTAACTAACCTGGGCAAAAGTTGGTATCAATGAAGCATACTTCTCTTCTGTTTTCAAGGTCACAGTGCTATTGGTGTGTATCAAATGAAGTACTGCGCATTTGATTGCACTATGTGTCACCAAGCATGCCAGAAAATTGAGCAGCCTCACGGTATGACCACTACAAGGAAGCACATTTCCTTCTTCTTTAGGCATTAGAGCGTTGTACACGTTATCCAGAATGCCTGTAATAAGAAGCTCACAATCTCAAGATGTTTTTCTGCCTACACAAATTTTGCGATTTTTTATCTCAAATCATGCCATCTTTGACAACGAAGCGCAGCCACTCCAAAATTAAAAAAAATTGAAATGTTCAACAATTTCACCCTAAAAGGCTTTTAGAGTATTTGTTGACCATGCCCAAAATCACCAGAAACAGAAACATGCAAGAAAGTTGGAATCTGATTTGATAATTTTTTGATTCAGCTGCCAATGCACGATTAACAAACAATATTTGACGTGACAACTAACTTTTTACTTTGAGAGCCTCTCTGATACGTTCTAGTGTGTCAAAGATATAAATATTGTGACACAAAGTCGACGAAAGCCAGATTTGTTAAACTTAAACAACAGAGCCAATGTATACACTGTAGGTAGTCAACGGGTTAAATGATTATTACCGATTTTTGCTACCTGTTTACACCGTGTTGCTTTGACCACGCAACATACGTAAAGGAACCACTGATTCGGTCTATAAAACAAAGCAGGATAGAGCAGCTCTTGCAGGACGTTCGCTCGTTATGTCGTTGGTAGCGATGACCTTTTGTGGTTAACCAAAATTGCTTGTCAGTCTACTGATCAAAAAGTCAAAATGCCGTGGAATTCGGAACATGTTTTACAGGTTAATACTTCACTCATTACATTATCATTCGTTTATTTGATGTCAAAATAGCGTTCTAGCTAAAATATTGTATTTGTCTATTGAACTACTGTATTATTCTATGTATGTAAAACTGATCCTAATTTTTAATTCATTTTAAGGTTATACGTCAAATAAAGGGGAATATGGTGACCACACGAGGTAACAACTTAATATGTGATATCTAATATGTTCAAAAATTTTATTTGTGACACGTGGTGCAATTTAAAGATATTTTAATATAATTGTTTTATTATAATTTCCTAAAGTTGCTAGTTTTAATGAAAGTGGCTGTCGTACTTAAAGAACAATAAACTAGTTCGTAACATATTCTAGATTTTTATCAAGTATTCTATGGATACCCTATTTTAAGATACACTCAGTGACATTAGAAGTGTTACACCCAGAAAAAAACAATTTCTTCAACTTGATTTTTTGGCAATGAGATAGTCTTACATCAAGGATTATCACGAAATTTTATTGACAAGTAACAAGAAAAAAATTAATAATGTGTTGGGGGACCCCGCAGCTGAATACACTGCTGTATACGTCTAGGCATCGAAAAAATGAGATGATCGATGTTTGCCACAGCACCTCATTCCAAGCAACTCAAACTTCGTGGATTAGCCGTGGCAGAGTCTGTGGCGGATGACGCAAAGTGGATAGTTTCCTCCCCATCATATCCCACACATGTTCGATGGGATTTAAATCCGGTGAATGGGGTGGCCACGGCAAAACATTAACGTCTGCTTCTTGAAGTCCCTAGTACGACGAGGAATATGAGGACGTGCGTTGTCTTGCTGGAAAAGGACGTGTGGACAGCCATCTAGATACAGCAGTAAAGTCGTTTGTAGAACATCATCAACATAACGCGCAGCAGTTATATTGCCTTGAACAAAGAGAAGGGGCGGTCGGCTACCATAGTCAACACACACAACAGTCCTGTATACATGCCTCTCAACAGCAAACCCAATATCACCCCGTTCTCCTTTCTGCCTCCCAATGTTGCCGTTCTCTGTCCCAGTTCAAACTTCGATGACAGTGGTCCAAAATCAGAGGAAGCACTACCCGTGAACGGTGTGAAAAAAGTCCAAAGGCTCGAATGCGGCGATAAGAGTGTACGCATAGTAACAGGTCTACTTTCCCCAAACCATTGGATGTTGGTGGTACGCCTCGGTGGACCAGTTGGCCTGCTTCGGGTTCCTCTACCTTCTTTCCACACACGCCACACACCCATTAAAGTCATTTCAGTATAATTAACACGGCGGCCAATTTCGCGATATGACTACCAACATCTCGATAGGCAATAATTCTACCCCTGTCAAAGTCGCTAACATGGTGATAGTTTAAACGTCTTCGAACTCGAGGCAGTTTGTTATGCTTAACACTAGTAAATGAAATTGCAATAACTAAAAATATCTGTACTACCCAGCTCTCAGAAACTGCTTTCTTCAGAAAAACTAAGAGAACATTTCAACAAAGTTAAACAAAATCAAAGATAAAAGTATGACATTGTTGCCACAGCATGCGTTAAATATAGTCATTATGTTGCCAAAAAAACAAGTTGAAGACATTATTTTGTCTGGGTGTAACTCTTATAACATCACTGATTATATAATCAATCGAGGATGATCAAACCGTTAAACGTTGATGATTTGAAGACATGGTCAAATTTCATTCAATGGTCAAATTTACGATATGGCCACGACATAAGCAAGACCAAATATTTTATTCATTTATAAAACCTTACTACGTACCTCTGGCCACCATCAACGCAGAATTCGCTGCCAAGTCAGACAGTTGAACGCATATTCGTCTCAGGAGATTCAGAAGCTCAGGTTGCGTAGAGATACACAGCTTATTCACCATATCCTGAATGAGGTTACTATGTGGATGTAAGTGTGCTGACCAGAGCCGTCTCAAATTTATTATCCAGGATAGTTCGTCCTTCGACAATTCATCGCTAGTTTGTACGGGTAGCGGCAAAGGCAAAAGCTCAGAGAATATCAGAAGTCCGGAGATAAAAGTATGAGGTGAAGAAGTGATGTATTTTATCACCTCCCCTGTCATTTGTGTCCAGAGCGTCTTTGTTAAAGAATCCTTCTCGCTAACTTCTTCTGACATTGGCTGTGTGTACACCAACAGTGTTTCAATGATGTTAGATTTAACCTCTTGCGCTAAATGATAACCTGCGGCTGTGTTAGGAAAGCTATCAAGCAAAGTATAAGTTTGGAGCAATACTGGTATCGTCGTCAGGTCTTTGAATTTCGTGTTTTGGCATTGTATAACATAAGCAAGCATCTGTTTTAACAAAACGACAGCTGGATCTATGATATTGAGTATCTGCCAACCGAAATTTGACACGAACACGTGTGAATGCACTGTAGGCTGTTCATAGTAGTCACAAATCTTCTGCAGAAGTTTCGACAGTATACTCGATCCATCCAAAGAAAATAATTGTAGAATAACATGCTTGTATTTCAGTTCGACGTAATTTGCTAACGGAGAGTTTGAGTGATCGCCATACTTTGAGATCCCCAGATGACGGATCACCCTGAGGCTTGTGATCACAGCACCAATGTCATACGGAAACGTTTCCGAATACTTTTTGGCAATCGTTACGAAAGGAGATATATCATCGTAAGTGAGGGTGGTGACATTCTCAAATGGAACCATATATGGACGTATTTCGTTTAATTTACTTCCCACGCTCTCTTCAAACAGATTTTGTTGACTTAGTATTTGGAAGAGAATCTTCGTATGCCTTTCCATAAGTTGCACATTTGGCACTATTGTGATTGCAAATACAATGAGGTCTATGATGTAAGCTATGCCTGTGGATTTGCTTATTTTTGCAGCCAAAGAGTCTGGTTTTTCCTTTGTAAATAAAAATTCAACGAACTGCAAAACCGAGTCAATGTAGTTCGTCAAACCAAGTATTTCAGCACAAGCTACTTTTCCTATATGAGAGAATGTCAAGCAAACTAGTCCGTGCAAGTGATCTATTATCTCGAAAGAGTCACAATCCATGTTCAATTTCTTCCCATTGTCCAACAGATATTCGATATGGTACAATGCTTGAAGTTTGTACGCTATTTTGAGTCCCAAATGATGTGACTTGATTTCCAAGCACTCTTGCATTGTATAATCTTCCTCCTCAGCTGTCCTTAATAGACATTTCAGCAAAATGTTGACAGCTTCAATGTTGTCTGAGATATACTGCAATCCTTCATTATTCTGAAGGAGAAGTGACACTATTTCGAAGATTGGAGTCTTGATCAAAGGTAAATTCAAAGTACTTGGATATGTCAGCAGTAATACGAAACATTGCAACAGGTTAAACATCTTGAAATATTCTACCAAGACCTCATGAATATCATTCCTCAAAATTTCAAACTGCGAAGATACGGGGAGGAACCTCTTAGGTTGCGTTAGTATGAACGGTCCTACTTTACAGTAGTTCAATATTTCACTCAACGATTTTGTTATTAAATTGATATCTTCTGTAGAAATATCTTGTGAATTGTATCTCAAATTCAACAAGATACTATGCATCTTATGCAATACTTCATAGAGATTTAGTTTTTTCAAAATAGAGGCCAGAGCAAATTTCGTACGCACAAGAGGATTTTGTTGCATATATTTGACTAGTACCTTATATCCACTGTTCACAGAATCTGGCACTAAGTCGTAGTATCCATTTTCTTTTAAAGAATCGTTAAGATCGCCAAAGAGAAATTTCTCCACGGCATATTTGTGTTGCAGGTAGGTATCTAAGGCATTTAAAATCATTAGCTTTATAGAAAGTGCCATAAAATCCTGCTGGAATAAATGCAGCAATTCTTTGTGTATATTAAACTTATTCTGCCACAAATACTTGATATATTCTAAACTCTTGCAACACCAAATGCATAACTTGACTCCGCACTTTATGTGCCTGATTTTGTACGCTGGTTGGTCTTGGAGATTGGCCATTTCGTAATTCAATGCGATTTTCAGCCAATCGGTGAGCGTTATCATCACAAAATCCACTTGTTCGGCTATCTCCTTGTCGTCAGCACTCAAATTCTGAGGATTCATAGATTTTGTGATGACGTACAATTTGGCGATATCACAAAACACAGTCGGAGCTCCTATAGTTGTTGTAAGCTTTTCACATAGGTGTATAAACTCTTCTTTTATCTCAGTATTTAGTTTGCTGAATGTCTCCAACTCATACTTTGTGATGCTTGATTTGAAGTAATCATCAGCTATACCAATAGCTACTTGCAGAGATTCGTCGATTATCAAAGCATTATTCTCAACAGAAAAATTCTTAGCTTTTTGGTACTTCTTCAATTCTGTGACACCTGGTGTAAACAGCTTTATGATGTCATCATTATTTGTATAAGCAGTATAATCATAGTCGACATCTTGGTAATGTTCCATGTCGTCCAGTATATCTTCATCACTCAGTATAGGCTCAAACTCTTCAACAGATAGTTGATTGCTTTCTTCATTAGGTGAAGTTCTAGCTTCTTTCGTTTCACCTTGTGGACTGTTTGGTTCGTCTGCAATTTCTGGTTCTATTTGTGCAGTCTCTTCTGAAGGCACCGCTTCCTTGAGTTCAACAACGTGCGGGGTATGTGGTCTTTTTGGAGATTGAGCAGGTGGTGTCCTAGGTCTTTTTCTTTCGTCTCTTTCTCGCTCTCTTTCTCTGATTCGTTCGTCGTGGCTGTAGGATCTTCGGTAATTTTCATCGTGTTTGTAACATCTTTCACCTGCAAATACAAAAGAGATCCAGTCTAAAGGAGATGACAAAAAACATAGGCAGAAGGGTCTTCAGTGGAATTGGCTGAATTTGTAGTATGTTTTACATTAAAATGTCTTGATAAATCGTCTCGATGGGCAGAAAGTTTTGTAATGGTCAGTTTCAGTCATATCGTGGGCCGATAAGGAATATAAAGTACTCAGCAAAACATTTTTCTCACAATCCTCCATTTTCGCAGAGAAGGGACCTGTCATACCTCTCAAATGATTTTTGTCATGCAATCAGGTCGTGCTTTTACACGCGGTTTTTGCCAGGTGGTAGAACGCGCGAAACACATATATGTGTAAAATTCTTCTTTAGTGTTCGACGTTTCCGTTCTTCTTCAAGTACGATGGTACTTGAGTATGTGGTTTAATCGAGCAGATATGGGGGATTATTAACATGGAAGCCACACGATAAGTTTCAGATGTTACACTATATTAAATGATAATAAATCGCAATTATTGCCTAAAAAAATATTCCTAAGGTTGATAGAACTGGGAGTGTCCTCCTTAGGCAGACTGTTTCACAATCTTAATTCCCTAGGAACAATGTGCTGTCGTACCGGGTAGTTGTGGATGCATACAGTTCGACAGTGTAAGGATGAGAGGCAGAAGCCATCTAACAGGCAAATCGCGCGGCAGCATCATGAATAAGAGCTCTGAGGAGCGTTGGCATAGAGTTAGAAAGGAGCTAGATCGCCGAGCACTTGTGGGTGTGAAAAATAAAAAAATCGTTCGTTAAAGAAGTTTCATCGATCAGTTGGACAGCCCTCCACTAAACAAAATCTAGTAGTCGGACCCGTAGCACCATACACGTATGAGCAGCACTCAACGCTGAATCTTGTATGGACCCCATATAGAGTGAGGACGTTGCGTGAGGAAAAACTACTTCTTGGTGCTAACCAAATAGCCCAACCTTTGCCAGACAAAATGAATGACTCCTTGGCAGTACTCGGCCATTCATCGAAACAGTTCGCTTTGTTGCATTTTGTTCATCATGGCTTTGGAAGCATTCAATGTGATTAACTGCGCATCATAGTAGCTTAGCATAATTAATACTAGTTAGACAGGGACGGACTTGCTCAAACACCCTGTAAAATAATTTAGTATAACTTACCTCGTTCCCTATCCCTATCATGCCCTCTTTCTCGATCCCTGTCTCTCTCGCGTTCCCTATCTCTTTCAGACCATTCATGTTCAGGTCGGTCGTGATATTCTTGTCGATCATGTTCAGACCATTCATGTTCGTGTTCGCCTCTATCTTCTCGGTAGGTGTGAGGGTGCCTGTCTCTGTCATGACTTCCGGAACGAGAGTATCTCTTCTCTCTCCTGTCTATGTGCTCCCTATCTCCGTTTCCAGTTTTCTGAAAAGGAGAATTTTTTGTTTATACAAATCTGATATCGAATCAGCCATATACAACGGGTGATAGCGCGCTAGTATCGCAATTCTATGTAGACGAAAATACAGCTGGCAACCTGGCAAATCAAGTGAGGTTACATAAATGCCAAACTACTAATAAAATAGTGTCAAACAGGCTGACTCTGTACTTCCCACGCAATAGTATCAACTCGATTATGCTCGGTTTATAAAAAAAAACATACGTATCACAAGGAGTACCAGCAGTGAGGAAACAAGACCAATCCTGGACCATGGAGATATTGACGAGTGATACTGGCTAGTCTGGCAATTTGGTTGGTCGGACTGAACAGTCATAATCGAGAGGTCGCACCGGCTACTAGAGACGTGTTAATCTGTACTGTGATTTGAACTTACCAGCGTTATAAAAAAATTGCATGAGTATTATATCTTACAAATGCGTAGTATTACGGAGATCAGAAGCTTTTAAATAATTGGACTTCTTTTGCTGATACCAACGTTTACAACACCCCCTACAACAAAGCTAAACCCCAAATTTTTAACCCCCAAGCATCTTTCTGAAAATTAGGAATCTCTAAACTTTAAAAAATGATGTATGAGAGATCTTTATTTAGTTTTTTTTCCCGTAGGTCTGCCACCACTCGAAAAGTTTTAAAAATCAACAAAGCTCTTTCGTTTTTGGCGTAGGAGTAACTTTATGCCACAATTTCTTCAAAATTCAAGGGGTACTGTCCAGATTCTACTGAAGTCATGGATTAAACTCATCGACATGATTTTTCATGATTCACATATTGTGACACAAAAAAAAAAAAAACGTAATATCTAATTATCGATTCTTTTTTTCGCGATTAAAATAATTCCTTGCCAATTGGCGCGGAAAGTAAATTGTTAATTTAACGGAAGTTGTCAGATCTACACTACTCTTTCCTTACTGTGACTATCTGAGCATTTTTCCTTCATTTTACCAGATTCTGTGCTGAAGCAATGGTATTGGACCACCCTCAAAAGAGAAATGACAAACTGGAAAAGTGGAGCATCATTGATTTCAATGATAATATGTTGACAGTAACCTACACATCGATCAAGTGTTGCTGTGGTGAGCTGCCGGATGGTAAGTTAGGCATGGTGAATAGTAAGAAATGCAGTAGTTTAGACCTTGCAACCTCCATCAGATTGACACTGTTATTTTGGCATTTAACATACGAGGTCTCTGAATGAAGTAATGAGACTGACATTTTCAGAAGGGAGAGAGTCTATTGAAGATGAACCATGAAGAGGAAGGCCCTCATCTCCAAAAATCGATGAAAATATTTATTATTAACTAAAATAAATATTATATTTTTATTTATAATAGTAACGCACATTGTTATGCTGAAAGTATGACCATTGTGACCAGAGGGAGAGACAATCTGAGTGTGCCTGCACATTCGTCCACATCTTATAAGAAGGCTCCACTATACATGGCTGTTAAAACTTATAATATGCTTCCTATCGATATTAAATCTCAGAGCAACCCTATAAGGTTTAAAACAGTGGTGAACAAGTTTTTGCTGGACAAATGTTCGTACAGCTTTGAATTTAACATGTGAGCTGTATCATTTTATTTTAATAACATTTCAAGTTAATTTTTAGCACACTGGACTTGTGTTTGTCATTTTAACAGTTTTTAATATTGTATACATGCACAACAAAATTTAATTTTGGACAGTTACCCTTGTATAATTTTTGATAATTTATTTGTAACATACAATTTTACATTTGTATTTTTTATTTATTTTTTCATATATGCATTTGTGACATTTTTTAAGTTACCTACTTATGGTGCCTGGGTGTTGTTTATTATGGTATTTTTGCTTTTATTTGACGTTGCCTATGTTTTTCTATTAAAATTTTGCTAGGAATAAAGAATATTATTATTATTATTAATATCTGCCAGATTGCTGGTTGTATTTTGCTCAGTATAGGATAGCTTTACCAGTACTCCAGCAGAAGCTTTAAAAACTCAAATTGTTGCCAAACACATATGTTGTATTATTGCCATTTTTTGAGAATATACATCTGTGTTATTCAGGAGGTATCAAATAAATAATTGTTCTCTTTCCAGAGGAAAAAGAAAAAACCATTAATACGTACCTGATAAGACAAGTCCCTGTTTCTATCCCTGTCTCGATCACGATCCCTATCCCTATCAGTATCAATTCGTCGAGGTTTTGTCTCCCAATCACCTTCTGGTGGATGATGATAGCCTCGAGGATCTTTGACGGTCCCATAATATTCTATCAACTCTGGCTGATAGGGCTGCTGCTCTGGTTGAGGGATGTATGGGGGTTGATGAGGTTGATGGTATGGGACTGCAGGCTGTAAAAAAGATTCAACTCAAGAGACCATTCATGTATCATGTACTGCAGACAATGTTGTACAAGCAATGTGGTAATGATCATGGCTGTATTTCAAATCAAGTTAAAATAAAATGAAAAAAACAGCAGTGTTTGGTATAAACAGAACTGAGTATGGTCCTGATTCATTGGTGCCTATGCTTTAAAACATAAATGTCACTTGCTGATCAGCTGCTCATCTCAATATAAATCAAAATGTAATGAAGTATCTTGCAAAATAGTATTGCATTCGAAAACCTTTCCAAAACAGGACAGTCTTTATAAACTTTAAATTTTGACTAGGCCAGCGGTTATTGTCATAAGACAACAAAGATTACAGAGAGATTACAGAGAAATGCCTGAATTTAGTTAAGCATGTCTATATCATACTGATGATTCTTGTACATCTTTTGGAAAAAAATAAATTATAATAAAAACTGAGCTGTCAGAAATTAACTCCCAAGTTATAAAAAGTCCTTTCATCTACAAATTTGAAACAAGAGGTTGAGTGATTTATGAGCAATGTTGGTGAAAGTTCAAAAGCTCTTAGAACTGGATGATTTATGATTGGTAAGATCTTACCTGGGCATTGTACTCCATAGGTACCTGCTGCATGGCCTCTTGTGGTTGCCATTCTGGTTCAATATTCGTAGGGACTGAACAGATTTGTTGGGCATCAACTATAGTGTTTGGTTGCTGTGGAATAGCAGGGTTTACTGGTGGTTGAATGATAGGCTCTGTGATGTTATTTGTCAAAGTGCCATAGACTGCTAATGTTATTGTTGTATACCATCCTGTAAGTCATTTTAAAAAAAGTAAAATTTGATTAGCCATGCACTTAAAAGGACTAATTTAGATTTGTAAGAAAAAATATATATCAAGATGCAGGATGTTCTCAAAGTTGGGATGCTTTTCAAACTCACACAGCTTATAACCTACCATATAAAATGCAGTTCCCCCATAGCACACAGCAGATGATTAGCTGAGAAGTACTCGACCAAGGCATTGAGTAGCCAAATGAAGCTGTTTATGAAGCAGATTTGAAAAAACTGAAAATTCTACACTGCTAAAGCAATAACAAATTTGTTGACATAAGTTTACAGTTAGTGTACTGGTTTCCAAATGTCTGTATCCTGCTCATGTTTGTACATCTTATACAAAGAGCTAAGGACACAGATTGCAGGACTATAGAGGTGGGAAGCTTTGACAACTGTTAATGTTGCAGACCTTAAACACAAACTTGTGTTGTTGGGAATTGAACTGTGACAACTACAAACAGTATTTATAAACATCATGAGCAGGTTGGCATTATGGAATTTCTTATCAAATGTGCCAAAAGTATCTTACTCATAATTACTTTCCACTTTTTCACGGCTATTTCACAACATTGTAATTCCCCAAGACCCAACATTCAGAACATGTCTAATAAATATAATGTCCGTAATCTAATTAATGAAACCATATCGATTCCAGATATGATTTGCTATAATTTGCTTCAAATGCCCAACTTGCCAGGAAAATGCTATATCTATTCAAAGCTACGCTTTTCCACGACTTCTAAAATATGGAAAAACTAAACAAAAAATAGTTTCTATCTGAAATGTTACTGTTTTTTAAGCTTACCTTTTAAAACTAAACCATCAGTTGGTATCTTTCTAACAGTGTCATCAGAAGCACACTGAAGGTTGATACAACCATTCTGATCATATTCCAATCCTCCTAGTGTCTCAAAGGTGCTTGCACCAGGTTTTGCCAAGTCATTCACAAAAAATTCAATTTGGAATTGGCTGGGATTGGTTGCTCCAAGCCGTACACCACCTGGAAAGTCTGCCTGAACCCTTGCACCTAGAGGTATTATCCTGACCTCGGTTACAAATACAGGCTTTGGAAATTGTACCAAGTCGAGGTTTATCTCCTGAAATATAATTTGTTAGAAGGCAAACAAATTGTTGAGCATAAAGCAAACCTCTGTGTTTTCATGGGCGAAGGTATCAAAAAAGAGAAGTTCGACTAAGTCAGACATTGTTCAATTCATTTATGAGGATGGGTGAATATCTATCTGCATAAATTTAACAAAAAAAGTGTTTTCGAAAAATTTCGGTAGTTCAAGGAAGATTATTTTTGTTTGGAGACTTCATTCCGGTAGCTTTTAGGTTACCTGTCAAACTTCTTTTGACAGCTTGATTGTCGTCACGTGTCACTGCACTAGAGATGGGTTGCTCGAATACGCCATCCATTGATATATAGTACAGTGATATTAGTCTTTTATGACACTGCACCGGATACCATCGTTGTTTTGACGAAAACTCCTGTGTGTTTAAAAGCAGTTTTTACAGAATTACATAAAAACTCTTTTAAATTTAAAATTGGATTCGCTTCCATTCACACCGATTTTTAGTAGATCTCTACAGATTTACTAGAGTTTCTTATACTAAGTGACATATAAATCCGAAAACCTAGTTTAAATGGTTTTATTTTAATAAAATTTTGCATAAGTACTTAATGAAGCATAATAAGTAAATGATAAAAATTTCAAAATGATTGCACTGCTTTAAAGCCCTTTGACCTTTAATAATGTGTGGATGCACCCTGATGTGCTACGCATTCTCCAACGCGCCTAGGCATGATTCTGATCAGGTGGTCAATGTCCTCCTGTGGTATCTCATTCCAGGCAACCACCAACTCCTCTCAAAGTGCTTCTAGAGTCTGAGGAGGACGTTGCAAATTGAGCAATCTCCTAGCCATCATATCCCACACGTGCTCAATTGGGGATAAGTCGGGAGATCTTGGTGGCCATGGAAACAATGTGACATCATTATGTTGAAAGAAGTCTATTGTGACTCTTGCAACATGTGGTCAGGCATTATCTTGTTGGAAAGTTGGATCTGCCAGGGTGTCAAGATAGGGTAAAAGATGGGGTTCTAGAACTTCGTGGATATAACGCTGCGCGTTCATGTTACCTCTGATGAAGATTAAAGGTGACCTGGAACCATAAGCTATAGCACCCCAAACCATAACTCCAACAGTGTGATGAACATGTCTTTCAACAAAAAACTGTGGATTCCTTCTTTCACCACGTCGCCTTCTATTTTTATTGTTGCTGTCATCATGACTGTAAGCAACTCCAATTCTGACAGTTTTTAGAAGTTAAAATATTAGCTATTACTAAACCTACAAAGCACGGCAAAACACGATTGATATGCACATACATATTGAGGTAGGTTATGTTGACACTGTTCAATACGCGGACGATCTGCGCCATGTTCTACGTCCACTAGCTTCCGAAAGTCGCACCATCCTTGGCGAGAGGAGTGGCTACATACAAATACATGTATCTCTCGCACAGCTTAACCTCCTATCTCTAGTCTTCATGAAAAGTCTTTTAGATCCACGGTTTATATTTTTGATATCCACTGGATGAAGCTGCATCCAATGTTTTGACGCAGCGTAAGTGAGATTTGAATACGGTTTTGAATCCTAATTTATGCAAATTCCGTTTATGGCTTTGAGAGTGACGATACTCGACTGTATTATAATTTGTTAGTCGCTATTTCATAATTGACCAATCTCTAGTTTCTAGCACAGGTTTCTATTTACTTATGCAATTCTAAATGCACGTCTGTATTACTGGTTGCACTTTGGCTAACGAACTTTATTTTCAAATTACAGTAATATTTTCATGTGCTACAACTAGCTTATCGTTTACGCGTTACCGTAGTAAAATAGTATTTAAGTATACTGGAGACCTATAGTTACGTTTTAATGACTATAATTCCTCGTATATTGCTCCGCGTAATCTGATCTAAATGATCGCAATTAAAGTAGCACGAGCAAAGTGTAGAATTATATTAAGATTCTTACTATAGTTTATTATATTGATAAAGTAGATCACCGTGCTAATAAAGTCATGACTTTCATACTAATCAAATTTCTTAGTAGCACAAATAGCGGTAAGGCACTCATCGTCTTATCGATTTTGATATATCGTATAATTCATGTAGGACGTATGTGTATACATTTTTTCACGAGCGACTTATTTTTGATTGTCGTGCGTATAGAATCCATAAATATTAGAAATTGTTTATATTTTCGCAAAGAATTTCTTCAAGGACTCTTCAACCTAAAAAGAATAATTTACATAATAGGTATAAAATGCTTCGGTTCTCAAATACAGTATTAAAGCTTTTTTCAAAATTTGTGCCTTCCTGAAAATCCTAATAACCGTCTAGCCAGTTTTATTACTTGTTGATAGCAGGAACACAGGTTTTGAAACCAGAAATTGGTGATGGTGGTCTAAATCGCCAGATTTTAATTCACTAACAGGTTTTACTTATTCTATTCGATTTAAATTTCATGTTTTCTCGCTGAAAAGCAACAAAATCTATAATTGTTTAGACTTTTCCGAGAAAGTTTGACATCTTTTACATGTATAAGGAATCGAAATAACTTACTGATCGACGTAAGCTCGTTCTGCGTTACAAATTTCGAGAAGGTTAAATGTATGATAACTCAGACGCAAAACATTTCGACACAAGCAATACGGAAATAGGACATATTTCTGCCTTACAAATTTTGAACTTAGGATTTGTACTTTTGAAACTGTGAAGTATCCTATGTTCAAGATTTTCCTTTTTTCCTTGAGTGTCAGATTAATCAAAATTAGCATAGTTTTGGAAATGGCATAATACTATTTTTGAGTCGGGATAAAATTGACTGATATATGTAAAACAGAACACCTTCTGCATAAAATCGCATCTTTGGACATAAGGTGATAATTGCTAAACTTTATCTTTCAGTTGTAAATATCAAACATTTTGTACACTGATACACTCATGTTACTTCTAGTTAGAAGTTCCAGTGTGTCAGACAGAAAGTACAGTCGCAACGGAGCTTATGCCACAATCGTTGAACATAAAACACGAAAAAATAAAATCAAGGAGGCGAAGACATCACGAAATTCCGGAAACGAAATATGAAAACAAAGAAAAAGTTAATTATTACACCCGATGATGATAAATTATGATAAGATATGCCTGCACTGGCTACAATTTTGAAACATTTATTACGCATTCACAAGCGCAAAACTTCATCGCTGTAAGACGTGTGCATGGAGTGTGTGGTCGTTTTGCAACATACAGGATGCTATAGTGGATTAATGAATTATGTCTTATCATTTTAATGCTCGGCTATTTTCTCAATGAGTCCGCTGGGATGGGAAGTCGCTTGCAGAATTATTATGAAGGATTTTATTAATAACGACCACTTGTTGCGACATGTTGACGAGAGATAAACTTGGGTCTTCGAAGCTTTTATTCGCTAAGTTAAAACGATCGCAGCGTGTGATATTGCAAAGATCGGTATTGACATGTGCCTAATTGCTATATTCCATACAATTTCACATTAAACTTGTTAAATATTTCAATATAAAAACTCTCAAACTCTCGAAATGGGTCACTATACAGTATACATGTTGCGTTGTAAACTGTGAAAACAATGAAAAAATTAGGTTCAAGAAGGTTGACCCTGCACTTCTCACACATTAGTTCATAGAGGATTATGTTTAACATAGGTTAGAGTTAAACCATTTCGAAATAAGACTGCGCCATAGACCGTATATCCTGGATTGTGGCTATGCTTGTGTTAATTGTCCCAGAGGCCAGACCTAGACCATGATGTTGATGAGTTACCAAAAGAACAAAGCAGCTATCCATGGTTGGGTGCCTTTTTGGTCGGACGGACGAAAACAGCATGTTTCAGTTAGACTCTCCGAGACAGAAGTTAGCTACGAATATGTAAATCAGATAAATTAAATGGATCAAGTCCGTCAAACAAGTCCATAGAGGTTCTTTACCTGCCCTATCCGTAGCAACGTCGCCTCTTCCCAATACTTGATCGTACGATGCGTCATACGCGGCAGTGCGACTCAGCGTCAGTCATGCGAGGACACTGACCAAAACCGGTACGCCGGCCGGTAAAAATAAAGAGCAGATGCAGAGACGCTTGTTGAAATATACGAAGAAATACCGGGGCTAAAAGTGTATTAATTTATTAACATCGAAAAATTGTAATATATTCTTCCCACTCCCTAATTTTTAAAAAACTCCAAGTAATAAAAACGATCAGGATCCTTTGAAAAGTCAAAAAACAAAGTTTGAGCGATTTTACTATTTTTCGTTCTTGGTATTTTTTTCTGCCGCCACTGGACCATTTTCCAGAAACTACAAAGCTTTTTCATCCTTGGCATAGCGGTATATATAATAAGAGAACTGACCATAATACTGAAGTTAGCTTCACGTCAGCCTATATAAATTATTTTAGTGTTCATTGTCAATTCCAGATAAATGATTTAATTTTCCCACACAGTTTAGTAATAATAAAAAATAGTCAGTAATATCATATGAGTTTTTTTTTACTACTACATTACATTTTTGTCTTCACAGCAAGTATCTATGTATACTAAGTGACATATAAATCCGAACACCCAGTTTAAATGGTTTTATTTTAATAAAATTTTGTATAAGTACTTAATGAAGCATAATAAGTAAATGATAAAAATTTCATAATGATTGCACTGCTTTAAAGCCCTTTGACCTTCAATAATGTGTGGATGCACCCTGATGTGCTACGCATTCTCCAACGCGCCTAGGCATGCTTCTGATCAGGTGGTCAATGTCCTCCTGTGGTATCTCATTCCAGGCAACCACCAACTCCTCTCGAAGTGCTTCTAGAGTCTGAGGAGGAAGTTGCAAATTGAGCAATCTCCTACCCATCATATCCCACACGTGCTCAATTGGGGATAAGTCGGGAGATCTTGGTGGCCATGGTAACAATGTGACATCATTATGTTGAAAGAAGTCTATTGTGACTCTTGCAACATGTGGTCGGGCATTATCTTGTTGGAAAGTTGGATCTGCCAGGGTGTCAAGATAGGGTAAAAGATGGGGTTCTAGAACTTCGTGGATATAACGCTGCGCGTTCATGTTACCTCTGATGAAGATTAAAGGTGACCTGGAACCATAAGCTATAGCACCCCAAACCATAACTCCAACAGTGTGATGAACATGTCTTTCAACAAAAAACTGTGGATTCCTCCTTTCACCACGTCGCCTTCTAACCCTGGCACGACCATCGTGCATGCCTAAACAAAATCGAGACTCGTCACTAAAGACAATACTGTTCCATTCCTGATCCCAGAGTGACCGTTGTCTGCACCACTCAAGGCGATTACGTCAGTGTTCTCGATTTAAAGGGAGGACCCAGTGTGGCCGGTATGAAAACAAGCCAAAACTTCAAATTCGTCGGTAAACACTTCGCATGCCAATAGGTCTTCCGTGTTCTGCAAACCATTCATTTGCAATGGACCTGGTAGTGGAGAAACGGTCCCTTAAGGCCAATAATCTTAGGCGGCGATCTTCACGGTCTGTGTCCCTTGCTCTTTGCGTACGGCCTTCTCGAAGCCATGCCTGACAACACCTAACCACAGTGTCTACACTTCTTTGCACTCTAACTGCAATTGCCCGAAAAGAAAGTCCAGCTTCCCGAAGTCCCACTATACGGCCCCTATCAAACTCACTAAGTTGACGAAATCGTACAGGTCTCCGTACTCTAGGCATCGTAACCGATACTATTCGTCATTTATTTGTCTGGGCGGTCCGTAGGACCTTTGCCCATTAGTCATTGTCTGATGTACGTTAGTCGAATCTGTCAGTCTTGGTTGCCCAGAAACCAGACAAAGTCAAGGAAGAAGAGAAAGGGAAAGAGAAGAAAAAAGGAGAAGAACAAAGAAAAACAGATATGCTTAGTTTAAGAGGAAACACGTAGGCTTTTTGACTTGGTACACGGATTAATTTTGAGGTGAACTAAACAAATTTTTGATTCGGTTTTGTTAGAGTGTAATTTTGAGTTTACTAAAGATTTACGCTAACTTTTGATTACAGTGCGAGCCGTGACTTTGAATGTTCACGAACTTGCTCCACTGTGTAGTCCACTGAGTCACGCAACAAAGGGTTGCTGTGCGATTCCGCTTGACTATAACGTCGCTGCGCCTGAAGCTTGACATAATCCCTCAAGTAAGGAATGTCAAGGTCTCTGTGTAGTGTCTCATTTGAGACATACCATGGAGCGTTGCAAATTGTCCGCAAAGTTCTGCTTTGCAGTACTTGAAGACTTTGCATGCGTGCCTTGGCAAGAAAACACCAAGCCGCACATGCATAAGTAATGGCTGGTCTAATAATCATTTTATATAGTCGAACTTTGTTTATCAAACTCAATTTGGAGGATCTACATAACAAAGGATATAGTTGCCGAAACGCAATTTGGAATTTTGTTTTTATGGATGCTGTATGTGTCTGCCAGGTCATGCCTTTATCAAGGGTGACACCGAGATACTTGGCAGAATTTGTCCATGGTACACGATTTCCGTCTACAGAAACCTCTGCTGTGGGGCCGCGACGTTTTTTGGTACAATAAATAGCCTGCGTTTTCGAATGATTAATTTTTATCAGCCACCGTTCCACCCACTCTAGAACTTCGTCCACCGCATTCTGCAACCCATCGTGAACCAGATCACCAGTACACGACTGGGCGACAAGTGCAGTGTCGTCAGCATAGAGGTAGACTTCACAGTTGCTGGGGGAAGGGACATCATGGATGAAAAGCGAATAAAGAATTGGTCCTAGGACCGAACCCTGAGGAACACCGGCCCGTACTCGCCGTGTTGTTGACAAAACATTGTTAATTTTGATCCGAAACTTCCTTCCTTCAAGAAACGATTTCAGTAATGTTAGAAACCAAAAAGGAAAACCCTTTTGGATTAGTTTATAGAGGGGGCCCGCGTGCCACACCTTGTCAAAGGCTTTTGAGACATCCAAAAGCAAGATGCTAGTACTCATGCTAAGGGTGAAACCTCTGGTTACATGCTCCACCAGCCTGACTGCCTGTAGCTCGGTGCTATGCTCGGACCGAAAACCGAATTGGACGTCAGGAATCACATGGTGATTTGACGAAAAATTCTCAAGGTGACGATAAATCACCTTTTCGGCGAGCTTAGAAGGAGCTGACAGCAGACTTATGGGACGGTAATCCTGAGGAAATATCGAACCCACCTTCTTTGGAATCATGATGACCTCAGCAGTCTTCCACCCAGCAGGGAAGTACTGGATTTTGAGCGTCGCATTGATTATTGTCACCAAGTATGTGAGGGCTTTCGGCGAGAGCAGCTTCAACGCCTTGTTGGTGATTTGATCCTCCCCAGGTGCTTTACGCACCTTGAGGTCTTTAATATGACTTAGTAACTCCGCTGGTGTGCAATGTGGAAACTCGGAGGGTTCCGCTAATGTGCTATGTGGAGCCTCAGACGAATCTTCTGAAGAAGAGTCATCTGAAGAGGATTCAGTGCCTCCGCTAACGCCGTTGGCCCTAAAATATCTCCTGACGGATCGTACGATGTGCTGTTCCTCGTCGAGGTCATTATCGAGATCATAGTTGGGAGAGAACTGTTTTTCCATGGCATCAGCGAAAACCTCGACCTTATCCTCCGTTCTGAAGACTATGCCTTCAGGACCGTGGATGTGTGGGAGTTGTTCTCGCTTTCCGTTTCTGAGTGACTTTGCGACCCTCCAGAGAGGAATACTTGAATCAAGCATTCCCGCCAGAAAGTTGCTCCATTGCTCGTTGCGGAGTTCGTGCAGTGTCCGCAGGCAAAAAAGGTCTGCCGTGTCGTTGTACAGGAAATACAGCTGCACGCTGTAGAGCTGCTTGAATGAAACTTGTCCACTCCGCTTGAGCGGCATCTATTCCAGACTCATCATCTATAATCGGGATATTGGGAAACTCTCTAAGGAGCAACTTGTATAGGTCCCAATCAATGCGTTTCCTTGGAGGTGCTGCCTCCTCAGAAGTTTGCTCATTGCCCACATCCAAGACAACAGGTAGATGGTCACTAGAGATATCATTCAAGATTCGAGAAGAGTGTATCTACAGTTTTTAGATATCGCGAAATCGATGACATCTGTTGCCTGAAGATGGTTGAATGGATGATGTGTCGGCTCTTCAGTGCTATGTATAAGGTACCCATTTCGCATCACATGGTTGTACAATCGAACCCCACTAATGGAATTCAACCTAGAATTCCATGCTCGATGTTTGCAGTTGAAGTCCCCTGCCACAATAAGCGGACCCGAGTAGTCCAAAAGGACCTCCAGATCCGCCTCTTGTAGCCTGGCACCACACCTGACATACACCGATGTGATCTTCAACGAGACATCTCCCGCCATATTGACCACCACAGAAGCTGCTTCGATGCTATGCATCTCGGCATTAGTGCTTCTATAATAGTCTATACCGCGTTTAATCAACACTGCTAAACCGCCGCCTCGACCATTCAATGTCACCTCGGATAACATCATAATTCGGGAGAGCTAAACGATCTCCCGGATTAAGCAACGTTTCCTGCAGCAAGGCCACATCTATACCTTCATCCAAAAGAGCTTGATGAAATTCCCGTTTTTTGGGAATATCCCTCATGCCCAAACAATTCCAAAAAAGAATTTTGATGAATGCAGGCTGTCTAATATTGTACCTAGACATTTACAGGAAATATCGCCTGCAACGCTTGGGTAGCGCTAATCAGAGGGCTTATTATTTGTTGTAAGGACCTTAGCGCGGTTGCCAGGTCCACATTTTGCGTGCTCAAGGGAGGTTGGGCAGAGGGGGCAGGCAAGGTTGCCTCCCGAGCTGCGTCCGCGTATGATATATTGCGCCTTTGCGCTATAACTTGCAAGTTCCTCCTTGGAGTGAACTTGCAAGTCCGGCTATTTGCGGGATGTCCCTCTCCACAGTTCGCGCACTTGCGTTCTTCCTCTTCTGTGAGGGGGCACAAATGCGTCATGTGGTCCTTTGCAAATTTTAAGCATTTGGGCGGTGCAGTGCAATATGACTGCGCATGCCCACACTTTTGGCAGCGGTGACACTGCCCAATGAGTCTGGAGTTCTTCTGAACCTCAACTCGAATGGCCAGTCCCAGCAGTTCGTGTTCGTTGAACACTTGCTGAGACTTTTCAGTCTTGGGCAGTATCACGACCACCAAAGGCATGGGCGCACCGCCGCTGCGCTTCAATCGAATGATGTGAAGAGGGCTATATCCCCTCTGCTCCAGTTCTCCCTTAATCTCAGTATCCGAAAAGTTGACGGGAACTCCTCGAACCACCGCATGGATGTTCCGTTCCGAAGGGAGAGGAAAAGTGTGATGGGGCACTTCTTCCTCTCGGAATAGGCGAACGATCTTACGGTAGTCGTCCTCGCCCTTGTCGTGAGGGTTGTGTTGATGCCACGACGGTTGGACGAGATGACGGAGGAGAAGTAAGATCGGCTGACGGAGTCACCTGACAGGTAGATAACGTGGTCCCTGGCTTGGTAATAGAAGCATTAATAGTGTTTCGATTTGATGAATTGGGGGAGGTGTGAAATGGAATTGATCCTGTATTCGGAAGAGGAGGAAAGTCTTGGGTTGATCGATCAGCCTTGTCGCCTTTCCTCCTTCTTGATTTTGCTTTTACAAATCCTTCAGTCTGTACGTCTTCGTCTGTAGATGTGAGATGATCATCGGAAACGTTTCTCAGTGGTCTTTTTAGGGTCTTTGTCCATTCTTTAGGGGATTCTTTTGAATTTAGTAATATGGTTACCTGGGCGGTAATTTTGGCTGTCTGGTCCTTGATGGTCTCCATTAGGTCTCGAATCTGCCTCGCCTGGTCGTCTATAATCAGCATCAGTTTTTCGATCGTTTTCTGCTCCGATGACATCTGCGTCAGTGAGCTCATGTTTTCTGCTTCTGCTTGGTTTCCGCCACCGCTCAGCTCTTTCCTCATAGTATGTGGAACTGCGTCGTCTGTTGATCCTCCTGGATCAACTTCCATCTTTTAAAAACTTTTTCTCGCCAACAAATCTCAGAAAACTTATAGCTCGCAAATGTGGCAATGTTGTCAAAACCCTTTTTACAGGGCGTTCATCGTAACCGATCGTAAAGGATGTCAAGAACCAAAATCCGCCAACGTTGATTCTTTACTGCGGCAGAAATATTCATTTTTAGAGCGTTAGTGAATTAAAAAAAGCAGTATAAAAACCGGAATGTCCAACTGATGACGCTGAAAATTTTTTCACTTGTTATTTACAGTAAGATAAATACATTCACCAACTTTTATTAAAATAAAACCATTTAAACTGGGCGTTCGGATTTATATGTCACTTAGTATATTTTTGGCTCTAGTTTGCATGTTGCTGAAGGAAACGTATAAAATCAGTACGTACTTTTTTACCTTCCATGTTTACTGGCAAGGAAGCATTGTAAAGCGAAAAATTTGTGTTTCTGGATATTATATGTACATCACGAAGAATCATGTCACTCGATTCCATCGGTCTGCCTGACTGACGGTCTGTCGCTCTATCTGTTACTGGCCCGCCTATAACAAGGAAAGTGCGTGTCGGATTTCTATAAAATTTCCACACAAGGTTACTGCTAAGCAGTAAGAGCTAATAAGGAATAAAACTACAAATGAGTCGATTTCCATCTGCTCAAACAGCCAGGCATCCATAAAGGCAATAAGTTCATTGTAAACATCGTCTAGTATGGGATAACGTGGGCACTCTCAAAGAGCTGGTAAACCGAAACAAGGTAACATTGCTCTGGGTACCACGACTTGAAGGGCATAAAGGAAATGGAAAGGCGGATGAGCTAGCCCGACAGGGTACGAGCAATCGCCTTATAGATCCAGAGCCTTTTTGTGGCTTGACGAAAATAGTCTATAAGAAATAGGACCAAGAAAAAGTCGCTAGGATGGTAGAACAGCCAACTGGGGCAAAGACAGGCAAAGGAGTTCATCAAAGAACGAAGGCCCGCATTTAAAGAGGACCTACTCGGATTCAATATGAAGGTCATAGTGCGTCTCCTGAAAGGACACTGTCGTCTACATCGGCATATGAGACTCTTGGGTCTGGCAGAACAGGCCACATGCCGTTTCTGCAGAGAACACGAGGAAGTCCCAGCGCATCTCCTGTGTCACTGTGAAGGCCTAGCAGATAGTAAGAACCACTGGTCCAAAAGCGGAAAGCTAAATGCAAGGTCCTGTGGCAAGGCTGTGGATCCTGATTAAAGGATGAAGGCTGGACACAGTGTTTTGGAAAGCATGTAGGGGGGTCACAATAGATCCACTTGGGTCGCAGTGACGTTAAGGCTGGCAAGCCAAACGCTTTTCTCTATAATCTGTACTGCTATACCAAGGATGAAAAGAAAAGCGGAAAAAATAAAAATCGCCCAGTCTTCTCGATAATCGTTTCCAAGACTGGCAGTAGTCTACTTCGTGATTCATCGTGGAATTCCTTCCGACCGGCTCCAAGCTCCCTGCACCACTTTTCTTCGTGTTGAGCGCGGACATTTTTCGCACCTTTCAGTGTGGCTGGAGCTCTTGGGAACCTTATTTCTGGATCATATATATTACATATGCCACCCTAGCATCCGAGTATGGCCCTCGTGTAATGAGCAAATCCTTTATAAGAATGACACGTACTATTCCTATAGAATTGGTTTGAATGGACAAAAGCAGTCTGTTTTTTAATTTTCATCAAAAGAATCCTTCAATAATCCCGTATTCAAGGCTTTCAAAGACGCTGCAATGCTTTTTCCCTAATTTTGCAACCGTAGCTTTTCACGGCATTTTGTCGAAATTGAAGGTTAGCTAAAAACTGAAAGTAACGAAAAATGCATGTTGCATTACACTTTGTTCAAATTGGTGAGTATTCCTATTCATTTGCATAACTTGTTTCCGCAATACCAGACACAGCGGTTTTTAAATCGGATCTCTATAATTTTCTGTTGCGAAATGGTTTCATAAAGTACGTAGGTACTTGTTCATTATGAACATAATGTACATAGTGTTCCACAAAACATTGGAACAGAAATCTAAGTACTATTTATTTATACATTACAATTACAGGGCAATGTAATGGTAACTTAACTAATAACGTGCATACAAGAACCACATAAAAAACATAAAAAAATAGCTATTGTAATAGTCCCTGAAGTTTGACATAATTAATAATATGTTGGTACGAATTAAAACGCGGTATACCAAAACTTAAACCCTGGAGAAGTTCTGGTGCATCCACTCTGTCGTGCCAAAGCTTATGGAGGAATGTGAGGCCAGCAATGGAGCGTCATAATTGTAGAGACTAGGTTGAAACATCGCGACAGTATAATTTGACTAAGCCCAGTTTCTGGATATACGAGGTATGTAAATTAAGGGATGATAATGATTTTTTAAAAAATGTGTATTGCATTAAAATATCAATTTTATGTTTTCGTCCTCAAAATAAGTTCCTTCTGAAGCCACACAGCGCTGGAGACGGTTCTTCCACTGCTCATAGCAGTGCTAGTAGTCCGATACTGAAATAGCCTTCAGCTGCTCGATTACAGTCGTTTCAATCGAGCGAGTTCAAACTTGTACTGAAGGCGGATCACTTTTTTCGCTGTCTCCTCTCCAAGCCCGGACCCTGCAGTGTTGCCAGATCGAACGCTTCATTTGCAGTTTTATCACTAAGTTTACATACCTCGTACGCCATCAATTTTATTAGTTCAATATTTAAGTATAAGTACTATTGGAAATAGTTGTATCTTAGTTGCTATCACTGGATATCAAGCATGAAAACATGACACTACATTGCAATGTTTTCTGAAGCCAGTAATTATTAATATCATTATTAAAGAAATGAAATTACAGTACACATTCTTTTCCAGATAAAAGATCATGATTTCCAGAAAAATAGCGATACTACTTTAGGGCTAGTCCATCCCTGGGAATCCAAATAAGTTGTCTGTTTTCTACATTAGCTATTGTGCTGTAAAAATGACGTTCATATGGTATCTTTCAGAAGTCATGTAAAATAGTCTTATCAGGATATCTCATGTGGCAACAACTAGTGGTCGGTATTTCCGTAAGAGTTCTTTTATAAGAATATGAGACATAATTTTTTAGTGTTCTATACGCATCTGAGAGACTCCTAACTTATTCTGGGACACCCTTTAACTAGGATTCATTTCCGAGAGAAAAGATGGTGTAAAATATGCTATGGTTATGTACCACTCTGTAAGCTGAAAAACCAACAACTATCGCTTTTACTTATTAAAAAAGATATACTGATATGCATCACGACATGTAGCGTTCTTTCCATTTCAATTTTGCATTTCCAGCAATAAATCTTAACTAATAAAGAAGGAAATGCGTTTGAATCTCTTTTTTAAGGAGCTCTTGACGTTTATTGCTCTAATATAGTCGTCATGTTCCTCTTGGGTCGTACAAGTTGTTTTTCCCACGAGTATACGCGCCGATAAAAAAATCACTTTCACCCGCAGCATTTTATGATATGTGGTCTGGGTATTTGGATTGGCTGCTATATAATTGGTGTTTTGTTGGGAAAGAAGTTGTAGCGGTCTTCTTCTATTCGTCATTGTTTACAGGGCCGGCGTGAGAGTTTTCTGCGCCTTGAGGCAAATGATAAAATATGCGCATTGCCCTCACATTAATTGAGAATTTTGTGCCCCTCATAATATTGCACCCTGACGCGGCTGCCTTACTTAATTACCTCCTGTAGCTGCTTGATTGTCTATCAGAGCAGTCCGTAGGACCTTCTATTCTTGGTCAAAGAAGAAGAAGGAAGACAGAAAGACGAGACGAGGCAAACGAAGAGGATAAAGTGCATCAGTTCGCGAATGTCACACGAACATTATTTACTGTGTCCATCGGTAATCATAATCATAATATTGTCTTAATTCGTAAATTTACAAAGAGTGATACACTCAACCATATGAATACAAAGTAGAGGTGTTACAAATATACAAACAATAATATTCACAATTTCATACATCAACATTCATACAATTTGAACATCCATCTCTCCATCCAAAACCTAAAAACTTACAAAGTACTGAAACACAGTCCGCGTAAAGTATAGAAAAACAAAATAACACTCTTAAGAGACT
Organism: Acanthoscelides obtectus; assembly: GCA_963669975.1. Lineage (NCBI taxonomy): Eukaryota > Metazoa > Arthropoda > Insecta > Coleoptera > Chrysomelidae > Acanthoscelides > Acanthoscelides obtectus. The sequence continues at coordinate 33,487,377 of CAVLJG010000003.1, read as the reverse complement.
GACTATGGGATGGAACTCACAACAAGTATGTTTTTACGTGCAGACGGAAACATTGCAAAGTCATGGATTTATAGTTAGAATACTATTATAAAGATTTGAAGCATTATACGAGAAAGAACGTTGGAAGAAGGTGCAACGGGGAACTCTTATGTTCATTGTATATCTAACAGTTCAGTTTTGAAGTTCAGTAGAGAAAAGTAGTTTTTTTTCTGAGATATTTAGACTTACCAGTTTCGAGCAGTTTGTGGAGAAAAATTGGCCAGTGATAAGTGGTCAAAGTGTCGAGCTTCATCCATCCAGGCGTGTTGTATGCATGACTTACACGGTCATACTTTCTGAGACCACAGGTAAGTTGGTATGGACTACTTGTAAATGTCTTTTAGTGAGCCGGTCCAAACATGGCTGGTAAAGAATATTACCATAATTGAAAACTGGCAGAAGAAAAGCTACATCCAACTATCCCAATGCAGGTGGCAAAGCACGCTTATTAGCATATAGAACGCACTATTTTGGGTTTTGTAATATGTTAGTGATACGACACTTGAACCTTAAATTTGTATCTAGAGATTCACCGAGAATCTTGGAATCACTGAATTCTAAGCACTCTGAACCAATTTTGACATGAAGCGCTTGAACGATTCGGTATCGTTCAGAACCGGAACAAAATATCATAATTTTGGATTTGGGTGAATTGATCATTATAACCTATTCGTAGTCCATTTACGCATCGGCACAACAAAGACTGCGAATTAAATCCCATCGAAATGATTTGACGTGAAAAATTTGTTTTATGAGGACAGAATGACGGCAAACCATTGGAAAGATTGCATCCGTCACGTTGAAGAAACAATCGAAACAAAGATGTGGGATCGGGGTAATATGATCGATATTCAAATTGAACCTGTAATAATTAATATTAACCATTCGGACGATGATTTAAGTACTTCCAGCAAATAAAGAATTGTGTAAAGTATGAGCACTTCTTTGTATAAAAATAATCATTTATTTTGTTAAATTATTCCAACACCGTTGAGGAAAATACGGGCATGTACAATCTCGCTTTTGGGCATGTTGTGTTTTGTCTGGGCGTAAATGGACTACGAATGGGGTATAGATTATGTTTTAAATAAAAGTTGTGAACTGGATTAATATCTACCTATATGTACTTGTAGTTGAATGGCTGTTTATTGATGATGCGGATCAAAAGAGTAATTGCGTATCATCCGCGAATGACTCCATGATGGAGTCAACTACTGTCGAAGGCACATCACCAGCTGCCATTTCGAAAGATGGAGCACTGAATCTTGTATAAAAAAAAACGTACACACCTCAGCTTTAACAGTATTCAATAGTTTTTTGATATTTCATTTCTGATTATACAGTTTACAACATAATAATTTAGTTTTGACTTCTCTTGGTTGGTGTTCGCCACCCTAAAATTTTGCAGGTCATTTGTTTACTATGCCCTTTCTGTCAATTTGTTTCTTTCAAGGAAAAAAAACTTTAAATGTGTATATTTACACTAAAAATCGTGGCTGCCTAAATAATTTGCATCCATATCAACTACATCCACGATTAATTAAATAAGCTATTTGTGGTAAGAAAGAGTTGGATTTCAAACACACATTTCTCCTTTATCACTAGACTAGATCGTGTGTCATATTCTGCGAAGTGCCCAAAAAAGTAAGTAGCTATCAGATAATTACATGTTTTCTATGCTGGTGGAATCAGCTAATTGTAATTCTAAGCTACCGTATAGCTAGCTAGTCCTACGCAGAAATGTTCTAGACCCTAGATATTCGGTAGTAGACTTTGAGAAAATTCGATAGGTTTAGCAACAATGAGTCAAGATCTTTCGGTATCTTGAATACCAGTATATACCGGTATAAAATTTTCCGATATACCGAATATTTACAAATTTTGCCATGCCTATGCAGAATATCATACGATTTAGGTTAGTAGCAACAGAGAAATATGTGCTTGAACTAAAATGTTTTATAACCTCAAATTGCTTATCATTTGATCACCGTGTTATCTAGGCAGTATGGCATTAACTGTTTCCGATGGGAAGGTACCTAGATTTTGTTATATTGACAAAATAATTATTGATTTGCTTTTTATTCTATCTTATTGGCATAAAAACCCTGGCAGACTAGACTATAAATGATGCTTAAATTAAGTGCTCAATAATACTTCAAGTTCGATGACGAGGTCACTGTGGTAACAAATACCTCTCTTGCCTATGGTTCGATTAACAGCACTTGCTTTTTGCCAAAGCCAAAAAAGGAGCTTGCGTTTGTAGGTTAGACTCTCTTCGCAAATATTATTAGCCTAAGTATGGATAGACAGTTATGCTCAACTATTTATATTATCTATCGGCTTTCTCTGCATATTCAAAGTGATTGGGTCAATTATAGTTCAATTATAGAATTTGATGGGTTGGACTTTGAAGATGCATTCTAATTAAGACACATACTTTATGACAATAAGAAGGTAGACAATGGAGGAGATTGATAGGTTAGCGTTAAAATATACTAATCCACGCTGTGTGTGAGGTACTACTAATAATTTTTTTTATATTCTGGTCAATTACATAATTTTGATGACCAGTTCATGTCATTTCTGCGGGAGATATCCCTACCTCCAATAAGTTCATATCCACTGTGGCATTCGCTGGGTGACACTTAGCTCTGTCCTGCTGGAACCACAAACTCGTTCACGTCCATATACTCGTATCATCCAAGCTATTATTTCTAAAATAGTGGGGATCAATGGCGCCGTCGGCCCAAAATTTACACCAAACAACTTTTTGTGGTTGCATTGCCACTAACGTCGCAGCTAGTAAATGTCAATACACTGATGCCCTCAAAGTTATTACAACACACCATAGTTCAGAAGATCTTATGGAGAATGGCTTTCGGCCAATTTTTAAAAGAAGTAGAACAAAAGTGTCGATGGCCCGAGGTTTCTTCACACACAGTTTTCGGCTAACAGGTAGTCCAAGTTGATGGGCTAGACACTATTTCAGTGTATTGTGGATCTGGTACAAAATATATAATTGTAAGTTTATATTTATTTACGTTATTGTTACCCCAGGCAGGTTCAGCAGCATTGCAATTCTCAATCACATCAGGGTTGTTCAAGCTTTCATGGTTGGAGTATTGCACCGTCCCTTTGGAATACATTTGAAACAGAAAGTCTGGGATTTTACCGAGCGTCTCAGAACTGAGCTGAATACCAAATTTGGCTTCTGTGATAACATACCTATTTTTATGTTTTCTTTAGACAAAATCCTACATGTGTCAAAAAATTTTATAGTACCTAGGCATAGAACGCGTTTCGTCCGACGATCGTTTGCTTAAGTGGCGGTTTACTTATGGAATAATTTACGAACTTCAGTTAAAAGCTCATCGTCAAAAACATTCTCAAAACTGACAGAAACGTTACTGAATCACCAGCTACTCTAGCAGCGTTTGTGTGAGCAAAAATATCGTTTTTACATTCCTACTCGCTCACAAGTTGCATAGATTTGTTCTTCGCGTACGTTGCCAGCTCCCGGGGGTCCTTTCTTCGTGTTTGCCTTTTTGTGTTTCACCGCCTTTTCATTTGCCTCTTTATTGTTTTTTTTATCGTTTAATTACTTTTAGGGTGTATTAAAGGGTCCAATGTATCGGTTTTATAATCGAGAGACTATCCTTTTTCGTCATTGCTCTATATGTAGAATTTCCTTTGTTTATGCTGTTTATTCATGACGAAATAAATATTTTGAATTTGAATTTGAATAACCCCTACAAGTTTGATCCTATAGGTCTGTATGTATCGTTAACCGAACCAGCAATATGCTGTAATAGTATAAGGACTACTCAACTTGGAGTCCATATGTACCTCGGAAACTACTCGGGGAAAAACTTTAGGCTTTTATTCTACGTGTTGAAATCTACAAAATACCACGTTTTTAGGGGTCTTTTAGCTGAACCTATACAGTTTAACTACAAAGGAACCAGCAACACACTTATGGGAAAGGGGGTTTCGTTAACTTCACTGAAGTTTTTATATGTATTGCGGCTTGGCGTCCTTAATAAACGTCTCGATGGGCAAATGCCTCCAAACTTCCAAGATATAGGCCGTCCAGGTCAGTATAAAGGAGTATCTGTCCTATTTGGCTATCTGCTTAATCTGGAAGAGTGGGTTCCGTTAATTGAGTTGAATTTTATGTTACGTATATGTTATGTGTCTCGGCGTGCTGAACAAATGCCTTGATGGGTATAAGCACCAAAATTCAAGATATAGGCCGACCAGGTCAGTATCATGGGGTATCGATTCTATCTGTTTTAAGTGGAACAGTGGTTTCGTTTAATTTAAACGAAATTCCTATTTTGTTATGTGTTTCGGCCTTGATGGGCACTGGCCCCAAAGCTTGGCGAGCCCCAAAATACGAGTATAAGTCGTTCAGGTCACCGAGCTATCTGCTCTATCTAGAACAAACCCCAAGACTGAACGGGTTCCCAGATACAGGCCGTCTAAGTATAATAAGGTATTGCTGATACTCGAACACCTGCTCTAAGTGAAAGAGTGGATATCCTTAATTTCGCTGATATTTTTGTGTGTTATGTGTCTGGGCGTCCGCATAGGCAACGGCGGATCCAGGATTTGTATTTGGGGGGGGGGGGGGGGGTTGGGTTAACACTGGTAAAAAACATCATGTTCAGGAAGATGTTCTTCTCGTCTTTGGGGTGGGGGGTGGGGGGGGGTTGACATCAGTGCCTCTGACATAAAAATTAAAAACTTGACTGGCGGATGGATGGCAGATGACAACCCTACCCTTGTACCATTAGGGTACAGCCTAAAAGTGATTAAGATATTAAATCTAATTTAAAAATGAACAATTTGTTGTTAAATAACAAAATTAATTCTTCTTTTTTGTCTTCCTGCGAATCGATTAATGTTAATACTTACCATCTCCTTTGAATCCAGTGCAACAACTTTTTTGTGATTTTGTCCGTCACAGTGGCAGATTTAAGTAATGTCAAAATGGACATTGCCGCATGGGCCCTCCAAGGAAGGGCGGTCACAGGGCCCCCCCAGCAAAAATCAGCTCCAATGTCTATATTGTTCAGCGCGTCTGATTGTAAAATTGATAACAAGAAATCAGAGTGTTGTTATATTCTTTCAATGATCATCTGAGTAATGTTTATGAAACAGCGCGTTAGCATTCAGTTTGAATAAGAAAATTTACCTTTCATTTCTTAAGAAATTTTTTGAAAAATGACCGAATGACCCTTCTATTTCTCGAGGAGTAAAAGAGTTATTTTTTCAATTTGTGCCCACAGTGATATATTATTACCTGGCATATAATGTTCAGTATGAATGGTATGAATCAGCCTCTCTCAGTCTAATAAAGACTCTAATAAGTCTATTACAGTCTTTTCAAGTTTTCAATGTTTATAACTATACATGTTCACAATGCTGTGCATTTTTTTATTTGATGACATAACTATTTTCTTCGGGATAATATCGTGGAAGAAATTTTTTTAATGCATTAGCAATTGCATAGAAGATGAAATTTCAAGAGTAGGAGCTTCTGGCGAAGATGTGTTGAACGTGTCATGAGATCTTGAAAATTATTAAAGAATACCGTCGAGCTTTTTTGGCTATAGACACACTCAGCAACTTCTCTATCCTCTATATCGAAAGATCAGTAGCTAATACACTGAATTTGGATTCTGCGATGGAAGTTTTTGCTAAACGAAAAGTAGGCCGCGGATTCAAATTAAAATAATTCTGTTATTTTGTATTGAATAAAAAATTTTTGATTTCACAATCTCTACTTGATTCAGGTTATATAGACATATAGTAAAAAAACAGAGGTAACAGTGCGCAGCAGCTACTATTGTGCATAATATACTAAGTGACATATAAATCCGAACACCCAGTTTAAATGGTTTTATTTTAATAAAAGTTGGTGAATGTATTTATCTTACTGTAAATAACAAGTGAAAAAATGTTCAGCCTTATCAGTTGGACATTCCGGTTTTCATAATGCTTTTTTTTTTTAATTCACTAACGCTCTAAAAATGAATATTTCAGCCGCAGTAAAGAATTAACGTTGGCGGATTTTGGTTCTTGACATCCTTTACGATCGGTTACGATGCCTAGAGTACGGAGACCTGTACGATTTCGTCAACTTAGAGAGTTTGATAGGGGCCGTATAGTGGTACTTCGAGAAGCTGGACTTTCTTTTCGGGCAATTGCAGTTAGAGTGCAAAGAAGTGTAGGTTAGGTTAGGTGTTGTCAGGCATGGCTTCGAGAAGGCCGTACGCAAAGAGCAAGGGGCACTGGACGCCGCCGTAGAACGACAGACCGTGAAGATCGCCGCCTAAGATTATTGGCCTTAAGGGACCGTTTCTCCACTACCAGGTCTATTGCAAATGAATGGTTTGCAGAACATGGAAGACCTATTGGCATGCGAAGTGTTTACCGACGAATGAGAAGTTTTGGCTTGTTTTCATACCGGCCACACTGGGTCCTCCCTTTAACTCGAGAACACCGACGTAATCGCCTTGAGTGGTGCAGACAACGGTCACTCTGGGATCAGGAATGGAACAGTATTGTCTTTAGTGACGAGTCCGATTTTGTTTAGGCATGCACGATGGTCGTGCCAGGGTTAGAAGGCGACGTGGTGAAAGGAGGAATCCACAGTTTTTTGTTTAAAGACATGTTCATCACACTGTTGGAGTTATGGTTTGGGGTGCTATAGCTTATGGTTCCAGGTCACCTTTAATCTTCATCAGAGGTAACATGAACGCGCAGCGTTAAATCCACGAAGTTCTAGAACCCCATCTTTTACCCTATCTCGACACCCTGGCAGATCCAACTTTCCAACAAGATAATGCCCGACCACATGTTGCAAGAGTCACAATAGACTTCTTTCAACATAATGATGTCACATTGTTACCATGGCCACCAAGATCTCCCGACTTATCCCCAATTGAGCACGTCTGTGATATGATGGGTAGGAGATTGTTCAATTTGCAACGTCCTCCTCAGACTCTAGTAGCACTTCGAGAGGAGTTGGTGGTTGCCTGGAATGAGATACCACAGGAGGACATTGACCACCTGATCAGAAGCATGCCTAGGCGCGTTGGAGAATGCGTAGCACATCAGGGTGCATCCACACATTATTAAAGGTCAAAGGGCTTTAAAGCAGTGCAATATTTTGAAATTTTTATCATTTACTTATTATGCTTCGTTAAGTACTTATACAAAATTTTATTAAAATAAAACCATTTAAACTGGGTGTTCGGATTTATATGTCACTTAGTATATAATTATAAGCCCCTGTTAATATGTGACATCCTTATTGCCAGCAAAATCTGTAGTTCAAACTTTATCCGAACAATTTAGATTGATTTTACGTTATCGAAAATTTTAGATCCGCGTGAATATTGAAGCAGAATCAGATTTACTTTTTGCACCAAATTACTATTAAAAAACCTTTCGCACTGTCCATGAGCTTGTTTCGGTTACTTGTGCGGGTCTTTCTAATTTTTTTATTCTCAGTTGCCCTCATTAATTTGCAAATAGCGATAAATGTAGAGAATATCACTTTCGCAAATAGTGCCCAGTATATATCCTGTAGTAATGCACGTTATTTAACGTATTTTAGTGTTGTTCACCAAGGTTTGTATTCAATGAAATATTAACCATGGCAAACATGACAACAACTATCGATCATATTTGTTTTTTTCTTAATTATAATTTTATGCAAATTCTATAAATAGCGTGCCCTCCTTTGACTCGATGCCCTTTACTTATCGGTAGCATCCGTGATAACTTTTAAACACTATTATGCACAAGAAGTTTGCTGGTCATCATCAAGTTTAATTTACTTCAAAAAATTACGATGCGCATTACAACCTGTCCCGTGGCCGTGCACACTATTAAATGCAAAAACCCGGCTCATATACGATTGCACTAACATGACATTACGCATTAAATTTCGATATTAATTTCTGAGTTAACATGCAACTTTCAAAGTTTCCATTGCCGTATTTTATTTGTCAATAATTGTTATTTGCAAAACAGTTATAGTGCGCATTATTGGCCGTCTGTCCCCGATCATACCACTGGGCCCCCCAGTGCATATTGCCGACCTTAAATCCGCCACTGGTTCGTCAAAAGTATTTTTTATCAAATTTGCTTACAGCTTAAGCTCACGCGAAGAAGTTTTTCCTACATCAAGCTGACCGCATAGGCAACCAGTCTTGCGCTATCATCTATGAGCTTACAGCTAAATCAAAGTTGACGGATGCAGTGCTGCAAGTGTTTAGTAGAAAATACCAGTACGGCAACCATTTAATATGTGTGCATTACAGGTTTATCTAAGAGATTTTGAACTTGAAAACTTGGTGGTCGAACTAAATTCGCCTGGGAGGATCATGACCCGGGGGGGGATCATGACCCCCATGACCCCCCTGGATCCGCCCCTGCACATAGGACCCAAAATTCAACAGCTTTCAACATATAGGTCGTCCAAATCGATAGCTTGGATTTGAAATAAAGTCACATTACCCTTTTCTCCCCTTTCCAAGAAGTAGGATTAGGAAAACCATGTTTTGCTCTGGTTACAATATATTATTAAATAGTTTAAAACCATGGTAATAGTACGTAAGTACTTCCTGAAACTTTCGTCGCAAGGCACATTTATCAAACGTCAGCGTAGATGCTGTAGAATGCATATTACAGAATTACAGTATACTTTATGATGCATACGTAATGAAATTGCTATAAATTGTAATAAATTTGTGCTGCGTGTACGAGAAAGCCCTCATCCTGAAAGATATGGAGAAATCACGCATTTTTCTCAACAGAGAAGAGAATTTGTAATATCACAGTCATTATTTGTTTTAATTAACTTTGTTAGTTCTCCGAAGTGTCGCAAATGGAAACTGGTGAGCAGTTTTACAAATTCAAATAAAAACCTGTGTGCAGATTTACATAGTTGTCTCTCTAAGTTAGCAGATGTGTTAAGGCAGCAGCGGTGGGCGCAGTAGTAGACTCGTCGGTCTCCTGATAAGTCGCGGGTTCGAGTCCCGTCCCAGGAGAAAGTTTTCTCTTGGCTATGGATGTTGTAATTGTTCGTAGGTGGTAGACGGTCTCTGACTGTCGAACGCGGAGGTACCACCCGGCGGATCTCGTAGGCGGAGCCAGAATGTGTGCATGTTGCATGCACACGTGTTCCCACGCCAGAGACCGTGTGGCGTTCCCCCTGTTCCATGTATCCCCCTATAGCCTCACGGTACCCAATGGGTGCTTAGGCCTTAGGCCTTCGTGGTAGTTGGAGTATAAAAAACAAAAAAAAGAAAAGGAAGAGAGAGAGATAGAGAGCAAGAGTAGTACAAAATAATGTTGCATCAACTTCCAGGAAGCCTCATCAGAAAAGGCTGCGTGATCGCCATACTAGAAGGGGCGAAGCCTTCCCAGTCTTGGAAGAAATCCAAGAACTCAATTTTTCTTTCAAAATCACATTGGTTGGATGCCCATTCATGAATAAAAAGATATGATCGGCGCTTATTCAGCGCAAACATGTTATAACATTTTCTTAAATAAAATACAAACAATTGTTTCTTGGATCATTCTGAACTGACCGTTTTCGAGGTATAATGTCTGAAAAGCTTAAAAAAATGCCATCCTAAATCCTTATAAGCTCGGTTGAAAATTACCTCAAAGAGTATTTAAGACTTATTTTATTTTAAATCATTGTAATTTAATTGTCAGTAAGACACTATGGACCACGTGCTCAAATGTAAATGAGCTTCATCAAAGAAGAGAATATGCTTTCTGGTCTACCCTGTACTTTAAACACGCGATATACAGGGTGGCGCATCGAAAACGAAACAGACGCATTTACTGGCAGCTCAGTTTTTTTTTTGGAAAAACGCTCAGATTCGTCGATTTTGTTTTCGAGGGGGACACAAGTTTGGCAAGAAATCACGTTAACACGTGCAGCCCCCTGGGCGGGGTTGACACCAACCCTAAAATCTTAAATGGAAAGGGGGGTGGAGTGATACCTTATTTTAAAGATCTTTCAATTCCTTTTATAATGTTGTAAAATACATGAGCTTCAGTTCAGTACTTTTGATGATTTATTGATTTAAAGCTTAAAGTAGACTTTAACAGGTACATCAGATTAGTTTGTACTACTTTCAGAAGAAATTTGACTAAAAGAATTTACTTAATAAGTAAATGCTTTTCTTCACTACGCTCATGGTTTATTTATCATTTTGTTGTTGAAAATAGCTATTGGAGCTGTTTTTGTGGCGAAAAAGTTATTTCTTGAAGAAAGATAAGGAAATATCTTCGTACTTATTTTAAATAGGAATTTAGTACATAGTTTGCGATTGCTTTGACCAAACTTTGTTGCTAAAATAACTTGTAACGCTTTATTACATAAATTAACCATGGTATATTCCACAGCAGAAAGAGTTGAAATTATCGAAATATTTTTCGGAAATAATCAGTGCGCCATTAGAACAGCAGAAATATTTAATGAGCGACATGAGAACAGTAATGTGCATCGAAAATATGTTCTAGAACTTGTAGCTAAATTTCGGGAAACTGGGTCAGTCGCCAATAAAAAACGCAACATTGAAAATCCCATAAGGAACGAAGCAATAGAAGTGTTGGTTTTATGGCAAGTTTATGTAGATCCTACGTTAAGTACCCGCAAATTGGAGACTGTGTGTGGCGTTAGTCGACGTACTGTCCAACGGACTCTAAAGGCCCATAGTTTTCATCCGTATAAAATTCACCTGGTACAAGAACTTAATGAAGACGATTTTGACCGGCAATTACAATTTTGTGAAGATATGAGTGAACAAATTATAAACGATGAACATTTTCTATGCAACACTTGCTTTTCCGACGAATGTTCCTTTTTCTTAAATGGCGTAGTAAATCGTCATAACTGCCGATATTGGTCCGATTCTAATCCCAGAATTTATCATGGGGTTCATACACAGCAGCCACAACAATTAAATGTTTGGGCTGGTATTTTTGGCGATCATTTAGTTGGTTCTTTTTTCTTACCTGGAAATTTGACCGGTTAAATATATTTCTCCACTAATGATGATGTATTAGTTTTATTTACGCTTTAAATCAATAAATCTTCAAAACTACTGAACTGAAGTACATTAATTTTATATCATTATAAAGGGAATCGAAAGACCTTATCACTCGACCCCCCTTTCCATTTAAGATTTTGGGGGTGGTGTTACCCCCGCTTAGGGGCTCCATGTGCTAACGTGATTTTTTCCCAAACTTGTGTCCCCCTCGAAAACAAAATCGACGGGACTGACCGTTTTTCAAAAAAAACTGAGCTGCCAGTAAATGCGTTTGTTTCGTTTTCGATGCGCCACCCTGTATATTAAATTAAACAGAATTTTGAAGGATGTCAATTATATCTATCAGAACCTATAAACCAATCGTTTGATTTTCCACATTAAACAATATTGCATTAGCATAATTAAATATCAATTATTTATAATAAACTAAACCCAAAATAGTTTCTGACAACCTAGAAAATAATAAGTTGTAGCCGAGTTTCTCTTATTACTTGAAAACGGTTCAGATTTAGAAACGTTACTAGAGGCATTTATTGTCCATACTGATCCAACAAATCCAAGAAACGTTCCGGAATGGTAAAATATTTTTTTGCAACATGCAAGAAATATTGTTTAAACTAATTTCTACCGCGCCACCGCCATACAACCCCTTGATTCATTTTAAGTTGCATCCGACAAATGTGATTATGAAAAAAAGTTGAGTTAAAAAGCTTATCCCGCAAAGGCAAGGTGTTCGTCCCGTCTGTACTTTCGATAATATAGCAAGTAGTTCCTCTAATAAAGGAAATGAAACAAATTACTACAAGAAAACGTGAGCTAGTTTTGCTGTAATGAAGTTCAGGAAGCTGTGCGTGCCTAGCGTACCTGCAGCTTAGGCCGCTACGAGTCTAATATCACAGGTAGTACCGTGAAACAAAAATAGTATTGGGTCTTAAAGAAGCTTTATCAAATAAAAACATACCTGCTTATTTGTTTACGGTATCCGGTACTAAGTCAGTTAGCACAGAGCAAAACAGAAAAATTGGGAAGAAGCTTAATCAGATAAACGAAAGCCTGTTCATCAAATTCCCGGACGATATCGCAAACGGCAACACTTATGGAGGCAGAGAACCAAATTTTGCGAAACATATTATCGACAAACCTGCACTGACTCCATTGGAATGAATATTAATCACAAGATAGGAAGTTGTACATGCCTTGCCTACCTGAGGCCATGGGCTAAGCCAGCTTTCTTAACTTACTGCAAATGGAAAAGTAATAAATAATAAGGGATAGTATCTGATCAACTTTAAAAAATCTAAATCATGGAAAAGGAATTACGATTGACATACGCCTGATCATATCGTAGTAGAACCACTAATTGAAAAAAAAAATAATAAATTGCTGATGCCCTAGCCTAGGTTGGCGTATGTACAGTGGTACGTGTAGTAACGTGTGACCTAAATGTCTTGGCACAAAATATTCATCGGATTTTTTTTAATGAAGAAATTTATTTAACACTAACTAGTTATCATAAATTATAACTCAATACATAACCAAGCTATACAATCGAATTACTATGTGGAGTAGCCCATTCTATTGGGCGAGACTGCAGCAAGATTGGAGGCTTATCGTTTTTAGGAACAAAAGGTATGTTGTTGAAGTCAGTTTTGGGTATCTCTTGAGTAATGGCACGATATGGTGGACATTAGCATGATGTTCATGGACAAACTGAAGCAATTTGGAAAGGCAGTTATCAATATAGCTCTGACTATTCAAAGCTTCATTTCTCACTCTTCCCACAAAAGGTCACACTCCTGTTAGAAATTGCGCACCAGACAAGGATTTTATCTGCAAATTTCGCTTTCGTTTGTATCTAACATTGTCAGGGCATTCCTCTAAGTTGTCCGTATGAAATAAGTCGTTTCTCTTACACTTAAGTCTCTTTCGATATTTAAGACCATTCTTCCTCAATTCCAACGATATCGTACTCTTATAAGATCTGTATTGACGAGCCAGTATCCTTGTTGATATTCTTACCTGATGTTTTGCTCTTCTCACCAATCTCTCTGACCTCTGTGCAGTAGATGCACGTGGTCTTCCACTTTTTGGGAGATTCAGACATGCAATTCCCTCCACCATTATTCGATAAATGATTCTGCGTGAAATGTTTTCATTCTAGAATATTCGACAGATTTCAGCTCTGGGTACCAGCCCAAACAACTTGTAGATACTTTTTCTTATTTCTAAATTATACGACATCTTAAAGCGAAAACTTCAAAATAAGTAAATGTCAACTGGCAGTAAAGTAAGTAAACAAACTTTTGTTTCCAAAGGCAGCTTGATGTTTGTGTTTGTTAAAATTAAAGCCAATGCATTTTGTGCCAAAACTTATAGGGCATGCATGAGAAAAAGCAATTTACTATCTGAAATAGTACTGGATTGACTTTAAAAGACTCACGGAAAATGAATCGTGTTTAATATGCATTCTATGAATTTGTAAGTAGTGCCAGAATTAAAGAGAAAGAAACAACTAAGAAGCGACAAACGGAAGCTGTATCATTTCTTAGATATCAATCAAATGAGAGGGAGATCTTCGTGACTTGGGTATCTGCGACTCCAGCCTTGGTCGACACGCCTCCGGAATTTCCTCAGATAGTACCGTGGAAAAGGCACAGAAATAACAATAGAATATGCTGCTAGATTAATTTTAAGGAAGCTTAATCAGCTAAACAGAAGCGTGGTCACCATGCGAAGGAACCATATAATCAGAGCACGAGAGATTGTAATTAAGATTCATCAGAATTAATATAGCTAAGGCAACATTCGTTTGGCAGTTCTGCATATGGTCGTAATAGGGATCAACATTAAAAGAACATTACGTCGGAAGTAGAAACAAATAACGATCGAAAAACTGAGAGGAAGCTGTCCGTGGTTTGCGTACTCTAAGGTGCTAACTTAGGCCAACGTGTCACCGGTAGTACTACATGTAGAAGCGTAGAAGAAGAAATATTCAACTATAGGGAGCGGTGCTGGATTAGCTTTAAGAAACTTAGACAGGAAAAGGAATCACGGTTAACATGCGATGATATCGCAAGTAGTACCACTAACAAATGGAAAGACACAAGTTAGAATCGGTAAACGTGAAGTATATCAATTATAAGTCATTTATCAGGGAGCTGTGCGTGACTTATCACCCTACGAAGGAACCAAAAAACGTGAACTGGATATTGTGGGAGCTGTGATTGACTGGCGTCCCTTCGGCCCTGATGTACATTGACACGCGTCTAGTACTGCAGTGGAAAAACAAAGAAATAAAAATACAGTATAGCGCTACAAGGATCATAAGGAAACTTAGTCAGAGGAAAAAGGGCATTGTCGCAACACACACGATGACATCGGAAGTAGTGCCACTAATAAAAGGAAGAAAACAAATTACGATCGAAAAACGTGAACCGGATCCATTGTAATGAAGTTCAGTCAAAAGAGAGGAAGTTGTGCGTGACTTGCGTACCTGCGGCCCTAACCTTGGTCGATACCCATCCGGAGCTTCCTAGGTGGTACCGTGCCAAGGAACCAAATAATCAAAACACGAGAGATGGATCCATTGTAATTCAGATTAATCAGAATTAATATAGCTAACGCAATATTTGTATGGCAGTACTGCAGATGGTATCAACAGGAATCGACGTTAAAAGAACATTACATACACCCGATCATGTCGGAAGTAGAAACAAATAACGATCGAAAAACTGAGAGGAAGCTATCCGTGGTTTACGTACCCTAAGGTGCTAACTCAGGCCAACGTAAGTCCGGTACGGTTATTCCCCTAACAAGTAATTCTCGATAAAGCTTTTTCCCGGTTATTCCCCTAACAAGTAATTCTCGACAAAGCTTTTTCCTTCACTGGTTATTCTGTTGTAACGTAGAAAGCAGAAATAACTAGCTACGGGAAGTGGTGCTGGATTACCTTTAAGAAAATTGATAATATCGCAAGTAGTACCACTAACAAATGGAAAGGTACAAGCTAGAATCGGCAAACGTAAGGTGGATCAATTACAGTGAATTATCAGGGAGCTGTGCGTGACCTATGTACCTAAGACCTAAACCTTGGTCGACAGGTATCCGGACATTTTTCATGTAGTACCATGGTAAAACATAGAGATACCGATATATTGTGTTACTAGGTCAATTTTAAAGAAGCTTTAATCAGCGAAATAGAAACGTGATCACCCTACGAAGGAACCATATAATTAAAAAACGTGAACTGGATATTGCGGGGACTGTGATTGGCTGACGTCTCTAATCTTCATTGACTTGCGCCTAATACTACAGTGGAAAAACAAAGAAATAAAAATACTGTATAGCGTTACATGGATCTTAAGGAAACTTAATCAGAGGAAAAAGGGCATTGTCGCAACACACACGATGACATCGGAAGTAGTGCCACTAATAAAGGGAAAGAAACAAATTACGATCGAAAAACGTGAACTGGATCAGTTGTAATGAAGCTCAATCAAAAGAGAGGAAGTTATGCGTGACTTGCGTACCTGCGGCCCTAACCTAGGCCGACACGCGTCCGGTAGTGCCGGCGCAGGTAGTACCCGCACCGTTGGCTCTTCCACGGAGTGTGCGAGCGCCGTGAAGAGGTGGCCTGGTTTCACCGCGATCGTACCTCGCGAGGTGCTTCAGTCTTTCCTCGTGCTTGACGCGGCGCGATTCTAAGTACCGAAGTACCGCTAACCGAGAAAGTAGCGGCTGCAGTGCGACAGGTGCAGTGAGAATATAGTACGATGGACGAACGGTATCGAGGGTGGTGTTTGGACACCCGTAGGGTAGTACTGGTGGTGCTTTTGGGGATGGTTCTTATGACAACTGGGGGGGCTGGAGGTAAAAAATTAATTTAATCTCTTGTTATTTCCCTAAAAAGTTATTCTTAAAATAATATTTTAGCCAGTCGCAGTTTTTTGGCAATGGAGGACTTTTATAGTAATAGGCACGAAAGCTCCAAAACTGGAGTGTAAGGATTTTCACGTTTTCTGGAAGCTTTGGGATGACACCAGCTAGTTCACAAAACTCTTAAATACTGGCTGTGTCCAAAATTCATCACTATGCTCAAAAGTAAAGTTTCGTAGGTTTTATAATCCTTCGACTACGCCAAGACCGATTTAAGTCATCTTTAAAGCCTTTCGAAGGTGAATTTAATAACTTGTGTGAAGTTTTAGTTTATAAAACGATCGGTTATTGAATAGTTATGTTTCCAAGTCCAAATATTATCAGTAATTCTGAAGACATACAATCAAGACTGAGAACGGTCTGTTTTGTTTTTTTTTGGTCTTTGCCTCTCAAACTGTATCAAAACCAGGGCGACACGCAGTCTGGCGGTCATGGTTGACATGGATTTTAATGAATGATACAAACATCCCAAAGCAGCCAAACACGTATTTCACTTAAATTTCGACAATTTTTGCGCTGAGTATACTTTTTCCGCATATGCATGAAACAAAAGTAACCAAAATAAGACGTCAAGACCTGGCAGGAATGGCTAGAAATGAAATAGCGATAATTTAATGGCCAAGAAGTGACAATTGCATGAAAAGTGTGGCATAAATATATTTCCTTATCTTCCTTACTGAAATGTGCATTTAAATACTACTTTAAATATAGCTAGCTGATCAATGAAATAAAGTCCGTTGGCAATACATTCCTAAAAGGAATCGAACAGGAAAAACGTTAATGCTCTTGACTCCGAGGCATACTTGTCGATGCCACCGCTATCACCGTTACACCATTTGTTAAGATTTAGATACCTGTTTCTGTTATACAAATAGCTAAACTGTATTGTATACAACACGTTACTATGAACATATCACATGCACACGCTATGCAAATGCTAACTCTGAATGGATGCTACCTCTTAAATGGTGATTTAGTAAATCGGAAGATGGAAGGTTGAATTGCGAATCGAATCGAACAACCAATGTTGCCATTTATACTCCATATAATGCTTCAGCCATGTATTACATACTATATTTATACAGCACCGGCCAAAATAAGAGCGTAGACTTCGAAGATTTTTGAAGGGTGGTATAAGAAAAGATGGGCTAAAATGTAACCAATGAAAATATATATCTACTGTTGCAAAAATAATGAAATAATCTAATTTTCCCTTAAGATTCTAATGAAGTTTTGAATATGAAACGTCTGTCTTGATCTTATTATTTATAATATAGGTAGAATGTATTTTGAAGCATTATTTTGGGCCCCAAATCATTACTAAAAATAAACACAATAACTTTTCGGTTTATTTTTAGTGTGTGACTTTGAATAAAAGTTTGTCAACTGGATCTTGCATGGCCTATTAAAAACGTGTCATAGATGATGATCATTTCTCTATCTGGAAACATCAATGTGTATTTTTGTTTGTACAATTCAAAGAGTTAAAGCTTCATTTTGTATTATTCCTACAAGCTTTTATTTAACTTAACTGTTTGTTAGTGTAAAATAAATCTTTAACCACTTTATGAGAGAAATGAAATAAGCACGACGTCATTCTGAATCCAATATGGCGACCGCCCCAAGACCCTGTTCATAATTACTATAGTCACCCCTATGATTTAGGTATCAAATTAAATATATTTATGAGAGAACCATAAAAAGCAAAGTGACGTCAATCGAAAGGGGAACATAATGAGCAAAGTGACGTCATTCTAAATCCAATATGGCGGCCGTCGCTAAATGGCGATTTATAACTTAAATGGTTACCCCTGTGATATGGATAACAAATACACAATAAGCAAATAATGTCATGCTAAATTCCATATAGCGATCGCCACAAAATATCGATTTAACGCTTTATGATTTATATCTATCAACATTTGAAAATTATACAAGAATTATCAAACTAGTTATTTTATAAATATAAATACTAGAAAGCAAAAATAAATAAAACAAAAAATACATCTTTAAAAACAATATTTTATTTAGTTGTTAATAAAACCCACTGAAAATTTAAAAATCACTTCTTCGGAATGGAAATATTTGAATAATAATGGTACTTCTTCATCTACATTTTCAAGTAAAAGCTTTTGTTTGAAAACTTCAAATGGAGGAGCTTTATTATCGTTTCAAATATTTCCGATCGGAAAAAAGATTTTTAAAATCTAAGTTTATTCATCTATCAACTAAATAAAAGCTTGTTTTTGAAAGTGTACTTATTTATTTCAGATCGTTCACATATATGGTAGACTGGATGAATATAAAATCTCCAGTGTCCTGTAGTCTCTCAAGGGTCTTATGTGCGCTAATCTTCAGTATCGTCTCGATTTGTTTGATCTTATTTATGCGACTGAAACATTTTAATGTCGTTTCACGTACCTCACTCAGTTTTTGCCATTTTATTATACGTACTCAGTGAAAAGCTCAAGTTTAAGAATTTCTAAGCTTCTATGTTATTTGGCAACAGCTCTACGCCATTATCGTTCAATTCAAATGTTGGTCGCTACAGTAGGTTATTCAATGCCTTTCAACTTAGTTATTGATATAAAGGCAGTTTGAAATTTAAGGAAGGGCCAAGTATTTACATACAAAACGATCGATATGTAGTTTCTTTGATCTTCAATATTATCAAAATTCCTCACGCTTTTCTAGGTATTGGCAAAATGTATCATTGACTGAAAAGTATTTCAGGCCCCGCGATGCTTTATTCTTATTACTTTATTTTCCAAGCTTTTCGAGTTCCGTGTTGTTTACTTAACTCACAACTGCTCTTTTACTTCCTCTAAAGCAGGTACCTTACGCAAGTGAAAATTTTCTCATGTTACACAAAAAAGCGTGTACGCCTATTTACTGAATTTTTTCTACAAAGCTTCGCTAAGCACCTAATTTTAGAACGACACACGCTTGTTTCTTGCGCACTGATATAACATATTTTCTTGTTGTTATTCGATGTTGTAATTGATCTATAGGAATTTCGAGAGCGTGTTTAGATTGGAACTTTCTTCTATCAGTTTTGACAGCCTAATTGTTTTTATAGGAAATACTATTTATTTTCTATTTGGACCCTGATATGCTACTTAATACAAACACACTAGTTGTGCTCTTACTGTTATTCGCTGGCGGTTTCAGGTTTTTCTCGGTGTTTCTTTTTGTACTGATAATAATGGAAGATATATTAGGTTTGGTAAAGCTCACAATACTGTACGGTATGTTGCAACAGAAGTTTCGGTAATTGCTATTTAGTATGTCCTTTGTTTGATGATGTTAAATAATAATAGTTCACCGTTGTAAAATGTCAAATCTTTAAGCGGATTTTAGCAATGCGAACGCAGTAGGAAATTGCCAGTGCCCGTTTGGTTTAAATGGTCGAATTTTCAGAACGATGACATTGCAGTGTTGTCTGCACTTGGAGATTCAGATGGGAGATCAGACGCCAAGCACCTAAAAATCTGCGAATGGGCTTGCTCGCTAGATTTCTCAGAGATAAATTTAGTGTTTCTTTACCTACAAAAATACAGTATTCTTTTCTCATTTCTCAGTTACCTGATGCCACTATTATTTTTGGATTAGTTTCAGCTACTGAGATGTCTGACAGTGCAGCGACGCTTTTTGGTACAATAGGTGGCATGCGTTTTCAAATGGTTATTTTTGATCAGTTACCGATCTGTCCACCCTAACACTTTTCCACCGCACATTCTAGCCGGCCATGGACTAGGTTTCGTAGTCTATTTGCGCCCCGGCATAACAAAGATGCAGCGCGGCAAAGCGGCAGCCGCCGAAGCGTTGCAATAGCTATTAATCATTCGTCCATAAAACTACGAACAAGTGCAAGATTCGACAGGATAGAACTCAGGGTCGGGGTGTCGCCGGCACGCCGACGCCGGCAGTTTATATTCGGTGCATACATAGCGTGTATTTATACGTTATCATGTCGTCTACGGATACAGCAGATGAAACCGAGAATATGTCTCGTGCAAAAGAAATGGTCCTTAACGTTTATAAGAGCGAAATGTTAGAGCATATTGAAATGAAAATTCAATCTCAAAGAACTTCACTTTGAGTAGGTATAGAAAACGGGGCAGATATAGTATTTTGATGACAGACAAGAGATTATTTTATGGTGAAGAAATTATATAAAATCAATAAAGAAATACCGAAATTACTTGGATGAAACCTGGATAAATACAGGGCATACAAAACCTAAAGTATGGGCTTACTCTACAATTAAATCAGCAAGCCTTCTTAGATGGCCTAAAGAATCCGTCAGGCACGTGTATCTAACCAATTTGTCATTTGTGTTGTAAAAATGTTGTTAAGTAGACTGGATCTATACTAAGTGACATATACATACGAACACCCAGTTTAAATGGTATTATTTTAATAAAAGTTGGTGAATGTATTTATCTTACTGTAAATAACAAGTGAAAAAATTTTCAGCCTTATCAGTTGGACATTCCGGTTTTTATACTGCTTTTTTTTAATTCACTAACGCTCTAAAAATGAATATTTCAGCCGCAGTAAAGAATCAACGTTGGCGGATTTTGGTTCTTGACATCCTTTACGATCGGTTACGATGCCTAGAGTATGGAGACCTGTACGATTTCTTCAACTTAGTGAGTTTGATAGGGGCCGTATAGTGGGACTTCGGGAAGCTGGACTTTCTTTTCAGGCAATTGCAGTTAGAGTGCAAAGAAGTGTAGACACTGTGGTTAGGTGTTGTCAGGCATGGCTTCGAGAAGGCCGTACGCAAAGAGCAAGGGGCACTGGACGCCGCCGTAGAACAACAGACCGTGAAGATCGCCGCCTAAGATTATTGGCCTTAAGGGACCGCTTCTCCACTACCAGGGCCATTGCAAATGAATGGTTTGCAGAACACGGAAGACCTGTTCGCATGCGAAGTGTTTACCGACGAATGAGAAGTTTTGGCTTGTTTTCATACCGGCCACACTGGGTCCTCCCTTTAACTCGAGAACACCGACGTAATCGCCTTGACTGGTGCAGACAACGGTCACTCTGGGATCAGGAATGGAACAGTAGGTATTGTCTTTAGTGACGAGTCTCGATTTTGTTTAGGCATGCACGATGGTCGTGCCAGGGTTAGAAGGCGACGTGGTGAAAGGAGGAATCCACAGTTTTTTGTTGAAAGACATGTTCATCACACTGTTGGAGTTATGGTTTGGGGTGCTATAGCTTATGGTTCCAGGTCACCTTTAATCTTCATCAGAGGTAACACGAACGCGCAGCGTTATATCCACGAAGTTCTAGAACCCCATCTTTTACCCTATCTTGACACCCTGGCAGATCCAACTTTCCAACAAGATAATGCCCGACCACATGTTGCAAGAGTCACAATAGACTTCTTTCAACATAATGATGTCACATTGTTACCATGGCCACCAAGATCTCCCGACTTATCCCCAATTGAGCAGGTGTGGGATATGATGGGTAGGAGATTGCTCAATTTGCAACGTCCTCCTCAGACTAGTAGCACTTCGAGAGGAGTTGGTGGTTGCCTGGAATGAGATACCACAGGAGGACATTGACCACCTGATCAGAAGCATGCCTAGGCGCGTTGGAGAATGCGTAGTACATCAGGGTGCATCCACACATTATTAAAGGTCAAAGGGTTTTAAAGCAGTGCAATCATTTTGAAATTTTTATCATTTACTTATTATGCTTCATTAAGTACTTATACAAAATTTTGTTAAAATAAAACCATTTAAACTGGGTGTTCGGATTTATATGTCACTTAGTATATAAGCCCATGCTGAAAACTTAGCTACACTAAACTTAGCTATATCTGGTACCTTGTATCATTATGAGTTTTCTTGAATACTATATGAAATAATTATTTCCAGGAAAAGGAAAACGATTTGTTATTTCACATTGTCATTGGAGATAGCTTTGTGCCCACTGCCCTATGGGCATTTGAGTCAAAGAAAACGACCGACTACCATGAATAAATGGACGGGAGTTTATTTGAACGATGATTTGAAGAAACGCTCCCAAAGCTGAATTTAACGCCGGGAATCTCATTGCGATTCGACTAAAAGTTCTGAAGATGAGGAGCTTAGACGGCGCTAACACAGTGAACTAATAGGGCGACAATTCTGCAGAAATATCGAATCAAAGTTGAGATCAAGATAACCTAGGTTACCTTCCATGCCTTAGGGGAGTACCTACAATAGTGTGTAATAAAGTTAATTTAATTCAATCGAATAACTAACTTAAAGTTGAGGTTTACAAACCTCAGTGGTGTTGTCAGAAAGGCTCTGCCTTTAAATCCTATTACTAACTTGAGCGATAACGAACATGTTAAGCTTATCCTGTAGTTATCTGGTTGATCGAATTATATGTTCTGCTGGCTGCCAACTGACACCATTTTTTACTCAACATGTTTGGTTTCATATGACATGATGGCAAACTTGCGGCGCTTGGGTCGAGGAGTTTCAACCCTCTCCTTTTCCTCGTTCAAGATATACGAACCCCTTCCCACTTCAGTTGGCCCAACTATTGAAATCTTAGTTTTTTTTCTTATCAAACACGAATAATAAAAATGTAGCAGGGTGTTATAGGTTTAAAATATTAACAATGAATATTTGGATAATACCTGTATATAGGAGAAAGCACCAACTTTATCACTTCCTAATCAAATTTGTAGCTCAAAAATAACACATGTTGCAATAACAGCATATCAACCTATTTTAATTTCAATGCAAAATAAGTCTATAACGCATAGGTGGCTGTGAAAAATAAAAGCCATGACAATTGTTTTTATTAATCACAGCTGTCAGAATACGTTTAAAATAGTTTTGGGTAGTTCAGGTTTTCAAAATGGGTAGAGGAAAGGTTATTAGTGAGAAAATTCGGTTACTGATAATTGATTTTGTTAATTCTGGGAAATCAGACTCAGAAATTGCAACTTTGTTAGACTTATCGCGGTACAATGAATGATATGTGAAAAAAGTAATATCACAAATGCCGACCGAAAAGCATTAAGAAGAATAATCGTGAAAAACAGGCGTGCCAATTATTTACAATTAAGTACTCTGTGGAGTGACGCTGTTGGTAGGAGAATTTCGAGGTCCACAACTCATAGAGAGGCCCACAAACTGGGATTTAGCACTTGCCAGGTAAGTTTTCTTATAAAAAAAGTGAAGTAAAAACCCTAAAGTTGCACAACTTGTGTATAGGCCAAAGAAAACCCACTATTAACTCCACTGCAAAAGAAAAATCGGCTTAGATGGGCTAAAGAACATAAACAATGGACACCTCAACAATGGTGTGCAATACAATGGAGTGATGAGGCCCGATTCGAAGTTTGTGTTGGTGACAGTCGCAGTAGAGTTATTCGCAAAAAAAAGAAGCATTCCATGTTGACTGTCTGAAGAGAAAAGTGAAATTTCCAGCATCCATTATGGTCTGGGGCAGTATGTCATCAAAAGGAGTAGGAAAACTTCATTTGATTGATGGAAATGTGGATACAAACAAATATTTGGCAATTTTAGAAGAATCGCTTTTACCAGTGATGGAAGAATGTTTGACATCCGGCCAAGATTTTGTGTTTCAGCAAGATGGTGCAGCGTGCCATACCTCAAAAAAGGCTATAAAATGGATGGAAGACAATAATGTACCACTGCAGTCCAGATCTGTCACCTATTGAAACTTTGTGGCACGAGATAAAAAAGGTTCTACGACAACATCCTGCTCGTAAAATCACCGAACTGAGACAAAAGCTTCAAGAAATATGGGATTGTTTTACACCAAATTTTTGCCAAAACTTGGTTAACACTATGCCCCAAAGAGTATCAGCCATAATAAAAAATAAAGGTGATGTTACTCAATGGTAATCTTTCAATTGTTGCTTTGTTAATTTCGCGCATTTATTCGCACATTGTTTATTTGTTCAGATGTTCTATTAGTTATAGGTCTAAAGACGGGTTTACACGGGTCAAGTAATCGGTCTTCGCACTTGCGTGGTTGCATTCTACTTTACTTGATTCACCACATCATCCAGAAAGAGCATTTACACGTATTCCAGTAGATGAGCAAGTCGACAGGTAAAACATGGTGGAAAGTCGTATTGTCATACGAAATTGCGTTATTAATCTCACAAATATTCTCCTGGAAGAAGTGGAAGAAATTCTTGAGGAAGAAAGAAATCCTAAAAAAAGGATATGGTGTTGAGAATGGCTTACACGTAGAGAAAGTTAAGGGGCTTCCACCAATTTAATAAGGGAGCTGAGGTTTGAAGATCCTAAAGAATACAGAATGATGCTCAGAATGACTGCTGAAAAATTTGACTATTTGTTAGGCTTAATAACTCCATTAATTCAACGAGAGAACACTATTATGAGAGACGCTATCAAACCAGAAACAATGTTGGAAGTAACCTTAAATTACCTAGCAACTGGTAATAATTATAGAACCCTTTCTCATTTCTTCCGAGTTTCTAAATCAGCGATATCTATCATGATTCCCATTGTTTGTCAAGCTGTGTACGACTGCTTAAAGGATTTTGTAAAGGTATGTGAATAGATAATAATAGAACATTTTTAAATTTTTATTTTTTTAAATTTTCATTTAGGCTTCTTAATAAAAAACAAACAAATCCAATTGTAACATTTTAGTTTGTCAAGTTCCATGCTTGCGAGATAATATCTGCGATAGCAGCATCATCATTTGCAACTGTGTCCTCGTTCATAATCGGATGATCAGTGCTGTATGCAGGAGTAGTTGCAGGAGGTGAATCCCTAGAAAGGGTTGGTGATTGAATTGCAGTTAATGTGGAAGCCTCAGAAGCAGAACTGCTCTTATTTAACGCATTCAATCGATATTTTTGTATCACTCTTTGAAGTGCACCTTGCGCCATGATTGAATCAGCAGGGGGCAGTTTATCTAAACTGGCTGCAATAAACTTGCCAAAAGCTTCATTGTCACTGATGGATTGAGAAGTTATTAATGTTTCCTGGGCTTTTCGGACCTCTGCAACAGCTTCAGTTAAGGCTTGTAGCCGTGGTTTTTTATTTTTTGATCCTGCTTCTACTCGAGAACCTTTCTTACCGGTCGATTCTACTCGGGAGCATGTTTTGCTGGTCGAAGGTCTTGTAGGAGTTTGCAAGAGAGTTGGAGATGGTTCTTCAATGACTTGTTCCTCTAGCAGACCTTGTTCATTTTCGCTAGGTGGAGCGATTTCTGTCTCCTGAAATGAATGAAATACTAATTTAATACTTCTCATTTGCTCAATGATTAATTAATCATACAAATTATATGGTATATGGTATATGGTAATTAAATGGTTTTGGAATCTTAGTAAGTAGATTTCGTGTTTTTGAAACAAAAGTAAAGATAAAAGTGTCCTCTGTGAATAAACTAGTTAGTGCTGCCATTGCAATTCACAACTGGCTACGAAAAACGTCACCAGATCAATACTTCAATAATGCACAATTGGTTGATTGTGAAAACCAACACATTGGCGAAATAATACCTGGACAGTGGAGACAAGCGATACGAGAACTGAGAAACATACAGGGGGGAACTGAGAGGAGGGCGTCGGAGATGGCAAAACACATGCGAAACAAAATGAGGGATTATTTCATTTCGGAAGAAGGAGCAGTGCCTTGGCAACGCAATTTTATAAATTAATTACCAGTTATTAAAGAAAAAATATACACTTTTGACTTACTATGCTTTCCGTTTCATTTTCAGCTGTGGAGCTATCCATTATTTCTTCCATTTGTCGGAACCACTTGACAGTTGGAACGTATATATCATCCGGTTTACCTCCTGATTTCTTAGACTTTTTAACTTTCAGCGCTTCCTGATTATAAGTTGTTCTCATTATCTTTATTTTTTGCTTTAATTCTGTCACTCCAAAACCTTCCTTTCCCATCCTGTTCACGATGTCCTCTTCTGCTGCTTTTCGCATGTTTTTATTGCGATAATTTACACTACTCTTCTTCCATAAACACTCTTTTTCACTATAGAGTTCAACGAAACGCATGGTTTCTTCTTCTGACCACTTCATCTTGTACAAATTAAACCTCAATTCACAATTCGTAGTATACCAAAATCACGAAAATTATTTGGTTATCTGTGATCAAAATGTATAGGAAATCTGAAAAACCCCAGACAGTACAAATCCACATTCCATGCGCAGGAACTTGTTTACTTAGTTGCTTTGTCTGTTTACATTGGTAAAGTAGACGGTCAAGTTGGCGATCCAATGATAAAGTAGAAGTGGGGGTAGCAGTCAAGTAAAGTTACTTGTTCACCGTGCAGAACCACTTGACTTGCCTCGTCACTTGACGCAAGTCGCTACTTTACTTGACCGAAATTGTTCATACAATGCAAGTAGAAAAAAATACTTGACTTTACTGCTCAACTTGACCGTTTACTTGACCCGTGTAAACCCGTCTTAAGTGATTTCAAATATGTATTTTTTACGACTAGAGTGTATCAAAAACGTTTTTGAGAAAATAAATTGTTTTAGAAGTAAATAGTTTCGTCATGTTTAGTTTATAAAGGCATATTTTGGTACAAATCTTGAAATGGGCCAACTGAAGTGGGAAGGGGCTCGTATAGGTAGATATCTTGGTCATTTCGTAGGATTGCTCATTTGATGAAATTCACAACTAAGTTTAACTGTATTGTTAAGTCGTCAACATTACACGATATGGCCATCAACGATCGACCGTTCATTTGCCTTTAAACCGTTTCTGCTTCTGCTCTTTGAGTTCACCGGCGATCTTGTTGGTCTCGATAAGTGTCCTATCCTTACTGCTGCGGTACTGCTGCATCTGACGCGTCCTGTGGTCTGGTATGGAGCAAAGGCGACGTTGCCAGATGGACGGTACCACCGGCACCGGTAATTGTATAGGCCTATTTGACTGACTTGATCCATTTTATTTCTCTGTTCATGTTCTGGACTTAATCCTTTATGAACTGATGACGGTGTTTCGTGGGAAGTACATAGTGAACCATTTGACGTTTATTTGTTAGCTGCCTGAAACTTAGCGTAAATTAGGAGAAATTTCCGACATTATATTATGTTTTAAATAAGTTTCATCAGTTACAAAACTTCTTTCTAATTTTCTCTCACGACCGTCGCGACTTTCCATTGTCATTTTCACTAAGAAGTAGAAGAAGATCGCCGTCGTAAACAAAGGCTCGATGACACAGCAGCATCACGACAAGTAATAAAAATCTCAATTTGTCGGCTGCTGAGGCAAAAAAGTGTATACCGTTACTTACGTGAAAGATCTGTGTCAGTATGGAGCATACAGAGCGAGAATGTTTCGTCAACGTTCACTTTTATTTCATTAATTGCTGGATATTTTAATAAGAAGATCACACGATACTTGGATTATTTGCAGTACTGGTCCATGTAAAACACGTGTTTAAGGATTTTGCAATAAAGAATCTTTTTAATAATTGCGTTACCGAGAGACATTCATACGGAGAAACTTTTGAGAAGACCTTAAGTATTCTGTTATAGGAGTATGTTAAAGAATATAGAAGTGAGGAAACTATCTCAATTGATTCTATATCTATGCGTTTTCAAAATAGTTATTTTCTATTTGGCCCCTGATATTCTACTTAATACAAATACACAAGTTGTGCTCTTACTGTTATTCGCTGGTGGTTCCACGTTTTTCTCGGTATTTCTTTTTTTGTTAGTAATAAGGAAGATATATTAGGTATTGTAAAGCTCACAATACTTTACGGTATGTTGCAACACAAGTTTCAGAGATTACTGTTTAGTATGTCCTTTGTTCGATGTTTTATGATATTAAATAATGATAGTTCACCGTTGTACAATGTCAAATCTTTAAGTAGGCAATGCGAACGGAGTAGGAGATTGTCAGTGTCCGTTTGGTTTAAATGGTCGAATTTTTACAGAACGATGGCATTGCAGTGTTGTCTGTGCTTGGAGATTCAGATGGGAGATGAGACGCAAAACCCCGCTAGATCTCTCAGAAATACATTTGATGTTTCTTTACCAGCATAGAAAAAATTGGATCTATAACTAACCGTTTCCAAAAAAGTGATAAATAATTCTGTCAGATTGCAGCTGTCTTGTATATAGATGACAAAAGCGGGACGGTGGAGATTATATACTTTACCCGGACTCTCGGGAAAAAACAGACTGGAACACAACTTCAGAGCTATCATTACCTTTAGCAAATGGTAGTTTCGCAATAGATTAATGCTAGCTGATACAAAAAATGAAGAATTCTCAGTTAGCTATTCATTTGATTTCCACGGGTTAAGACACATTCGGGTCCCAAATGATTTATCACTTAATCTGGTGCCAGGTTGCAACTCTAGAAAGCTCCCTTTTCTTGTTGTAGGTATCCATAACAAATCTCTTGCCATTAAAACTAAATTTATGAATATATTTCCATACATTTTCCACCACTCCTGATTATTTGCATTAAAATACAAAATACGTTTCATCTGTTGTACAAATAAATATCACTGGAGGCCTTTAGTAGAATAAAAATTTGCCATTAAGTATCGAGTAGTTTGAAAATGCTTGATCTCAAGTCAAGCAGAACAAAAAAAATCGAGTCAAGTCAAGCGTTAACGTGTCAAGTAATTTTATTTTCAGGCCAAGTAGTTTCAAAAAATATCAAGCTACTTGACTTGATGAATCCCTGTTTGAGAGTATCGATTGAATTTATATGATTTGTATGATTAGGAAAGCTCATCAAAAATGTTAGATATATAAAAGAGCTGATCATGGAAATGGTAAAAACCTGCACTTTACTTTGAACTTTCTCTTAGATCACAATCTGTCGTTTGGTAAGCAAATAACTAGCGGTGTCCTGTTTGTGTATGTACTTGGCTGCGATACGTAATTCATAGTTTCTATGTAATCAGGTATATTCGCTTTGACCGGGATGTTAACTTTGCCTGGGTTTCCCCTATTACAAATGTCTAGTGGTAAAATGGCTTTGGAGACTCAAGCGGGCCTCCACACCATAAGGGTTGTCTATGATCATTTTTTGGTAATTGAGGCGATAAAGCGGAGCCTTTTGTTCACTTTTTAGGACGCTGTGAGATTTTAGGGTATCATAGGTAGACTACGAACCCCTTCCCACTTCAGTTGGCCCACTTCAAGATTTGTACCAAAATATGCCTTTATAAACTAAACATGACGAAACTAGTTACTTCTAAAACAATTTATTTTCTCAAAAACATTTCGTTATCAGTGAATTGTATATTATCGTGGAGTAAATGTATTTTAATTTCACTGTTTATTCGAGTTTTAACGAACGTATGTATGTTTTCTTTTTAAGCTTTTAACCATTTGTCCTCACTGCTCGATGTTTATTGTGTTTATATATTATGTATTTCTAACAGATTCTCCTACCGCTTTTCTTTTCTTTGTATCAGCTTCAATGATTTTTACCGGCTAGACGAACATTTTTTGTGATAAAAAAAAGTCGCTGTATATGTATATACTTTTACACATTACGATTCTTGCACTGTACCTGTACCTATAATGTGATTTAACCTTTTAAAATGTTTTGTAATTGTAATATCCTTATTTATTTTATAATTATAACTATTTATCTAATAGGACAATAAACTATCTATCTATCTATCTATCTATAATTTTAGATACATTCTAGTCGTAAAAAATACATATTTGAAATCACTTAGACCTATAACTAATAGAACATCTGAACAAATAAACAATGTGCGAATAAATGCGCGAAGTTAACAAAGCAAGAATTGAAAGATTACCATTGGGCAACATCACCTTTATTTTTTATTACGGCTGAAATTCTTTGGGGCAAGTTTTGGCAAAAATTTGGTGTAAAAGAATCCCATATTTCTTGAAGCTTTTGTCTCAGTTCGGTGATTGTACGAGCAGGATGTTGTCGTAGAACCTTTTTCATCTCGTGCCATAAAGCTTCAATAGGTTTCAGATTTGGACTGCTAGAAACCCATTTCAAAAGTGGTACATTATTTTCTTCCATCCATTTTATAGCCTTTTTTGAGGTATGGCACGCTGCACCATCTTGCTGAAACACAAAATCTTAGCCGGATGTCAAACATTCTTCCATCACTGGTAAAAGCGATTCTTCTAAAATTGCCAAATATTTGTTTGTATCCACATTTTCATCAATCAAATGAAGTTTTCCTACTCCATTTGATGGCGTATTGCCCCAGACCATAATGGATGCTGGAAATTTCACTTTTCTCTTCAGACAGTCAACATGGAATGCTTCTTTTTTTTTGCGAATAACGCTACTGCGACTGTCACCAACACAAACTTCGAATCGGGCCTCATCACTCCATTGTATTGCACACCATTGTTGAGGAGTCCATTGTCTATGTTCTTTAGCCCATCTAAGCCGATTTTTCTTTTGCAGTGGAGTTAATAGTGGCTTTTCTTTGGCCTACAAACAAGTTGTGCAACTTTAGGGTTTTTACTTCACTTTTTTTATAAGAAAACTTACCTTGCAAGTGCTAAATCCCAGTTTGTGGGCCTCTCTATGAGTTGTGGACCTCGAAATTCTCCTTCCCACAGCATTAATCCACAAAGCACTTAATTGTAAATAAATAATTGGCACGCCAGCTTTTCACGATTATTCTTCTTAATGCTCTTCGGTCGGCATTTGTGATATTACTTTTTTCACATATCGTGGCTTCATATTAACTGAACCAGTTACGTTATATCTTCTAACAATATTTGTCACACTGTACCGCGATAAGTCTAACAAAGTTGCAATTTCTGAGTTTGATTTCCCAGAATTAAAAAATTTAATTATCAGCAACCGAATTTTCTCACTAATAACCTTTCCTCTACCCATTTTGAAAACCTTAACTACCCAAAACTATTTTAAACGTATTCTGACAGCTGTGATTAATGAAAACAATTGTCATGGCTTTTATTTTTCACAGTCATATATGCGTTATAGACTTTTTTGCATTGAAATGACAATAGGTTGATATGCTGTAATTGCAACATGTGTTATTTTTATGCTGCAAATTTGATTAGGGAGACATAAAGTTGGTGTTTTCTACTATATATTGTCAAAATATTCATTGTTAATATTTTAAACCTATAACACCCCGCTACATTTTTATTATTTGTGTGTGAGATTTCAATAGTTTTGATAACTTAAGTGGGAAGGGGCTCGTATACCTCCTGGAATCTAGTATTTTTTCATATCGAAACAGCCGCGTAAGTAGAAACCTAGCCACCAGGGCACCGCGGCTGCTAAGAAGCGCTTAAAAATATTGTTAATCCGATTCTTGAACTGCCTAAGGTTAGCAGAACTGGAAAAGCCTAATTAGATGTAGATTGTATCACAATCTCGATAGGATGGAAGGCCAAAGTAAGACGGACCTGTCTGGCAGGCACATCGCGCGGCAGCAAAATGGATGAGAGCTTTTAGGACTCAAGCGGTAGAAGAGAGCTAGGGTTCCGAGACTGTCCGTTAGAGAAGAGTCATAGTTCAGACGGACAGCCCTACTCGAGGCTAGATCGCATGTGTGCCTTGTATAGAGATACAGAGGCTATGCAGAGAAAAGTACTTCTTAGCCCTAAACACATAGCCTAGCTTTTCTCAGGAGCTGCCGCTATTGTGTGTCAATCCTCGGTGATCTGGACTCCGACCAGCCGAAATAGACGACTTGTACGGAACAGTATGAGCGCCAGAGCGCTTCTTTTTAGTCAAGGTACAGTAATGTGCTTTGGAAGCATTAAACTGTACCAGATTCTTGCATCTTCAGGTACTCCTAGTGATAACTTCCAGGCCTCTCATCTATTTTTCCAACTCACTGCCAAAGATCGGCTTCTTACTCTGTATTCCTGCATGTAGAGTGCTGTCAGAAGCAAAGCTGTGGATCGGATTGATAGTACAGGAAATGAGGTTGTTGATATGCAACAGGAACAATTTCTGTGCCAAGATCGATCCCTGGGGAACACCCGTTCTGATATTATGGGATGAAGAGGAGAACTCGTCAATTACGATGGATATCATGCCGCCAGAGAGGAAGTCAGTGTTTTGGTAACAGAACGTATAGAAGGTGGCATTGCTTAGGACTGGGACACAACATATTCATCTCAGAATTAATAACTAGTGTCAAAGTTGCGATGTGCTCTGTTTCTGGCTATACCAGTTGATTAGTGTTAGTGTATGGTCAGCCAAAGGTCGTCACGAACCTGCATAATGCGCCGACTGGTGACTGACTGCCGGAAGTGCAACCTAATCAAGGGATTTGGAGCAGAACGGTCGGTGCTTTGAGATTACTGTGCCTTCGTCGTTAGAATAAAATAGACGTGGTAGTAGTGCTCGTCAAGATTTCGGATAAATAGAGCGCATATGATCAGACGATTTGCAGACATCAAGCACGTACACTAGAACATTAGGTACGCTGTAAATGTGGACGTAACTAAAAATTCAAATGCTATACTAAACCATGTCTGCTTCAATTTTTATTTTCCGCGCCACATGCGTATCGCAAAAATGAGGTACATATTATGTTTCTTGGATGTTACATGGCATGAACATCACATTTCCGTTTGTCTGATTGTCAAGGATAAATTGGAAACTACTGCTCGGATTTTGATGAAATACTCACACTAGGTTACTACTATGCCAAAGATAAAACGTCTTTATAGTTTGTCTGTCTTTCAGTCTGTCGTCTATCTGTCTGTATGTCTGCTAATTCTTGACCCCTTAACTTAAGGATTATCGCTCGGGTTTTGATAAAACTTTGACGCAAGCTTACCTACTACTATGCCAAGAACTGAAAGGTTTTATAGTTTTTAAAAATCGATCCAGTGGCGGCGGGGTGAGAGGCAAAAGATGAAAGAAAAGACTATAAAAATAGCTCAAACTTCGTTTTTTTGTCGTTAATTTATTTATTTCAAAATTATTTTTCATTTTTTTGCGTCGATATTTATATTTATATGCTTCAAACTCCAGTAATTCCAAGCACCGATTAGATATACTTCACACATCATAGATTTCCGTATTCGTTAGCCCTTACAGCTTAGTAATAGAGAAATGTGTCCAACATACCAACAGATAATATCCTCCATCGAGATTTGAGCGATGTCTGACTCATGGGTAGCTAGCGAGTGGCGAGGCTGAGTCATAGCAACATTGACAGATGGTTGGTACTGTCGGTAGTGCGGGGCAGAACTTTCTAGACCGCAACACTATCAAATGGGGACTATAGACTAATTGTGTAGATCTGTTTAAGTGACTTGATTAATTCTTTTTTTATTTTATACATGTCCTAGCTAAGTGTTTCTCAGAAAGGCTAACATAATCCTTTATGTACTGATGACAGCGTTGCTTGGAAAGTGCAGAATCAAGCAACGTGATGCCCTTTTTTGTGATCTGTATTCTGTATGGACCGAGGATGTCTATAACATGCTCCTATTACGAGTGATAGTGACAGTGTTATCTGCCACATTTTCAATTTACTTCCATGCGAAGATATCACGGACCTCATTATCATCGGTACTAGATGTCCTGAAGATGACCCGTGAAACTGCTGATTCAAATCATTTAACAATTTTGACGAATGCTTGTTTTAATAATTGTTTGTTTATAAATTGAAAATATTATATCAAAAATGCATCTATACTTTTCCTATTTTACCGTCTCCCAAACTAAATTCTGTCTTAATTAGCATTTATCGTAGGATTCTGATATCGGAAAGATACGATTACTAAGAAAGGTATGGCAAGAAAAACACCTGTATCATTCTTCTGTGTTATACAGGCTGAAGAATTTGCTCAATAGGAACATCTGTTTCTTGTCCTTGATATCAATAGGAAGGCATTCGGAAATAAAATATCTGCACATAGAGAACAGCTGGAATAAGAAAAAATAACCTTAACATACGTGTTCCTCTAACCTCTTTAAGACAAATCATGCATATTTTAATTTAAAATTGAAATTTTTGTGCATATAGCACATATGTATAAGTATATGAGAATAAAACAAATCAAAGATCCTGGTACTGTTTTTGAAATGACGTATTCAAGTCCCGGACTTACATTGTTTTTGCACTGCCTTTAGTAAAAAAGGCATATTGGGAAAAATGGACTTAAGTGGTGTTTAAAATGACGGATTCAATTTCATTATCTCGAATTTCATTTGAAATCTTGATCCATCAAAATAACAATTAGGGCAACGTCACTGTATATGTATATATTAAGTGTAAAAATCTCCTCTCCCTAAGCATTTCCACGGTCAATTTTAATTTAACCGTTTTAACAAAAATACCCGCCAAGATCAACAGCATAAAACAAGAGCCTAAATTAACACAACCCATCAAACTTGACCAGTATCTTAAACCCCATATCATCTGATCCATGAAATTGACCTTCTCTTATTTTTATGTCACGGCCTGCTTTCCAACAACGATCGCAAAATATGCTCAGCCGCTAAATTGTATGCACAATTTTCCTTGTCATTTTTTCAACTGCTTCTTTAAATGGGCTAATAGCTTTCCTAACTATGCGAGGGAATTCGCTACCAACGAGGTCGCATAATCCAAAGGTATTCGTACAAAATCAGAAACAAGGCTGATTTTCTATGTAAAACATACGCAATGACGACGCTTTGGGTAGGTACTCAGTTCAAGCTAAAGGTGGACATACACACACACACACTGTGAGAGAAAGATACCTTTTTATTCTCTATACGGGAGCAAGTTATAATATTCCAATGATCCTGTCCTACGGGAGTGACATATTCGCCACGTGTGGAGGAAAGGTATGCAATAAGAAATGGCGTTGTAGTCCAATTGTTTTCGCATCTGCTTGAAAAAATATACCTAATCTTACTCTCTTTTAACGAATTTGCACGGTGCTAGTCAGAAATCGTTCAAGAAATTTTTAAGCAATTTCCAAACAATGTTTTTTGTTTCCTACAAAGTTTTTTTTTCGTTTTTTGGTCATTCTGCGTACAAGTGCAAACCAACAGTAGGTTTATAGCAGCATGATAGTCTCAACTGGCATCACTATGTTTCTGCTTTTCTTGTTATATTCATCATTTTTTTAACAGCTGATCTAAGGGATGTTTGTTAGCCCTTGGGATGTGTCTCATTCGATAGCCCTGAAGAAGGCAAAAAATAAATGCCGAAACGTTGTCTCGAGTATATTAATTAAATTGTATCTACATCACCGCATCTCAAACTATACAAAATAAATCCATCATATTTCTGTAACATCTGAAGGTTATCCTGTGATTTTCGTGTCGATAGTCCCTTATTATTGTCTGACTAATGAAACCACCAAAATAACAGATTTTTTTTGAATAATTCATGTACCAGAGGATTGCCTAGATGACGAAACGTTGTTCGAATTAAATAAAATGAATCTACGGTCCCAGTAATTTTATATGTTATACTAACAGGAATTTAATAAGAAACAGAATTTTTCTTGGTTAGTTGGGTATTTCATTCATATAAATAGCATACACCTAAGATGGGAGTTGATACGACTTTTTCTCACACATACTAGGAAACTGACCATTTTTAAACAAGTTGCGAGTAGCTATATCTTCTGTGTTCTGTGTAATCCGATACCACCGTTAATCGATGCTGTTTTTTTCTAGAGGCTTGCCAATATCGCCGATAGACTTCTCCATTGATGGTCAATTGTATTTCAATAGCGTCAATTAACACAATGAAAGACTTTTTACTCAACTACAGTGGAAATGCAATCAGTAGATAGCACATTCGTGTATCTTATAATAATCGTAAGCTGGAATTTCGCGCAATTAGCCGACATTAGTGGTACACAGTGGCTGTGTTTTATTATGCTATGAAATATAGATATAGATATAGATTATAGAACGAGAGCGACTTAAGACGTCTTTGTCTCCTTTTATATATATTATAAATATTATATCGATTGGTGGCTTCAAATATTTCATAGGAGTACCTGAATACAAAACTTATTCCGTGGCAATATTTGCCGTCTGTCAGAGCTAGAGTTTCAAGTTTCCAGACCTTTTTTATTTCTCGAGGCATGAGGATTTTCGTGTTTCTAGAGTATTTTGAGATTTTTTAAAATCTTCAATAAAATACATTATTTTCAAATGTTTGTTTTATTTCAAATCAGACTGATAGATAAGATCAATTAAATCAAATTTTAAATTTTTAGTCACCATAAATAATTGCACTTTTCAATTAACAAATCAATAACAGGCAATTGAGTTATATAAATACACTCGGCTGATCTAAATAACAAGTAAAGAGTAATGTAATGCTTAACTTCTTTATAATTAGTGGGTCCTTACCAGTTACCAAATGTTTAACGAGCTTCAATTAAGTAAAAAATAATTAGTAAAATTGAATCAGCAAATTACTAGTGCTTACTTAGGTAACTATAAAACCTTGTTTATGATAGCAAATATGCTGCTACTAACTACTCTTTCCAGTAAACAAATCGGAATTAACTTTCAATTCCATTTTTTGGGCATAGTATGCTAAATATAACTAAATCAGTGACCCATAAAATAAAATCAACAGAGAAATATCATTTTAATTTAACGCTTCTTCCATATAAAATAGGCTTATAGGAAAACAAGATCATGATCAGCATCACATGATGGACGCTTGCTTAATTTCTGACAGTGTTCAGACTCGGCACATGTTCCGTGCGTATTTTTTTATATAGTTTTTGAGACGTTACATTTTTTTCTCATCTCGACTAAATGCTTGTTCGTACAGTGGTCGGTGACTGTGTCTGGGATCCGGCCGTGTGAATTCCGTTTATATTATATAGCAGAGTGAACGGAATTTGTGTGGCTGGCACGATTATCACGTATCTTCAAAAGTGACATTATTTTTTTGACATTATCCTGTTTTTTTTACATTACGTAGGTTTTTCTGCAAGATATTAACTTAGCACGTAGTTGCACGTGTTGCCTAAGCGTCATGAGGCTTGTTATCAATCTTTGGCGCTGATGTGATGTAAAATCTGCTTCTGAGATGGCATTACTGGACGTCTAAGCTGTAAGTTGTATGTGTTGAAGATAATTACATTGGGTTCTTGCCTCAAATACACTTAATTGAGACTCAAAGCTAGAAATTAGTTGCGCATCCACTTTTTTTTATCCATTCTGGAAATTACAAATTTGCTGAATTTCAAAAATGAGAGAGATAAGAAATAATTATATTCACTGTACACTGTCGAATTACAAGCCACATACATGCTAACAGTAATTACACACAACGCGAGCGGGGTGATGATTTCCCGTAATTCTCCTCAGTTTTTCGTAATTTATAACTCTGAACATAACCTCTCTTCAGAAAGCACAACATACCCGACGGGCACAGCCAATAGATATACTTCATTGGCAACATATTCAGTAATGATGTTCTCACACAGCTAATATCACTGTCTTTATACACATGCAGACCAATACACATAATCATCCAGATGCGACCTTGCTATTCAACCAACTTTCTTCTCAGAGATAAAAACTACAGACAAGTATCATTTGGCCTCACAAAACATATGCAACCAATAATGCGTTTGGTTTAGTTGATTGATTCCTCCTTAGATGGACGTTCACAACGATCCTAGTGAGCAAAGGTGGAATGACTGCTTGCGTCCTAAAAACTACCTAGTCTGCAAGTTGACATCTTATAGGTTTTTTTGACGTTTTATATGTTTTTTACATGATACCCATGCGGATCAGGTCGGCGACTGCAGTACGAACAGAACTTGACAAATTTCTCGAGCAGAAACCCTTGTGAAAAAAGAACGAATTCTTAAAAATAGTTAAGGCCTCGTTGGCCTGTTAGTCTGTCAGATTTGGTTTTACAGATATCAGACAACCTCAAGGGAATAAACAGAAAAAAGAAAACGAGTGAATCAGTTGAAGTGAAGTGGATAAATCTCAAGCATTACTGCTTAGACTACTCGCATAATTTTGTTTTTTCAAAAATTATTTTGATCGGTTCTATAAAGAAATAATTTTAGTTGATCGCAAGTTAACAATCACAGATCATTTCCAAACTTGCTCGATTATGTAGCCTATTGAAATACGCAACAGAGGGTTGCTGAGATATTCTCCCTGATTATAACGAAGCTGTACCTGTTGCTTTACGTAATCTCTTAGATATAGGATATCAAGATATCTGTGAATACATTAGGGCGTTGGTGGTTATGCGTAGAGTTCTTTTGCAAGACTTGCAGTCTCCGCAAGTGTGTCTCTAATAACCATTTTATATAACTGAATCATGTTCAAACTTAATTTTCCATGCCTCGTACAATGTGAAATTGTACAAAGAGTATCCGCATATTTATTAGCGGTTTCTTCATCAGAATGAGTACCTGCATAGCATAGCGCAAAATCAGCTATTATTGTCTACAAACACAATGGCATTTTGCTCACATTCTTAGTTGGCATATGGGTAGTGCGTACTGCTTAACTACAGCTACAAATGTGCTCAATAATCAGATACACGTACATATAGAAATGTACTGTTAATAACACCTATTGCTAATGGCTTCTAATACCGCTTCTAGACCTCAGTGACTTCAAGCTGTTTCCTAACACAAATTAATTTGATACATTGTTAAATGACGAACATTTTTGTGTACCTTTGACACATTTATTTACGATTTTCTTTATTCATACGCCAATTGGCGAGGATGTGTTGTAATCGTGATAAATTTTGAAATCGAAAATGTTTTTGCTGGCACAGAAGCTTGAAAAATATTGCTTAAATTTTGTTTTTTTGATGTAAGCTTACTGTTATAGTAAGAACGAGAAAGTAAACTTTCTGAACGTACTCAAATTCCGTTATTCGCTAGTTTCAGGTTTTAATAATAATCGATTTTTTTTATAACGGCATAGATTTAGGAAAAACAAAATATTTGTCTTAGAATGCTCAAACACTATTTCACTTACGAATTACGCTTACTATTTTTATGAACTTCCTCAAAGGTCAATTCATATGGCACCATTTTTTTAATTTCCTCTTCAGACAGTAGCAAACTTTGTTGTTGCTGAAGTATTTGTAACATATGTTTACGCTTTTCATTGAAGTTTGAAATATTCTCATCAAAAGGTGGAGATGTGTAGAATACTTTAGTGTACTGCAGATGCATATTTTTCTAATAATTTGTTGATACAAAACGTGAAGCAGGTGACATCAGTCGTTCAATTCTTGAAAACGAGGTAATAGAATAATCAGTAAAAAGTGTTTTGTTACCTTTCTGATAACTTTTGAACTCTATTTTGGTGTTTTTCAAATAAGTCTGTGAATGTATCCATTTTCGGCAAAACATTAATTATTATCAAACTAGTAATATGCTTTCGTGCGTCCGACCATAGACAACCATGGACAGCTGTTTCGTGCTTATTGACAACTCATAAGCATAGTCCAGGCTTGGTCTCCGGTAGGATAATGGATGGAGCTTGAACAACTATCATTATACAACGATAGCACACCCGGTATTTACAACAAAATAGATATCGACTAGTAATCACTATCACTACTAGGTGCATACGGAATCGAGATCAATAAAAAATCACAGACACTTCTACTAGGTGAGTTACGAACGTTCTAATCCTGAATATATCGCATAGATTTAGGAGTTTCGCGTCTGATCTAGCGTTTGGGTCTCCGAACCTAGGATTTTTTATCGGTCACAAAGCCTGGCGAACGTCAGTAAGCCCCTCAGTAGCACTAATTTCGATTAAAACAATAAAAAAGATAATAAAAGTAATGAAACTAATTAGTATTATAGCTTTCGCTGGACCACAACCGGTCAACCATGGACAACTGCTTGGTGCTTTTTGGAAACTCTTCAGTAGTGTAGGCTTGGTCCCAGAACCACGTACAGAAGCTGAGCAACTACCTGCTACCCAGGATATACGGTGTACCGGTAGCTATTACCAGAATCGACCACTGCGAGGGTGCTAAAGAGTACGAAACAGCTGTCTATGGTTGGTTATCTGTGGTCGGACGGAAAAAAGCTATATTACCTACCAGTTTGTTCAATGGCGAAGTAGACCGTATCTGATATACCGCCAAAATTGGCGGCATCTGGCGGACACAGTGGTAGCCCGGGCTACCAAATGTGATTTGGAATATAGTTTTAACAGACAACTTGCCGTTTCACTAGAGACTTGCGCACTTCATCTCCTGAGAATACTCTGGGAAGCGACTCTCCTATTAGTGTTAAGGAAAACAGCACCACTAAATGTAAAAGAACTGCGCCCACTTTCTTCCAGTTATTCTACTACATCATTATAAGGATTGATCCTACGAGATGCTGCAGTAATAGCAAAGTCAAATTAAAACTTTATTTATTATGTTACTCAAATTGGAAAATTCAGGATTTTCCGCTGTGCTTATCTCTACGTCAACGATGACAACAGCTATGTAGCTCTTGAAAATCCAGTGCTTAAGGGCCGATTTCATCAACATTAATATTATGGACCAATGGGAAAACACCTTATCGAAATGCAACTTGACAGAAGCTGTCAAAGGTATCTGAATATTAGTGATTTCTATTGAAATATTGAATAAAATCGTGAAAATTCGACTGTATTATGAACAAGACCACTTTTTGATTCCAACATGATGCTTTTGTACAGAAAAAACAGGACACCATTCATGTATTTTGATATATATATGATTTACATTTAACAATCCGTTATCCCCCTCAGCGAATGGGAATGCGGCAAATAATAGGTCGATTTTCTAGCTGTTAAATTTGGTAGCAGATTTGGACGTTTGTTAATGCATGGCACTCTCGAATTTATCAACTTCAGTATACTGAAAGTTATCATTACATACCTGTTGAATAGTGTGGATTCGTCTGTATTTTACAAGAAAATAATTAGAATATAAAATACATTCCATCCAATTCCTCATCTTCCTTTACGTCATAATAGTAATCATTTATTAATTTATGGGTTAATGAATTTCTTCAAAGCAATAAAAACATTATGTCCTCTCCATCCTAAAACACAGATAATATGTGTAAGACCTGTCAATTCCTACATCTCCATGATGCATAATGCAGTTATTATGGACATAGACAAAAAATTATGAAAAATGTTTCACAGATAATGGCTTTTAAGTCCAAAAATCCAAAAAACTAGTAATGTTTATTGTTTGTCTATTTTTCTTTTTTGACTGGCGGGGATATCTATCTGACACTCGCAGGGTTGCCAAGGCCACAGACGATCACGTCCCGTGGTGGAGGGTACGATATGAATCTTTTACATTTGCTGGTTTTGAATTTTTTTCGTGAAAATTTACTGGGTATCATGATTATTAGCATATTTGGTAGATTGTTCGATCCAGAATGGGAAAGATCTCCTATTTATATAAATATTTTTGGTATCATCTAACCGTTGCACAAACCCTGTGACATATGATTTATAGCATAACCTGCTGCTCTATCAATACAAATTTAACATACAGGTCGCCTAGCCGTGGGGATGCAGTGGTCGGGATGAATATCACTGCAGCAACTGATGATTTGGGCATGTCTGGTAACAACGTATGAAGTGAAACTCGCTAAATTCACAAATTTGAAGATTTTGTACAATTTCTTTGAAAATGATGAAAGATATGTCTGATTTGGCAGGGTAATGTCGCAGCCAAATGGCAGTCACTCTTTCTGACACAGTCTGGATCGAAAGATGACGATACTCGTGAAATGTATTGATACTTCTAAATATAGGATCGTATCGAACATCCCTACTGTCAAGATGTATAACCCAAGGTACCGACGGAGCTATATTGCGGCGTCATGGAAATAACTTTAAATTTTTATTTGCATTTTTTCAAGTGTTGTGCAATGATTTTGGGAAAAATGTCACGAATAGTCTTATAAAGCATAGTAGAGTATATTTCAACAGTTGGCGGAACTTACTCCACTGGGACCAGGAGGGTGAAACGGTTATTAATGCACAATCTGGCAACCCTGTCGCACCCTCACAAAATGGCCGCTGATAACCACACAAGTCACCGTGTTGTCATCGAATAGCATGGAATTAAACCTTCCGAGTATATGTTTTGTGACTGGTACCAAGAGTTGACAGATCCCACACATGTGTCACTCCTTGAAGTGAAATAATCAGCTGTATTCAAATAATGTCTAATACAATTATAAACTAGAATGTGTACTCGTGAAAAAAGAAAAATATGGCAAATTTGTAGTTTTTCTTGTAGGTTTTAGGTTTGTTGGTAGCTTTAAGGCATATATCTGGGAATTTCTTAATCGGTGTGAATATAGTGTGGATGTTTGTTCAGTTCCTGAACAACGAAAAATATTCAACTTTATGGATGTATGGATATCAAAAAACCTGAATGGTTTTGTGGGAATATCAATCTAAGGTGCCATAATGGTTCTGATAAACGGCAAGTAAATTAATGAATGTTTGGAAACGAGAAATATCTTTTGGCCTGACATCAAGTAGGTGCTTAATGGGTATCTGCAAGAGGTTTATAGGAAAAAACACCCAGTATCACATATCAATTGAAGAAAATAATATAAACATGAATAAAAAATCAACAATAGTAATTAAAACATGAATTTAATTCAAAAATCAAACATTTCTTAGAATTTTGACTGAATTATATGTAATTTCTTAATATTCAATAAGCTGGTGATGTTTCAATGACAAGTGGTCATCTCATACTTTGACAGTATTTTGTTTTCAACATTTCATAGCTATTGGTTGCTAAAATTTGTTGATTCATTCGCTGTAACTGACGGTCTGTTACCCAATAGGTGGAGAATAACGGACTGTTGTTGGTGAAGTTGGCCCAAGTCTCGTTTTAGAGAACTCATTTTAAAGCTTCTTTGTGATTATAAAGGTATATGTGGCGAAGCTATGAATTGAAAGCTAGTGTTTAAAAGGCCTGCACCAATAGACAGAGCAGCTAGAAACAGCCTTTATTCTAAGCTGTATCGCATAATAGTAAAAGTATTCCCGTGTTATAACGTGAATTCTGAAATATTTTATAAACCTGTTCCCATCATCAACTACCAGCTTGCAAAGTTTTATTAGACGCAAATCAGAATTTTGCATCTTTATGTTTTCCGTTCTTTACGTAACCCGTTTCTGCAACATTAATTACTCGATATAAAAACTAAACGCCGTTTAAATCCAATTTTACGGCCAGAACTGTTCTAAAAGTGAAAAAGATTTCTCCTATTTTTTATAACAAAGTGTTTTACATTTCGGAATACTGCAGAATAATCAAGCGTATCGTCAGCCCTGAACGTCAAAAATGCGACTGCATTATGTGCATCCATCATGGTTGGGCATGAGCTGATGTAATACATGAGGATGAAAAGGCGAGACTGTAGTATGACTAAAAGGTAAAATGAAAAATTTTTTTTTGTCAAATGAGCATACCTTTGCAAACCATGCGATAGCAACCTTATGGTCAAAATACTGATTAGCAGACGTCACGCTTCAAGTTGTCCATAATTGACGCTACATATGTTAATAAATTATTTTGTTCGCACAGCAGCAGCAAACTTTTTAATTAGTTAAATATTCAAACTAGCAGATGTGACAAAAAAATATCATAAACCGGTAGAGATACGATGTCGGTTAAATGGGGAAAATTTGTGCATTTAGGTAATTGAGGCCAGTATCACACCATCAGTATTTACTGTCGTCTGTATCATTAGTATTTACTGATCAGTCCGTCAATGAAAATGGATTTATACGTAACTTTATAAAGGATGGGCTATCCGTTGTTTTTTTAAATTGGTATTAAAACTGCACTCTCGATACTCTATTCAAAGGAATACACATTCCGATTATGTATGAAAAACAATTTCGCGGCAGGCCTGGCAGTAGTCCATCCTCTTAACCTAATTTTGAAGCACATTTTTCATAGTTTGTGGCTCTATTTCATCAATAGCTCGACAAATATTTTCCTTAAGAATATCAATTGTTTGAGGATCGTTTGTGTAACAGCGGTCCTTAACAGTACCCCATAGGAGGCAATCCATGAGCGTCAAATCACAGCTCCGGGCTGGCCAACGAACGTCTCCAAAACGGCTGATAACGCGATGATCGAACTTACTGTGTAAAATATCAATTGTTTCACGGCTGTACAAGTGCATGTCGTCTAATTGTGGCCACAAAAACTCTTCAAAATGTCTCTATAACGTTCCCCGTTTATCGTCACGCTGTTACCATCTTCATCTTGAAAAGAGTAGTGACCAATAATCCCACCACTCCAAAAGCCACACCAAACAGTTACTCTTTTTGGATGCATTGGTTTTTCTATGACGACTTGTGGATTTTCTGAACCCCAAATCCTACAGTTCTGCTAGTTAACGTAACCTCCTAGATGGAAATGGGCTTCGTCCGAAAA
Organism: Acanthoscelides obtectus; assembly: GCA_963669975.1. Lineage (NCBI taxonomy): Eukaryota > Metazoa > Arthropoda > Insecta > Coleoptera > Chrysomelidae > Acanthoscelides > Acanthoscelides obtectus. Next base: position 33,442,912 of record CAVLJG010000003.1, on the reverse strand, counting down.
GATGATTTTGCGACCAAAATTCACGTCCGATTCCAATTGATTTAGAGGCCACACAGAAAAACGATATCGAAGCGGATGGTCACTTTGTTTCAACTCTTGCACAAGCTGCACCTTGTAAGGAAATAATCCCACGTCGTTATGCAATATTCTTAGCAAAGAAGTGCGACTGATGCCCACTTGTTGTGCTCTGTGACGAGTTGACATTCTTGCGTTTTCACGCACACTCTGGGCAACAGCAACAATATTTTCGACTGTACGTATAGGTCGAACACGCTCATACCTTCTGTTATCCACAAGCAGGCCAGTTTCACGAACGGACAGAGCTTCATTCCGACCAAATAGTCTTCTCAATTTTCGCAAAGTTTCTGCACCACAGCACTCTGAAAATACTTTTTCAATATTTCCTACCTTTGTTCAAGATTAAAACGATCCATTGCTCTCAGCTGATGTTTGACACAACATATCTGTCGATATGTTGAGCATGGAAGTGTTACCAACTGTCAAAACAGTACCAACTTAAAAAAAACCAACGATGGCCCACCCTTTACATCAATAATTACTGACTTCTTACATATACTGTCCTATAGATATCACATTCCATGACAAACAGTGATGAAACATAGTTAATACAGATCGTGTGCCATTCACCTAAAAGAATAGCGCTTAAAAAGGCTCGAAGTCCAGAGTATTTTCAAGGATAGCCAGAAAAGCCAAATCTTATATTTTTTTTGCAGTCTTTCATCCTTTGAGCCCTATCATCACCTTTATCTTTTATTGAACATTAGAATATTGCATCTAACCTTGGATTGCGTGCTGTCTCTATAAAAGAGCACAGTAGAATAGTTCCCGGAGTTTCGTGTTTAATCACCCGTTTGAATCACCGAATAGTTCGTTGGCGTTTGGGTTGACGTGGTACCTAGACAGCATCTTAAATCTTTTGTGAGCTATTATACTATCAGACTGTTGCCATATTTCTGAAGATAGATAAGTTACAATGGAGGATAGTTCAAAAAAAAAACAGTGTTGACATCGTTAACAGAGCAGTGTAAGAATGCTTTAAGAGGTTTGAGAAAGCGAAATGGGTAGATATACCTAATAAAATTCGCTTTAGATAACATATATTTATTATCGGTTCAATTTGATGGTCTCACAACCTATGCAGTGTTAAAGGAGGACAAGAGATCAGTGTCCTCATTAATTTTTACGTCCTTCTGCGTGTATTAAAAGAGTCGGATAATTACTTGCATACTTTTTTGACGGACTAATTATACATATAAGCATTGCAGTCTTCGCATCCCAGGTAGCAATTATTCCTCACTTTGCATTCTTGATTTCATTCATTTTCATAATTTCAAACTGTATAGGTGCATTTGTGACATGGAAGACTAAGATGTAATTACTCCAATTTAAAATGATACATCCACATATAGAGTACAAGGTATTCAGATTCAGGGGCAGAGCTACCCGGTTATGAGATATCGAAACAAATTTTTTGTCAAACCTGCGAGACTGTGTGCTCTCAGCCAAGCGGATGGTCCCGAAGGAGGCTTTCTATCCCAGTGTGAGCAGATTCAGAAAGTTCCAATGCAAATCAAGGGAATCAGAGGTAGTTTCTATCTCAATGGAAGGAGAAAAAGGTAATCCAAGAAGATTTTTTATCCCACTGGCATGCTCAACGCACGATGGCATTAAGGAAGAGAGCTCTGAGGAGCAAAGCTTGTTGTTAGCATAGCGGTGGAGGAGAGTCATATCGCCGATCACCTACCGCTATCGGTGGGAAAGGGTCCAGAGACTGTATCATACATACATCATTCGAGCAGTCCTTGTCTAAACAGCATCGAGTACGGAGAGTGTAGTCAGAGCAGCAGCACCCCGAACGTGTGAGTAGAACTTCTGGCTGGGAGTTATCTGAACCTGTTATACTTCTCAGCTTAAACAGATAAACCAACTTTTTCCTAGCACCTGTAGCGATAAACAAGATGTGTTCGTGCCAAAGCAAGTCCTCGGTGATCTGAACACCAACCAGCCAAAACGAATAGCTCCATGGCAGAACTCGGCCATCCATCCAAACAGGATGTACGCTATGATGCTTCTTGTTCTGTGGTCAACCAAATCTATTATGTATCCATTGGGAACAGATCCGTGACAATCACAAGAAATGCAAGGGTACCTGAGGCAATCTCTGTATCTGCACATGCGCAGGAGACAGCATTTTGTTGCCATTATAGAGCATGGTTTCTGATGATTTTTCAATAGTTCTAGAGAACTAAAGTATCTGAGTAGAAGAAAACTTTTGTTCCAATGAAGGTCAAGCAAAGGGTGCCTCAATAAGAGCGCCGGATATCATTTTCAAGAAAAACAATTTTTTTTTCGAATTTAGTGAGTATTTATATTTCAACATGGAATGATTGCGATTAAACTTGATACAGGACATCGATAAATGCCTCTGGCACAGGGTCAGACTATTCTTAAAATTCTGGATAACGTTTTCGCACAACTGTGGCTCTATCAGTAGTAAACAAGTAGTAAACAAGCAAACGACCTCGTCCTACCTTGTCAAGAATTTGGTTGGTACACAGTCCATGAAATAACCTTTTGGCGAAGAGTTTCCATTTATAAGGATAAAGTACGGGTGTGGATACATTGGTGCAGCGGATTTTACAGTTTTCAGTCGTTTTCGGCCATATTTATATAACCTCGGAGTGACGTAAAATTGACAAGTTGACAGTTTGTTCTTCCTGATCCATACTACATAAGAAATTACTATACAGTGTCATGACCCGCAAAAAGAAGAAGGAAGAAGAAGAACAACAAGAAAAGCCCGAGAATGAAAAAAACTGCATCACAGATGAAGAAAATCGACCTGATTCGACTAATGTAAAAAAGATATTAGAAGAGAATCGATCCCTGAAGAAAACATTAGCAGAAAAGGAGGAAATAATTCGTCAGCTCAATAACGAAAATTTAAAACTAAAAGAGCAGCAACTGTCAATAACCGCAAGTATTACTGAGAAGGATGCCATAGCATCAGCATTAAATAGAATTAATATGAGACTCGACGAAGTTGAGAAAAACCAGTTAGTAAAAGAAAATTCATACGCACAAATCTTAAAACAAACGACACCTATTACTAAAAGGCAATCACTGAAATGCATCACAGTTATTCCAAAAGAAAAACAATCTTGCGATAATACGAGAAGAGAATTGAGTAAGAGAATAAATCTTTCATCTCTGAACATTCAAATAGAAAGTGTGAGAAACTCAAAAAATGGCGGAATTGATATAAAAATTGATGAATCAAACCATAATAAACTGAAAGATGAACTTCAAAATAAATTGAATGAAAAATACCAAGTTACTGAGCCGAAAATGTTGAATCCAAAAATTAAAATAATAAATTATAAAAGTAGTGAGAAACCGAATGAAAAGCAAATTGAAGATCTCATACATCAGAATTATATGATTCAGAGTGGAGACATACAAGTAAAGTTTATCAAATATTTTCCATCAAGAAACAATTACACTATCTACGCGGAAACTTCTGGAAAGCTATTCAAAAAAATCTTCGAAGACAATAATAGAAGAATACTTCTGGGATGGCAATGTTTGACAGTATATCAAAATAACGACATTTCTCAGTGTAGAAAATGGTACCGTTTTAATCATACAGAAAAGAATTGCAGGAATGAGAAGATATGTGCCAACTGTGGCAACGGTCATGAAGGAGAAAATTGTAAGCATGTATCAATAGAATACTGCAACTGTAGATATGGAAATGAAAGATATAAAAAAATTATAATATTAACCACTCACCTACCGACAAAAACTGTCCATCGTACAAATATTATCAGGAACAACAAAACTTAAGGATACTTTTTTAAAATTCAAGTTCATCTTTTACTACTCCTATCTCTAAAGAGGACCTAAAAATGTCAGTAAATAAATACATTAATGATTTCCAAATTCCAAGTATTGCAACAAATATAGCACAAAACGTCGATGAACTTAATTTATGTATACAAAATTCTGATGCAAAATTTCGAATTTTTAATATGAACATAAGGAGTATAAAACATAACATTGATTACTTAAAAATACTACTCGACCAAATATGGTACAATTTTGAACTAATAGTTTTAACTGAAACGTGGCAAGTGGCTGATATTTCTTGCTTCAATCACCAGGGATATGACACGCTGTATAACTTTGGCACTTATAACCAGAACGATGGGGTGATTTTTTTTGTAACAAATAAACGGCAATATAATCATGATATATTCACTTTCATCGATGGAATCAAAATTTTAAACATAATGATCCAAATTAACCATAACAAAATTGAGGTATCTGCAATTTATCGTCCGCCATGTTCAGAACCCCACGAGTTTTTAAAGAATATCGAATTTTTTTTTTCAAAATCAAAATAAAGTTCATTTAAAGCAACATATTTTCTTGGGAGATGTCAATATAAATATTTTAGACGATGATCCCATCACAAATGAATACTTGAATATCCTATCAAGTAACGGATTTCTGTCCTATATAAACCCACCTACAAGGTCCATCAGTGGCACATGTATAGATCACAGCTTTGTGAAAGACCTATCCAACAAAATTACTTGTATACCAATAATCCTAGAAAGCGATATTACTGACCACTTCTCCACTATTTTACTGGTATCTTCAAATGAAAAACATTCTAACATCCCTACCGTTAGTAACAACCAGGAAAATTACAAATTTTTTGTCGATAATTCAAAACTAATATCAAATGTCAAACAAGAATCCTGGGAACAATTATACTCTATAAATAATATAGACAAAGCAACGGGACTGTTCATAGAGAAAATAAAAAAACTAATAGATATTAGTACCAATAAAATAATAATTAGTCACAAAGAGAAAAGCAGAAATGCCTGGATTACCAAAGGATTAATAACATCGGCAATAGAAGAAGAAAGACTATATAATGTAATGAAACTAACGCCAACTACAGAGAATACCGACTGCTACAACCAATATAAAAATAAATTTATAGAGCTTGTAAGGCAAACCAAACGAAAACATTACCTAAATAAATTGAATAATAACTTAAATGATCCTAAGTGGCTTTGGACAACTATTGATGAGATTACTGGGAAAACAAAAGTTAAAGAGTGTGTCACTGAGTTAAATACAACATCGGGAACAGTATTAAAAAATACTCAACAGATATGCGATGAATTTGTACAATTCTTTACTGACATAGGCGAAAATTTAGCAAGTAATATACAAGCAAATGTACAAAATACTCAGCCTCCAAAAAGAACTTTGACCTCATTTATTTTTGATAAAGTCGAGCAAGGTGAAGTATACACCACTGTTATGTCCTTAAAAAATCGGAAAAGTCCTGGGTTCGATGGTATTAAAAGCGAGCATTTGAAAATTATAGCCGAGGACATAACAGAATCACTCACTTACCTAATCAACAAATGCTTTGAATCTGGCATATATCCCTCAATTTTAAAAAAAGGTAATATAATACCGATACATAAATCAGGAACAAAAACAGATGTTAACAACTATAGACCAATACCAATAATATCCAGTGTAGCAAAGGTTTTTGAAAAAGTTTTATCTACTAGAATGATTCGATACCTCACAAAATTCAAAATTTTAAGTGAAAATCAATATGGATTTACAGAAGGGAAGGCTACATCGGACGCAATAACTAAAATTGTAAATCAAATATATCAAAATATTGATAACAGAATCCCTTCAATCTGCATTTTTGTTGATTTAAAGAAAGTTTTCGACACAGTTAATCACAAATTATTATTAGAAGTATTGGAGAGAATTGGTTTCAGAGGAAACGCATACTCACTGATCGAAAGTTATTTGTCAAATCGCCCATAATCTGTGCAGATATCAGGATCATTTAGTAAAGAAATGTATATTAAGTGTGGTGTCCCACAAGGAACTGTCTTAGGTCCGCTGTTATTCAATATATATTTAAATGATATTTTCCAAATTAATTGTGTTGGCAAAATAACTAGTTTTGCAGATGATACTGCAATATTATATGAAGGCACTGACTGGTCTGATCTGAAAAATGTAATTGAAAATGATTTTATCAAAATTACTCGGTGGTTTAACAGTAGAAAATTAAGCATTAACTACTCTAAAACACATTTTTTACCATTTGGATCTTATGCTAGACATCTGCCAAATTACACAAATTTCTCCTTCAATATTAATGATCAAAAAATGCAAATTAATAGAGTGCCCAACATAAAATACCTTGGAGTGGTCTTGGATCCTCACTTACGATGGGACATCCAAGTCAATTATATTTTAAAGAAAGTTAGATTTGTATCCTACAAAATTAAATACCTTGGGAATATATTGACAGAAAAATATCTTCGAACATTATACCATGCACTGATTGAGCCTCATCTCACATATGGTATATTAGCATGGGGAGCTGCATGTTCCTCAAATATCTATAATTTAGATGTTTTTCAAAAAAGTATTCTAAAAATGATATTTAAAAAACCGAAACTTTATCCCACTGAAAAATTATACGCAGATGTTCGAATGTATGATATAAGACAGCTTTATTTCTTACACAGTATCACTCACTACCATAAATTTGTAAACACCGACCAAAAAATTAAACATAATCCATAAACCAGGTACAAAATTCGTGGCACAGTAGTTCCTCAACCGCATAAATCTATAATGCAGCGATCATATCTCTATATAGCGCCTAAATTTTATGAAATTATACCTAAAGACTTAAAAGATTTACGTTTCGGAAATTGTTTCAAAAGAAATTTAAAAAAAGTGGCTACATTCTATATCTAGGACTGAAATTCATAAACTCATAAATACGAACATCAACTAAATACATAATCTACTGTAGCTAATTTTTGTCCTTTTTTGTCATTTGCATTCTACAGTTTCAACTTAAATTTATTGGTCCATGTACAGGCGATGCCTTCTATTGGGCCTGTTTTGATTTTATATTTATTTACTCATATTGTTTGTTATCTTTGTACATTGAGTGAATAAATATTATTATTATTATTATTATTATTATTTCATCGATAACGTGCCATATCTCTTCTTTAAGGCGTTCAACTGATTATGGGGTGTTTGCATACACCTTTTCCTTCACATAGCCCAAGAGGAAGATGTCCATTAGCGTTAGATCGCACGATCTTGGTGGCCAATTTTGATCGCCAAAGCGAGAGATGACACGGCCTGGTAACTTGGTCCGCAGTTACATCATTGTTTCGCGTCCTGTGTCTCAGGTCGCACGGTCTTGTTGGGAAAACATATCCCCCACATCAATTCGATCCAACTGGGCCACAAAAACTCGGTTAACATTTCGCGATACCGCACACCATTAACAGTTACCACAGTTCCAGTTGCATTTTCGAAGAATCACTCCGCCAATCCACAATGCGCACTAAACGGTAACTCGCGGCGGATGCGTTGATTGTTCGATTATTACACGAGGGTTTTCAGAACCCCATATTCGGCCGTTCTGCTTATTGACGTACCCATTCAGTTGAAAATGTGCCTCATCATCTTCGAGAAATCGCATCAATTTGGTGGTGCTCCAGCGCTCAATCAACGTGTTCACGGCGCTGCGCATGGTCCGTTGGCTTGAGTTCTTGCTTCAGTTGAACCTTGTATGCATGCAATCACATATCTTTTGTCAAAATTCGGTGCAGAGTGGGTCTGGTAAGGTTCAATTCTTGGCTACGATGCCGAATGCCTGGATTCTCGGCCACACTTTCCCGCACTGCGACTATATTTTCGAGGGACCGACTAGGACGGCGACGAACAGTGGTCTTCGCATTCAGCAACGTGAATCTTATCTCAAATTTTGTAATTAAACGGCGAACCGTCGGCTCATTTGGCGCATTTTTGCGACCGAAAATTTTTCGTAATTTGCAAACTGTTTCCGCGTAATTTTCTCCATTTTTGTAGTGAGTTTTCACAATAATCAAACGTGCCTAGTTTGAATACTGCAATGACATCTAATCGCGTGGCCTGGATGTTACAGCTGTCATCAAGTCAACACCATACCATTTGTACAAAAAAAATGGCGGCAAATTTAAATCCGGTGCTCTTGTTGAGACACCCTTTAGATAGCCCTTTGCCCTCAGCTAAATCTATCTCGACACCTACAGATATTTTTTGCTATGGAAGGGTTTCTTGTCAATGCAAAAGAAAACATCTTTTTGGCATCATCGAGTTCCGTTCCAAATTGATTTGCTTCCGCAATAGCCTACAGTCAAATACTCACTTGTTATGCATACGTGCAATGACTACACCTGTTTATAAAGCTCGATAACATCATCACATCCTCTTCTTGTACATCGCTTTTCGTAATGGCTAATTGCTCACTAGACAAATATTTTACGAAACATGCTAAAATACGTCCGCTCTCTTTAAAAATAAAACACGCTCAAACGTTATGCAAGAAAAGTCAACAATCTTTCGCGCAAAGTGTGAATACACAAACATCTTTAACCCGATTTCGGATTCGGTTGACCAGGTAACTGTCGTTAGTAGGTATTGCGAAGACGGTATCAAAAAGTCGTAACTGATTTTTACTATCATTCTTGCCTAATGTATTATGCATCTATGTTACACCTGAACAAACCTATTTCATCGGAGAGTAGACTAGTTACATTTGATTAATTGTCTTTTTATACGACCCGTTGTATTGTAATAAGGTGCAGTCGGGTGTATCGTAAGCTTTTACACTTGCAAATTGCATCGAGGTTAACTACTAAACGAAGATGGTTTCCAACTACCCTTGATATCATTAATTTCTGTAATAATATGGGATCCACCTCTAGAGGTTAATAGATTCAAAAGACATCGGAATAACCTTATGGGAAAAGACTTTCAGCCAATTTAAAAAAAAATAGTATGCTATAGATAGATGCACGTAACATAAAAGCGTCTATAGGCCCAATGTTTTTCCACGAGTAGATTCCAAGATGCAGGGCGTCTAAATTAGGATGTTTCCTAATGTCGAAAATGCAGTCTCATATAAAAGACATTTATTATTATTATACAGGGTGTTCCTTAATGATATACGAATATTTAAGGGTGTGAGTCTACTTGAAAAATTAATGTTAGTTTGCTTTATGAACTATGTTCTAAAAATGTTTCCTTAGAAAAACTCGGGGTGTTTTTTATTTTCAGAACCACTTCAGATATTTCACTGATATTTAGTACGTAGTGAAAGCTAATAGAGTTGCATATTTTTCGAGGCAAACATAATTTTAAGCTTTAACAGTGGCGTGCGTACGGGTATTGACTTCGACATTGTTTAATACAAAAAATGGTACGCCAATAGATTTTTGCCAAATAAAAATTATTTTTGAGTTCCCTGTTTAATTTAAAGCAAATGACTTCTCTTGAATTGTTTTCTTTCAATGCGCCGTTTTTGAGTAAAAAAATAAAAACCGTTCTATTGTCCGAGAAAATTAATGTAATAATTGAAGAATGCACTTTAGCAATACATATATTGTTGCTCTGGAATATGTCACTGGCTTTTAACATCTGACAAGACTCTGTTATTCAAATCTGTTCGCTGTAACATCTTTTTCATTATTTAGTTTTTACAATCTTGTTAATAATGGTGGATTATTCAAATGCAGAAATGGCGGAAATGCATTACGTATATGGCCTTGCCGACGGTAATGGTTTGAAAGCCAAAAGGAACATCTGAAGGTAGACCTCTAAGTGTGAGAATGCCAGAAATTGAGGAAGCAGTGCTGCACGAAGTCGGAGAACATCCTGAAATGAGTACGAGGAAGATCGCTAGACACCTAAATATTTGCTTTATCCTTACCATATTTTAAGAGTACAGGCATTACTTCCCATTGATTTTCCAAGGCGTGTGACCTTTTGTCAGTGGTATCTTCAAAAAATTACTCAAAATCCGCAATTTGAATCAACGGACGAAGTTAATTTTTCTCGAAATGCCAGTCAGAATTTCCACAATAATCATTTGTGGGCAGAAGAAAATCCCTATGCCGTAACCACAACCCATTTCCAACACCAATTTTCGGTTAACGTATGGGCAAGAATTATTGGCAACCACTTTATTGGCCCATTCTTCTTGCCGTGATGACTTGACAGACAGACTTACCTCACTTTTCTTCAACAACAGTTGCCTTTGCTGCTTGGTGATGTTCCGTTAGTAATAAGAAACAATATGTGGTACATGCATGATGGTGCACCAGCGCATTCCAGTGCTGGATTTACCGCGGTGGGCCCCAAGAATGGCCACCAAAGTCCCCAGACCTCAACAGATTTCTTTTTGTGGGGTTATCTTAAGACACTAGTGTGCACAAGTCCCATTAACACTGTAGAGGAATTAGGAGAAAGAATAGTTGCAGCTTGTGATAGAATAAAAACACTCCAGGGATATTTCAACGAGTGCGCAATTCCATGAGAAGGAGGGCGGAAGCATGCATACTAAGTGAAGGGGGCCATTTTCAACAACTTTTGTAATCATTTAGTTTTTTTTAATGTTATGTTTATGTTGTCAGTTGTTGTTTTTCATTACCCCTGTTTAATTTTGTCAATTCCCATCGAACGAAAACAACTCAAGAGAGATCATTTGCTTTAAATTAACCGGAAAACTCAAAAATAAGTTTTATTTGGCAAAAAACCATTGACGTACCATTTTTTTCTCAAAAAATATCGAAGTCAATACCCGTATATCACTCCAATAACTTGAATTTTAAGGAAGCAATGACATTTTCAATGTTGAGAGCTGTAGTAGACTGCCTTCATGCGCCGAGGCTGGTCCCTGACGTCACATTACACAAGTGTAGCTTTGAGGCTACTGACGCAGCTGGACGACGCGATGCCACGGCTCTTGTATATAATAATAAAATAATAATAATGGGATTTATTTGCAGCTATCAGCACAAAAACATAATAAGCACTGCACACATGTACTAGCGAATGTGTGATAGGCTCATATTTTCGCACTCCAAAAATAAATAGGGCTTTTGCACCTTTTGTACACGATTACTGTAGAGTTTCTTCAAACGAGCCCCACGCACTATGAACACAAGAAAAAACAGGTGTATCACTCAGTACGATTTTAAGGCTGGTGTCAAGAACATCGCATTTACTCTTAACACTCAAACTGACATGTCGAAACTTTGCTTATACAGACTGGTAGAAGGTTTTCTGATTGCCGATTCCACTAATCTTTCAAAGGTGCACATAATAATGGTTAAATATGCTATGCGAAACAATTTATGCTTGAGCATCCATCAATATCTATGTTTAATGCTACACGCGACTGACTCCATAATAGTTCAAAGTTCTAAAATATGGCCAAAATTAGAAATATTGATTAGATTTTGGCAAAAAATGCCATTTTACATTTTCCAGAATATCCGTTTAAAAAAAAAATGTTTCGATTGAACTCAAATTCAAGCTTTAAGTGTTTTCAGGGTCGCTTATATGCGAATTTGATATCGATTGTTCAAAAATATTTCGACTCAATATGGCGGCTATGTTTTGATCGCCCTCAAAATTAAAATTCAGGTGTAGGTCACTTAGAACGAATTAAATATCGATCCTTAAAAAATCTAAATGGCTAGTCTAGTATGACGGCTATGTTTTCAAGGTATAATTTATGTTCTATTGAATAATATCACAACATTACCATTTCTTAACTGGGTGTCTGATAAACATGGACTTTTTTCAAACTATTTTTGACTTCACTAACTCACTATGACGGAAAAAACTATCAATTACATATTGTAGTCCTATGGCGTCATGTGTCGATTTTCAAGTAAGACAATGCCATACCATAATAATTATACATACATTTTGCCATCTCAATACAGCAGGTACAAGGTTCTAGTAGTATTTCCCCTCCAACATGATATATATAACAATATTCACCTTATCTCGAATTAAAAGCAATAATGAAATCTATCCCCGTTCTCGTCTATACCAATTAGGTACTTTTTAAATCTTAACAGCCATAAACACTAATAATTATTATGATCATTGATACCATATTATCTGAATACCTAAAAACTCACGTCAATATGAGATTCACAGCAGTACAATATTCCCTAAAAAGGTAATTTATTGTCCCTATTTATTACCCTGCCCAACTTCTGTCTGATTCTTCTAATCTGGTATAAGCAAAATATTTTTCTGGAGCGGATATGCTTGTCTTTGTAGGGAACAACAAGCAAAAACAACATACTATAACTTTTTCGTCCAAACTGCGCTGGGTTGGCAAGTTTGGCGGGCAACTGTTTTTTAAAAAAATGTTTTGCCTCGTCGATCTTAGTTCGTGCCCGCGGGATAGGAGATTGTAACCTGTTGGAAGAGAAAGAAACAAGCAAAAACGATATATAATCAATTTCTCGTCTATACCGCGCTGTGTTGACAGAAAGATGGCGGCCGATTGTTGAGATTAAAAATAATATTATGCCCACCGCGTTTTAGTTCGACTCGCTAGATGAATATTTAATAATAGAATACTATAATATAAACTTCTAAAAGCTGGAATGATCTTAAAAAGACATTGCATCAGTATCAAGCTAAAAAAAAACTTGTACTGGGAATGGATTTTTTTTTAAATACATTGTGTATTTTGATCAAATACAAGTCTAAGGGAGTTATTTCCAATAGTTATTGGTTATAAGTTTATATTCACATATTGTATTATTATTCCATCATCTTCTGGACTAAAAGTACTTGCGTCTTTAAAATACCTGAAGATGCGTTTCTAACTTACTTGTTACCCTCTATTTAGGATAGTTCTGCATGTGTATATTCGATATGTTAAATATTCAATGACTCTAGTAAATATTAATCATCAGATAATAATTCCGCGCTTGCCTTTGGTTGACAGCATTTCTATGCAGAATTGAATTATTATTTAATATGGGGTGATTAGTGCATTTTAGCGATGTCGCACTAGATTTCTTCTTGCTTTCCAGGTCTCCAATAAATATTTTTGATTACCTCTAATTTGTACACAATACTTTCCACTGAGCTACGTTCGTTCCGAGATGGGGCCAAAAATCGCCTATTCGAATCGGTGGTAAGTACGTCTAGACATTGCTCCAACATTTCCTGTGGTACCTCAGCATCCACTCCAAAATATCCAGACCACCTCGTGGTATTAGGTGCATGTTCCATATTATGGTGAATAAGCCCATAACGGAAAATGTCATATGAAATTGTGGCCAGCAATGTTACCGACATCGCTACCGGAAGATTGTAAGGTCAGGCGTGGATGCTGCTAGTTGTGTCCACCTTGCCATTCCATCTCATGAATCATGCGAAATATTGCTAACAACAATACGCTATGAGTAGAGGAATGTTGGACCATTGTCATGAAGTTCTTGTCATTATTTCGTGATTTTTTTGGATCACAAAAAGAAAATTTAACTTACGAACTGTCATTTTGTTGCAAATATCATTTTTTTCATTATTCTGTTATTTTCAAAACGATAAATGCATACAGTGTAAGACCTCCGTACATACCTACTAAGACGAAGAATTTAGACACATTTTATAATTCTCGCAACTTATAACGAAAGATGTAAAAAGTATTCGTGGTATCAGATTTCTTCTTTATGCCCAGTTCCAGGTAACTGCCTGTAATCTAAAGAAGAAAGTATTTCTACCTGGTTCGTAATGGTCATGGTCTTCAAAAGATGGCTATTTTAATCACTGACCCTGCGTTCAACACGCATGAACGCTCATAGGCTCCCCCATTAATTTTTTTTTCACGACCTGTTCAATTTTCCTAATGGATTGAAACGCGAATTTTTTATTGGAGAATATACTTATCCATTTCAGATATAAATACTAAATTGCCGAAGTGAGACAGATATTGATTGAAGAGACCCGGAACACAGAGCTTAAAAGGATTTACCTATCGATCCGAAAACCTTCAATTTTACTGCCTACGCCAACTGACAAGGAAGTAAAAATTTTCGAAAATGAGGTTATGTAATTTGGATGTTACATGACGAAGAACTGCAAACTTTCCTGTCTGTTTGACCGCTTTAACGTGGAAAGTACTGGTCGGATCTTGATGAAACTTTGGCACAAGTTACTACTGTGTCAAAGACGGGAAAAGTTTTTGAAAATGAATCAAGGAGCGTCGGACATACGGGGAAAAATCGAAAAAAAAAGTCCAAACTTCTTTTTTTTGGTGTTTCAAAAGTGCGTGATTATTTCTAGAAAAAACCTTTGTGAAGGTTGAGATTCGAGGATTGGGGTTGTAGAGGATGGGGAAGGGTATATCTCAGTTTTTGGCATTAGTTATTTATATGCTCTCGACCCCGGTAATTCTGTGCACCCTGTAGACATATTCACGCAACTCAGATTTTTCGAGACATTTGCAATTAAAACTTGAATGATAGAGAAATATCAACTCAAAGAGCGAAGGTAAGAAACCAACTACAAAACACACAGCCTCACTGCTGGCTGGCTGGCGAAGTTTTACAACGTTGCCAGATGGTCGGTTTTGTACCTATGTAGGGAAGAGAAGAACTTTCTAGTTCGCAGCACTGTCAAATGGATGACTACTACGGGCGTGTTTGACTGGCTTAATCCACTCAATTTTCCTGCTTTATACGTCGGTAGCTAACTTTTTTCCGAATGAATAACTTTTTCCATTTTTGTCTGTTGAAGATACACTCATTCTACCAAAAGACATTTTAATATAGATTCAGTACTGTTAGGTTGATTCAAGTATCTAGATGGTATAGCGCAGTATCTACACAATTACTCAAATATGACAACCTCTTCATTACATTGATCCTCATTGGGTCAGGCTGCTACGAGAATAATGTGATAATCAGACGTTTCTGATTGCGTAAAGGTAGTTTTAAAATGCATTATTTCCGACGGAAAATCGGCGGCTGTTAGTTCCTTAGCGGATGCTATTGCAACAGAGTAATACCAAAGACGAAAGCCTGTCAAAGATCTGGTTCGTTGGTAGGATTTGTCACTGTCTCTATGACACATTCTAATAATAATTCAAAAAGTTTGGTCAAGCAATAAACACAGGTCTGCTATGTGCTGTGTCTTTCGGAGATATGTAATTAATATGAAAAGGCACATTTTTATAAATACTAAAGCTTCTGGTAGGATTTTTAAGATTGGGCCGCCTCCGCAAAATTTACCGCATCTTGCTCTTTAAAAAGTTTTTGGGGCTCACATATTCCCACGATATCATCTGCCGGAATTGTTTTTTGCTTTACAAAAATTATGGTAACACGTTTTTTGTAGGCCTGTACTGTCCCTCCTGTCCAGTTATCAAATTATTGGTGGGATCAAGATCAAAGGGATCGACACTCACTTTTGCACCTGTATCTATGCTCCACACTGTCAGAGATGGTAGCTGCTGTGTGTCCGATGATGGCTTCACGTCAGTTGACGTAATTGATATCTTAAACTACCTGCTCATTATCTTAAGGGTATCTCTAGTATTTCTACTGCTCTCCAAAAAAAAAACCTCTCGTTCTCCCTGAAACGCCAATGGCTTGGGTCCTTAGGCCGTTTAGTTACGGCTAGACAGACTCTAAAAAACTATTATGATTAGGTTCGTCTGGTATTTCTGGCACGCGGGTCAGGTTGGAAGGTAAACAATGACACGATGTGATTAGGGAAGACATCGTAGAAGGGTTTTAATCTCGAACGACCATTTTATCTCGAATCGACTGTGGGCGTTTATGTCCGAGGAATGTTTTTGTTTCTACCAAAAATGTATTAGAGTGTGTTCTAAGATAACGATTAGATACAGAAATGCTGTGGTGGAATATAGCTATTAGCTTTGCTCTCTATACTATTTGTATTTTGACCATGTAATTTGAACTGTATGAGAAATGGTGGACTTATGCATTAACTTTGATCGTTACTGTACATGCTTGTGTAATCATACTGAAAATTCCGGATTGTAGGAAAGGTATTTGAAACGTCTCTGTTAAACAAATCATAGACAATGGGTAAAAGTAAATTTTGGCGCCATTTCTAGGATAGGTCAACTAACGGGTGATTTTTTAAGAGGTATAGGATTTGATTTAAAAAAAAAAAACACAAAAAATTTGAAAAAACGATTAAATCATTATTTGAGTCGATAGAGCGGTCGATATAATTTAATGTTTAAAGATTATTTCATGTAAATGTTGGCCGCGTTGGCCCCAAACGTGAGATAAACTGTTCACCGAACTCGCCTCTCAATAGGGCCATTGTTTCGTGTGCGGTGTGGCATGTGGTACCGTCTTGTTGAAACCACATGTTAGCCAAGTCCAGCTCTTCCATTTTGGGCAAAAAAAAGTTTGTTATCATCGCACAGTAGCGCTCGCCATTCACAGTTCCGTTCCGGTCATTGTCGTCTTTGAAGAAGTACGGCCCGATGATGCCACCGGCCCATAATCCACACCAAACAGTGATTTTTTCGGGATGCATTGGTAGCTCTTGCAATGCTTCTGGCTGGTCTTCACTCCAGATGCGGCAATTTTGCTTGTTAACGTACCCATTCAACCAGAAATGAGCTTCGTCGCTGAACACAATTTTTCGATAAAAATGTGGATCTTCCTCCAACTTTGCCAGCGCCCATTCACCAAATTGGAAACGTTGTGGGAGGTCGTGTTGCTTCAATTCTTGCACCAGCTGTATCTTATAAGGTTTTACACCCAAATCCTGTCGCAAAATTTTCCACGTAGTGGAGTAACAGAGGCCCAATTGCTGCGAACGGCGGCGAATCGACATTTCACGATCATCACTAACACTGGCGGATACAGCCGCAATATTTTCTTCAGTCCTCACTCTACGTCTGCGTGTTGGTGGTTTAATGTCCAATAATGTAAACTGGGTTCGAAATTTAGTCACAAGCTTCCGAATAGCTCCCTCAGTAGGCCGACCAAATTGCCCATAAATTGGAAGCAGTGCTCGATGCACTCTCTTAACCGAGCATGAACTTTGGTAGTAAAATTCAGTAATTTGCAAGCGTTGTTCGTAAGTCGATTCATGGTTAAATTGTAGACCAAACTGAACAAGTTTGACAATGACACAAGACACGATACACGCATCATCTGTCAAAAACCGTGTTGCCAAAAAGATACTAGCAAAAAAATCACCCATTATTAGAAGTAACGGACAAGATTTTTGTCATATTATTATTTTCTTAGTTGTAAACGCGGATTTTTTAATCAGGAAAGCGTTATATATTTGCTGAAATATAAAAACGGATGGTTTGATCTGAATCGGTCTCAAAACATCGGAAGGCGTGCGGCGGAGGATAAATGCATATTAGATGGTCGAAGATCAAGTTTGAAGACATTTCGAAGAAGCTACTTGGTTAAAAGGCAATTCAAAAGTTGGAAACGTTTTATTGTAGGATTGACAATATTCTGCCATAAGAACAGTTACAGATGATCAGCATTTACTGTGGTCAGTAGCATCAGTATGTACTGATCATTTCGTCAATGCCGTTTGATTTCTACGTAACCTGATACATCAGTAATTCGTCCTGGCAACACGGTCAATAAATGACGGATCACAGTAAATACTGATCGTGTGACATTCGCCTTACAGTTTCAAGAAAGTTCTTTTTGGAAAAGTTTTGACTGAAGTCTAGAAAATATGTTGATGATGGAGCTATGGTATTGGATGAAGAAGCGCACTTACCGTAATTTTTATCAGTTTCCCTTTACAACGAAAATCAGCATATTTCAGCTACTCAGGACTTATTTTGTAGTTTATTATGTTCCCTTCCGCGAAAACATCAAAATGTAATTGAAATCGGAAACGACATTGGGTCAATACGTGGACAAATAGGATACCTTGGAGTTGAGATTAACAAGAAACTGTCAGCAAGATCTTATATCAACGTTCGCATACGTAAAGCAGAAGCAGCACTTGTTATTTCTGGTCCCATAGTTGGATGGGTATCAAATATCAACGTCAATGTGAATGCCCGCATGATTATGGCGTGTATTGTTCCCATTTAGGAATATGCAATTGTACAACTTATACCAATGATAAAGTCTATATAATGTTTTCACATTCTTGGAGAAGTTTCAGTCATACCTATCTACTAGCCCTGTCCCAGTGAAGTTGGCCCAACTATCAAAACTACTTTTTTTATATTTGTCATATTAGTGGAAACCTATTAAAAACTAAGATGTATTTCTGATTACATACGATTTTTTTATTTAATATTAGCCTTAAATACTACATTTTCTTGTAACAAAGAAAAAATACCTTACAAATAAAACTGCCGATTAATAAAAATCAACGAAACCAAATAGCAGCAAATCACCACTGTGTTACATCGCCTTTTCGACTGATTACTGGTTCGATACGTCTTGAGATAGTGTCAACTAATGTTTGGCAGTCGTCTGGTGTAAAACTGTTCCAAAGTTCTTGGAGACGCAATTCTGGAACGGTTCTTGCGGGATCCGATCGGAGCTTTTCCCTCATGATATGCCACAAGATTTCAATCGGCGATAGATCAGCACTACCAGATGTCCATTTTAAAACTGAAATATTGTTTTCTAACGTCCAATCTTTTACTTTTTTAGCCGTATCGCAAGCGGCACCATCTTGTTGGAAGATACATTCAATATTGTTTAAGCACATTTGTTCAATTCGGGGTATTAAGTTATTTTGATGCACATTAATCAGTATTCATAATACATACGACGAAGTGTGAGTTTCCCACTGCACTTGCTGACATGGATCCCCAAATCATGACGGACGCCGGAAACTTGACTTTTTTAAGACAGTCATCACTAAACACCTCTTTAGTTCTTATGACTCGACTCCTACTATCACCGACGCATACTGCAAATCTGACTTCAAATAATAGAGTTCCATCAGCTCGGAGACCATAATTTGTGTTCTTTGGCCCAGGCTAGTTTGTTTTTCTTCTGAATCTTTGGAAATACTGAATTAAAAACGAATAATGAAAAAAATAATTTAATCCTACCTTGTATGTTTTAAATTCCAGTTTCTGGGCAGCTCTGTGACAAGTTGCTCTTAAAAACTCTTTTATCGTTACCTGATTCCATAATATTTCCTATTCGTTATAATTAGCGCGCAGATTCCCCTTGATAATCCGTTTTAAGGCTCTTGAGCTGATATTGGAATAGCAACAGCTTTAGCACGAGCCATTATTAATTATTAACAACACCACCAATGCTTGATTTGAGCTACAAAGCCTACCTTTATTTTATCGAAGCGAATAAACAGACCATTTAACTTAAGTTGTCTCCATTACGTATTTTGCTATACACAAATCATACTGCAAAGAAGACAATTTCGAAATACAAACGCTTTTAAAATAGCCGCGTCGGTTTTGTTATCTTTCCATAAACCTTTAAAGAAACCAAAAAGATTATATTTGAAATAAAATTTCAATTAGCCCTCAAATAAAATCACAAATATCATGTTTTTGGACGTTGTTCCAACTTCACTCAGACAGGGCTCGTACTTAGCCCTTTAGCAGCCAGGGTATCAAGGAAGAGGATGATACAATGTCCTGTAACGCCCCTCAAAGATTGGAGTCGGAGATGTATCAAGAAATTAGTACCTTCCTTCTACTCATGAAATAGGCTCTACACAGCCACACGGGCAGTGTAGATCTGATTGTGGCTTCCTTTTGTATACTGGATGTTCACAATAACATACTGAGTTCCTGTTATATATGAATGAAACCGGCCCTGGCGGAGAAACAATAGGGCACAATGTGGACTGGTAGAAGGTTTTCTGATTACCGATTCCACTAATCCTTCAAAGGTGTACATAATAATGGTTAAATATGCTATGCGAAACAATTTATGCTTGAGCATCCATTAATATCTATGTTTAATGCTACACTGACTCCATAATAGTTTAAAGTCCTAAAATATGTCCAAAATTAGAAAAATTTATTGGATATTGGCAAAAAATGCCATTTTACATTTTCCAGAATATGTATTTAAAGAAAAAATGTTGCGATTTAACTCAAATTCAAGCTTTAAGTGTTTTCAGGGTCGCTTATATGCGAATTTGATATCGATTGTTCAAAAATATTTTGACTCAATACGGCGGCTGTTTTGATCGACCTCAAAATTAAAATTCAGGTGTAGGTCACTTAGAATGAATTAAATATCGATCCTTAAAAAATCTAAATGGCCAGTCTAGTATGACGGCTTTCAAGGTATAATTTATGTTCTATTGAATAATATCACAACATTACCATTTCTTAACTGGGTGTCTGATAAACACGGACTTTTTTCAAACTATTTTTGAGTTTACTAACTCACTATGAATTACGGAAAAAATATCAATAACATATTGTAGTCCTATGGCGTCATGTGTCGATTGACAAGTAATACAATGCCATATCATAATAATTAAACATGCCTTCGACTCCGCAATACATTTTGCCATCTCAATACAGCAGGTACAAGGTTCTAGTAGTATTTCCCCTCCAACATGATATTTATAACAATATTCACCTTATCTCAAATTAAAAGCAATCATGAAATCTATCCCCGTTCACGTCTATACCAATTAGGTACTTTCTAAATCATAACAGGCATAAACACTAATAATTATTATGATAATTGATACCATATTATCTGAATACCTAAAAACTCACATCAATATGAGATTCACAGCAGTACAATATTCGATAAAAAGGTAATTTGTTGTCCCTATGTAATACCCTGCCCAACTTTTTTCTAATTCTTCTAATGTTTTAGCATAAGCAAAACATTATGCCACAAGGTTTCAATCGGCGATAGATCTGGACTAATAGATGTCCATTTTAAAACTGAAATATTGTTTTCTAACGTCCAATCTTTTACTTTTTTAGCCGTATCGCAAGAGGCACCATCTTGCTGGACGATACATTCAATATTGTTTAAGCGCATTTGTTCAATTCAGGGTATTAAGATATTTTGATGCACATGAATCAGTATTCATAATAGGTACATACGACGAAGTGTAAGTTCCCCACTCCACTTGCTGACATGGATCCCCAAATCTTGACAGAAGCCGGAAACTTGACTTTTTTTAAGACAGTCATCACGAAACACTTCTTTAGTTCTTATGACTCGACTCCTACTATCACCGACGCATACTTCAAATCTGACTTTAAATAATAGAGTTTCATCAGCTCTGAGACCATATTTGTGTTCTTTGGCCCACGCTAGTCTGTTTTTCTTCTGAATCGTTGGAATACTGAATTAAAAACGAATAATAAAAAAAAATAATGTAATCCTACCTTGTATGTCTTAAATTCCAGTTTCTGGGCAGCTCTGGGACAAGTTGCTCTTACAAACTTTTTTATCGTTACCTACCTGATTCCATAATATTTCCTATTCGTTATAATTAGCACGCAGATTTCCCTTGATAATCCGTTTTAAGGCTCTTGAGCTGATATTGGAATAACGCGGGCGACATCCAGTTATGGGTTTTTGAGACACAGATCCCATTGTTTTGTATAATTTAATAATGCCGTATTTCGAACTGTATACCTCAACTTTTAACACTGTCATCGATTTGGGAAGCATTATGGTTTTTTAAATGCAAGTGAATGATCACTTTTCTTATTCAACAGCTTTACCACGAGCCATTATTAATTGTTAACAACACCACCAATGCATTGAAAGTTGATTTAAGCGTCAAAAATAAGCTTTCTGAGTTATCATTTGTTTTACAAAGCCTACCTTTATTTTATCGAAGCGAATAAACAGACCATTCAACTTAAGGTGTCTCCATTATGTATTTTGCTATACACAAATCATACTGCAAAGAAGACAATTTCGAAGTAAAAACGCTTTTAAAATAGCCGCGTCGGTTTTGTTATCTTTCCATAAACATTTAAAGAAACCAAAAATATTATATTTGAAATAAAATTTCAATTAGAACTCAAATAAATTCACAAATATCATGTTTTTGGACGTTGTTCCAACTTCACTCAGACAGGGTTCGTACTTAGCCCTTTAGCAGCCAGGGTATCAAGGAAGAGGATGATACAATGTCCTGTAACGCCCCTCAAAGATTGGAGTCGGAGATGTATCAAGAAATTAGTACCTTCCTTCTACCCATGAAATAGGCTCTACACAGCCACACGGGCAGTGTAGATCTGATTGTGGCTTCCTTTTGTATACTGGATGTTCACAATAACATACTGAGCTCCTGTTATATATGAATGAAACCGGCCCTGGCGGAGAAACAATAAGGCACAATGTGGACTGGTAGAAGGTTTTCTGATTACCGATTCCACTAATCCTTCAAAGGTGTACATAATAATGGTTAAATATGCTATGCGAAACAATTTATGCTTGAGCATCCATCAATATCTATGTTTAATGCTACACTGACTCCATAATAGTTTAAAGTCCTAAAATATGTCCAAAATTAGAAAAATTTATTGGATTTTGGCAAAAAATGCGATTTTACATTTTCCAGAATATGTATTTAAAAAAAATGTTGCGATTTAACTCAAATTCAAGCTTTAAGTGTTTTCAGGGTCGCTTATATGCGAATTTGATATCGATTGTTCAAAAATATTTCGACTCAATACGGCGGCTATGTTTTGATCGCCCTCAAAATTAAAATTCAGGTGTAGGTCACTTAGAACGAATTAAATATCGATCCTTAAAAAATCTAAATGGCCAGTCTCGTATGACGCCTATGTTTTCAAGGTATAATTTATGTTGTGTTGAATAATATCACAACATTACCATTTCTTAACTGGGTGTCTGATAAACACGGACTTTTTTCAAACTATTTTTGAATTTACTAACTCACTATGAATTACGGAAAAAAATATCAATAACATATTGTAGTCCTATGGCGTCATGTGTCGATTGGCAAGTAATACAATGCCATATCATGATAATTAAACATACCTTCGACTCCGCAATACATTTTGCCATCTCAATACAGCAGGTACAAGGTTCTAGTAGTATTTCCCCTCCAACATGATATTTATAACAATATTCACCTTATCTCGAATTAAAAGCAATCATGACATCAATCCCCGTTCACGTCTATACCAATTACTTTCTAAATCATAACAGCCATAAACACTAATAATTATTATGATCATTGATACCATATTATCTGAATACCTAAAAACTCACATCAGTATGAGATTCACAGCAGTATAATATTCGATAAAAAGATAATTTGTTGTCCCTATGTAATACCCTGCCCAACTTTTTTCTAATTCTTCTAATGTTTTAGCATAAGCAAAATATTATGCCACAAGGTTTCAATCGGCGATAGATCTGGACTAATAGATGTCCATTTTAAAACTGAAATATTGTTTTCTAACGTCCAATCTTTTACTTTTTTAGCCGTATCGCAAGAGGCACCATCTTGCTGGAAGATACATTCAATATTGTTTAAGCGCGTTTGTTCAATTCAGGGTATTAAGATATTTTGATGCACATGAATCAGTATTCATAATAGGTACATACGACGAAGTGTAAGTTCCCCACTCCACTTGCTGACATGGATCCCCAAATCTTGCCAGAAGCCGGAAGCTTGACTTTTTTCAAGACAGTCATTACGAAACACTTCTTTAGTTCTTATGACTCGACTCCTACTATCACCAGCGCATACTTCAAATCTGGCTCCAAATAATAGAGTTCCATCAGCTCGGAGACCATAATTTGTGTTCCTTGGCCCACGCTAGTCTGTTTTTCTTCTGAATCTTTGAAAATACTGAATTAAAAACGAATAATAAAAAAATAATTTAAACCTACCTTGTATGTTTTAAATTCCAGTTTCTGGGCAGCTCTGTGACAAGTTGCTCTTGAATTTTATGGTTATCTGATTCCATAATATTTCCTATTCGTTATAATTAGTACCCAGATAATCCGTTTTAAGGCTCTTGAGCTGGTATTGGAATAACGCGGTAGACATCCAGTTCTGGGTTTTTGAGACACAGATCCCATTGTTTTGTATAATTCAATAATACTATATTTCGAACTGTATACCTCGAGTTGTTAACACTGTCATCGATTTGGGAAGCATTATGGTTTTTTAAATGCAAGTGAATCAGCACTTTTCTTATTCCGACAGCAACCAGCTTTACCACGAGCCATTATTAATTGTTAACAACACCACCAATGCATTGAAAGTTGATTTATGCGTCAAAAATAAGCTTTCTGAGTTATCATTTGTTTTACAAAACCTACCTTTATTTTATCGAAGTGAATAAACAGACCATTCAACTTAAGTTGCCTCCATTATGTATTTTGCTTTACACAAATCATACTGCAAAGAAGACAATGTCGAAATAAAAACGCTTTTAAAATAGCCGCGTCGGTTTTGTTATCTTTCCATAAACCTTTAAAGAATCTGTCATATATGAATATAATTTATATATAAGAAAGTGATTTCATAAATTAACGTTGATTGATTGGATTGAGAAGAAGAGATAGACGAAGCTAATATCGATGGACCGATTTTTGTATTTTATAACCAAGAGTTCTAACAAGTGCTGTTTCTTTTATAGAAAGCAGTGAAGAAGAAGATGGATGCCGTTTCCCAGGTGCACCCGCCCATTCTTCGGTGGTCTTCTCAGATGAAGATCTCGGTCCAGGAACAGTAGCCACGTACTCATGTGAAAGGGGATTCGAACTTTTGGGCCCTTCCCGAAGAGTGTGTGAAAATGGATTGTGGGTGCCAGAGGGAATGCCTTTCTGCGGTAAGTAACAGACTGTTTTGAACTGACCCATTGGACTAATTATACACGCCGACAAAAGTGAGCCGACACTAGAAACCAGAGTATCCAGAAAAATAAAATTTCCTCAACAAAACAGAAGGTTCCTTGCTTAGCTTGAGAAGACACAATAAGGCTTTGAAGTTTTAAAATAAAATATAGCGCTAATGTCTGGTCACTTCATTTATATCTCAAAAATGTTAAGTATTATTTGAGTATCGTCCACTTTCTTATATTTACTTTGGGCTCACCTAGTCGTTTTTGATTGTTGCTTTGACAATATTTTTCTAGGCATAATACGAAAAGTACTCGTAATAAGAAACCTACCACAATCAGGATTTTGTTTTATTTTGTGTTCTTACGAACTTTGTTGTAAATTGATATTTTTTTTAAATGTTACCCCCTGGATGCAAGGAAGCACCCATGAACAAGACTTTTCGTTATCGGTCTATAATACCCTGTAACAGTACCTATTACCAATACACCTACCTACTGAATTGTTTAAAGTTAAAATTGAAATGAGCATCATAAGACAAATGCAAACTGATTAGAAAAGAACCACGCAAATAATAAAGCGAGGCAGATCTATAGTTATATGGGTCTTAAGATGTCCACGGACTCACTTTAGCCATATTCACTCATTATTTTTTCGGTTACCCATTTTTGTTCATTTTTTCCCGGAATGTTCATTTTATCCATTATTCAGGGTATTTCGTTTCCAGAAGTGTTCTTTAAGCAACACAGCATGATGGATTTTCATTCATATCAATGACATAATTGCAGCAAAACTTCTAAACTACTCATTGTTACTAATTTCATCTTCTAAATACTCGTTTTTTTTTTCTACCAAAATACGCATTTTATGGAGGGCTCTAGCTTGTGGCCATTTAAGATAATTCTCTTTCTTTATTTATGACTTGCATGTATCACGGACATAGCCACGGCACCTCACACTCACTCTCTCTCTCACACACACACTCACACTACACTCACACTCACACTCACACACACACTCACATACTCACACACACCTACACACTCACATGCACACGCACATGCACACATACGCGCACACACACATACACACGCACACATGCACACGCACACGCACATACACATAACTCACACTAAATGTGAGTGTGAGTGAGCGTAAGCGTAAAAGCTACTACACCCAGCCGTTGGCAATGCCGCCGGGTTTATGCCGAGCGGCAATGCCGTCGGCAATACAAACCGCGCAAAGCTGTCAAGCATCATTCCGGTTGTGACAGTCACATAGAACGCTAGTGAAGTGCAACACACAAACCGCACAACACTACCTCTCGAATGCCAGGAACGAAGTGACGCCGGCAAGCCCCGTAACCCGGCGGCTCCTTTGCGCGGCAAGGCCGGCGGCTTTGTATGCCGCCGGGTGCACGGAGGCTTAGCCGGCGGCCCTGCCGCCGGCACTGTGTGTAGCAGCCTTAAGCGTGAGCGTGCGGGTACGGATGCGGGTGAGTGTGCGTGTGTGTGTGAGTGTGCGTGACACACACACACACGTTGCTCCAATTTTCAGTCTCGCTGACAGACTACCAGATCGAATTCTCTTTCTTTGTCCATGACCTATACACGATGCATATGGATATGGCCACCCCCGCGTATTCCAGTTGAATATACGGAGGCATATGACCTCGCCGCTTCTCGACACCCAATTTCCAATTTCACTGACATTGTCTCCGGCAACCGCAACTAGCACGGCACTTTGTCGTATGACGCATAAAGATGAGAATAACGGCTCTTTCCTTTAGATCCGGATGCTTTCTTCGAGATTTATGCTTAAAGATTAACGACGTTTATTGCATATAGATCATAGATAAATCCTTGAATTTGATATGGAACATGCCGCAAACGTAAGACTGTCAGAACTTACCAACTTAATAGCAAAGACCGACTCCTAAATATCCTCCACGTTTATTAAAGCAAGGGACATTTGTATTTTGAAAACCAGTTTGAAGAAAAGCGGATAATAAAATACCACTCATGGCCAGATAAACTATTACACCAGCTTCACAATGACGTCAATAGTTGTACCAAAAGTATGAGAAATTTGCATACGATCTCACGTCGAATTATGTTTTAAATTGTTACAATTAATCACTATTTTTTCAACAATTCAGTGAATAATCTATTTGTCTATACGAGGTTATTCAAGCCGTTAACCGATAATCGGCATTTATCCATTATTGATTCATTTTGAAAAACGGCAAATATCAAAGCAAAAAAGAAGAAGAAGAAGAAGAAATACATAATAAATATAATTCATTTTCAAAAGCAATTGTGGTTTATTTTAGATAGTAATAAAAAATGAGTTTTTAAATAAGACGTTAGAGGTATTACGTATCTTGAAAAGTGACATTACAGGGTTTGTCTGGAAAGTAATAGGACTGAGTCGATTTAAAAAAATTTATTGAGCCAATCGTTACAACTCTTTAAAAACTTTCAAAATAGGCTCCTTCTGCGTCGATGCAGCGCTGCCAGCGCGATTTCCAAGCATTGAAGGCGTCACGGAAGGCATTCTCCGGAATAGCCTTGAGAGCCGCGGTGCATGCTGCTTGGATCCCCTCTGTCGTCTCAAAATGCTTGCCTTTCATCGGCTTTTTCAGGCGAGGAAAGAAAAAAAGTCCGGGGGGCCACATCTGGGCTGTAGGGCTGCTGCGGAAGCATTGGGATGCCGGCCTTGGTCAGGCAGCTGTTCACAAGAAAGGCGGTGTGAGCCGGGGCGTTCCAGTCGGCTGCGATGTCTTGTCGGACCCGACTGACCCTTCGTTTGAGTCACCTGAGCACTTCCACATAAAACTTAGCGTTGACGGTTTGTCCAGGAGGAACAAATTCATGGTGGACGATGCCTTTGATGTCAAAAAAAAACAATGAGCATCGTTTTCTATTTGGATTTGCTCATTCTTCCCTTTTTTGGGCGAGGAGACGCCGTCGTGTGCCACTCGGAAGATTGCCTTTTTGTCTCGGGATCATACTCAAGGATCCACGACTCGTCACCTGTGATTACGTTACTCAAAACTTGGGGGTCACTTTCACACATGTTCAAATTTTGCTTGGCACACTTCCACTCACCGCAATTTCTGGTCGTCAGTGAGCACTTTTGGGACCATCTTCGCGCACACCTTGCGCTTGTTCAAATGCTGTGTCACAATGTCATGAACCACAGATTTTGGTAAATTTAACATCTGGGCAATTAAACGAATACTTAGTCGACGGTCTGAGTTCAAAACTTTGCGCACACGAATCACATTATCGATGTTTGTCGAAGTCGAAGGTCTACCAGCACGGTCTTCATCAGCGACCTCTTCCCGGCCCTCCAAAAAGGCCTGGTGCCACCGAAATACACTACTTCTTGCTAAAGCAACACCTGGGTAAGCCTGCTTGATCAAATCAAACGTCTCTGTCGCAGATTTGCCGAGTTTCACACAGAATTTAGTCGCTTACCTCTGCTCTAACCAACGCTGCATTTTCGGTTTGAACCACTCACAGAAACAACTGACCAGCCGCTCATTCATTAGCTAGGAACGCCCTCTACCGAATCCAGTCGCTGCGCGCACGCTCCGAAGTAAAGTCATGGCCGAAGAAAATGAGTCCTATTACTTTCCGGACAAACCCTGTATTTCGTTTTTTTTTGACGTTATATAGATTTCTTCCTTTCTTTCTTCCTCTCCCCTTTTCCCTACAACTTGTCTGGTTTCTGGGCCACCAGACCTGACAGACTGACGACAGACACTGATATTATAGTGACTATGTCCTAAAGGCTAAGGTCTTCCGCATCTGCATCTGTACGTGTTGCCTAAACGTTATGACGCTTCAGCTATCAATTTTTGGCTCTGATGTGACGTATCTCATGAGTATGTTCAGAGAAGGAGTTATTGGAGGTCTAAGCCGTAAGTTGTTACTATAAGCTGGAAGGAAATGGCTGTGCATAGGTGCATACTGATTTTTGTGCTAATAACCTATGTTGATGATGATTTCATTAGTTTCTCGACTCAAATACACTGTCGTGAGATGCAAGCAAAGCTAGAAATTAGTTATGGATCCACTTTTCTTTATTCATCCTGGAATTTACATATGCAAGTTTACTGTATTTCAAAGATTAGAGAGATAAGAAAAGAAAATTGAAGTATGTAACAACCAACGGGTGAGAAAATATGCCACAGAATATTTATGAAACGTGGAAAAGTCCATTCTTCATTATTTTATATCTCTAGTCATTTAAATTTTATAGAAATTTATTTTGCGATGTCAAGTAGAAAATACAAATCAGCGTCTATATGTGAGACACTGCGAAAATGTTTTGTGTGAGAAGCGTAATTCCTAATTTTTCTGTGATGTGGCTAATTACACACAACGCAAAAAACCGGGGAAAATCGTAATTTATAACTTTGAATATAACCTCTCTTCAGAAAGGACAACAAAAATAACCCGTCTATTACAGCTAATAGATATACTTCATGGGCAGCATATTTTTCTCACATAGCAAATATCACTGATTTTATACACATGCAGACCAATACAGACAATCACCACACAATCATCCATGTGCTACTCTGCTACTCAACCAATTTTTTTTGTCACAACTCAGAGATATTTTCTACAGACTTTTTAGGCATTTTGCAACCAATAAAGCAAGATTAGAAGGGTTTTCTCTGAGCATGCTGGAGAGCTGACTTTCAGCTGCTCATTGAGCGAGTCCTTGAGTCTTGAGTCATTCCTCCACAGATGATGCTTTTGGTGACGCTCACAGCGCTTATAGCGGGAAATAGCGGCATGAACTATTTTCACTCTAGGAACTATCTAGTCAGCAAGTTGACATTTTGTCGGTTATTTATGACATTATATGAATTGTTTACGTAATAATCCTGCCGGTGATTAATAAAAACGTAAAATATTCGAATAAATCATGATATAATCAATGATGGAAGAAATAGAGCACGCAGTAGATCTGATTTCATTTGGAAGAAGTCGTGATAGAATTTTGAGGTTAAGCATTTGATGTATCGCTGGAACTCACTAATAAAATATTGGCCCACCTGGATGCCATATTCATCCGTTCAGTCATCGCGACGTGCTTCTGAGGAGCTGGTTTAAGTCTTCTTGAGGTATCATACCTCAAGCTAGCTGTACTTAGTTTAGAAGAGCTGCTAGTGCTTGTGTAGGATGAGTAAGAGGTCCTCCCATCATATCCCGATCATGTTCGATGGGTAGAAGGTCTGTCGACATAGGAGGCCAAGTAGAAGAGCATTATTGAAGCAGTTCTTTGTAGCTCTAGCAATATGTTGTATGTATTGTAAAAGATGAGGTCCCAGTATTACCTCGATATACCGATACGCCGTCATACCGCCTCTAATGAAAGCTATTAAGAGTTATTTTGACAATATAGCCTTATATACTATACATCATACTGCTTGGGACGTCACTGCGTATGGTGCTAAGTCACTTTTAGCTTACATTAGATGAGGTATAACAGCACAGGCGTATATCCAATAAATACTGGAACATCCTATTTTGTTATTCCTCCAACCGCCTAGCAACCTAATTCTTCAACAGGGCAATGTCAGCCCCCAGATTGCCCTAAACCATATCTCCTTCGATATGGTTCAATTGAAAATTAACAAATTCGTCTTCACTCGCGACGCCTTCTAACACTTGACCGTCCACATGCATTCCTAAGCTGAACCGAAACCAAGAAAGCGATATATACAATAATTACGGTAACCCCATTTCTCCAAAAGCAACCCAATTTTACAAAAAAATAATATCGGACCCCATATTGCTATATCGCTAGAAATACAATGAACTGTTTCAATAACGTTTCATTCTCCTTCCCTGACCTCCTAGATCTACAAAGCATTCGCCCATTAAACATGTGCCGGATTTGATGGAGTCACTCGTTTACCTCATCCTCTGGCAGCACTGACATCAAGTAAGTAAGTCATCTCTTCAGAAGCATGCTCTGACTAATCAACGTATATATATATATATAGCATCGACCAGGGGCCAACACATTATTAGGGAAGTCGAGGATACAAAAGACGTTTCCACTTCTAAATTTGATGACAAATATTTATCGATATTCAATTTTTTCGAATGGAATGGGCTAGAACATCAGAAAAGTTATTAAACGACCAATAAACGTTGTGCGTTTATGTTCGTGGTGATGGCTTCTAGGTTACAAATATATGAAAATCGGGAAAATAAAAAAGCATATCACAAATTTTAAATATTTTACATATGAAATATTTTTTTACTGTTGTCCTGAACAGCAAATAGTTCGCCATGCGAATGTGAATCAATTGAAAAATGTTTATCCATGTCATGGAGAATAATATATAAACGAGCAGCATAACAAGATTAAGCAACTTGACCAATACATAGCTGCGCTTATCACCATTAGTCAGTTATGCTTGAATGCTTTATTAAGCTGTCGAAATTATTTCTGAGACATTATAAATTAATTTAATGCCTAAAATAATTTCGTTAATTTTCTTATGTTATGGTGGTTTCAACTGGCGAGACGAACAGAATATAAAGAATTTTCATGCTCACTTTTTGATTTTCATACACTAAGTTACCCAAGCTAAAAAAAGATATCTGAAAATGAACCGCAAACACGCCCAGTTACATTTTCACTTTCTGTGTGAATGAAATTGTATCTATGTGGTCTATAACTGATGTACAAATCAACATTAATTGCATCAAACCACAATGCAAACAGGTTCGTCACCATTGGGCTTTCATCGACCACGTTAAAATAAAAAAGAATATAAGATCACTGGTTAGTTCAGAAATCTTGGTATTGTTTTAACTCGACCGATTGTGTAAATAACCTTAACAAATAGTAGGTAACAGTAATTTTTCGTCATGGCAGTAATACTCATTCTTTCTAATAATAAATATAAAATGGACACTATCTTTCGTGTTTGTATCGTAGTATACTTTTCCACACTGGATCGCATGCTCTTAGGAATAAAAGATTAGTTTAAGTGGAAATGCTAGAAAAATATAGAAAGGTGTATATGGTGAAGACCGAATCTTAAGTGTACTGCTGTATAACCAAATGATTTATAGGGCACCGTTCGTTCTGAAAGAATGATTCCATCACTTCCTTTGGGATCCCTATTGACTTTTATACGGGGATGCCTATGACTTCATATCGGTTACTAGTCCAAAGACAAGAAAGTTATAGGACTCTTTCGCACCGCGATCTAAAATGGGCCTTGCTTCTTAGAGCTCTACTCTATGATGCCGCCGTGCGACAGACTCGTCTGACTTCGGCCTTCTATTCTATCCATGTCGAACTGCATTCATCCAGAACTGGCCGATACGACCATCCCTTTGTAGGGTGTCGAGGTCGTGCAACAATCTACAAGGGGAGGCTTTTTCCAGTTCTACTAACCTTAGGCAGCTCAAAAATCGGATTAACAAAAAATTAAAAAAAGGTGCATGAAGGTCTACTTTCCATTAAGCATTTATAAATTTTCCCATGGGTTCACTGTATACCTAAAATTGATGGGATACCACTTGGTTCATCATAGTATTTTAACAATACTTAGATGTCACATATCTTATTAATTTACTTCTTTTAGTTTACTTTTTTACCTACCTTACCCCATACGAACTGGTACCTACCTGTATTTTTTTAAATTTAACTTTCCATGCCTACTGCCGAGGCAGTATTGTAATCGAGAAAAATTTTTAAAATGAAATACATTTTTCGTATGTTGATCAAGAAAAACCAAGTCATTTCCTGTTCGCTGTCTGTCTGTTCCCTAATTCATGGCCTATCTATAACTTAGGAAGTACTGCTCGTATTTGAACGAAATTTTTACTGCTGTATGCGGTGGCAAGAAAAAGAAAAATTTGAAATCACTCAAAATTCCTTTTTCGATGTTTCAGAAGATCCTTCAAAAAAATATTTTTACCGGTTAAAAATTGGAGTTGGGGTTTGTAGGTGGTAAGGTATACCTTGATTTTTTGAAGTTAGCATATTTATACGCTTCCAGTCTCGGCAATTGGACAATACTACCAGTAAGGCACGGAAAGAATGTCTATGGACTAACTGTAAGGGCCTTTTGACCGACTTGATCCATTAAATGTCTCTCTTATACATGTTCGTAACTAACTGTTTTCCTTATTGTGCATGAGAATGACCGCGCTGCATGAGAAGTGCAGAGTCAACCTACTTGACGTCATTTTTTCTTACTTTTCTGAGATTTTTTCTCATTTTTACGTATACTAAGTGACATATAAATCCGAACACCCAGTTTAAATAGTATTATTTTAATAAAAGTTGGTGAATGTATTTATCTTACTGTAAATAACAAGTGAAAAAATGTTCAGCCTTATCAGTTGGACATTCCGGTTTTTATACTGCTTTTTTTTAATTCACTAACGCTCTAAAAATATATATATATATATATAATATTTCAGCCGCAGTAAAGAATCAACGTTGGCGGATTTTGGTTCTTGACATCCTTTACGATCGGTTACGATGCCTAGAGTACGGAGACCTGTACGATTTCGTCAACTTAGTGAGTTTGATAGGGGCCGTATAGTGGGACTTCGGGAAGCTGGACTTTCTTTTCGGGCATTTGCAGTTAGAGTACAAAGAAGTGTAGATAGACACTGTGGTTAGGTGTTGTCAGGCATGGCTTCGAGAAGGCCGTACGCAAAGAGCAAGGGGCACTGGACGCCGCCGTAGAACAACAGGCCGTGAAGATCGCCGCCTAAGATTATTGGCCTTAAGGGACCGTTTCTCCACTACCAGGTCCATTGCAAATGAATGGTTTGCAGAACACGGAAGACCTATTGGCATGCGAAGTGTTTACCGACGAATGAGAAGTTTTGGCTTGTTTTCATACCGGCCACACTGGGTCCTCCCTTTAACTCGAGAACACCGACGTAATCGCCTTGAGTGGTGCAGACAACGGTCACTCTGGGATCAGGGATGGAACAGTATTGTCTTTAGTGACGAGTCTCGATTTTGTTTAGGCATGCACGATGGTCGTGCCAGGGTTAGAAGGCGACGTGGTGAAAGGAGTAATCCACAGTTTTTTGTTGAAAGACATGTTCATCACACTGTTGGAGTTATGGTTTGGCGTGCTATAGCTTATGGTTCCAGGTCACCTTTAGTCTTCATCAGAGGTAACATGAACGCGCAGCGTTATATCCACGAAGTTCTAGAACCCCATCTTTTACCCTATCTTGACAACCTGGCAGATCCAACTTTCCAACAAGATAATGCCCGACCACATGTTGCAAGAGTCACAATAGACTTCTTTCAACATAATAATGTCACATTGTTACCATGGCCACCAAGATCTCCCGACTTATCCCCAATTGAGCACGTGTGGGACATGATGGGTAGGAGATTGCTCAATTTGCAACGTCCTCCTCAGACTCTAGAAGCACTTCGAGAAGAGTTGGTGGTTGCCTGGAATGAGATACCACAGGAGGACATTGACCACCTGATCAGAAGCATGCCTAGGCGCGTTGGAGAATGCGTAGCACATCAGGGTGCATCCACACATTATTAAAGGTCAAAGGGCTTTAAAGCAGTGCAATTATTTTGAAATTTTTATCATTTACTTATTATGCTTTATTAAGTACTTATACAAAATTTTATTAAAATAAAACCATTTAAACTGGGTGTTCGGATTTATATGTCACTTAGTATATATTCGTCTATACGTTTGGGTGTTCCCAGAAAGTTATATATATATATATATATATATATATATATATATATATCACTGTACAAATATAGTAAATGAAAATGCAGTCAATAATCCATATAAGCAGTTATTCTCATAAGATTGTACCAACTCATCTGTGTCTTTTTGTAATAGCCGTGATTATTTATGAGACGCAAAAAAGCGTAGCTTAAGCATTTACATTTATGATTAACTGGTTGTAAGTTATGGGATATTCTAAAAAGCTCTCGTGGTGTGTGGTAGCTGTACACAGCCATCAAGGCACCTCAAGATATAGACTAAGAGCATTCGTCTTGTCGAACACCTTCTCTGAGAATCAATTTAGAGTGATTGTTCTGTATCCGCTGCTCTGCTGCCTAAGCTTCTTCTTTATGTAATGGATGCATTGATATTCCCATCGTAACATAAACAAGATCATATTGGCATGTTATGAGCTGCGTTGGTCTGATACCTTATGCTGTATTTGGGCGTTCACATAAAATGTATATCGTTATCGTGGCAGCCATGCTGACAGTCATATAGTCGGGAAAGTATCTCTGCATCTCCTCAGAAAAATATTATGTTCCGTTTTTTGCATCATCTTATTTTGAAAGAACCATCTTTAACGAATCTGCATTTTTCCATGTATCAAATTGTATCAAAAAGCTTCTAAAAATGTTTTTTCCCTTCAGATGAAGATTTTTGTTTGGATTTTTTGATCTTTTGACCCCGAGAAACAATATGAAAAAACGGAACTTTGCCATCAAAGTTCTTAAGTATACTTGAGTCATATATTAATAAAATCCTTAAGCATTGTAGAGGGTATTATTATAAACCTTTGTTTTTTAATTTTTTGCGGCCGTCCCTGTGCTGTTCTCATGCAGAATCGATGTTGAGCTCGAGAGGCAATTAAAAACAAAGATTCACAATTACAGCATTCCTTAAAGTGTATTGAGACAAGTTTTTATTCAGAATGTCCCAAAAAAACACAATCCTTGGAATCTGTTTGAGAAAATTTTGATGCAAATTCGGGCTTGGCAACATGATATTCATTAAAAGGGATCCTTTTTTAATAAGATTATGCAACAAACCGAATTAGAATATTTTTCCTTCTAAAGAAAATTGTGTATTCTTGTTCATGACATCAATCTTCCAAGGTAAGATCACCCCTCAACCTCCCTCGTAATTAATCTTAAGATTCTGTATTATGAAATAAAACAGCCCAAATAGTAGAAACGCTGGAATCTAAATACGATGCCTTATTTTCGCGCAGGGCTTGCAATTTGGTATCTTCTGTAGAAATCTGTTAATCAGTGTATACTTGAAATATCCATTCAAATTTTCTTTATGAGGGCAGATTTTATTTTTAAATCTGCTAATGTCCTAGCAAGGTGAATTTTTCATTTGCCTCTTCGTAATTTATTCCTGAGGATAATTATTTCCAAGTGTAAAAAAAGTAGTGTATGAAAATTGGTAACGCGATAGCATTGGCAGAGTAACCAGAAACGTAAATTGGAATTATTTGGAATGCAAAATTAATGAAATCGATCTAAAATTCAGTGCTAAATTAATTTGCGAAAACACATAACCCTAAAATAAATAAGCTTTTTACGACTAAGCAGTTAACGGTATACAGTGCGAATGTCGCGGTACCAAGTAGGTCACCGATCAGTCATGGTCAACGATGGTGCTTTGCTTACTGCCGATGCCGGCAAGTGGGTGGTACCAAGCGGAAGTAGGCTCTGCCGAAAAGAGCAGAAATTGTCCGTTGGTTTTTTTTTCGGTTAGGGGAGTGTATTTTCAAGTGTTTCAACGGAACGGAACTATGAGTTGATAGGGAAGAAATACTTAAGCTGCTTTTACTTCCCATAAATGAGATGTACATCAAGAAAAATCGTGTCACTAATTTCCGTCGGTCTGTCTGTCTGTCGGTCTGTCCCCTAATTTTTGGCCTCTCTATAACTTGGAAAATACTGCTCGGATTTGGATAAATTTTCAAGCAACGCAACATTGCCAAGGATGACAAATCTTGGTAGTTTTGAATATTGGTCCTTAGGCTGCGGAGAAAAAGGACAAAAATCGCTCAAACATCGTTTCTGACATTTCAGAGCATCCTGATAATTTATGAAAATAATTAGAGGTAAACATTTTGAGAGTGAGGGATTGTTAGCAGATTTATTCGCTCACAACCTCGATGATTGTACGCATATCTTACACATCATAGGTTACATATCTCATTTAAATAAAATATTAAAACTTAGAATGACAGAAATGTTTTCTAATCGCGTCTGCTTCTGGTAAGTGTTCTGGTATTACTGCTATGTAACCGCATCTAACTGGTTTAGTATTGAGAGGAGGCGACGTCGCCAGATAGACTGCCGGTAGGACAAGGAAAGAATGTCTATGGACTAATTGTATGAACCTGTAAAACTGACTTGATCTGCTTAATTTCTGTTACAAATGTTCGTAACGAATAGTAATAATCCTGTTCGACCTGATGACGGCGTTGCGTGGAAAGTGCATTTTTTCGCAAACGGTACTGAATGGTAGTGCTACTTGTTTAAGCGGTGGATACTATGGCAATGGTACAGCTACGAACCGTTCCGTGAATTACTTTCATATCTACTGCGCAAAACCGTGCTTTAGCTTCTTTTATACTTACTCATATTATTAATCTGTCAATTAGAACATAATGCAAAATCACAAAAACTACTGTTTTACCCCTCATGAATCCTTAACATGAAATGTATGCAACGTTGAACAATTTAGTTTAATTTTAGTTTAAATATTAGATTTCCGTATTCACTATTTTTCCTTTCTTAACACTCAACACTCATGTCAACATCTTGTTTGGAAAAGACTCATCTTTCTTCATATTCTTTGATACAAAAAATAGTAGATGAGAAGTTTTCTTTTTAGGTTAAATGCATCATGGATTATGGACTACTTTTTAGCATATTATTGAATGTTTGCCCTTCCATCAATCTGTAGAATGTCACTTAATGTTTGAGGTTTGCTTACACGATTTTTATCCGGCTGAGGTCAAACGGTGAGCCTCTAGAAACTGAAGATACTTTCACTCCCACATTTCATACACCACCGTCAGCAAAGCCTTCCAATTTTCGTCTAAAGAGAGAAATCATTGCATTTTGAAAATCGGCTGAACTTTGACAGAATGTAACATCTGATACTTACCCTATGCTATTCATGCTGGCAGAACTCCCTTTTTGTGACCAAATTTAACCACATATGCTGGCAAGACTCTTAACTGACTTTTTTTCTTGATGTGTACTGTGGTGGCTGAAACGTCAGCAAAGCGTAATTTCTGCATATGTGGTTCCATTTGTCCAAATAATCATGGCGTAAAATTGCAGAATGTACTACAAATAATTCGAAATAGTCATACCATCCCACTATAACGTTTTTGTGATATTATTGTTGTTGTAATGTACAATGTTCTAGTTTTTTTCAAGAGCCAAGTTTTCTCACAAAATGCTTATTGTTATTTTTCAATCTCATAAAATTACATTTTAAAGTTCCGGGAGATGGCATACCAAAGATGTATCGTCATGTACCACAAAGGGTATCAAGAAACCACTGTAGGTGTGCTTATAACGAATGTTCTCATTCTAAAAGGAGCTCCGTAACCGTTTTACTACGTTACTGTAATTTAAAAAGTGAATTTATAATATCTTTTATACGATTAACTCATTGTTCCGATGCGACCTACATTTAACTGAAGGAAGAAGATGCTCACGCCTTCTTTAAAAATTCCGGTCAAGCTCGTTCGCACTGTAAACATTCATATTACTTGTGGTTCTAGATACCTCGCGTTCCCAACATTGGACTCGAGAAAGTTATTTTGTGAGCAGGCTTTGTATTTTTATATTTAACTGTTGAGAAAATCTGAGTTTGTTCTAAAGCGGCCACGAAGGTAGCACCTGAATATCAACCGCTATAGAGTGAAGTGCCCTATTTTGTTATTGATAAAAAAATATGAAAAATGTTTGTTGTTAAAGCATAAAATGCTTAGTTTGCTACTGGGCATCATTTAATTTGCACACATAGATTGTAGTATATTATTATTATTATTGAAAAATTCTATCACTTTTTTTTCAAAAAACGAGTGTTATTATTGAAAACCCAGTTTGCTGCAAAATGACTTTTCAAGAGAAGCAAAGATTTCTCGAAGAACAAAAATCATAGGTAAAAAGTAATCTACCTGCTCAATTCTACTATGGAAGTGGAATATTCACATATACCTAATTTCCTAGTTATTGCGGAGATGAGGAAGATAGCTGTGACAGATGCTCACGGATGACGCTACAGTATCACATTGCATCTCGAATGAGTATACGTTAATGAATGACAATACATAGGAAAAAAATAGTACGACGCGTATGAATTTTATCACTAGGATATGAAAATATGGGACTGAATAAACTATCGTAACTTGTGTATGAAAATGACTTTAACTACTGAACGGTTAAATTTTCATCCTTTTTTATACCGAAGTAGCCGCGCAGGCAGAAGCGTAAGTGCCGGGACACCGCCGCTGCTTTAGGGACCCCAAAGAAATTTTTTTCATCCGATTATTGAACTGCCTAAGGTTAGTAGAACTGGGAAAAGATTGTTCCACAATCTCGACATCCTCGGGACAAAGGAGCGGTAGTATCGGCCAGTTCTGGATGTACAAAGTTCGACACGTTTAGGATGAGAGGCCAAAGTCAGGCGGGTCTGTCTGGCAGGCACATTGCGCGTCGGCATCATAGAAGGGAGCTCTGAGGAGCAAATCCTGCCGGTGTCTGTCACATAACCCTCCTCTGGACAGCATCGAGCGTAAATAATGTAGTCAGGGCGGTAGTAGCCCAAACTTGTGAGCAATACTCGAGGTTAGGCCTTATCTGGGCCTTATATAGACTAAGAAGGTCATTAGGAGAAAAGTACGTCTTAGCCCTAAAAAAATAGCCTAGCTTTTTCCCAGCACCTGCAGCTATTGACGAAATGTGTTCGTGCTAGATCGAGTCCTCTGTGATCTGGACTTCTTCGAGAGACTGACTGAAGTGGCTAACATCAAAACAGACCAGCAGCGTATCGCTGTGAGTACCAAAGATAAGACAATCTATAAAGTATAACATATTCGTATGAAGCTTTTGCGAAGTATATAATTTTGTTTCCAACTAATCAAGTAATAACATTCTATTGGTAATTATCTGATAAATACATAGTTGGCATCTGTAGTATATCAGATATCCACATACGTTTCTATCAAGCTATAGGTGGTTCAGGATAGAAAGTATGCTGATATGGAGGCAATCAGATCAGTCAGGAAGGAAAATAATATGAATTAGTTTACACTCCTAATAAGGTGTGCATATTTTCGTAACAAGGAATCTGTATCTTGCAAATAGTTATATAATATTTGATCAAAATATAACGCTCACAGTAATACAACGCTTAGTTCAAAATATGATAATGCATAAATACCTAATGCTTCTAGAAAGGAAACGTTCGATCAAATGTATTTCCCTCCATACAGAATTATTAATTCATGAAAATTCAGAAATCAGTGGAAATTATATATAAGAAAACTATCCATATTTAAAAGTTACTCCGCAATATTTTTTTAAGTTTATTGATTAAGGTCAGATTTGTCTCAGTAGGTCTGTAATAAAAAACGGTGTCAAGTAGTTTGAAAGCGCACTTCCTACAGAACGCCGTCATCAGGTCATTAAGGATTTAGTTCAGCACAAGTTAAACC
This sequence comes from Acanthoscelides obtectus, assembly GCA_963669975.1. NCBI lineage: Eukaryota > Metazoa > Arthropoda > Insecta > Coleoptera > Chrysomelidae > Acanthoscelides > Acanthoscelides obtectus. The sequence continues at coordinate 33,402,672 of CAVLJG010000003.1, read as the reverse complement.
CTTAGTTACGAGCATCTACAACACTAAAATTAAACGGATCAAGTCAGTCAAACAGGCCCATACAATTAGTCCATAGACATTCTTTCCCTGCCACCGCAGCACGACTGCAGTACACGCAGAACAGTCAACCATACCGATACGCCGGGCGGTGAGTCCAGGTAGCAGGAGACACGTATCGAAAAAAATTCTCTATAATTTTTTAAGTTTTAAAGGCAAATATACGGGGAAGGATTGGTGAACAGACCGACGGAAATGATTAACGTGATTTTTCGCAATGTACACGGAATATAACATCCAAAAAAAGCAATATCTCATTTTAGAAACGTTTTGCGATTACAACACTTCCTTGTCTAGTGGGGTAGGAAATGAAAGCTACATAATGTTTGTAAGTTTCCTGAGCCACCTTACCTCAGGAGTCAAGCTACTCGATGAATCTTTGCTATTGTTAGCTCATCCTATCACAGCATTGACTTTGTATATTAATTTTATAACGTCATGCTCTATTAGCCTATATCAATGCAATTTGGTATCGCTAAAACATGCAAGAAACATAAACAGCTCGGTAACCGACAGTGTCATGTCACCAAATATAAAAGACAAGTTTCAATTTCTATTCAACAGCTTTTTAGGTAACCTTGACTGCGATGTAATTTTTATATTTTTACGAAACTAATTTAGGTCATTTCTGTGGGGTCTGCGCGTATCTAACAGTATATTTTCAATTTACTCTTCTGTTATTCATGGTGACTTCAGAAGATTCTTCACTTCGATAAAACATAGACGATACTTCAGCAGTTAATTGGTTAGGTAAATCAGTTCAATATCAGCTTATTAGAAACCACAAAAAGCTTCAAAACACTTCAGTAATACAGGAATTTCGTGCTTATCACCTGTTTATTTAGTATCCCTGAAAATAATGAACTATGCTGTAAAATTCTAGCTAGTTTGTATTACCAGAATCGACCACTGCGAGGGTGAAAACAGCAAGTTGTCTGCTGGAACTATATTCCGGTTCGCATTCTCAACCTGCAAAAAACTTCATCTTGCAGACTAGGCAGTTTTTAGTATGTAAATAGTTCATTCCACGTTTGCTTGCTATGATTGCTGTTTGCTAACATTTAAGCAACATGTATAGCTACAGAACGAGTTCACAACAAGGTACAACAACTTGTGCTAAGTTAACATCTTGTAGACAAACCTGTGGAATGCCAAAAAAGCTACGAAAGCTATATAGTAATATAGTTATAGTTTATTTACTTTTAGCATCTTCTATTTTTCTGTTTCAAGAGAACATCTACGGAGGGACATACTGACGTTCGCCAGGCTTGGTGGCCAATAATCTCAGGTTCGGAGACCCAAACGCTAGATCAGACGCGAAACTCCTAAATCTATACCATATATTTCATAAGCGACTGTCAAGTCTGCTCATAGTCCGGAATTATAAATATAGATTTTGACACTGATCATTGCTTGGTATTCTGCGAAACAATTTTGCAGACGAAAAAGTCAAATCAAAAATTTGTTAAATATAGAGATTTAGAAAATTTTGAACTGACCAATTTTGAACATGACCTTTAAAACTTCCCTTGGGACATTTTATGTTCTCTGGATGACATGGATCACAAAATTTCATATTTAACTGACGGGTATTTTGATAAGCATTCGCCACTAAGAATCGTAAAATTAAACATATAATTAAAGATAGGGATAGATCTGTAAGAGCACCGTTTCAAATTCATAAGACTGAAGAATTTTGGAATCGCTATAAAAATCTTAGAAATTCAACATTAGCAAAAATCATATGTGAAAAAACAGCCTATCTATCATCCCTCCGTCAACAAAACAATCCAAAAATGTTTTACAAAGCCTTAAAATCTATGCAAATCCAAGAACCAAAAAATAATGATATTCCTTTGTATTTAAGAGACCCAGTTGAGATCAATAATTATTTCTGCTCAGTTTTCAACGACACTATTTCTTCATGCACTGAAATTATTGAGCATTATGGAAAAAATCGTTACTCTGATGATCGACTCAGTTTCAATGAAATCGACATGTCGATATTTCTATCTTTAAAATCGGATACCTTAGAAAGCGATGACGTATCTCTGAGAATGCTGAAACTATGCTTTCCTGTAATTTGATATCATATCCTGCATATCGTCAATCCATGTTTAGCAAAAGGGATATTTCCCGAATCATGGCAGGAAGCACTAGTACTTGCTATCACTAAAATAAGTAAACCACATACATTTTCCGATTTAGGACCAATCAGCATTTTACCCGTACTATCCAAATTACTAGAAAGAGCAATGTAGATTCAAGTTAATCATTATCTATCAAAATCTCAAATATTGCCCTCCAAACAATGCGGCTTTCGAAAAGGATATAGTATACTTTATCTGAAGTCACTTGAAACACTGTGAAATACCGGGTGCGTTTTATATATCTATATTTAACACGCTCTGTTGCTGCAAAAATCGCCAAATTTCGCAGCAAATATCCCCCGTATAAGATCAAAGGCAGTTTCACCGGTCCACGTGGAGTAAAGCACGCCTATGCGTGGACATAGCCAATGAGAAAGCGTGTATTTCAGAGCTCTGAACAAGTGCAGGTGGCCACTGAAAATTGAAACAGTTTAGCCAGTGCCGTGTAGCGGTGAATAAACGTGTTTTCTTTAGTCTGTCCGTGTTTTTTCATAGATTTTATTAGTTTGTGTGTTTTTGACTTTTGAATACTCAGTTTACTTGTTGATTTAATTGTTGTGTTGATTGTTCTTGTGTGTCCTAAATATGGCTCTTTGGAGACCTTGGGAAAATGCTCCAAGCCACGAGGAGATGGTTGATGAACCTGTGCAGGCAGAATTCTTTCATAAAGATTTAGAGGAACAGACCCAAAGAGTAATCCTAAATATGTATGATTGTCTGAAAAACGAAAATCCAGATTCCTCGCAAAATCAAATTTTAAACAGAATTTGTATCCTGACAAAAATCAGTCGGTCTACCATTTATCGGGTTATAAAAAGGGGAGATGTAGTCAACCATTCCTTCCACAGAAAGTGCATAGGGCAAAAATTAAAAAGAATAGACGTGGGTTTTCAGGAAGATATTCGTCGTATAATATACGGATTTTATAAAGAAAATTTGGTGCCCACGTTGGAAATGATACGGGATAAATTAAAAGATTATCCTGAAGATTTTTATAATTACAAATGCTTAGACTCACTGCACTGTATTGTAAAACTGTGTGGTTTTCAATACAAAAAAAATAGATAAAAGAATGGTGATTATGGAGTCGTCTCGAATCGTTGAATTGCGCCAAGAATTTTTGCACAAAGTTAAAATCTATAGAGAGCAGAAAAGAAATCTGATTTACCTGAATGAAACGTGGTATGATACCCATGATGTTGTGCAGTACGGCTGGGTTGACGACAGCAACAAGTTAGTGCATTTTAAATGCACCATGCAACTGTGGAAAACGAATCATTATTCTCCATGCTGGCAGTGAAAATGGATTTATACCTAATGCCTTGCTGTTATCTGCCAAAAATATCAAAGAATCATGTGCCGACTATCATGAGGACATGACCTCCGACTTATTTGAAAAGTGGATAGAGCAGCAGTTAATACCAAACATTTCCCCAAATTCAGTGATTATTATGGACAATGCGCCATACCATTCCCGACAGAAAAACAAAATTCCGAATACAGGCACAAAAAAACAAGACATTATTGATTTTATGAAGGATAAGGGAATGGAAATACCACAAAAATCAACCAAAGCCATATTATTGGATCTTATTAAAAGACAAAAATTTGAAAAAGAGTATGTTGTTGACAATCTGCTTCAGCAAAATGGCCATGAAGTATTACGTCTACCTCCCTATTACTGCATTTTTAACCCGATTGAGTTGGTCTGGGCTGCTTTAAAAAAAAAGTAAGAAAACATAATCAGACCCTCAATTAAGTGAATCGCTATTGGCCACAATAAGAGATGCAGTATCTCATATTGCTGCCACAGACCTATGGAAGCAGTGTTCTAGGCATATTATTCAAAAAGAAAATGAATATTGTATTTTGCCTCCTGTAAATCCCGTTGTAATTCGTCTACAAGATGACTCTAGCGTCAGCTCCGAAGGCGAGGATGATATATAAATACCTATAATGTAAGTCTTTATATACCTTTTTATATACCTACCTGCTATGTAAATATTTGCCTATGTCAAACGTTGGAATTCTGTAATTTTTCCATTTCTTAACTTTCAGTCAACATAAATTAAACTCCCAATATAAGTATTTTTTATCCCAAATCAAAAAAATAAGAAGATAGTAAAATCCATTTATTGTGATATAAAAACATTTTTATTATCGTTCTAAATAAATAACCGCACGCCTATGATACGTCATGAAATTACAAACGACGCGCCGACCAAAGGTTTTTATGCTATTTCAAGTGACTTCAGATAAACCATACCTACTGCAAGTGCGCTACTAGACTTAACTGATGATACAGTGAAAGCCTGGGATCAGCAAACGGTCACATCGTTGATGTTGCTTGACTTTTCTAACGCATTCAACACCATAAATCGTCGAGTGTTAGTTACAAAGTGTAAATTTCTTGGTTTTTCTAATTCTTCTGTTAATTTGATTAATCGCTTTTTACAAAATCGATCTCAGAGGGTAAGCATTGATATGATTTTGTCTCCAAAATGTCTCATTTCCTCAGGACTACCACAAGGATCTGTACTCGCACCACTATTATTCATTTTATATATATCTGATCTAAATGCCGCTGTTAAACATTGCAGCGTTCAATGTTTCGCCGATGATTCGCAAATTAGCATTTACAATGTTCTAATATTCAAACTGCTGTATCTGAGGTCAATGATACATATGCAAAGAATCATAATCTTCAGTTGAACCAGTCAAAAACAAAAGTCATTATTTTTGCACCTAAACCATTTAGAAATGATGCGAAAAGGAACTTTAACATAAATTCATCATTCAATCAACCAAAAACCTAAATATCATATTTGATGAATGTCTTAAATTCACACCACATGTGAATACTATCACCAAAAAGTGTTTTGCCATTCTACGCCAACTTTACCTAAATAAACAGTTTCTTGAATATAAAAATTTTGCGCGAATCTCTGAATGTCTTAAATTACTTATTGTATAGTTTATGTTCAATTTTTAGACTCCACTTCTCAGATGCGTCTCCAAAAAATTCCTGTTGAAGATTGATGAATAACTTGAGAAAGTATGATCATTTTATTTTAGAGACATGAAATGGCTGAGAGTAAACGAACTACATGAGTTACACTTAGTCACTTATACCCATAAGCTTTTACTCACAGTTATTCCTCCATTTTTAAAGGATAAACTGATACCTAGGAATTACATTCACACAACAGCCTTCTTTCGTAAATGCTTCACATACAACGCAGTTATTCTCTATAACAAACTTCCACAAGCCATAAAATTGCTAAGTTATGAAAAATTCAAATATTTATGTTAGAAAAATATTCTTGATTCGGATGCTTTTTTAGAAATTTCCTTTCGCCAAATTTTCTAGTGTAAGATTTTCTTTAAACTGTAAGAGAGTTATGATTTATATTTTATACATAGCTTATTCAGGATTGAAACATTCATAACTGTGCTTGTAGAAGTGTCTGTTTTTTTTACTGATCACTATACCGTAGGCACCTAGTAGTGATAGTGATTACTACTCGATATCTATTTTGTTGTAAATATCACGTGGGCTGTATAATGAAAAATCACTGATTGGGAACTCCATTATTGCGTGTTTAGAAGATGATTGGACACCACCATTCTGCCCCGACTTGATGAATATACATTGATATACATTCAAATATCATTGACGTAAACATTCGTGACTAATTTCCCACAGGTGCGCTGACCTGTGGTGATTTTGCATAAGTCAAGAACCTGTTATCGCCTAATAATTAAAACAACGATTACTTAGAAACCAATGCTTTTCTGTTGAATAACTTTCACGGACGCATGTGTCATTGCAGACACCAATTTCTATTTACTCAGAGATCCTTCAAGGATGTATGAGAAGGCGTGTGTTCACCATATCCGATGTAAATGATTGTTCGCATCGTAAGAAATTTGGCGTGACTTTATTATGGAAAGTGGAAATATGTAGATTGACTGGTTCGGAATATACCTATGAAGGTGAAGCATTTCGAATCTACATACGAATATTTAGAAATCTCCAAAGGGGACGAGTGTCCATTGTGACTTTATACTGAGTAGCTAATGAAATTACCTACTTTGTGACAACATGATTTATTGATCGAGTTTCCTAGTGTGTAATATAAATAACAAAATGCTAAATCCAGAAAATTATAGATCTGGAATCTATAAACTTTGAGGAAATAAAGGGAATTCATCCTTTAACGGTAAGCAGAATGTTTTACAACGAAAGGTAGCGGTTCTTAGATGAAAGGTCCGCGACATTATTTGATCTTTGTCAATCAAAAATCCAACCGTTTATTTGATGCAGTCTCGTTGAAAATGACGCAGATTATAGCAGAAAATTGGATAAGATCCGTACATGATTTGTAACTAGCTGGAAAGGTAATATAAGCGTCACGCTGGGTGACTCAGAGACAGTCTAGCGATGACCTACTTCTTGCCCTGTTGATACAATGTGCCATTTTATAATATTGTATGATACAAAATATAACTTTCTGTAAATCTAATGAAACTCTCTTGCTAAATCGTAAGATTTAATGGTACGGTGAATATCCTTGAGATGGGTATTCACAAAACTGAAAAACATTTTCAGCAAAAGTAGCTGTAGTCTCTGATTTGTTCCACATGCTATTTTGGTGTCATAATCACAAATGCTTCTTCTAGTTTTCTTGTATGTTTAGGTAGCACTCTTGGACACAATGCATGTTCTATTAGGTAAAGTTCTAACAAAGTTATCTTATACATACGAGTATATATGTATATGCTTTTAACTCTTTAAAATGCGCTCAGTCATATACGGTTAATTAGTTATTTATTGTTAATAAATAACTCCTGATAATCGGTGGTAGTTATTTTATGCTATGGCATTATAAAAGGAGATACCTTATTTGGGATACTTCGCATTTGGGCAGATTTTTTAATTAAAAAGCTAGATATTCTGAGCTGCTTTTAGGAATCTTATATCTTAAAACAGTTTACATAATATCCTAGATTACGTTTCGGGATATACTGTTTCCTTGGATGAATAGAATATATTGTCGGTCTCCGCGCGTTCCGGTGTGACTAACATTTCACAAATTTTACAGGAGAGCTAGAAAACGAAAATCAGCAATAAATGAGACTGAAAATGACATACTGATTTTTTATTCTGCACGTAGCTGTTTTTTTTGTTAGACTAAAATTAGGTAAAACTCTATTTTGGGATGGTTTCATTTTGTAAAAGTAAAATGAGCCAAAAATGGTTTCATGTACATTCACGCCCCTCTGTAACGCCTATTGTTTCTTTTATTATGTAGTTACGCCAACAATTTTAAACTGGACATGGGTATCTGAGTATCGAAAATACTGTTTCAAAAATAAAAATTGTTTTCTTCTCTACATAATAGTGTAAGAACAAACAAAAAGTAACTGACAAGAAAGATAAACATTTTAAGTCGACATTCACAACAACACAACAATATTTAGAGGCGTAAATCTATCTTTGCCGGTATGTGAAAATTGTTTTAGGAATTTCATCACTTACGCATTTTCTTATGGATTTTATTTCCAAACAGCGAACTGATATACAGTTACGTCACTTAGTGAGGTGAGAGATTACAAAAAATATTTGAAATTAAGGCATAACTCGATTTTAGATTTTTTTTGTCATTTACGCCTGTATGTGCGATGGTATACAAGATATTCCAAGATAAAAAACGATACAAGCATTTATAGGCCTATAGCTTCACAGCCGATTGTTGATGCAGAAGCACTGCAATATTCCGCTTTGAAAAATCGTTCTGAAGTATCTAAGTACTGCAGTAAGAATGATTTGTATCGAAATTCCGTTTGTCACTTTCTCCTCATTCGCAGCTCATCCGCTATAGTTGCTACGCGTTCATCATTGTCTCACAATACCAACACACAAGTGTTTCGCAGGAGTAGGAGTTAGTCTCAACATTATGCCAGTTAAATCTTTTTACCACGTGCAAACGTGATGCATTTTTGCGGCTTTTGAGATGACCACTAATTTCTAGTCAATTTACTTGGCTCCTGATGGTATTTTAATATTACCAGAATAATTACTAATTTAAGCTCCTCATCAGTAATGAAATTCAAAGCAAACAAATTTGCTCAGCTGGTTGGAACACACGCACGCCATGGAAAAATTCATCTTTGTATCAAGCACAACAAAGGTTGATCTGCTGAATTCCATCATATAATGGGAGATTTTAGTATTTTAACTCAGTTAAGGCTAATAATGCTAAAATAATTTTAATTTGTTAAAAAATAATGAGAACCTTCATTTTTACCATATGCTGGACGTTTAGTGTACCATGATTTGAATGTTCCTTCAATGTGATTGTTTGAGTGTCTCGATTTTATCTACTTTTATGATTATCCATTTATATATTTTATCCATTTATATATTCATTCTTTTATCCAAGATGTTTGTTCATTTTTTTACTTATGTAGTAGCAGAAAATAACTACTTTGCTTTTTATAGTTTGATTCGCAATATTAACTTTATTATGTCGTCCCTAATATGATTAAGTTATTATTCATCTGTCATTTTTCTGTACGCCAAACATGGCAAGGGTGCGTTTTCCTATGCTTAGTGAAGTGTAAATTGTATGTACGTATCAGCCGTGACCTGTCCTACATCATTTTTGAATGACCAAAAGGATCAATATATCTTACTTTTTGTTAGTGACAGTTGTCACCTTGTTACTCACAGCTTTGTGTTCTTGGTTTTGTTGTGTTATTTATTGTCGAAGGATATTACATGCATATAAGATGCAAGCCAGGCTAGCAAACGCTGAGCCATGCAGGCAGCGGACGTATCATTAGCCGCAAAATGTAGCATGGCGAGCGGTGAGCGCGCAAATCGCGATGGTTCGTGATGGCCGTACTACCATCCGTATTCCGTGGTAATGTGGTACCGGCATGCTGGCATCGGCAGGAAAGAAATATTACGATGCGGCGCGGCCGAGAAGCGCGCATGTAAAAATCACGGAAGCTGACCGACCGCGACCGGAATGAAACAACAGACACGGGAAGCAATGGCGTGGCCACAAGAAGTACGGGCACAAAGTTGATGACAACGTTTCTCGGTACATTCGCTTCGCTGATTTTGGTTGGCAGGCGTATTTCTCTATATATTCAAAAATTTAGGCAGGAGAGATCTTTTTCATGTGCTGATAGAGTCGTGCATGACTAAAACCGATGCTCTACAGCTGCTATAAGAGGTTAGAGACACCTTGTTAATCCGATTTTTCAACTATCTATCAACTGTATTTTGTAAGCATTAAATCGTACGAGAATGTTGCACCTCCAAAAGCTGATAACTTTCACACCTCTCATCATCGGTGGTAACCTTTAGGTCTCGTGTTGCTACTAGCCTGCTTCTTATCAAATTGTCATCGGCAGAGATCAACTAGGCACTCTCAATGCCTTAATATCTTGCAGCCAGATAGGAAACCAGCTACCCATCTTCAAAGCTTCTCTGGGAAGCCATAGGATGGAAGTTTAAATGAAATATTAAGAGCAACGACATACGGCTCATCATCAGAGTCACTATTGGTTTTGTATTCTGTATGTATTAGATCGAAATTGGAATATGCATCATTAATTTGGAGCCCAATTTACAACTGTTACATTGATTCTCTTGAGCTTGTTTAGAGAAAGTTTCTACAACTTTTATCTTTCAAAGTTGACGGAGCATATCCTTAGCGTGGTATATCTGACAGTTTGTTATTGTCTAGGTTTCAAATGCAGTCTTTAGGCCGTATCGTCAGTCGTCCCTACAATTGTAGGGCGCGTTTATGGCCTCCTTGATTGTCATACGCCTTTCTCTCCTTCAAAAATTTCTAGATTACACTTGTCCCGTGTCAGCGTCAGCGCTCTCCTATTGTGAAGATATGTTTCCTTTTTAAATTGTAGGAAATTTCAGGCTAATAAAACATGATATAACTCAAAAGCAAGTACAATTTGACGCAAATAGATGTTTGTGACATAACCTCAAAATAGAGTTCTGACACGGAGAAGTAGAAAACTATGACAATCAAGGAGGCCATAAAGGTGCCCTACAATTGTAGGGACGACTGACGATACGGGCCTTAGAGCTGAGAAGAAAGTTGATGCTAATGGGACTGTGGCTTAACTAAAGTTTAATGTTCCCTCTATTCAAACTTGCACCGCTAAAATATTTTATTGAGACAGGGTTAGCACAAATTTGTTTTTGAAGGCATCCATATACTCGTATGTGATGTGTGAAACTTTCAATGCCATATTAAATTATCGTGATATCCATGCTGACAGTTTAAATAGTATATTGGTAGTAGCTAGAAATTGCTTGGATAATATGTGAAAAGTTTTTGTTAGTCTTTTTCTTGTTTGTTTTTTTTTTTTCTTTAGACGAAATCACCTGCTTTTTGTGTTTTCTATTTTTGTTAGTTGGTTCCCTTAACTGTTGGGCAATAAACGCTATTTATTTATTTATATATTATAAGACTGGATGAGTTTACTCCATAGTTAGATCACGTGAGCTCATTCCGGAAATTATACCGCCTGTCGCTGTCGCTAATCAAGCCATGATGCTCGAAATATGCATTCCAAAATCCTGATCGATACACTCCTCCATGACCTTCTTGCTCATAGAAAACAGAGCTACAGCTGTGTCGGTCTTAGATCCTTTGTTTCCTTGGGGGCAGGCTGAACTCGAGCATACTTCCAATCCTCTGGAAAAGTACCGGATTAGTAACATATTTGGGAAGACACGCGAAAGAACTGAAGCAAGCTCCGCTGTATATCTCTTCAGTGTTAAGGGCACATTTAACACAATTCTGCAAATGCTATGAAGTTTTTAATTCGATCCTTGAACTGTATAAAGCTAGCAGAACTACAAACATTCTATTCTGGCAGATTTGCTTCACATTTTGTAACATCATCATTGACTTTTTTTGTGGCGAAGTATCAGGCAATAAGCCACTATCCAAATATATACCCACAAAGTTAACATCCTGAAAATGCGCTCAAATTCAATTCAATTCATCCAAAGCCAAAGTGGTTGAGCAAATGGTGTTAGGTTCCATATTAAGACATGCAAGTGCCATTCAGATTGGAAAAGCTGTTTTAGTACTTATCTTGTATGTTAGTCGACATAAAAATAACTGAGGACGCCTTTGCTAATGCCATCTGAAAAGGAAGCGGCAAGATATCAATGTAATACTGAATCATGTACAATGGATCTTCTTCCTATAAGAGCCATTAAGAAGATGAAATATAGGCAATTAATACGAAGAAAGCAGCAGAAGGTAGTACAAGCGAAGATAAACGGGACATCTAAAGCTAACTGAGGAACTAGGACCTAGTGTGTGTATTAGGTCACATCTCATTTATAATTGATAATTATTTAATTAACAATCTGAAATATGAATATTTTCTCCGGCACCACTGGAGGAAATTCCTATCAGAGGCGCGTCCGCATTGTATCTATCTACCTATCTACCGTGAAAAAGTTGCAGAAGCGCTTCTCGAAAAGTCCGCCCTGATTGTAGGATATCATTAATCTGTGACTACCATGCCTCCTTACCGGCATACTTGGTCGGGCATGGTTATCTACTGAGCGAACCCATATCTGGCCTAAGGTTTATTCGAGTAGATCTTTAGCTCGTAGCCATCTAATCTCTAGGATTTTTAAAGCAGTCTGTGGGTGTTGCTAAAAGATATTTCATGTAGCACAGAATGTAGTTTCTAAATGGATATCACGAAACCTAATCGTTCATTCTGTGCAATGCGTCAGGTCCTCAATACCAGAAGACAGTTAATTCTTCAATGGACGTTGTTGTATATTTTTTATTTTATATTTTACTTCCCAGACCAATTGGCGAGTAAGCATTGCATGGATGCTGGCGACTCACTTTTTTTCGATACATCCCACTTTTACTCACTTTTCAGTGAAAACATTCACTTTTCTCACTATTTTCGCTCTCACGGTGCATATTGTAGTTTATGAACGTTTCCTAATGAGCTGTCCTCGCTTTCTCAAGCCCCACGAAATTAAATGAAGAAACATGAGTAATTACTAGGATTAGTTGAGATCTACGTTGACATTACTCTATACAGGTATACTATGCACTAGGGATTTCAAATTCGGAAACGGTAAGCAATACAATACAAAATTGTTTATGAAGGCAAGGTTGCGCATTTAGGTAACTAATAAAATGTTACTTAGATAGTTTGACAATTCAGACTATTTTTAGAGAGACAGAAAATACGAATTTACCCTGTACCGTTTTCATTTTCTCCTGGCTTAATTTGAGCTGAAATTTCAAAATAAATCGCATTAACTGCTGCATTTTGTACAAGCCTTGTAGGTAACTGTTAGTATGTTAGTTCGTTAGTGTGCATGTGTGGGACAAACCCTGAAACTGGATTTTGAACCAATTAACGGTTACCAATTGAGCTGAAATTTTGTAAGCCTGTCTGGTTCGTGTGACAATACATAATGAACTAACCGCCACCATTTTGAATCTAATATGTCAATTGCTACATATTGGCTTTTCCATAGTATTAAGATATGGGTATCAAATGAAAGAGCTCGGTGAGAGAAACTCAATAAGTAAACTGACGTCATTCTAAATCCAATATGACGGAGGGAGCAATTTGGCGAATCATAATATGACCATCAGATGAAAGGACACAATAAGCAAAATGTCATTTCAAATCAAATATGTTGACTGTCGCAAACTGGCGTTTATAATTTCTATAGTTACCCCTATGATATGGTTATCGACTGAAAGGATTTGATGAGAGAGACTCGAGAAGCAACATGACGTCATTCTAGATCCAATATGGCGGACGTTTAATATGAGAATTGACAATGTAATATTTTTATGACTCTTTCGGTCTGATGATTAAGTCAGTCAACTATTGTGTGAGAAAATACTTATCTATAATACATATATACGTAAGTATCAAATTTCAACTTTCTAACATTAGTTCGCTTTAATTTTAGATCAACCAATTGGGCAAGAATACTTAATAGATATAAGAATGTCTCTCAATTTTCAAGAATTTATTATATTTCTTATGTTTCTTTTAGCACCGTATTCGTCTTAAAATATGCATACATATGAATATTTATTTTTCCTTACGGCAATGACGGTAACAAAAACGTTATAGGGGTTATTCTCGTTTTTTCCTCACACTCTTATTTATATTATCCGTTTAAATTTGGCATTCTGATATTCAATTTCTCGGAAAAATAATGCACTCTTTTGTGTATAAATTCAATATTCCTCACTAGTTTTGCACTACTTTTTTTTGAAAATCTCACTTTTCTCACTTAAATTCATGCTTTGGGCCGCCAGCACCCCTGGTATTGCAAAGTGTAATTTCGAAATTGGGATAGCATGTGTATCTTAGATGTTATATGACATGTAAATCCAGAAAAAACATGTCATTCATTTCCGTCTGTCTGTCGGTCTATAGACCGCTAATCGTTGGCCTACTAATATATTGGAAAGTGTCGGTCGGATTTCGATGAAACTTTGACACAGCGTTACGTCGAATCATTAACTACAGGAACAGCAAAAAACAAACTTTGAGCAATTTCCACATATTTGTTTTTTTTTGTCTGTAGCTCTACCGCCTCTGCATTTATTTAAAACGACAAAGCTTTTCCATCCTTGGCATAGTGGTAACCTTGTGAAAATTTCATCAAAATACGAGACGAGCCAAGGATTAGCGGACAGACTGACAGACCGAAAGTCAGACCGACGGAAATGAATGACATGTTTTTTTGTGATGCACAAATACGAGAGTGGTCGGAAGTACCCGGCCTAACATAGAGATGACGATAGATGTTTGAAAAATATCATTGTATTAGAAAGTATGCATCCGATGAAGCATATCTGTCAAGTTTGAAGACGCCACGTTGTTTAGTATTTGTTTGGCAGCCATCAATACTGAACGTTTTCAGTGAATTTGTGAAAATGGAGAAAATTGGTTATCGTTATGTGCTACAACATTTTTTTTCAAAGCCTCAGCCCGACCAATATAAAAGCTAAACTGGATTATACTCCAGATGAGTCTGCTCCGTCGTTTACAACAGTAAAATATTGGGTAACAGAGTTTAAACTAGGCCGTATGGGCTGCCAAGACGAGCATCACAGTGGTCGACCAAATGAGGTGACGACTCCAAAAATGGTGAAGAAAATTCACAAAGCGGTACTGAATGAGCATCGACTGAAAGTCCGCGAGCTAGCAGACATAGTAGGCATTTAAAAAAGTCCGGTTCATCGCATATTATCTGAAAATTTGGATATGAGAAAGCTGTGTGCAAGATGGGTGCCGCGATTGCTCACAATCGAGCAAAAAAAGTGTCGTGAAGACTGTTTCAATTGAGTGTTTAACGAAGTTTCACAGCAACAAAGCAGAATTTTTGCATCGTTTCATAACCATGGATAAATCATGGGTCCATCACTTCACACCCGAGAAAAAAGAACAATGGACTCAAAAGGGACAACCAGCTCCAAAGGAGGCGAATACCGTTTCATCTGCAGGCAAGGTTATGGCGTCAGTTTTTTGAATTGCTACCTCATGCACCCTATTCACCAGATTTAGCCCCCTCGGATTATTTTCTGTTTCCAAATTTGAACAAATGGCTAAGTGGTCAAAGATTTTCCAACGATGAAGAAGTGATGTCGGCAGTTAATGGCTATTTTGAGCAGCAAGACAGTTGTTATTATAGAAAGGGTATCGAACTTATTGAACATCGCTGGAAAAAGTGTATAGAGCTCAAAGGAGATTATGTTGAAAAATAAATACATTTTTTTCACAAATTTTTTGTCTTCTTCGTTGGGTCGGGTACTTCTGGGACCACCCTCGTATATCACATAAGATCCAAAAAACATAATATCTCATTTTCAAAATGGCCGATAGAGGTGGGTAGTGAAAGCATTGTATACTAGCGATCATTTCTAGGACACATCAAAAATCTCAAGATTTATGAGCAAACTGGAGAATATATCAGAAATTTGTTTTCGTGGTAACTTTGATATGTTACTGGTGCATATTTTAAAATTATTTAAATATTTTCAGGGTGTTCCATAACTTTGTGTCATAGCAATCATGTATTTCTGAAATAGAAAACCCTATATTCCATTGCATATTTGCATACAGCTCCTAAAAACAAGACGTTTGATATATATATGTATATATTTTTTTTTTGACTTGAGACGTGGTCATTGTCATCTAGACCAGTTAGGTGAAAAATTAAAGCTTCCTCCTTTTGTTGGGTACTTCGACAAAAATTTAAGCAAAGAGGACTCTTTATACTTTTTTATTCTCTCTAGCTTTCAATGGACTTTGCCATCATCATCAGGAGAGTAGTATGTGAGGATGTTGCTAATTGTTGTTTACGTTCAGGATGAGGGAAACACCCAGTAACATGGTAAAAGCTGGATAGATGGTACAATGGTCAAAATTATATAAAATACACACAACTGTGTGATAAGAACAAGTTAAAAACAGATTAAAGTTTAGAACATGAAAGCATTATATCGTGAAGCCACTTCTGGGGGTTTCCCTCATCCTGAACGTAAACAACAATTAGCAACATCATCACATACTACTCTCCTGATGATGATGGCAAAGTCCATTGAAAGCTAGAGAGAATAAAAAAAGTATAAAGAATCCTCTTTGCTTAAAATTTTGTCGAGGGATATATGTATATATATATATATAATATATGGTTTTGATTGTCCATTGTTTAAATATTTAGTGAAATATCAGAAAAAATGCATCGTTCAACCAAGCTTACTAGAATGTGTGAGAAATATCCAAGCAGCCTACTTCACTCAATATTTTCCAAATAAAAACAAGGTATTTAGCGTATGAGAAAGCGGCGCGGCGAGTGATTGTCGATCTGCCATGTGTATGTAAATGTGGTACCGCGAGTACCGTCGTGCGCTAGCTGAGCTGATCGCAGTTAGGGGTCAGGTACCTGAGTGACCTCGACCGAGTAATACCCATTCATTCCAACCTTGGCCTTCGTCCGGAGATTTTCTCTGGTTGTTATGGCTGCATTTAGCAGTACCTTGTTTGTTAAGTCTTAGCTGTCAGATATTCTGCTATCGTATTGGACTGCTTAATCTCAAAGATTGTATTTACCCTGGTCTTGATCAAAAACCAAAAAAGCCGCTTGTATTGTATGCACTAACTATACTTATTTACATTGTGCAAAAGCCGATGAAAAATCTGATATTCGCCACATATAAATGGTTCGCCACAGCTGATTTTTCATCAGTATCTCACACGATGAAAACGCAGCCTCACGGTCTACTGTCAAGTTTCTAATCAGAAACAAACAGCGCTATATAATATATGTATATATAACTTGAGACGTGGTCATTGTCGTCTAGACCAGTTAGGTGAAAAATTAAAGCTTCCGCATTTTGTTGGGTACTTCGACAAAATTTAAGCAAAGAGAACTCTTTATACTTTTTTTAATTCTCTCTAGCTTTCAATGGACTTTGCCATCATCATCAGGAGCTGCAATTACAATGATAACAGTAGCAACAAAAGTGTAAAATGAATTTAAATTGAATCAACTTACAGTAGTATGTGAGGATGTTGCTAATTGTTGTTTTCGTATAGGATGAGGGAAACGTCCAGTAACATGGTGAGAGCTGGATACATAAATTTTGTCGAAGTACCCAACAAAAGGCGGAAGCTTTAATTTTTCACCTATATATATATATATATATATATATATATATATATATATATATAATAATTTCTATTTCATCCTTCTTTAGTCCTCAGAGGCATTTTATAAAGTTTTTATTTCCACGTAATATCAATATTGTTCCTCTAAAAAGTGATCTCGTAGTGTTTTCACTTCTTTTTGCGAATGAGGACTGGTAGAACTTGCCTTCAGAAGTTCAAACGTAAGCTTCCGCGCCAAAGCTGTATCGTAATGATGGCGAAGTTCTAGTGTGGCGTAATAAGTTTGTTAGATACATTTAGTACATCTGCCATAGAGAATGGGTTTCTGTCAGACGCCAGGAAAATTTATAGGTGATAACATAATGCATAACCTATAAATTTGAGTTTGCGAAAGCCATTTTAGCATTTTTAAGTAAAAATTGGTATCAATAGATGTTTGAACTAGAATAAAATAGCTTTACCAGGCATCATTATTCTGAAATATACAAGTTAAAAACACAAACAGATAAATAGATAAAATCTAATATAAAATGGAAACATAAGATACAAACTACTATCAGGTTCAGACCAATATGATGCTAACATTATTATTATCAACATTATTATATTAAGGTTATCAAATTATTTACGCTCTAGACTATTGTTAGTATTGTAAAGAGTTACCGATTTAAAGTTTGGACTATTAAAATGCCTTCGTATTCTGGTATTGTAAAGTGTAATAGTAACGCAGTAGTAATTTGAGTTGATTCAAATGGAAGTGTGTTGAAAATAAGCACAAAAAGCTTCAAGCGCAAAACATCATGCCAACAAGGACGAACTATTATCTGATGTTGTCAGATTGACATAAAACGTATGTTACTTTCTCTTGAATTCAAGAACGAGGACAAAAATCATAAACACGGAAGCATTCTGATAGCGAACATTTTCAATTTCCAGAGAGATTTTTGGATATATTTTGATATGTGATGGTAACGTGTTTCTAGAAAATGGGCGCATTCAGAAAATGGTAGCGATGTAGCACTTAATGGCAACGCCAATTTGACATCAAATGGGCAATGAAAAATATCTAATAACAAATAGAAGTTCTTATATACCGGGTGTTCAATAAGTACCACGACAAACTTAAGGAGAAGATAGGCCTTGAACTGACCTCCCAAATAACAAAAACTTACCTATATAGAAGTGTCACCATTTTTGAGATATTGAATTATTTCTTAACTTTTAAAAAAACGAACCTTTTCATCTGTAGTCTTTAGATGCATGTACAAATACACTTTGTTCATTTTTTCTATAAAATACTTCTAGATAGTTGCTTTACCATATACAAATGCAATGGAACCATGATCAAATAAGGACTATTTTGGGATTTATAACCTTCTTATATTTTTTCCTCATCGTTGACCATCTGTGGTGAAACAGAAATGTTCTGGGCTATAACTGCATTATAGTAAATGTAAAGATTGCTCATTGAATACAGATTTCAGAAAGGCACCACACGTACAATTTGGAATAGAAAAAAGTGGTAGCTGCTTTTGTAAGTGACTGACACAGACTACAATGTAGGTAATTATTCGATTTAAATTCAAGTTGCACTGGTTACCGATCAGTGACTTGCTAAATAGTACAAAACTACATTATTATTACCTGCTCTTGATATGATTTTATTAAACTTACTGAAATTCGGACTCCAGTCAGTAACAATAAAAAAGGTTATAAATCCCAAAACAGTCATTATTTTATCATGGTTCCTTAATATATTTTAACTAAATTGCATTTGTATATGATAAAGCAACTATACAGAAGTATTTTATAGAAAAAATGAACAAAGTATAACCTTATTTGTACATGCAGCTAAAGACCACAGATGAAAAGGTTCGTTTTTTTGAAATTTACAAAATAGTTCAATATCTCAAAAACGGTGACACTTTTATATAGGTAAGTTTTTGTTACTTATGAGGTCAGTTCAAAGCCTACCTAAAGTTAATCGTGGTACTTATTGGACACCCTGTATATTAAGGAAGATACGAAAATTGCTACAGGATATTGAAAGCTCAGCGTTATGCAAACTTTCCTTCATTTTGTTGTGTTGATATGCTAATGGTTTTAGTCGAATTTGCAACACGTTTTACGTAGATTAAAATTGGGCTAATGTCTTGATGTTGATGCCGATTCTAAGCATGTTTGTATTTAAATTGTATTATGTCATCCTGAGCTATAATTAATTTTCAATTATCGCTTTGAATTATTTATAGGGACGATTTAGCAAGTTTTATCGCTGGTTATATACAGGTCGCGTTTCTGTTACATGTTAGATTTAATGCAATGCGTTTAATGGATTTCCGCAAAATTGACAAAGTGGCACTACATGATATTTGCATCTAGTTTATGTAACAATTAACACAGACAGGAATGGTCTAACGCAACTTTATGATCAAAGTAGTACGTATGAGGCCAGTTTAGTACGGAAAATACATTCTCAAAAGATAATGCAGTTCCCTCGATACTGAATAAGCCATAGGTTGTCTAAGGTTTGTTTCCAGAAGAAGCAGATTGGCCATAGCATATCCTATAAGCCTATGCAGTTCAAGCGCTTTAGAGTATTGAGATTAAAGAAAAAAGTCCGGTAGACTGACTCACTCTTTACTTTCTACACATTTTTGACTTATTTTGCCTATTAGGCATAATCCCAGCAAAACAATTCATTCACTACGCTTCCACACTGCGGATACTTAAATGGATCACTTCAAAAAGAGTACCAGAATCCTTAATTTGTTTTCTTTTTATATTTATGTGCTGCATGCACCAAAATGCCAATTTCAAATTTGCCAACACGTTGCCTGATCCGCTTTGGTCAAAATCACCTGTTCAGTTTTCTTGCTTCCCACCAAAACAATTATCTCAGTCGTCTTCATTTGTATAACTGAGAAAGTCCTGTAAGCATACGAGTACGCTAAATATTTTTAAAAGACACCCAACCTGCAACATTTTTATGTTGTCTAGTAGTCAACTAGGCACCTCTGCAATCGATTGCAGCTTACTGAAAAAAGCTGAACGAATAAGTGTATGTACTTTGTCACTATTACAGATTCATGGTTTTGACGCAGAAAGAGAAATTCGATTTTGCCGTCATGTTGGCCTTGACCTCATACACCTTAAAGATATTAAAACGTACAAAATTAAAACATTTGACATGTCAATATGCGCAATATTCAGTCATAACCAATAAAAGTATGATTATTTTGCTTAAGTTATATAGCACTAGGCATATTCCTTGTTAAAACAACATTACTCAAGAACAGTTCTTCGGCCCTAACCACTATTATTATTAATATTTGGCTGTTTGATATTTCAGTCTTTTATAACTCAAATACTTTATTAAGTCCAAAAAGGTTTTTTAAAACTGGTTTATTTGCCAAAATCCCTTTAAAATTCAAATTGTGTGGCTTATGAGGTTGTAGAAATAACCGATTCAATTATATGTAGGCAAATAAAAAAGTGAATATTCGCTTTCAGGCGGATCTTCCTTTAAAATAAAAAAATCTATCACATCTTATACTAAAATATGTTGATTATTTTCAAATTATGAATTTATATTATGCCAAGGAGTAACGATATACAAGATAATTTTGGTATTAGCCTTATAACACAGGCACACAAAATAAAACAAGCTAAAAAATTGGGGTTCGACTATGTTTTACCTTGATAATTTTTCATGGTGAACACTAATCTGAAGTCAAAATTGGCAATCGGTGGACACATTTTGAATAAAATGCATAAAAACGCCGCAAAAAAAAGTGGTGTGCTCTAGGAGTCTCACTATATGTATTTCCCTTTAAACATGAATCTCGAGTCAGAACTAGGAAAAGATGGATCAAACAAGTAATTTAGACATCACAATTATTTATTTTATTTCTGGTGGATGTGCATTTTTCAAAGGCCTTCGCAGAGATGGACATTCACCGAAAATGTCAAAATGTGTGATTTTAATGCCTGGATTACTTCCTTATTTGTCCACCGACCCCCAATTTTGACTTCAGATTCGTATTCAGCGTGAGAAAGTGCACGGGAAAAATATAGTGGGACCCTAAGAGCACACCACTTTCTAATTTTTAAGGGCTGTGTGTAAATACTGTATTTGACTGGTCTTTTGGTCATCACTGGGGCCAGTTTCCAAAATACAACAAATCGTGGGCTGAATAGGATCTGCAAATAACATAATTTGCTTTCCGTTGTCTGCCTCTAATGACTAGACCCGTACTGTACTGATGATTGCTGAAAAGCATAATACAGCATGGTATAGGATTAGTTATGGTCACGCCTATGTGGTGGTCGACACTTTTCCGTTTCATCGCAGCGGACTGGCAATTGCTAGAGAACTGTGGTGTTACTACAAATCATCACAGTTTTAGAGTAACAGCGTAACAAATGAAGATTGGCCCTCATTCAAATCTACAAACTTCACAATTCGTGAGAATTATGCGATAATTAAGGATACCGCCTTTTCAGTTTGTGGTCTCCGACTGCAGTTGTAGATACCTTATTTGTGACCCAACTACTGCATACTTCAGAAAGTAGATCAACGGAAAAGTATCTCCGTCTCAGCTATATCATTACTCTACCTTAAGGTTTGAATAAATTGGTATCTCGAAGAGATTTCCAGGCTTAATTAGTAGAGTAGAACAGTTCTCACATGCTGCTTTGTGTACAGATGTAAAAGTTTCCATTTTTTCACTACCAATAACAAACGTATCACACCGTAATTGCTTTGGGAGAATATTCCCTACTTAGTGTATTGTAAAAAATAATCACTCTAATTGTTATAGGAAATTACAGGTTATTGGAGGCAAAAAACAAACACCGAAATGCTTGCGGTTTCAGGCAATTATGCTTTCTTTTTTTGGGCGCCTCGCCAACAGATTCATTCTTGAACTCTTAATTAGGTAGAAGTGTGTCGGTTACAGTGGATTAGTGTTATAAAAAAATTGAGACAAGGTGCTCGCATCAATACACTTCATAAATTTATCTACGATCGGCAGCTGAAGTGTATTTAAGGATAGGTTTTCTGGACGTTAATTTCCCCGTTGATCCAGGGCGGTAAAGTAGCTTAGGCGTCCGCGGTCTTAAAATTGATCTCTAGCCACCTATACGGAACAAGCTACGAAAAACGAAACTTGGCAATGTTGTGGCGTGGCATGTAGTTGTAGGTGACTGTGCTTAGGCACACCAACTACCAGAACGTCAGTACTTATACTGAATGACAAAAAATCTAAACACCTACGCATGTTTATCCGATTTTAATAATTTTTACCATATATGTTCAGTGTCCCTTACTAGAAAATGATTCTTCATCACCAAACAATACACGTAGCGACCACAAAAACTTGACGGAAAAACCTGATCATTTTATCACTTGTTGCTCATGGCAAGATGTAAAAAATTCTTTAATTCTAATAAACATACGTAGGTGTTCACCTTTTTTTTTCACTCAGTACATTTAGTGCTTGAGTGCACGCGGTTACAGAGTGCTTTTCAAAAAAGTGACCAGGCTGAAATTCATGTTAACCCACTCAAAAAGGAATCGAGGGTACCATTTTGAGAAGCACCATAAGTCCGGTCATTTTTATTTATATTTGTTGTCATCTAAAAGCTACTTTAAATTTGTAACAACCGGTCGCAGATAACATTTCGTATATATATTGGGCATAACCAGATTTTATGTTCCAATATATTACAGCCCCAGGGGGCTAATTTCACTCCTCGGACCATAAGCGACCATTATAAGCTCTAAATTCTTAAATAACCCGTATGTAAAGTCTAACCGTGTTCATTTGTCTTTCCCACGAAAAACCTACTATAGCGCAAGATGTGTCGGGTTAGAAACTTGGTATGGCGAGTATCGAAAACCTGTAGTGATTTTGCAAAGTTGCAAGTCTATAACAGCAAGCCTTTTTTATAAAATAGTCTAATGAATTATTCAACCAGCACCGATCCAAATAATACAAACATCTACAATACCTAATGTTCTGCATGCATCCATTGTCTCAATAACAAATTATATTCATCAATATATGTACAATACTGCTTTGCTATCTCATACAAATTATTGTATGTTCTTTGTAATCTTTATAAATCAAAGAATACCATCTCCATTTCGTGGATGCGATGATAGATCCTGAACGTTGCATTGAAGATATCAAAAATCAAACAATCGTCAATGAATCGACTGATCGTTATCAGATTTCACTCAAAGATATTGTTAGGTTTTAATAGCCGTGCTGTAGCATGTGTTGGGTAAGGCTTAGACTTTTTTCTAAAGCGCCAATCAAGCCTTCCGCAACAGCAAATGGCAAGCGCGTCTTGCAAGTCATCTATGAAAATTGCTCGGTAAGTATGTATGTTATCGGGTGATCCTCTCGTTAATAGGATAGCTATTAGTGGTTATGCTGTATTTATGTATAAGAAGAATTTTGCGAGTGCAAAATGTTTAGTTTTTTTACTTGATGCGACGACAGCCGCGCCGAATGCCAATGCACAGACACAGACACAGACAAATTGCGGATCCTTCTGAAATTCACAAAGCGCCACAGTATTCTAGCATTGCAAATACAAAACGCAAAGTAGTTTGTAAAATTTGGGGTAGTGACGGTGGAGTTGTTGCTCAAGAATCAAACAACACGCTCAAACCTAACGTTCCACCTGTCTCTAGAACATCACTTTCGTGGTAAAAATATTTAGATTACTAGGTCTTACGTCGCGCAACTGTGGAGTGGGCTTATCCAGTCTTGTGGTGAAACTCACGTCGTTGCTCTTGATATCACGAAAGCGTTCGATCAGGTGTGGCACGCTGCAAACTTCCATCCTACGGCCTCCCAGAGAAGCTTTGCAGATGCAGGAATTCAGAGTGTCAAGCCGATATCTGTCAGACTAGCAGGGACTTTCTCTCCGACGAGAGACCTTGAGGTTATCACTGCTTGGGTACAAACTAATCTGGTACATTTTAATGCTTCCAAAACACAGTACTGCACCTTGACTAACAAGAAGCGCCCCAGCGCTCGTCCAGTTTTGATGGATGGTCCAGAGTACCAAGTAAGTAGTAAGTAAGAAGTATTTTTCTCCATATGACTTCCTCACGTTGTACAAGCGTACAAGCCTCAAAGAAGACCTAGCTTCGAGTACTGTGACATATTTGGGGTGCTGCTGTCATTATTGTATATGCTCGATGCCACTGCGCGATGTGGCTGCCAGGCCAGGGCCTCCCATCCTTACAGTGTTAAACTTCGACTAGCCTGGCCGATGCGACCACTCCTTTGTATCTAGTGTATCGATATTGTAGAACAATCTACGTGAGAAGGCTTTCCCAGTTCTACTGACCTTAGAGTTCAAAAATCGGGTTAACAAAGTTTCTTAATGCTCCTCAAAGCAGCTGCGGTGCGCTATTTAGGCTTCTGCCTTCGCGGCTGCTTCGGTACAAAAAAAGGTCCTACGTAGACGATTTGAAAAATAAAAGGTAATCCTCTGTTCTCTAGAGAAACACTAACCACCTTGAAGGATTGTCTGAAAACTCCCGCAAGCCACTTGCAAAACTTTAGAGGACTATATTGATTGTGGGTTATGGGTTGAGGGTTAGCCGGCCTTGTTAGTCTTTTCAGGGCATAAGGGCTAGAGCAACCAACCGATCCCAGTGTCGCCAATCAATTCAGGGCCAAAACTAATGTTTCATGATCTGGTTTGGCAGGCCATGCCTCAAGTTGGGCTCATTTTTTTTCTGGAGGGTACATTAAGCTTGAGAGGCGCTTAAAGTTTGAATGTTTGTGAAAAGCGAATTCATGTGACGTTTTGAGGTTGATCCGAGGCATGACCCGTCCTTTAGTATCGCGAAAATGGCCAATTTTGACCCAAAATATCAAATACTGTTTCTATAGGCCTATTCTCGACCGATGTAAATGCCCCTGTAAAAAATTCGACTAATATAGGGCGATAATAACCTAACGCATTCTCGTCCACAAAAGAAAAAAATGGATTTGTTGGGTTTTGTGTTTCAGGAATTTGAATCGTCAATCCAATAAAACAGCAACCAATTTCTAAAAAGATACGTTTGACTGAAATATTATGAATTACCATATCACAATTATCGGGTTCCTCAAACAATTTTACTACGGAATAATCATATATTATGGGAATTACTTTCCAGGGACTGCAGCAGCGAGACAATGGAAAAGTTGCCAAAAGTTGCTCCCAAGTTTTTATGCGCACGTCCTCACCGGCTTTTGGACTTTATTTCTCAAATACCAAAGAAAATGTAGAAGTTTCTTTAATATTTCAGAAGGAAAAACCAATACATTTTTTTTTTGTTTTTCAAGTAAGGTCTATATAAGATTGAAGTGTTTTTCTTTGTTATTACTTTTATTAACATAAGTGAATACCAAAAAATGATTAAGGCAGTACAACTATGACTGAAAAAGTATTATAATATCTAACATACCTGTATTATTAATCATTATTATTATTATTTTATAGTAATGTCAATTTTAAAAAAACTACATTTGACTTTATAGAAGCTATCTTTGACTAAAGATAATAATGTTCGGCTTTGAGGTCCAAAATGTCTGGTCAAATACAGCGCTAGACCGGCTATTGTAGTGCAAGCCTATCTTCAGACCGAACTGACCTAGGACCCTACAGCCCTCTAGAAAAAACTTCGTGTCCGATCTGAGGTGTGACCCTGCAAGGCAAGTCGTGGTATCTTAGTATTGACCTAAAATAATCCAAGTAAAAGTGACTTTACCATGCTTGCTATGATAAGACTGCTCTCTGATCGGAGACTAAAACTTCGTCCAGATTACATCGCAATGAGAAGATCGCTTGGCGCGCTGAATGTAATCAGCAAAAGCAGCGGCAGCGGCAGTAATTTTGCTCCGGTCATCGACCATTCGCCGGAGTCGGACTGGAATGCAAGGAACCGTAGCTACCGTATCATGCTCCTCATCGAATACTAGAAAATATCAGCGAGCACCGACGCCGTCACGCAGATTGATGAGGAAAATGACGGATCGCCGCTACACTTTAATCGAAATGTAGACATTTGCTGAATACTATTGTCTTGAAGATTGGAGAATAATTTCAAAGCAATTCGAAAATTCTGAAAATATAAAATGATCCTCAAAAATTATACAGGCTGTCCCGCTATGAATTGACCGACTCTCTAACTTTTTTTTATGATGAAAAAGTCCTATACAAACGTATAGGATGTCCCAAGAAAGTGCTGCCGTATAAATTTGCATTTTTTCAAATGGAGTATGATTTTAGTGATAATGACAGTCGTCTTTTCTTATTCCAACTATAGATGGTTTATCCTATGTATTTTCATAAATTTGGTCAAAAACTCAAATTTTGTGTCATCCGCTCAAGTGTATCGGACTGCAAACCAGTTCATATACGTATAGCCGCCTATGTAATCTGCCGTAATATGCCTTAGGATACGTATAATTAACACTAAAAATACCATAGCCCTTCAAAAAGACGGGTTGTGAACTTTGCATTGAAAATAAGCATTTCATCTTATCGCGTTAGCACATTTAACTTGTTTAACAAGAATGTTTCTATTAATTATATTATACAATTGATAATTAATACTCAATGTTCTTTATTTATATTTTGTTTATTTTTAGTAATACTGGTCGAATACTTACCACACCCGATCATTTGACCGGCTAGAAATAGGTAACACATGTATCAAGGGTTGGTATGTTAGTATTAAATGACAGAAAGTTTCTGACTAAAGTAATGAAATTAAGCATAATAGTTTTATTCATATTTAGGATCTCAAAAGACGACTATCAAATAACCCTACAACAGTTATGCAAAAAGGTTAAAATAAGCGTTAATGTATAGCAAGACATCGCGTAAGTAACCATGGTAGTTCAAACACCTCGACATTCAAAACTTTTAACATCAAACTAGACTATTTTTATATTATAAACTGATTCCAACTGATGACAGCACTCTACACACAGATAGCTGGAAAGAAGAATACTACTAGCGACTTCCTCTCTGACGAGAGATCTGGAGCTTATCACTTCTTGGTTACGTAACAATCTGGTAAAGTTTAATGCTTTCAAAACACAGTATTGTACCTTGAGAGAAAAAGATTGTCCCAGTTCTGCTATCCTTAGGCAGATTAAAAATAAAATTAACATGGTGTCTTTTATCTCCTTATATGTTAGCATTCGCGGTACCACGGTACTTAGGTTTCTGCATACGTGGCGGTTTGAAGAATTATGGCAGGCTAACAATATGGCGAGAGACTTGGAGCTTTTGGACAGGTGGCGATGCAAATCGCAATTGTTATGGATTATCAGTTCTCCCTTAATTTGACAGATCCGAGAAACTATTACTAGTAGTTTTTTTCCCTGGTTCTCATAGCTTTATTATAGTGTCAAAAATTCGTCAACATTCCTTCCACAGATAGTCCAGTCAGAGAGGAAATAAAAATATCAGCTGCTGCAGCTGGACTGATTCTAAAAAGCTATAAATCTGCTTCGTATCTACAGCGGTCGTAACGTAAGTCTGTAAAAGATAATCCCTGTATCTTTCCAGGAATTAACAAGAAAGGTGAAATCATGCCTTCACCAGCAATACGTCATTGTTTGACAATACTTTGCATCAAAATTGCATGGACCAGATATTTCGTAAAGAAAAGGACACCACCATTTTACCTCCCACGCATACTGACGGATGAACTGTTGTAATAGCAAACATTTCAAAATTGAGATATGTTTTTTGTATGATGAAAGAACCATGTCACTTATTTCCCTCGATATGTATGTGGATGTGGTCTGTCGGCTTGTCAATCATTGGTCCGTCTATAACTTAGAAAGTACTGCTTGGATTTGGACGAAATTTCCACACAAGATTACTGGTATTCCAAGGACTGAAAGCTTTGTATTTCATTTCGAAAATTGGCGCATTGGCAGAGCAGCTATAGGAAAAAGCGAAGAAATAACAAACGTTCAACTTTGTTATTGAAGTTTCAGAGGGATCTTCCTTGTACTGAACATGATCATCAATAAACTGATGACGGCGTCGCAAAGTTAACCTACTTGATGTCATTTTTTTCACCACTATACTTCACCACTGATACCAATAAAATGTACCTGACACAGTTTTCAGTTATCAAACACTTTTATCGATATGGGTAGACAGAATGTCCAGATGGAGATTTCGATCGTAACAGAATATGGTTCTGAAGTGTGGCAAAATGCACCGCATCCGTCATTTTCACGTCACCCCAAGAGTATTTTATCAAAGACTTCCGCAGCAATCCACAGTTCAATGCCATGGTTTGTTGATAAATGATCACTTTCACCCGATCGTCGACAACTGTTAGGAAAATGCACTTAATTTCGACTAATTAGATTAACTAATGACTAATGATGCCTGAGGGTCTCCGCTCATTCCAGTTAATAATTATTGGAGCTTGTTAGCTGATATAATTACAAAACAGGCAATAAGTATAAAAAGTTTATTACTATAACTTTCTCATGTAATATAAGAGTTTCCACTTGGACATTGTACAAACTTGTGACGTTTTGTAATCATCGCTGTGCTTGATATGGATATATGAGATTACTTCGATTGCTTCTTTGAACATTTTAAAAGACAAGCTAATATTTCGTGGGTGAACCGGTCAAAACATATTTGTTTTGTGAATACTTTAACCACGCCTCTTCACAAGATATCATTCTTCCGTAAGTGTTTTTCTTATAATGCCATTATGCTATACAATGCATTACCACCGCCTATGAAGCTTCTGAACGTCAACGATATCAAAAAACAAGTTAAAAGAATCGTTTTTGAGCAGCAAATTTAAAGATAATCATCACACCCTTTTCTCTAAATTATGAACATGATCATAGGTTGATTTATGTTATATTTATACAGGGTTTTAGGCAAATAGCACCACAAAAGAAATGGGGAAGGTAGGGTAGGAAGGGCATACCAAAAAATGACCCTAGTAAAATTTTCACTGTTTTTGAGATGTTAATTTTTTTATCTTTTTCGAAAAGTTTTCTCGTTTGATCTATCCGTTGTTGCTGATTAAGTAGGTAATTTATCGCAGTAATTTTCAGTAGCAGTCTAGTACATTTTAATTGCATTGCTCGCAAAGTTGATTAAAATAGTTTTCTAAAATAAAAATTATAAAGAAGAATTTTTTTTACTCCAAATCCAGAAAGTTCTACAATACCAGCATACAAAAATTGGTTCCACGTTGGTGAATGTGATGGTAATTACTTCGACGAATAAATAGTGTCTTATTGTTTCTCAATAAAAATTTATATTTTTCTACTAAAAACCGCACAAACTTATTTCGTTAACTGATATTATTATTATTATTAATAATTATTATTTCTGGAAAACAGTGCATATGAAACACAATTTGTTAAACCTTTCCAATTTCGTAATTCCTTTTTGTCTATTCGTAACAAGCAACATTGACCAGACATCTACATCGACGATCTCATTACCTTGTATTCCAAATAAATATGTCTGAAAAACCAAGTCAGGGTCACTTTTTTGAGACAATCAAAGTTTTAGAGAACATTTCTGTATGCCTGGACTAGACTCACTCTCGGAGATTTCGTTAACTTCAGGGCTGCCTGTCTGTTGTTGCTGAACTTCCTATGAGTCTACCACCATCTGAATGACCAATATATTTTTTTAGAAGACTACTGGTTCTGTTGTAGACTCTCAACGCAGTTTTCTGTACGACTATACTCTCCAGGCCAGCGGTCTATCTAGCATACCACATGAGAAACATGTTTTTATCTAGTCTGTGGTATTTTTTGTTATTTTTACTCAGGTCAAAAGCTATCTGGATGTGACTTTTCGTAGATACTATCATCCTGATATGGACTAATATCAGCACTGTATCTCACATCACCCATGGATTTTTATGGCCGATTCTCAGGAACACTAACATGGACATGTCTAGAGGTTCTAGCTTAAGACGTGACTGTTATCCCAAACGCCTCCGACCCTGGTGATCTTTAGGAAAACAGAGTTCTTCGGTACGTCGTACTATATCGTACTAAAAAGCCAACTCATTACCTTCCTTTCAGGTTCCCAAGACTTGCCAACTACTGACCAACACAGCTAGGTACTTCCATCTTTTGGGTCAAATTCTTTTACAGGCTGTAGATTTAGAAATTATACGGAAGAAAACATTAAGTAATCTAATGTTTCTAGAATATCAATGTTTCGTTTTTTAAACAGACATGTCTACTACTAATGGAGTATCCACTGTCAAAGACCATTAAGCAACATATCGTGTGGTTAAGTAATACTTTCAATTGTAGTTATGAAGTTACAAGGGATGCGAAAAGAACATTTAACATCAAATTACGCTGAACATCATAATGCGTATGTAACTTTCACGGATTATAAAAATAATATGCGTGTAGACTATAACAAAGCTCCAGGTACTAGCACTTTTCACGCCTCGCAGAGATAAGGATTATATATTGTTTGAACAGAAACAAATGGGACTAAAATAAAATGTTATTTTTTACTGCCAACCAGAGAAATCGCCATTATTACCGCAATCCGCCAGTGTCTTGCTCTAAATTGTATTCCGTCAGTTTGACAATTGAAATATTTTGCAATAAGGAATAAGTTTGCTGAACGACTGAATATTCCAGTAATCGACATAACATTAAAGTAGCTCTAAGTGTTAACAAAAGAAAAACACAGCCAACCAACATTTGCAGCTTAAAATGGACCAGTCTCCTGGCTTCATAATTATTTTAAGATTGACGACAGGCGATTAGATATTTCAAAGTATTTGTCAGATAAGTCGGAAACCTCATGAACGTGATGATACATAGTGATAGTAACAAAAAATTTGAATAAACGATATCTTGTTCTCAAACTACGTATATAATGTATCCCTATTATCGTATGAAAAGAAAAGCAAAACATGGATCGTGATCTAAAAACTTCGATTCATTTATCCAAAACTACAAATTGATGAAAATAGACACTGTAATGTACACTTTAAGTGGTGCATTGAAGAATGTTCTAAAATGGAAAGTGTCCATGGCTATTCCGTTCAGTTTGAATAATGTTTTTGCATAAAATTTAGTGTCTAATCATGTGTGATATGAATTTTTTCTCAGGCAGTTTGGGAAAAGTTGATATTTTGCATGGTTATGATTTTTGCCATGTACATTCTTGGTAATTACAACCAACGACAAATTATGATTTATTTTTTGAAGATGTATTAATAAGAAATCATTTCCAGACTTTCCCTCAATTCTATATCAGTTTAAATTTCTGTAATGATAGTAGAAAGCTTATGGGTTTGTGTCCTTCCAGTGCTTTCGATTTTGCACAGTCTACTTCTGTACACGTTGAAGAAAGTTCCAGAATAACTAACTAGCTATGAATAACTTCGAAATTCTTTAGAGGAAGATCATGATTCCTAAAAACGATTGATAAAGTGTAACATTGCGGAGAACTTGGATGCGAGATACAGTGATAACTCGTTGTTAGTTTGGAATTCTGCGCACATATCTATGTCTTCTCAGTAAATCATTGTTGCGGTTGTGGTTAAGTTCCATAAAAATGTAAACCGTTAATGTTACCTTCATTCTCTTTGTTTTAGTGAAAATTATCATTTTATAAGCACGCAAGCAGAATGCTGCGGTCAACCATTAAAGTCCTATGAACCAATGAAAACGAACTCTGTTAACGTCTAGAAACATTTAAATTCGATAAATCTGTTTTTGATACCCTAAACGTAATGTTTACTTCCTGAAATTACTTATAGAGAAAGGCTGGATTGGCGAGTGGTATATCTGTGTGTATAGGATGTTCCATCAATATCTGAAAAGCATATACAGAATAATAATACCAAAAGTTTCTATGAATAGAAATGCCGCATGGGGCTCCCTAATAAGATAAAGGTATCTAAAGGTCGCCACGAAACGGTAGCTAAACCAAGAGAAGGCAGTTAGACAAGGCGAGTGAATGAAAGAGAGCGAGAGATAAGATAAGAGTAATCTAAAGCATGGCCTCCGCAAAACAGCTGATGCCACCTAAACTTAGTGCTTTTCAGATAAATTAGATGTCTACAGGCACTTTCTATTGAACAAGCTAAACATACTTCTTCAGCCCTTCAAACCACAGACAGCCAACCATGGATAGCTGTTTCGTGCGTTCTTAGCAACTCGTCGGCATAGTCTAAGCTTCGTCTCTGGAACAACGAACGAAAGCTTAGCAACTATCTTCTATCCGAGGCATGAGATATATCGATCTATTATATTGTCAAAAGAATCAAACAGCTGCGCATGATTGGGTGTCTGTGATCTAAACAGGAGGCGTAGTTTATTTTTAAAGAATGATGATCTTGCTACCTGATTGCTAAAGTTTCTCCGTTATCTTAGTGAGGCAGTAGCGAAATATTACCTGTCGGTGTCCAGACATCACCTTCTTGACGCCAGCTTTGCGGTTGTATACTGTCTAGGGAAGCAGGTATTTTTCAATGTCTTGGTAAGGTATGTAAAGAGACGTTTAAGCAACGGCTTTGCTGTTGAATTCTAGAAGAGTATTCTTATCTAATGTAAAGGAAACTCC
Organism: Acanthoscelides obtectus; assembly: GCA_963669975.1. NCBI lineage: Eukaryota > Metazoa > Arthropoda > Insecta > Coleoptera > Chrysomelidae > Acanthoscelides > Acanthoscelides obtectus. The sequence goes on along the minus strand of CAVLJG010000003.1, from coordinate 33,370,099 downwards.
GCTGGATCCTATCACCACCTTTTATTACAGTTAGTGGTAGCAGACGATACAACAATGCGGAAGACATCCAATATGTCCTAAGTGTTCAGATCTTTGCTGTTTACCTTTTTTCCAATACTGATTATAGCATTACTTTATAGATGATTATTATGGCATTATCAAAATTTACGTTTACATTGATTTAGTGATATTGACAAACTGAAGTGCAGTGAGTACTGTACTGTTACAAGTTATTTACATATCACTGCCTCTGATGCGTTAATAATAAATGAAATATTCAAGTACAGTTAACACTTCAATTTATGCCTATTGAGATGTGAATCTCGAACATCAATATTCATGAGCATATTTAATCGCGGTAATTCTTAAGTAGATAAATATAGGATAACCTTGTATGATAACAAAGTTACCAGAAGATCTATGATGAAGTTGCAGGAAACTGTATTTTTTTATAAGATATAGTAAACAATGTACTGTGCTATTTACTTAAGTGAAAATAATGACTTCTATGATGGATTGATAATTAATTGTTTCATACTTAAGCTACTACGAAGGTCAAGCGTAAATAACGATGGATATCAGAGGCTATAAGGAAATTATGGGGAATGGAAAGATCATAGTAAGTAGTGGTAGTAGTGTTGAGGAGGCAAAGCCTGGCAACTTGGCCCTCTTTGTCCCTTTTCGCCGACCTTGTAGTACCAACACTGTCCTACTCCACCAGTCATTTACTGGTAACTGATTATTGAAACAACAAGCTCCAACGAGGCGGTGTACTTATGTTGATGTTGGACCGGTCTGGTGCGTAGAGGCTATAGTAAAGTGCAGAGCAGAAACATATTTTTTTCACTTAAAATGATACCGTTTATATATCTGATCATAAATTCAAAGACGATAGAATGCATTTCTCAGTGAAAATGGTGTCTAGGTCTCCAGTCTGGAAAATGAGAAAGTCTCAAATTATTTGGCTAATGAATAAGGAATTCATGAAAAAACAAAGGCGTACTTGACAGTACAATAAGAAGTATCTCTTTTAACAATGTAGCTCTTGAAAATTATTCTGTGGTTTTCATGTTCATAGGATACCGCCAAATCAAACCATATTTATTTCAATTTCTGTCTACTGTCTATAGTGTGATGTTTCGGCCACCACAGTGAGCTTTTTTCATTGTACTGGAAATGAAGTACTATCTCATATAATATTTCAGATATGTATGTGGACAAGAAATTATATTTCAATAGCTTCAGTCCAAATGACTTGATGGACTTTGACGTGAGAGGTGTTGCTAGATTCGTCTTCACAGTGCGTGTGGAATTGGGTATAATGAAATTTTATAAAATCAAAATGGCGGATTTTAATGTCAATTATGAAATTTCTATTTCACGGGCCACAGCTCAAATGGCTTGATCGATTTTGACATACAAGATGTCTCTGGGTTAGTCTTGACAATGGGAATGTATATTGAAATTTGAAATTGAAATGGCGGATTTTAAACGCAATCTTCAAATTTGAAATCTCTATTCCACCTGCTGCAGCCCAAATGGCTTGACGGATTTTGTACGATTAAAAACTGCATTCTCTTAAATTACTGCATTTGGTTTTGTTTACTTTTAAAAATTTTTTTATTTGAAATGTATTTTTTCCAAAAAAAATAGTATTTTTCCAATTAGAAAAAACTTTTCATTGGCTTTAAAAATAATAATCACTTTATATTTACTCTTCTATTAGCAGGACCTCCTTATGTTTTGGGTTAAAGATACCTTAATTGTCTTACACAGCAGAAAATTATACTGGCAATTTGCCTGATGAGTTGCAATTTCTCGATTTAACTTCGCACATCCATTTTTTCCAACAGCCTGTTTGAACTAGTATTTTTAATACTGTTCGTCTGATTCTTTCATGGTGTGAAAAGAGATGAAAACAATGTTCTCGATTTCTTTTCTATAAAAAAATGCATTTTAATTCATTTTCCTTCTATCGTACCTTATTAACTAATAGTAGTTCTTGACTTCTTTACTTTTCTAGTGGAATCAAGCAGGTGATTACTCATTTTGCAGCAAAGTGAATTTTTAAAAAAGCAAAGATTTTAGAAAAAAAAGTGTTAAGGAAGAGATAATTACCCCTTCAATTCTACTATAAAAATGGAATATTCACATACAACTTCAGAGCTGTACTGTTTAGTTGTTAACAAGTTACGACTGAGGAAAGAATGCACTTTTTGACATAAACACTGATAACATTGTTTTTTAGTCATATTATGACATAATCGGATGAAAAGTATAGGAATACTCCTCCAAGCAGGCACTTGAAAGAAAATTATGTGCGACCTTAAATTTCACCTTTCTTCAAACGAATGTTACCATATAGACCTTGTTCCTGAGAACAAAATATTTCAGTTTGAAGAAGCATCTCTTAGAACTAAACGGCTCCAAGTCGCGATTTCCTGAATTTGACATAATTGTACTTGATCCTTTCTGAGCGCATACTCTGCATACCTAAGCATCAGTTGTTCAAGAATTCGTATACTCTTTACGATTGTGGTTAACTTTATTGCCTGTTCTCATATGACGTCGACGTGTAGTACCGAGGTTTAACGGCACTGAAATCGGCACCTCCTGTTTTTGGGTCACTTTTTTGTGGCGAAGCTTGTCGGCGGTACCGACAAATTCACTTTCCATGGCATCTATTCCGCTCACGTAAGGACCACATACGAAAATCTGGGCTAACATGAATCACTCCAATTGACGTGATGGCAGTAATCAGACGATACAGTTAGGCTAATATTAGGACGCCTGCCACCTGCTGGCTATTGTATCCGATCTTTTACAGAGAAAATAATTCCTTTTGTTTGACAGTACCTTATGTTTAGTAGATAAGTACAAGGTCAGCTTCTGAGGAAGATTATCTTAAGATATGTATGATACACGTCATATCAGATATGTATATACGTTATAAACATAATCCCTCATGTTTGCTGGCCGAATCAAATCACCTATATGTTCAAATTCATCTTTATCGTTTAAGTCCTAACGCTGAACTTGTTCAAATAGAACTGATACTGGAAAATACATTAATTTTATTTGTATATCTGCCATATGACACTTGGTTTGTTTCTTCTTCCACTTACACACTCCTCTACAGCATATGGCTGCAATAGTCTCAACTGCCCTGTAACATGCTGAGATTGGGCGAAACCATAATTGCAAAGTCCAGGATCGCCTGTCATTGTTTGTCAAGGACCTTTGCCTTTGTGTCAAAGTACGTCAGTCAGTTTGTTATTCTGCGACCCAGAAACCAGACATGATTAATAGAAAGCTGAAAGAAAAAAGAATGAAAAAAGAGGCAGAGCAAAGAGTAAGAAATACAACTATTTGAAAGGCGTCTAAGCATTATCGAAAATTATTGTAATAATTTTAGATGCCGAAAAAGAATTTGCTTGGATTTTTGTTAAAATATTATTTTATATTATGCAAAATTGCGCGATTCAGTTTTGTTCACAGTGCGAGACGCGGCTTGGAATGTTTTCGAACTTGCTCCACTGTATAGTCTACTGACTCATGCAACAAAGGATTGCAGTGCGTTTCTGCCTGTTCATAATGTCGCAGCGCCTGATGTTTAACGTAATCCTCTAAATGAGGGATGTTGAGATCTCTGTGAAGGGTTTCGTTTGAGACATACCATGGGGCATTGGCGATGGTTCGTAGGGTCCTGTTTTGCAGGACCTGCAGAGGTCGCATGTGCGTCCTCGCTAGAAAGCACAAGGCTGCACATGTAATGGTGGTCTGATGATCATTTTGTCAAGTCGAATTTTGTTAATCAAGCTCAATTTTGAAGATCTACTTAACAACGGATAAAGCTGCCGGAAGTGATTTGAAATTTAGTTTTAAGCGTTTCTGTGTGTTTTTGCCAGATCATACCCTTGTCAAGTGTAAACCCAAGATTTCTCAGGGAATTTTCCCACGGTATCAGAGACCCATCCACAGAGATCGCTGACGGGGCGCCGCGACGCTTTTTGGTACAATAGATGGCCTGCGTTTTTAAATGATTAATTTTGGTTAGCCATCGATCTGCCCACTCTAACACTTCTTCCACCGCACATTGTCATGGACCAGGTTACCAGAACAGGACTGGGCTACTAATGCAGTGTCATCAGCGTAGAGATAGACTTCACTGTTGCTGGGGTTTGGGACATTATGAATAAACAAAAAATAAAGGATTGGTCCAAGGACCGAACCCTGAGGAACACCGGCTCTAATAGACCGTGTTGTTGACAGTACGTTGTCAATTTTGATTCGAAATTTCCTTCCTTCAAGAAAATACTTAAGAAGTTTTAGAAGAAAGAAATGAAAACCCTTTTGGATTAACTTATAGAGGAGGCCATCGTGCCACACCTTGTCAAACGCCTTTGCGACATCCAGAACCACGATGCCAGTACTTTTTTCATTGGTGAATCCGCTAGTTATATGCTCGACCAGTCTAACTGCCTGCAGCTCCGTGCTATGCTCCGACCAAAACCCGAATTGAACGTCTGGAATCATATTATGATCCGACAAGAGATTCTGAAGATGACGGAGAATCACCTTTTCAGCGAGATTAGATGGCTCTGATAGTAAACTAATAGGACGATAATCCTAGGGAAATATCGAACCAGCCTTCTTTGGGATCATGATAACCTCGGCCACCTTCCACGCCTTAGGGAAATATTGGGTCCTGAGCATTGCATTGATTACTGTCACGAGAGAGCAGCTTCAGCGTTGATCCTTTCCAGGTGCCTGGGGGTAAGTATTCCATTCCCAAAACGACGTCCAACTCTCCAAAGTGGCAAGCGAGCATGAGGTTATCTGTCTTTTTTAATGTTCCAGATACGTCACCCTCGATCATAGCTCCAAAAACGTCAAAAGTCTGAATACGCGAAAACTCACGCTGAAGTATTGTCGGAACACAACGATTAATAATGTAACATTTGGGTTTTGGGTTTAAGATTATTATCTAATTTATACGTTTCTGTCACCTTGTCTATGACCTTCTTCATTAGAGTATCAATGCAGATGGTGTCAGCTTTGGAAAGCTACTTACAATATTTTGAGTTTTTCAAGAGAGCATACCAACTTGTTTTGTTTTCGGTTGTTTTTCTTCAAAACTAGACCTAATGTGCTAATAAGTTGTTAAAGAACACGAAACAGCTCTGTCTAAGGCTGGTCACGGTTACAGAGACGGAAATCAAACATATGCAATTCAGGCATTATACGTTCCATCACTTCGTCGCTAGAAATGAGTCTGAGGGCGTCTATGAGACTTCTGCAGCTTTTCCCGCTGAGAATGATTCGTGGAGCGGCACAACAATCAGTGTTCAGGAACGTTAAGGGAATCATATGCACCTTCTCTTAGTAATCATATTCCTTCGTTACAAGAATTAACCTCCTATCTGTACTATCTGTCACTATTCAAGGAGGGATCTTAGAGACATTTCAAAAACTTGCCCATTGATGCATGAATTTCTTATACTTGAGCACCCGCGAAGGGTAGAACTCAGTTCTCCTGGCCGGTCATTGAAACCACGGATGTAGGTTGTAAACATTTACCGATGGTTTGTCGATGGTGCTTTGAAAGACGCCATCGAGAAGGCCGAAATTTAAGGGCTGTATCGTCGGTCGTTATTACAATTGTAGGACGCCTTTATGATCTGCTTGATTTTCATAGTTTTCATAGAAATACCCCAACCTTTCTGTAGGAGAGAAAATATCATGGAAATCAACGAGACCATACATGCGTCGTGCAACTGTAGGAACGACTGACGATACGGCTCTTAGTAAAGGGTCCTAATGCTAACTGAATCTCGATCCTTAAAATCAATCTCGATGTCTATGACAAAATTGAAACTGCCATGGAAGGACATCAAAATAAATTTCGAGGGTGTAAATTCATCAGACCCAAGGTGTTAGATTGCTACAAGTACTATAAGGCTGAAACAGATATTTGATTGATTCAATTTTTGAACTAGTTAGTCAAACTGGGGAACCCCTCTTACCGGCACTGTAGTTGTTTGCACTGATTTTCGGTCTATTTTAAAACCTGACTGTTATTGCAAAGTTGATTCTAAATTGTGGAGAGCCGCGGGACTGGAAGCGCGTTCAGATATAATTAAGGTAATAAGGTAGTCGACACGTACCTGGGTGTTCCTGTCGCCTGGTCTGGAGGAGCTCCTCTCTCTTCACAGCTTCTTCTTAGGTTCACCACACTTGCCTTAGCGGATATATTGTACCCGGTTTAATCAGGTTTCTTTTGTCGAGGTTTTGAAGACGACCGTTTCCTTTTCCGATCTTTACGAATTGACTTCACGAAATCTTCTTCTTGTGCGCATGTTTGACTTGGATGCGCACGTGCCAAAAGGTTTGAATTTGAATGGCTTTTGAGTTCAAAATAATAAAGTATGTTTTAGAACTTGCATGAACACTCACTTACTGATGAAAATCTCAGGAATAAAAATTGAGAGTCAGTTGTTCTCAGCTGTCAGCTTTTTAATCTCGTTAGGATATAGGTGTGGTCAACTCTCAGTGGCCGAATTATGATGTGCATTTCCACTTTGAATTAAAAATGTTCGTCTTCCTGTATCACATCTCGTAAATTACAAAATCCGTTATTGCATATTCAAAATAAACAGCGAATCCTGTATCCTCCGCTATTAGCCGATTTTATAACGCTTAACAGCTTTCAATAGCAGTGTTCGGCAATTGAGGATCACTTATTCGTGTTAATCTCATTGAACCTCGTAATTGCTGTCGTAACTTCACCGCTGTTGAACGGTATATTCCAAAGAGAAGTCAATCTATGGATTGGTGTAATTTAAATAGCATTAATAGATTATTTGAAAAAGTAAGGACGTTGCACACTTCGGTAACTATAGAAAATACGAATTATCAAAGGATTAGCTACCTTATGAAATTTGGCAAATTAATAGTTCTGTCAAAAATAGTCCAGGCCAGCGATTTATAAACTATTAATAAAACGGAGAGTGAACAAATATTTCTCGTGAAAAGTTTATATCGTACTTCCAAATGAGAGACAATAGTAGAAAAGAATTTGAATTAAACGTCGCTTGAATGTTGAGCTATCTTAAATTATCCTCACCTGAAGACGTCTTGTAAGTCGATTTTTTTCTAGACAAAGGAAGTTCTAAAGAAATATTTTGTCTACAAACTTCAAACAAAAGCCTCCTTTATTTTACATCTCCACATCTGAAAATGAGCTAATTATTCGTGTTTTGAGCTTATTGCAATTTAACTTCAGTGAAAACGAGTATGCAACATAGTGTAATGTAATCGCGACGAAGCACCAACTAATTTATTTTGGATTAGGAACAAACTATTAGAAATCTTGGATGAAATAGGTATAGGCCTTTGTAGCACCTGAGAGACTTTAGATTCAATTGTAATAAAGAAATCTACTTTAAGAATTACAAATCGATACATGAATCTAAACATTGTGAGTGACAAGTGTAAACCTTTCATCGGGAGAGTCACTTCAAGTTTTTAGCAATTTCAGTTAACCTTTTCAAGGTTTGATATAGTAGTGAGGCGTAGTATATGTATATGGTACCATAGTGAAAATAATAAAATGCTCGCCATCAAGGAAAACTATGTATAGCTCTTTAAATAAACTCCTGGCATTTATTAACGTATTCCACTACAAGACGACCTACCTAATGCTACATTCCCAAAAAATTATCCGAGATAAAATAAGATACCATAACGTCATATATGAGAATTTGTCACGGTTGTTTCTCTATTTTCTATATATAATTTGAAAAGGTTAATGTCTCATAGGTGGCGCTAACTATGTGCTCGAATATGTTCATATACTTCGCTGCAGCACCATCTATGAGAGATAGGAATATCTTATTAGGTTGGCTATCTTCAGGTAGAATAGTTAATCAATGTTTCTGGATAATTGACAAATATACTTCACAACAAGATATCCTTAAAAAGTGAACGAACGCGTGATATTTTATTGTTACACTATAATTGTAGCTGATGGTACAAATACACGAGAGTACAGTGCAAGAACATTGTAAACATATCCACCCGATATTTTACGGATAACATCATTGTATCTTACGCTGAAGTAAAAGTAATAGTCTTTCAATCAAGAATTTATAAGATCCAGGCTTCGCTTAGGTAAAACAGTAAAATCTTTCTATGATATTGCCTTAATTCTTCCAATGTATGCAAGTACAATCGTATTTCAATCAATTTTTTTAATAATTATACGCGTCCATAAACAAAGTGTTGAATGCTGGGGGTCTCACTACATTTTTCCAATATTTTTTTCTTCGTTGAACACGAATGAAGTAAGAATTTTTGGGTCGGTCAACAAATTTTAGAAAAAAACTCCCAATAGGACGAATATGCGTGTATGCACCGCCTCCAAAAGTACAAAAATGTATAATATTGATGTCAATGTTACTTTCATTTATGACTATTGATTCTGACGTCAGATTCGTGTTCAGCAGGAAAAAATAAATAAAAAAAGCATGGTGGGCAGCACATGTGGATCTGTGCTTTATTAACCAAATGCTATTTTTTAACGAGCTGAAAATACGAGGTACAATCTATACAAATCATTCAAACAGTAACTGTACTATTAGCTGTATGTATTGACCTTCTTATTTCTGGTTGCCAAATAAAACCACGTTTTTTACTAATTTGGGGTTGATACTAAACCTTACAGAACACTTGATTTGTTCATAACATTCAGTGTTCTTCAACTTTTTGTTGCAAGAAGTTCAAGTTCGAAAATCTGCGTAACTTTTCCGATGTGAGCGAAGTAACAATAGACTGGACTATAAGAATTACGAGAATATATCTTGTTTACTAATGACTGGTGATTAGTGAGTGCAGTGTTCCTGGAATTATTCTGGTAATTTAATAATAATAAAAAGACACTTAGCAATGAGAGACCTCCAACGAGAAAATCATAGTGATTTATCATTTTCACACTCGCCGCATGTTATAGAACTATGTATGTTAAATATAAGCGGAATATTATGTCTCTTTGAGCCTGAGTACATGATGTTATGATCTTCTCCATAAGATGCTGATAAAAAACGCGCATTGAAACTACAAACAATTTGTTTAGCCAAAAAACTGCGTAGGGTCAAGTATCGATTTTCAGAAACTGTTGACCTCAATCCTCGTTATATAAGCAAAAATTTACCTTAATAGCCTTTTATGGTGCTTAGCACGGAATGTGATGCCTGACTAGTTTCTTTGTCTGTGTTTTTATTACATAATGTGCGTCACAGAAAGCAGACTGATCAGCAAGGCAGGTACCCTGATGTCGCATCTACACTAAACATGATGCTTTTTTCTTCCGACCAAAAGACCACCAACCATGGACAGCTGTTTCGTGGTGTTTGGATACTCGCATGCTCTAGGATTGGTCTGCAGCTATGCGCTCTATGCAGTCGTCGATTCTGGTGATAGATAGCGCTTTGCGCTGTCTTATTTCGCATTTTCACGTTGAGCGGTCATAGGCCAACATCAATATGTGGAGGCTAGACCCTTGTGCGTTGGCCTGGTATGGTCAACATTGACACCGTATGACCTTGGCTTCCACAGCCTACGAATGCCACTGGGCCAATGCTGTTATAATGGATAAGCAACTCGATATACATCGACAAAAAATTCAGGCCAAACACAATAGGGAAGAATGCGGTAGCTACTAATTTGCAATACGAAGTTGAAAATTCTTGATGTAACTTTATTATATCGTGAGAGAAACTCTAGCACCAATCAAGAAAAAATGTACAACTTGAGAAAAATGTGGAAGCGAATTCTGAAATGTTTTTGTTCGTCTAACAAATTTGTTTTTTTCAAGGTGTTGGAACTTGACTGATGCACAAGATCGATTTTATTAGAATAAACAGGATGCAGTGATAATACAGTGAAAAATAAAAAAAACTTACGGGCTTATTCGTGTCAAATAGTTCACAAAAGCCTCATTTACATCTTTTCGTGCAACGTGTGAGCCAAAAACTCAATATTCATTCACAAATTGTTTCAGTTTTCTGTAACAGTGTCTGGTTTCCTAGTAATTTCACCTACAAATGCAAATGCTGATATAGTAATCACACAAAATGAAAGTCACAAAAATTTACTTATTGTACTATTGTGCAGTAAATATAAATGATATCAATTCACAAGTAATTCACTTACATCCTCTTATATGATAAAACATTTAAAGTACTTTCGAAGATAAAAATGAAAACATGAAAATTCAACAGTTTCCTTAAAAAAATTGAGGAATAGAAATATATTATACACAACTTCCCAGACAGAATTCAAGATTTTGACAGTGAGACCTAATATTTGATTTGCTTCTGACTATGGTTTGTGTACCAGATGTAAAAGCATACCTTTTTTAGTGAGCGAGTGAAACCCCACACGAAATTATTTAATTAACGCACCCATGATACACGTTGGCCAAGTATCGACCAATGTGTAAATTGCCGTTTTTTTTATCGCTCCAACATAGCATGTTGGTTTCAATGAGTTGGCCGCAGATTTGAGTACAACATAAAACGAATTTGCCTAATCATACAAAAAATCAAATATTGACCAAACATACATGATCTATACACACCCTCTGGTCTGTCCACATCTGAACCTGGATGGTTGCGTGATAATTGCTTGAAATTAGGAGAAAATCAACGACTACATTCTTTTCAACACAGAAAATACAAATAGAAATTTTCACAGGCATTGCAAACTTGACCGTGAACAACGGAATTGTTCTTGGTCTTTCTAACTAGCAGACGTGATTGTCCGTGGCATTTGACGTTGCATTGTCTTATTCAGCAGTTTTTCACAGCAATCTTCTCATAATGAACCCATCTTTCGGCCTTGTTTGATTGGTTTTTCTTTAAGTTCTTCGTACATATTTCACTTTCGATCGACGAGTTTCTCTGTCTGAAATTAAAAACATGAAACGCTTTTTTTATGACGGTATGCGTCTTTTGGGTAGCATGTAGGTCGATGGCATACTTTTTGGAATTTACAATCCACCTGTGGTATGTGCGCTGCATTACTCGGACGAATAAAATTCCTGCGACTTGTTAAACTAAAGTAAGGTTGATATACCATATTAAAACATAAGTGCCTGCAACACTTGTTCTAGAGCAGACTCTTCTCAGTAACAAAATAACATGAGAGAATACTATTTAGTTAGTTATTCCCAGCGATATTGGGAAAAGCTATAGCGCAGTACCTATAAAAATGCATGTATTGGGACACCAGAAACTACAACAAATGAATAGTTGAATGAGGAAGTAGACACTTTAAGAGTCCTAATAATTTTGAAACATGGAGTGTGATATTGAGTAGGTAACTTTCTTCTAAGCTCGCTAAACTCAGTTGCTTGATGAACCAGACCGCCCATGTGTAATTGAGATAAAGCTTAAAAAACACTCAGTCTTATCAGACGTTAATATTTTTTCCTACAAGTGGTATTTGTCAACGTTATCCAAATTAAGAACTTATTTGGTCCGATTAACTATATCCTCGGTAGTATAGTGGTAAGTATCCCCGCCTGTCACGCGGGAGACCGGGGTTCGATTCCCCGCCGGGGAGGATATATTTTTTTAAGCATAACATATTCAACTATGCTCAAACATCACTGCCAATGTGTAGACACAACGTTTTTTTTTTATATCGAAACAGCCGCGCAGGCAGAAGCCTAAATGCCGGAACACCGCGGCTGCTATGATGATCCCAAAGAAATTTTGTTAATACGATTTTTGAACTGCCTAGGGTTAGTAGAACTGGGAAAAGCTTCCTCCCGTAGATTGTTCCACAATCTAGACACCCTCGGGATAAAGGAGCGATCGTATCGGCCAGTTCTGGATGTACGAAGCTTGACACGGTTAGGATGGGACGCCGAAGTCAGGCGGGTGTGTCTGGCAGGCACATCGCGCGGCGGCATCATGGAAGAGAGCACTGAGGAGCAAAGCCCGTTGGTGTAGCGATAGAAGAGAGCTAGATCGCCGACGACCCGCCGGTGTGAAAAAGTCCCGAGACTGTCTGTTAGAAAAGAGTCATCGATCAGTCGGACCGCCCTCCTCTGGACAGCATCGAGCATGGACAATGTAGTCGGGGCGGCAGCACCCCAAATGTGTGAGCAATACTCGAGGCTAGGCCTTATATGGGCCTTGTATAGAGTGAGAAGGTCATACGGAGAAAAGTACTTCTTAGCCCTAAACAAACAGCCTAGCTTTTTCCCAGCAGCTGCAGCTATTGAAGAGATGTGTACGTGCCAGATCAGGTCCTCGCTTTTTGTTCGTCAAAGTACAGTACTGTGTTTTGGAAGCATTGAACTGTACAAGACTGTTGCGTCCCCAAGCAGTGATAGCCTCCAGGTCTCTTGTCAGAGAAGAAGTCGTCGTTAGTCTTCTTTTTTCCAGCTCAGCGGCAGAGATCGGCTTGTAACTCTGAATTCCTGCATGTAGAGTGCTGTCATCAGCGAAGCTGTGGATTGGGTTGATCGTGCAGGAAAGGAGGTCGTTGATATGTAAGAGAAACAGTGTTGGAGCCAAGACCGATCCCTGGGGAACACCCGAGTTGACGTTGTGGGATAAAGAGGAGAATCCGTCAATTACGACGGATATCTTGCGGCCAGAGATAAAGTCAGCCACCCATCTGCAAAGCTTTTCTGGGAGGCCGTAGGATGGAAGTTTGCTTAAGAGGGCAGCGTGCCACAGCTGATCGAACGCTTTCGTGATGTCAAGAGCAACGACATGAGCCTCACCATGAGACTGGATGAGTTTACTCCACAGTTGCGTGACGTAAGCTAGGAAGTCCCCTGTGGATCGTTGGTGCCGGAAACCGTACTGCCTGTCGCTAATCAAGCTGTGACGTTCGAGGTAGTCCAGAAGCTCGCGATTTATGTAACTCTCCATCACTTTACTTATAACAGAAAGCAGAGCTATAGGCCTGTAGTTGTAAGGGTCGGTCTTAGATCCTTTTTTGGGGATGGGCTGTACACGAGCAAATTTCCAGTTTTCTGGGAAGGTGCCGGATTCATAAGATATCTGGAAGAGACGTGAGAGAACTGGAGCAAGCTCCGCTGCACATCTCTTCAGTACAATGGCAGGAATCAAGTCCGGACCAGAAGCTTTGTTGATGTCGAGCGACAAGAGCACTCGTCTTACGGTCTTATGCCTGAATGTTACCTCCCGCATAGTGTGGGGAACCCTTTGAATTGACGGCACTTGGGCGTTGGTGGGGACGTCCATGGTGGAGTTGGCAGCAAAGATCTTGGCTAGCACTTCCGCCTTGGCCTTTGAGTCGAATACAATAGTTCCATCCTGACACGTAAGTGGTGGAAGGCTACTGTGTGAGAAGTTCTTTTCAATCTGCTTGGCCAGCGTCCAGAAAGACCGACTGCCATTGCGCTGCGACATTACTCTGTGCCTAACTTTTATATCATGCTGGTTTTTGGCATTGCGAACCGCTTCGTTATATTTGTTTCTGGACTCGACGTCGGCTTGTCTGTTCTCTACAGTGGGGTTTTGTAAGTAGGTTCTGTGGGCCTTGATCTTCTGCTGGCGAGCAGTGTCACACGATTTGTTGAACCAGCAGTTGGACCCTGGTTTAGGAACTTTCACTGTGTGAGGGATGTATTCCTCCATTCCGACGTGGATAATTTCGGTTATTGAAGAACAGACAATCGACGCATATACGTCAGTGAAAGACATCTCTCCAAGGAAAGCTAGAGAAGAAGTCTCTGAGCCCCTCCCAGTCGGCATGTCCGTAATGCCAAGTTTTGCGACCTGTGCGAGTTTCTGCTGCCACAGCGGCTTCTGACCGAAACCTAACCTCCACAACACCGTGATCTGAGTTACCCAGGGGGGAACAGGACAGCAGTGCTGTAAGGGGCAGGATGCGTGGTCAGAAAGAGATCCAGCAGGCCAGTTGTCTAGTGGACCGTTCCTGACATGGTCAGAATCATTTCATATGATTTTGATGTAAGGTGTAATTTATGTACTGGGAAAAGGTGTGCAAATGCCAAATCATATCTTAAAAATTATATTACCTATACCAAATGAAGGGTTTCTTTTATTAAATTTCATTAACTTTTTCCACATCCGTCTCGTAGGTAACACAAACCTCACTTTGATGTTGTGCATCTGTATGTAAATGTATTTCCGTCGAATTTCACGGCTGACCTTAACTAGTAATGGCCAAAAATCTCGAATATTGGTGAAAGTTCCGATTTTCTGAAACTGTTCGATTCGCCAAACTAGCATTCTTGTAGAATCTAGGGTGTGGCAGCTGTGGTTAGTAAACTAGTAATTTTTCCGAATTTGGATGTACTGCTCTCTGAAAACAGTTAGCGTAGGACACAACATTGGCATTTTCAAGTTAAGCAATCAGTCCATCCTCGTTAAACCGTTGTTTTTTTCTAATGATTGCAACAAATTGAGATGTTCTAGTTCTAAATCCAGTTGTTTATATGAAGCCTCAATCGAATAAAATAACTCTTCTTATTGTTAATGACGGTTCACAACCGTTCATTTAACACGCGCACGCAGTGGTTGAACGCGATCCGAAAAACTAAACCTTCAAGCAAAACAATACTTCTACTTTTTTCAGCCTAACAATTAAATATAATTTTGACAAGCATGAATGGTAACCCAGTTCAAGTTTGATGCGGTGTTTCGTAACGTTAGATGTTTACAGAAGCATTACGGTTTTTTTTTTCATGACATTCTAACGAGATAACGATATTTTTAAGATGATATAAGTGAGAATTGTTAAACACGTGAGCTTATCTTAACAAGCTCGGCCATTACAGCTTACTTGATACCCCACTAGCGCATCTTGGTAAGCTCTGGGTCACCCTGCCAGATGAGAATAATATACAGGGTGTCCGCAAAGTTGGGGTTTTCCTTTACACGACGTGTAGATCTTGAAAACATAAGCAATTTTTCTTAGTACCATATACACCAATGTCTTAAGGGAACCGAGATAAAGGGCTCTGCAACATCAAAAATATCTGAATACCGTCCTGTAGCCGCGACCCTCGATATCTCAGACTGGTACCGGCTACTAGCTGAACCCGAGGACAGAACTGGGTCGGGGCCGGGTCAGTGTGTCAGGTCAGTCTGCAACCTTCAACCGACGGTAAAGGGTCACGCGTACATAGGTAACGAACCCGTATAATCGATTGCGTTTCAAAAAAATAAAAAATAATAATGGCACACTCATACACCAATAATGAACTCGTTGATATGTTGTTAATTTATGGCGAATGTCTTCAAAATGATACAGAATCGTCGCGAGTGTATGCAGATCGTTTCCCTAGACGACATCATCCAAGGCCCCGCAGATTTGTGTATCAGAGAGTCAGGGATACGGGCCATTTGGAGGAATTTCGAGGTGGGCACAGTGGTAGGCCTAGACAACCACGAATGGTGCAAGTTGAGGAAGAACTACTGAATCCCGTAGACGAGAATCCCTCAACAAGCACTAGAGACGTGGCTAGAGAAGTGCAAGTATCAAAAACTAAAGTGTGGCAAACGTCCAACGTGTACAAGCCCTTCAACCTGACGATTTTCCAGCAAGAGTGCGGTTTTGTGAGTGGTTGTTGCATCAACATGACAATAATCCGGACTTTTTGAAGTGCATATTGGTGACAGACGAATCTACGTTCACGCGTAATGGGGTGAATAACTTTCGATTTCAGGCAGAGACGTACTTAGCCCTTCTCGTCAACTGGAGAGTGAGTACTTTTTCCTTTATTTTTTTTTTACTTGGTCGCCCTCGTTTCACTACACATTACCTTTGTTATTTCAAGGGTAGTTGTTTCTGAAAAGGAAAACCCCAACTTTGCGGACACCCTGTATATTTGGCTGGCTATTGTTAGTTAAGGCCACTTAGTTATTAAACTTCACTAAATTGTTGCATCTATAGGCAGCGAAAACTTCCAGGTATACCGAAACGTGAATGAAAATATAAATTGTAGTACTCAGTAAGTGTACGAGGGATGTCTTTTAAGTTTTGGATATGGAAATAAAACAACACGGTAGGTAGTTTTAAATGACTTTATTGTTTTTCGAAGTATTCTCCACGAACATTAATACATATCTGCATGCCCTCGAACCAATTTTCGAATCACTTATTCCACTCGTTTGCTGGCAGATCCAAAACGGCATTTTTGAATGCGTCAACTGCTTCTTGTGGTGACTGGACCTTTGACCACGCAGTCTGTTTTTAATTTTCGGGAAAGTAATGAAATCGTTAGGACTTCGATCGGGACTATGTGCAGGATAATTCCACGTTTTCTTCCGGTAAATGCTGCCTTGTTTTTTGAGCTGTGTGCGAGCTTGCATTGTCTTGGTGGAGGATGATTCTTCTCTCGGGGTTGATTTTTCGAAGCTCGGTGATGAATTTTGGCAAACAAATGGTGGTATACCAATCCGCAGTAATATTTCTTTGCTCATTAAGAGGAATTGTTGCAATATGACCTGCTTTTGACACAAACTGGTGAGGTCTTCAAGGACGCATCAATCTCGCGATATGTCACATGTCTATCTTCAATGATGAGTTTGCGCACAGCATCGACGTTTTCCTGGGTGACTGCCGTTTTTGGTGCACCCACCCTGTAATCGTCGCAAAGACTCACCCGTCCACGCTTGAATTCTCCATACCAACGGGAAATTGTCGACTGATGTGGCGCTTCGTTGTCGAAAACAGTCAGGAACTCAGCAAGGCATTTTTGTTGCGATAATTGTCTCTGAAGGTTGTAATAAATTATGGCGCGAAAATGTTCTCGGTTGAGTTCCATTTTTCTGAGTTGGTGACACTTAAAAATTCACTGTAGTGAGAACACTGCACGTATTGTTGTGAAACTTTGAATTTAAGTTTACTAAAGAGTGAGGTTAAGATTCAGTACTGACGTTCGATCCGCGCGGCCTACTATGTTTCTATATGCAAAACTGAAAAGGCATCCCTCGTAATGTATTGTTCCATCTACGACCATTTCATAGTTCAATAGTAATAGTTTCATCCTTGCGGCACAGTGCGGCTTGAGAACATAATTGTATTATATGCAATATCGGAAAAAATATTAGAAGATATACTATTATTTATATGCATTTAGAACAGGAAATGCGCTATAATACAAATGTGTAAATTGCTGCTAGTTAAAAAGAAACAAGATATCATCTTCCATCAATCATGTTAATTTCGAATAATGGAGTATATTCTAATATTCGCAAAATGCATTCATCCGTCTTATTTAGAACAGAAATCTAAATAATAGTTGAGATACCTATGTATTTGGCACAGATGAAAACGGTGGAAAATGAAACAGGAGCGACATGTCTTCTGATCTAATGAGGATTTAAAAGTTTTAAATGTATGTTTTTCTATATTTTCTTATATGAACAGGAGGCCAAATATCAATGATGAGGAGGGCTAAAGCGGTGCATGTTATCTAAAGTTGGTCATGATCTGGAATAAATTGGAGATAAATTAAAGATAATTCAAAAGAGCGGTTTTCTAGCTTCCAAAGTATCTGGAGCATGACTTCATTTATAGTATGGTTTCCGACATCAACAATTAACTGAGGACCTTCCAGGTCACGTCGCTCAACTGTGGAACAGTTTATCCTGTCATACGGCGAGACCCGCATTATTGCTCTTCATAATAGAAAAGCTTCAGATCAGCTGTGTCAAGCTTTCTGCTCTCTTATGTGAACGTCCTTCCTGTTATTTGCCAAAAAGGTTTCCGTTCACCTTTTTCTCACGGCGTCCTCTCCTGCACGATGGATTCAATACCCATCTTCACAAGAGACAGCACTCTGTATGCAGGCATTCAAAGCGCTAAGCCTACGCATGAGCTGAAGAGAATATTTGTAGCGATTTAGCAATTTGATGTAGTTCATTATTGTACCTTAAACAGTAAGAAGGTTATTAGTTTCGGATAGTCGGAGATATCTCAAATTCTTACGTTTCCATATCAGTATCAGCCTACCTGATATGTGCTACTAAAAAACTGATTGCTTTATAACAGATGTATGGCAGCTTTTTAAAAGTCTTCAAATTACAAAATGTTTATAGAAGGGACACTTTAGACAAGCAAACCCATCATCGCATCGCCTTTTTACTTGAAATCCTCCCAGTACCATCTGTAGTGTGTATAAATAAGCGCTGGTACAACTTGCACATGGCATAACCAATAAATCACACACCAAATACAGCTACGGATTCTCCGAAAGTCTTCATTACTATTCTATCGCTTAAGTGGCCGCTTAAGAGTACCTGCAGCGCAGACACGTCAGTACCGTTAATAAGTACTAGTTAATACTTGGTGACCCACCTGTTTTGTTGTTACGACGCAAACCATCGTTCACGAGTATCTTCAAGGAGGCATGGCATTGAATTATTGTCGTTTAAGTATACTGAAGAAGCCTAAATCTCATTGCAAATGTGTGGCTGACTTCTCTTTCGATCGTAAGATATCTTTTGTAATATTGATGGATCCACCTATATATTGGCTTCAAAATTATTTCTATCACACATCAGGGCTCTTTCCTGTACGTACAAGTCCCATCCACAGTTTTTCAGACGTCAGCACGTGCAAACATTCGGAAGATCAGTCCGATCTTTACGAGCTATACCATTGATTCTCAAAGTGGTCTATATCGACCCGTAGGGGTCTATGACAACCTGCAAGGGGTCTATGTCAGCGAAAAAAAATTTGGGCGTCCATGAAATTAATATGGGGGTCCACGATAGTGGATCTCAACACATACACTGATCGTACCTATTTACTTACATCATACTATCTTATAATATCAAAACATGTACATTATTTATAAAAGTACCTATGAAGTAAAAAATTTATTATATATGTTTATAAAATTGTGTAAGTTGTAGGATGTTGGTATTCGCTTTGTAGACGCAATACATTTTGAACTTGTAAAAACCTGAGAGTCGCAGTCTCAGAGCTTCGCTACCTTGCACTGACTTGTTCAATTCGTCACTCTTTAAATACGAATGTGGTACAAATACGTTTATTCGTTTCCTGGATCTTGAAAAGATAGTATATCACACAAATCATAGTGAGTCAGTGTTATTTTGTTTGAGAGTGTTGGAGAAAAGTAAGTACATTATTTTTTATCAAATTTTAGTTTTATACTCGTAGTTAGCAAACATAGATAAATTACGCCAATCATGACTTTAGTTATTAGTAGTTAAATATTCAATCATGCAAAATTACACGAGTACTCCTCAATAGTTTCTTTTTGAAAGTTTTAGCAATCGGTAATATAATTACAGTGCAATCTCCGTAATTCGAGCTAATTGTTGCAAGAAGATGTTCGAATTATGGAATGTTTTCGGAAAAATCAAAAAATATTTTTAATATACAGCTGCTGGATTTTCTGTCTTATTTAAATAATTTAATTTTGCCCACAGATGACTGATGCCATGTCCGAATCTAAAAAGAAATGTAGACAGTACAGTGTTGATTATTTGAAATTTGGCTTCATTCCATCATTGCCTGACAAACAATCGCCTATGTGCCTTTTATGCAACAAAGTTCTGGGCAATGACGCTATGAAACCATCTAAACTGCAAGATCATCTGAGAAGATGCCACCCTGATAAAACAGAGAAAGATTTGAAATACTTTCAAATACTCAAAGATAAATTTCAGAAGAGACCTATACTGGACAGAATGTTCGACGTCACAAAGAAATGATGATGGTTTGCGGGCGTCTTACAATATCTCGTTACTTATAGCAAAATCCGGAAAACCGCATACTATCGGAGAGAAGTTAATTTTGCCAGCCGTTGAAGGGGTTTTAAAAACTGTTTTACACAAATCTGCATCTGATATCATTAAAAGAATTCCCTTAAGCAACAATACTGTTGAAAGACGTATTGATGAAATGAGTTCTGATATTCAAAGCTTCTTATGTAATTATTTGCAAACGACCCATTTCTCTATACAACTGGTCGAGTCAACTTTACCTGATAATGCAGCATTATTATTGGCATATGTTCGTTTTATTATGAATCAAGAAATCTACGAAGAACTTCTCTTCGCAAGAACTTTGATAACCGACACTAAAGGTGAATCAATATTTCATGTTTTGAAGGATTACTTCATTGAAAAAGCAATTCCTTTATCAAATATAATATCAGTAGCTACAGCTGGAGCACCTGCCATGGTTGGACGTTATCGTGGATTTATAAGCTATTTAAAACAAAATGTGTGAGGGGTGTTAGCAATACATTGCGTCATCCATCGACAACATTTAGTTGCTAAAAATTTGATTGTTAGATTGCATGAATCACTTCATTTAGTCATTGATGCAGTAAACCGAATCCGAAGCAACGCGTTGAATATGCGGTTATTTGCGCAGTTGTGAGAAGAAAATGACGAACACTTTCATCAATTACTCCTTCACACTGAAGTACGCTGGCTGTCGAAAGGCTTATGTTTGACAAGATTTTTTGCACTTTTTGAGACTATTTTAGAATTTCTGGATACTAAAGATAAAATTTTAAAAGAAAATTTAATGAAGAGGAAAACAGACATCGCCTATTTAACAGATTTGTTTACAAAATTTAATATGGTTAATTTGCAATTACAAGGCGTCAGTTTAAATTTGATTAAAACAAAGTCCATCTTATCAGCGTTTCTTGCCAGAGTTAAACTAATGAAGCAAAATATTCTCAGTTCCCCAATTTGTCGCAGACAAGCTGCTAGGAAGACGACGTTTCAACTTACGTTCAACATTTAAATGCCTTCTATTCAGATTTTGCATCTAGGTTTGAGGATATTTTGACTATGGTAATACCACCGTGGATAATTAATCCATATGGTGACATAGAAGAAACGAATGTCATAATACAAGAGGAACTGACTGAACTAAGTACAAACGAAGAACTTAAGGTTCAGTTTAAAAACGGATATCAGCAATTCTGGCTGCAAAACAACATACCCGTTACTTATCCCGTATTATGGAATAATAACTTAAACATATAAGAAGCGGAATTTAATCAAACTAACAGTGAAATTATTGTAGAGCATACGTTTATGTTATAATTAATAAACAAACTCGTTTATTGTACTATTTTAAGTAAAAAACTTTTTTTTTATTATTTTTCACTTTTTTTTATTTTATCCCTCTTATTTTTTTTTCAATGCCGGCACTTATTCTCAATGCGGGCACTTATTGGTCAGACACCTGTTTATTTAATGTTACGTATATTTTACATAACAGATACAAAATTTTATTTTGAGTAGTTTTAATATAAATTCAATTAATAAATGTATAAATTAACATGTGTTTTTATTTAAGTTTTTAACACTAAACTTCACTACAGTTAGAAATTTACAGGAAACCAATATCATGAGTAGGGGGTCTACCCAACACGGAAAAACATGGCAAGGGGTCTACGACACAAAAAAGTTTGGGGAACTCTGGTCTAGATATCCAGAAAAGTATGAGAGAGGGTATGAACCAAGTCCATTAAAAAGATAAAATAGCATAATTCATTATAATAGACGCAGAATAAATAATAATTTCCATCTGATGAATTCAAATCGGTTTGATATTAAACTGCCGCTAACTCAGATGTTATAGAAACTATACTAGGTAATTATGGTAATAATCAATGCAGATAGCGCGGTTTGTGATCACTTTCTACTTGATACATATTGCCGAAGAATATGCTGACGTACTTTTAGACGGAAATCAAAGTAATATCACTTTCTATATTGCTATCTATACGATTCTGCATAATGCATTTAATAATATGCAAGTTTCTAGATATGTTACCGTTAATTATAGAGAGAAGAAAGGCATTAATGCAATTTTCACCTGATCTCGGAAAACATTATTGTGCACATTGAGCTTTCCACACATATGTAAGGCTACAGTTGCACAACGGCATTACTCTAGTCTACCTCCAATGACGTCCGAGGTCATCTTTTAGTATCTTTAATTTTTTTTTGAATGATCACTGCTCTAGCAGTCTGGCTCTAGTACCACGAAGCTCTATTTTGGGTCCATTACATATCAAACTTGAGCACAAATGTACAAACGGTGTCAGATTCATTTTACTTTCTACGCCTAACGCCTACTGTTGATCGCAAAACATTTCGGAAATGAGATATTCTTTTTTGGATGTCTGTCGGTCCGTATGTCCATTCGCTAATCTTTGGCCCGTCTATAACTTGAAAAGCACTGTTCGGATTAGGATGACATTTTTACGCAAGGTTACTACTACGTCAAGGACAAAACAGCTTTATAGTTTTTGAAAATCGATTCAGCGGCGGCACAGCTAAGAGCGAAAATAGTAAAAAATAAAAATCGGTCAAATACCGTTGATGTTTCAGAGGATCCTGATCATATTTGGGAAATTCCACGAACAAAAAGCTTTTTAGTTTTTGAAAATGCCGAAACCGAAAAAAATCAAATCGTCCCATCTTCATTTTCCGACATTTCAAAGGGTCCTGATCATGTTTGAAGAATTTTTTAGGGGAAAATTGAGAGGTGGGGGATTTTTGGGGATTGGGGAATATATATATATATATATATATATATATATATATAATTTTTTTGTTAGAATAGTATTACAGTTCCAACCCCGACAATTCTGGGCACCTGTTAGACATATTTCACGCTTCATATATTTGTCGCGACATTTCGTAGTGTGAGTGCAATAGTATCGTAAGTCCGAGAAAATTTTTTTTGAGATAAGTGGATAAAATACTACATTTTGTGGCTACTGGTGTGTGAGCAAAACTATCCTAACTCAAAATTCAATATACGTGACATAATTTGGCAGTTAAGATACCATTATCCATTATTGCAACACTTATATTAAGAAAGCAAGACTGCCATATCACAGATATGATAGTCTTACACTCACTAGATGAATGCTGCGGCAAAACCCTTATAACGCGTAGAGAATGATACGAAATCACATTGAATCCATACCAACAGTGGAATCGCATTACTTAAGGGCCCAAACAAAAAAAAAGGTACTTCGAGGGAAATTGTAATTTGAATGCATGATACAAACTCTACGTAGAGATGTGCAAGCAATCAGGTAAACCCTTTGCTGAATATTACCAATATGCCAAAATATTTAACTTTGAATATAATATAGGTTTTCATACCCCAAAAAAGACCAATGCAGTATATGTGAAACATATACGAGGGATGTCTTTTTAGTTTTGCATATGGAAATAAAACAACACGGTATGTAGTTTTAAATGGCTTTATTGTTTTTCGAAGTATTCTCCACGAAGATTAATACACATCTTCATACGCTCGATCCAATTTTCGAAGCACTTATTCCACTCGTTTGCTGGCAGATCCAAAACGGCATTTTTGAATGCGTCAACTGCTTCTTCTGGTGACTCTAACCTTTGGCCACGCAGTCTGTTTTTAATTTTCGGGAAAGTAAAGAAATCGTATAGGACTTAGATCGGGACTATATGGAGAATGGTCCAATAATTCCACGTTTTCTTCCGTTAAATACTGCGTTGTTTTTTGGGCTGTGTGCGAGCTTGCATTGTCTTGGTGGAGGATGATTCTTCTTTCGGGGTTGATTTTTCGAATTTCGATGATGACTTTTGGCAAACAAATGGTGGTATTCCAATCCGCAGTTACAGTTCTTTGGTCATTAAGAGGAATTGTTGTAATATGACCCGCTTTTGACACAAATGTCGCGACCATCTTTTTCGAAACACTTCGAGAACGGATTACTTTTGCTGGCTTTTCTTCACCTTCACCTTCACCTTCAGCCAAACAGCCGACTATCATTTATTTTCTGGTTCATAACAGTAAATCCACGATTCATCACCACTAACAATGCTTTACACATTTTTTGAGTTTCCGGAATTGAAACGGTCAAGCGGTTTTTGACACCAATTAGACCTGACTGCTTTCTGCTCTTCAGTCAACAGGTGGGGTATCCAAGGATAAACTAATTTTCTTACTCCTATTTCTTCATGTAAAATATTTTGAATTGAGGTCTTTGAGATCTTCAAGGACGCCTCAATCTCGCGATATGTCATGTCTATCTTCAATGATGAGTTTGCGCACAGCATCGACGTTTTCCTGGATGACTGCCGTTTTTGGTGCACCCACCCTGGGATCGTCGCTAAGCCTCACCCTCAACGTTTGAATTCTCCATACCAACGGGAAATTATTGACTGATGTGGCGCTTCGTTGCCGAAAACAGACAGTAACTCGGCAAGGCATTTTTGTTGCGATAATTGTGTCTGAAGGTTGTAATAAATTATGGCGCGAAAATGTTCTCGGTTGAGTTCCATTTTTCTAATGAGTTGGTGACACTTAAAAATTCACTGTAGTGAGAACACTGCACCTATTGTTGTGAAACTTTGAATTTAAGTTTACAAAACATTGAGGTTAAGATTCAGTACTGCCTTTTGATCCGCGCGGCCTGCTATGTTTCTATATGCAAAACTTAAAAGACATACCTCGTAAGACTTTTTGGATAGCTGAAAAGGAAGGTATTCAAGAAAATTATGAATAACATCTCCGTAATAAAATGGCTGTACGAGAAGAGAAGAAAAAGGATACTGCTCTAGCTAAAGAAAATCCAAATCTGATAGTCGCGCTGTATGATATGGAGGCAGTTTTACCTACTCCGTGCTCTTTGTTCAGTGTTTTTTATTACAAAAGTAAGCTTGCAACCCTAAATTTTACGATTTATAATATTCCAAATCGAATCGGTTATTGTTATGTATGGAATGAAACAATTGGAAAGCGAGGAACTAACGATGTTGGCAGTTTCTTGATCCATTTTTTGAAGAACCATGATGGGTGTTCAGATGTTATATTTTATTCTGATAACTGCTGCAGTCAAAATAAAAATAGATTCACAGCTACAACATACCTCTATGTAGTTAATACCATGGAAAACACAAATACCATTACCCACAAGTTTTTGATTGCCGGTCACACCCAAAATGAGGGTGACAGTATGCATTCTGCCATTGAAAGAGAGAAGAACAGAATGCTAAAAGCTAACAGTACCTATATAGCTGCACAGTGGATGCCAATCATCGCAATTGCAAAAAAAATGGCACACCTTATGTTGTTAACGAAGTTCAACAAAGTGACATTTATGATATAAAAACATTAACCAGTCAAGTAGGAAAACAATTTTCCAAAAACACCAAAAATGAAAAAATTACATGGAATAACATTGGAATACTTCAGGTTAGAAAAGATTCCCCACAAAGTATATTTTATAAAACATGCTTTGAATCAAAAACATTGGAGGAAATTTCGATGAACCAGTCCAAAAGGAGGAAGGTGTCAGAGATAAACCTAGTTCTTAAAAATGATTACAATGGACCTCTCGACAAAAAAAATAGCTTGCTATATCCTTGCAAGAAGCAGTTGAAAAGAGTATCATGAATTTTATGAAGCACTCCCAATTTCAAACATTGAAAATAAAGACTCGTCGGAAACCGAGTAATCATCAGCACATGAGCCTGTATGTATTGTATTGTTTATTGCAACGTTATCTGCTAGTGTCAAAAATTTTGCATCTTATTTTCACTGAGTAAGCAGTATCATATATGGCAAATTTTGTATCATTACCTCCAGCCACTCCGCTGCAAGACTATCTTAACTTCAAGTATCTCATTATCAGTCAGTTATTTATTGAAACTCAAAAACATCTGCTGACACAAGTCTATGTAATTGAATTATCTGACTTTATCATACAACATTATTAGGCAAAATAAAACATTGATTATCTCAAAATCTACTATTTTTGTCATACGATATTACTGCTCTCATAGTACGATTTGTCCTTAAATATTTTCAGCAGCCTATCTGTCTCACATACCGTGTGCTAGGGAATTATTAATAAATATTGCATATTTGGTGGTCGATTCGAGTTACTTAAAAAGCAGGTAGCAGGCGGCGTGACACAACATACGATATGGACGCAATATTACCATAGATCTTGAGCTTTCTAGTGGTATATTTTTTGTTTGTATTTATTGTTTGAGTGGTTATACAAGTGACTGCGGTACGCAACATGCGTCGCAACTTGCTAGAGTGGAAGCAAAATGTTGCAGATATCAAAGCCGAATGTGCCGAGCACATGTTGTGCAATAAGTGCCGGCACATGAGTCTGCAAGCTGTTAGAATATAAACGTACCTTAACTAGGCCAAAAAATGAGCAGGTTAGCTGAACAAAAATTTGTACAAAGAGATTTTTCAAATAAACGTTGCAGTTAAATCAAGGAGCTTCTAGACTAGAGTTTTGTCAGGTAACGGATACTTTTTTATTAAACGTCGAAGCTTTTCAATTTACTATAGCTGTAACTATTCACCAATGCTTCAACGTTTGCCAGGTATTGCACATTTACTGTTAAGCAATTTTCAGTAAAAGCATGTTAACCCTATGATTTTGAACTACATGCAATAATTAATTAACATCTACAGTAAATTTAGCTTCAAGGTCTCATTTTACAGGTATTTTCAACACCTACTATGATTTTGTTGGCCATTTGTATTAGCTATCTACCTTTAACTAGCTCTAGAACTTTTCGTCAATTTCATTAGTTTCCCAGTCGAGAAAAATTGCTGCTGTGTAATCTAATATTTCCTGAGGTCGGCCAGATTTGTGGAGCTAATTGGTGAGATCCTTCCATCATCTAACACTATTTTGAGACCGTAATACCAAATTGACAATTGTTGACAAATTCATTCTGTCAAAGTGAACTTTATGAGAAATTGATATAAGGAGTGTTCATATGCAATATGCCCAAAAAGAAGAAAAATGAATGCGAAAACGAAACTCTAGAACCAAATATTCAAATTAGCGTAAGTGAAAAGAGTACCAAAGAAACTATTGTCAAAGAGAATTATTATCTTAAACAGCTTTTGGAAGAAAAGGAAAGATTTATATATCAGTTGGTAAATGAAAACCGTAGACTACAGGAAGCATATGACTTGATTTCTGCCAACATAGTAGAGAAGGAATCCGTTGTATCTACTTTGGCTATTGTAACTAATCAACTAGAACAACTTGAGAAAAGAACGTCAGAGAATACATCATACTCACAAATTTTAAAGCAAAATACTCCTAAAATCAATAGCAACAACAAGAACAACAATGACATGAAATCCATATTAGTTACTCCCGAAAGGACCCAACATTATAATGACACCAGAAAAGACCTAACTAGTAACATTAATCTAGCAAGTATTGAAGTCAAGATAGAGAAAGTAAATAATTATAAAAACGGCGGCGTCGAAATTCAAGTTGAGCAATGTTATTACCAGAAACTCAAAAATGAACTAGAAACTAAGTTGAAGGGAAAATACAATATATCAGGAGCAAGAGAAATGAGACCGAAAATTAAGATCATAGGCTACAAAACTGAAAAAAAACCTTCAGAAGCAGAAATTAAAGAAGAAATCATATCCCAAAATACATTCATTAATGAAAACGAAATCGAAATCACTTTTGTACGACACATACCATTCCGAAATTCTTATACTATATTCGCTGAAGTTTCTGGAGAGCTATATAGAGACATATTTATCAACAAGAAATCAAGAATACTACTAGGTTGGCAAAACTTATTTGTCTATGATAATAACCAGATATCGCAGTGTAGAAAATGCTTGAAGTTTGGTCACACAGACAAAAAATGTAGGGGCGCGGAAATGTGCATTAAATGTGGACAAGCACATAGAAGTGAAATTTGTACTGTAAACATTTTAAAATGTTCTAGCTGTATGAACTATAACGTTAAGCATAATAAGAATAATGATGTTGGTCACTCGCCCACAGACAAAAAATGCCCGTCGTATTTATATTTTCAAAAACAGTATTCATCCAGAATAATGTTTTGAGCGTTTAGTTCTTTTTACGTTTTTCGAGCTACATATCATTTGCAAAATTTTACATGGATAGTTACGTAAATAATTTTCAGGTTAATGATATCAATACAAATATTGCTCAAGACGCAAATGCTCTTAATAAATGGTTAGAATATTCTAATTTCAATGTTAGCTTATATCACATGAATATACGAAGCCTAAACCAAAATTTTGACTGTTTTAATATCTTCCTAACTACAATTAATCACAAATTTGATATAATAATATTAACAGAAACTTGGAAAATTAATGATGTATCTTTGTTCTGTTTGGAAGGTTATGATACGCTTTACAATAATGGTACGTACAACCAGAATGATGGGGTGGTAGTATATGTAAGAAATGATATCAACTACAGATGTGATTTTGTTAAATTTGATGACGGTATCATAGTGTTGGATTTGATATTGAGAATTAATAACAAAAGTGTAAAAGTCACATCTGTCTATCGACCACCATCATCAAACCCTTATACATTTGTAGAAAATCTTGAAAAATTTTTGTTAGATAACAAAAATGCCATACAGTCACACCACATCATAATAGGAGATATGAATATTAATATACTCCAACATACCAAATTAGTAAACAAATACCTCACTGTAATGCAGAGCAATGGATTCATATCAAATATAAATTTACCAACAAGAGTAGTCAATAATAGTTCCAGTTCTTGCATTGATCATTGTTTCATCAAAAATTTTTCAAATTTCTTTCGGTACATACCGTTAATTGTTGAAAACCATATTACCGATCATTTACCCACTGTAATACTTATATCATCACCAGAAAAAAATAAAAGTAGATCCATCTCCAATAATGAAACAGTGAAATTTAGGTGTTTTGTCGATAATAAAAAACTACTTGCAAATATCAAATTAGAATCGTGGACAGCAATGTACTGTGCAACGAATGTTAATGATGCTGCAAACACACTCATTGAACGCATAAAATATTTAATTGAATGTAGTACAAACAGAGTTAAAATTAAACATTTTGACAGAAACAGGAATCCCTGGATAACTAAAGGTTTGATAAAGTCTGCCAACAAAAAAGAGGAACTATACAAAATAATGAAAGCATCGCCATGTGCAGATACCTCCCATAAATATAAAGAATATAAAAATATTTTTATCAATCTAGTTAGAGAAGCAAAACGCCAATTCTATCTAAAAAAATTACAAGATGCCAAATCTGATCCAAGAAAACTGTGGTCAGTTGTTGATCACTTAACTAACAAAGACGTTCAAGAAAAACCAAATATTGATGAAATTAAGAATCATGATGGAACAATATTAACAGATAAACGACAAATATCCGATGCATTCTTAAATTTTTTCACTAATGTTGGAGAAAATTTAGCATCCAGTATTAAAAAAATGGTTTCGAACGAAAAGTTCACAAAAACCCAACTTCCCAATTCATTCTTTTTAGAAAGCGTTAGTCCGATTGAAGTACAAGAAGCTGTCCTATCACTTAAAACCAAAAAAAGTCCTGGTGTAGATGTTATCAAAGCTGAGCATTTAAAAATAATAGCCTACGACTTAGCCGAACCACTTTCTTACGTCATTAATTGGTGTTTCCAATCTGGAATTTGTCCTGATGCATTTAAAACAACTGTTATTACTCCTGTTTATAAAGGCGGTGACAGAATGGGAACATCAAATTATAGACCCATATCAGTACTATCGAATATAGCCAAAATTTTCGAAAAATTACTACAAAAAAGGATATTACAATTTTTGGACAAAAACAAAATTATATGTTCTGACCAATATGGATTTAGAAAAGGAAAATCTACTACAGATGCAATTTTGTTTGCAATGGATGAAATTAACTCTAATGTCAACAAAAAGATACCTACTATTGGTATCTTTGTTGATCTAAAAAATGCCTTTGATACGGTTAACCATGTCGAGCTTCTGAAAGTTATGGAAAGATTGGGATTTAGGGGAGCGTCACAAATCCTTTTAAAAAATTACCTTTCAAGTCGGGCACAGACTGTCAAAATCACTAACACTTACAGTAAAAAAATGTACATCAAGTGTGGTGTGCCTCAAGGAACAGTACTAGGCCCACTATTATTTAGTCTCTACTTAAATGACTTATTCAAAATTAACAGTTCTGGAAAGATTATATGTTTTGCAGATGACACCCTCGTATTATATAAAGCTGATGACTGGAGCACACTGAAGCAAATAGCTGAAAAGGATTTTATAAGGATCATTGACTGGTTTGATACTAAAATTTTAACAGTTAACTTCAAAAAAACAAAATTTATTACATTTACATCCTATTCAAAATTTTTACCTACCTTCGAACAAATTTCCGTTAATTATCATGGCCAAAAGACCAAAATCGATAGAGTTAACACTTTGAAATATCTTGGAATATTTATAGACTCACATCTAAGGTGGGATAACCATATTAAATATGTTATCAAAAAAATTAGAAATGTTGCCTATAAACTCAAAATGCTTGCTAACATTCTTACAGAAAGTTATCTGCGAATCCTATACCATGCCTTAGTTGAAACCCATATAATATACGGCATCACAGCCTGGGGTGCCGCCTGCAAGACATATATTTCTGACCTGAATATAGCACAAAAAACTGTTTTGAAAGCCATTTTCCATAAGCCAAGATTATATCCAACGAACAACTTATATCAAGAAACAGGGATACTTGATACAAGACAACTTTATTTCTTACATGCCACCACCTTATACCATAAGTATTGTAATAAAAAGAAAAAATCCTATAAACATGAGCATAACACACGATTTCGAATAGGCTCATCTAATATCCAAAGACCACACAAAACATTATTCAAAAAATCATTTAAATTCTTAGCAGCTAAATTATATAATGTAGTACCAAACGAAATAAAGATACTTAATTTTGGAAAAAAATTTAGAAGAAAATTGAAAGACTGGGTTAGTAATGTGCAGCGAATGACTATACATAATTATATAGAAAACTAAAACTACAAAATTCCAATTACATTAATACCTTTTAGATTTAACAATAATTGTTATACACATATATGATTGATTGTTAGTTATTAAGATATAAACCACACACAGGCGATGCCTTCTGTGGTTTTTTCATATTTATTTGCCCATTTTTTTTATATAACTTTATATAACTAAATATTGAGGCTAATAATGTCCCCAATAATTATCGACATGATAAAGACATTAGTGCAGTTTTCACCTAATGCCGGAAAACATTCCTGAGTGCGTTGCGCTTTCCACAAAACATAACAGTATACGGGCCGTGAAGTGTACTTCACTGTGAGACATTTATTTCTTCATTCTCAAATGGATTCAAGCTGTTTTCTGCATTCCTACGTAGCAATTTCTATAAATTTTGCGATGCATTCCTGCATAGGACGTGATTCGCGATGCATTGGAATACATAGAATGAGCCAGGAAGTGCTAGGGTAATAGAATGAGGAAAATATGTAGCGCTAGATATGAATTATGATAAACATTCTATTCGTTTTGAGTGCGAGACCATGAAAACTCGCGAAACAATGGGAGAAAAATAGCGTTGACTGAGAAGGTCTGTTGCACAGGCCATCCGCTGGACCCTTATATACATATGAGTATCGCGTTGAGTATCACCTACTTAACATCATGGTGATTTAAAATAATAGATCCCAGTATCATTGGTCTTTAGCATCCTAGAGCCTTGCATCGCAGTGGAGCATGTTAAGGAATATTCTTCATTTCCGCAACCAAGGATGGAATCATCAGCCATGTTACCAATCCCAACAGCAATATTGATTGTTTCTATCCACAAGAAGATCCTCTAGACAAACAAATGAGGCCGTACCTTACTGCTGATACAGCACCATTAGGATCTCGGAAATAGTAAGAGAAGTCGGTAAAATGGGGACAAAGTTGTGCACTTAAGTAATTAAGAAAATCGGACTTAGAAAGCTTCAAATCTCCTAGTATTTCTGGAGATGGACCAAAGTAAAGAAATTTTCTCAAAATCGTTTTTATTATTACCTGACCTGATTTAAGTTCGGATTTCAAAATAAACGGCGCATTAACATTGCCATTTTTTCTTCTCTACAGAATGACTTGATTAGAATTTCAATATGACGTTTCGTCTCTTGTGCTCCATCAACAACTTTATTTTGCCTTATTGGATTTTTGCACAGTTTATCACATATTTATCGGATTAAACCACCAATGCTTCAGTTTTTGACACGCCTGCTTAAATGACACTCAGGTAGTTTGCCCATATATCGTATATAAAAAGCGTCGTTTTACGACGGAAGAGCTTTACATGACGCCTCAGCCGTAAATTAATATTATTTGAAATGCAAGATGTGTGCATCTGTTTAGATATGGCAGATATAAAATGTGTGTAGGAAGCTGCTACATCGTCAAGGCTTCTACTTACTCCAATATCTCCCAGTCATTTACATAAAATAATACTGTTTGTAATGTTTTTTGTAAGAGCGTTAACCAACTAAGCTTTACCATTAGGTTGTTTTTAATTCAATGAGTTATAGGAAGATTGCTCTTTTGGACATTTGAGTTTTTGTGGTATCAATGCATGTCATGAAATGCAGAATATCATATCAATAAGACCGCAAATGGGAACTGTTCACCTATGTATAATTTATAAAAGCTAAAACTTGGCTGATGATATTATGGGAAAAATGACTATCGGATAATTTCAAGACATACTAAGGAAATTCTGTTTTTTGACATAACTATGGTTTGACAATGTCAAAAATAAAGTTGTAGGTTGAAGGCAAGAGACGAAACGTCATACTGAAACTCAAGCTATGTAATGTACTTTTTGTTTGGAAGTCTCAAGTCGAGAAATAAAAATGATTTTGGGAAAATTTGTTTTTTGATTTAATTTAGTTTTTGATAAATACTCGGAGTTGTACTTTCTCACTACCTTTTGGGTTTTGCCTGCGTTCGTACCTCTTATCGTATCCGAGATCCTAATTGTGAGAGTAGAATTTGAAACAGCCGGTATACATTTCTCCTATGTATACTAAGTGACATATAAATCCGAACACCCAGTTTAAATGGTTTTATTTTAATAAAAGTTGGTGAATGTATTTATCTTACTGTAAATAACAAGTGAACAAATTTTCAGCCTTATCAGTTGGACATTCCGGTTTTTATACAGCTTTTTTTAATTCACTAACGCTCTAAAAATGAATATTTCAGCCGCAGTAAAGAATCAACGTTGGCAGATTTTGATTCTTGACATCCTTTACGACCGGTTACGATGTCTAGAGTACGGAGACCTGTACGATTTCGTCAACTTAGTGAGTTTGATAGGGGCCGTATAGTGGGACTTCGGGAAGCTGTACTTTCTTTTCGGGCAATTGCAGTTAGAGTGCAAAGAAGTGTAGACACTGTGGTTAGGTGTTGTCAGGCATGGCTTCGAGAAGGCCGTACGCAAAGAGCAAGGGGCACTGGACGCCGCCGTAGAACAACAGACCGTGAAGATCGCCGCCTAAGATTATTGGCCTTAAGCGACCGCTTCTCCACTACCAGATCCATTGCAAATGAATGGTTTGCAGAACACGGTAGACCTATTGGCATGCGGAGTGTTAACCGTCGAATGAGAAGTTTTGGCTTGTTTTCATACCTGCCACACTGGGTCCTCCCTTTAACTCGAGAACACCGACGTAATCGCCTTGAGTGGTGCAGACAACGGTCACTCTCGGATCAGAAATGGAACAGTATTGTCTTTAGTGACGAGTCTCGATTTTGTTTAGGCATGCACGATGGTCGTGCCAGGGTTAGAACGCGACGTGGTGAAAGGAGGAATCCACAGTTTTTTGTTGAGAGACATGTTAATCACACTGTTGGAGTTATGGTTTGGGGTGCTATAGCTTATGGCTCCAGGTCACCTTTAATCTTCATCAGAGGTAACATGAACGCGCACCGTTATATCCACGAAGTTCTAGAACCCCATCTTTTACCCCATCTTGACACCCTGGCAGATCCAACTTTCCAACAAGATAATGCCCGACCACATGTTGCAAGAGTCACAATAGACTTCTTTCAACATAATGATGTCACATTGTTACCATGGCCACCAAGATCTCCCGACTTATCCCCAATTGAGCACGTGTGGGATATGACGGGTAGGAGATTGCTCAATTTGCAACGTCCTCCTCAGACTCTAGAAGCACTTGGAGAGGAGTTGGTGGTTGCCTGGAATGAGATACCACAGGAGGACATTGACCACCTGATCAGAAGCATGCCTAGGCGCGTTGGAGAATGCGTAGCACATCAGGGTGCATCCACACATTATTAAAGGTCAAAGGGCTTTAAAGCCGTGCAATCATTTTGAAGTTTTGACCATTTACTTATTATGCTTCATTAAGTACTTATACAAAATTTTATTAAAATAAAACCATTTAAACTGGGTGTTCGGATTTATATGTCACTTAGTATATATTATAAGGTCTAAAGTTAATTTACTCAATCAGACATTATTTTGTGATAGAAAGCATTCCCTTATACTCATGTGCGACTGAAGTCAGGAAAATCTTTTTGAATCCTTCATGCTTCAAGCACCTAAAGCGTTATGTGCTGAGAAAATAAAAAATCGTTATCGATAAAATTGATTTACTTATTGAAAAAAATTGTAACTAGTTTTTTCTTTTCAGTTCTCAATGTAGCTGCTGGTAAGGCTCCCATGCAGGTTAGTACGGAGTCTGGAGGGATACCCCAAAAAGCTGTGGACGGCAGCACTAGTGCTTTCTTCAGCAGCGAAACCTGCACTTTGACCAAGCAGGAGAGGGCTCCATGGTGGTACGTCAACCTTCTGGAACCCTACATGGTGCAGTTAGTGCGGCTAGACTTCGGCAAGCCTTGCTGTGGTAAGTTGATGCAAACTTTTAAGTAGTAATACACATCATGTATGTATGTACCACAATTGATTTTAAAATTTACGTTTTGTAGTTAATAATGTTGAAGCACCCTTTCAATCGACGCAATCCCCTCTTCTTTTCCGTGCTACATTCCATACTCACTATGTATGTGTTACAGATAGAAACGGGAAATCAAACAATAATGTTTTACTAGCAGATCAATGACCGACTTAGGCATTCTTCAAAAAAATCATTGTTGAAACTTGACGCGATGAAAATAGACAATTTTCAAAGGTTGAGGAATATAACAATCGCTTTACAGAGGTTTAAAGCAGCAACGACTTTGTTGTCAACACCAGATTTAGGTAGTATTGGTTTTGCCCTGTTCTTTTTTAGTTTTTTTCTGCTCAGAATATTGCTTAGCCCTTCTTGGTCGATGTTGTCAATGACCGAGCAAAAATGTTAAAATGACAATATAATATTAATGATACTATCCTGGAAAAATGGGTATTCACTGTCCGATTATCGTGTTTTTCTGTAACGCATGCCGAAAATCAGTGCTGGCATAATTTTAGATCTAAAGTAACGTATGTCCTAAAAGTTTTGTTACAAAGTATTTACCGGATTTTTTTTTAATGGAGAAATTTATTTAAATACTAACTAGTTATCATTAATTACAACTCAATACTTCTTCACCTTGGGCTTCGTGGCCTCCATGACAAGCCTTCCTAGACGGTAAAGCCCAAAAATATTCTATTGGACGAGCCTGCGGAAAGTTTGGAGGATTATCGTTTTTGGGAACAAAAGGTATGTGAAGTAATAGCATGATGCTAGGTCTGGCCTAAACATGATGTGGTCATTAGCAGGATGTTCGTGGACAAACTGAAGCAATTTGGAAAGACAGTTATCAATATAGCTCTGACTATTCAAAGCTTCATCGCTCACTCTTCCCAGAAAAGGTTGGGATACATTGCTGTTAGAAATTGCTCACCAGACAAGAATTTTATCTGCAAATTTCGCTTTATTATTTAAAGCCAATGAATTTTGTGAGAAAACTTTTAGGAAATAGGTTACCGTACTACTTCCTCTTAGTTCTGATCATCAAAAAAAAAAAAAACAGCCACGACATTTATTTCTGAACAACGTAATGAAGTAATCTTCTATACGACCTAAAAATGTATATAAATGAAGAACAAAATGCATGGTTTATAGTGCACTTTATGTCCGTATAACGTAATGACATAATGCCTTAGGTGAATATCTGGTCTGTTGACACTTGTAATATCTCGTGTCAGTTATTATACCATCATTCTTTCTTATCAGAACATGCAACGCGGGCAAAGTTATTGCACTTTAATTGTCGCAGACTTACACGCGAAACTGCAAAAAGTTTCTCTTTAATTCTGACTTAATATTCCGTGTAATAGCTTCCTACAAAAGACGAACAAAACTAACTGCCGTTTTCTTGCATTCATTCATATACAATGTATGTTTAGTAATAACGACACGTGACTCATCTATAATATTTACAGGGTGATTAATAATTGTATGTTTCCATTTGAACAAGTTGCGTGCACATTTACTTCGCTATCTACAAAGTTTTTTCAGTGGAAGCGGCCTGCAATATGTGGCATCGAATAAATACTGATACATGCCGAGAAACAGATCGCCGGTTGTTTACAAAAGAATGTCACTGCGGAAGCTCAGTGACCCTGTGCAGAAAAATGTGGGGCTCTAGAAAAGTTATGGGAGAAAATAGCTGACGAATCGAAAGTCGACAAATGTGTCAACATATAAGCGGGCACGGCGCGATAAGTTGCTAAATTCACCGCGTTCATTTCGCTCTGTATTAAAGTCATGCACCGAACATGACGCTAGCCTCTAGTCCTCAAAGTCCAATTTAATTGTACTCTAAGAGTATTTACTGTATGTTTCAAGCCATAACTCTCTAGTACCTTTCCATTATTTTTACTGAAATTTACTGAAATCATTTTTAAGTTAGATGTTACCCTTTCCTAAATATTTTCATTTCGGTATTGTATCGCAAAGTCAAATGGCTGGCTCAAAAATAGTTTATTCAGAGTGGAATATTTTGTGGAGAAGAAGTGAACGTAGTCATAAGTATTGGACAATGCCTCAGGTATACGTGCGTTGTGGAATATCCCTAACTTAACGGGGCTCCTACAATCACGAGCACCATCTGCTGAGGTAACGGGGGGTGAAAAGGAAACGAGGGTGGGCTGGGCCTACACGGTCGTCGGCGTTACTTTAAAAAAGTAAAGGATGACTGCGGGTGCATACCAAGGTAAATTTTTATAATAACAGAGTCGGATTTCGATTAGCGATCTGAAATGTAAATCGTTTCTTATTTTGGTACTCAGCAAGTGATCATTTAGTATTTTTCTCCCCTTGTTACTGTTCGTCGATATTGTGTTGTTGAATTGTTGTTGGTGTGATTGTTCTTGAGTGCCTTTTTTTATCAAGGCTGATAATGTACAATAAAGGGTCATATGCGACCATTTTAATTACAAATGCAGTGAGTTTAATTCATGATCAGGTCAACAATAGTGTGGAGCAGTTCAACTCTATAATCGCAAAATCCATTGGGGTAAGCGAATAAATTATTGCAAGAAGAGGTCATACCATGGAAGATGTGCTGCAGCTGTAGTGAGCCACAATACCCAGCGGCCTGTATATGTGGTCTAAATACATTGGACACCGCAGTTCAGTCTTGTGGTTCGATTATTGATTGCACACATCCATTTCTAGCAGCATCGCCTCCATCTACCTATTACAGTAGACAAGAAATGTACTTAATCCAGGTATAAGACTACCTGGTTATTGCTTTGCAAAAACTACCTAACTGTTTCCTCTTATTTTGACGGCATAAGATATTTTTATGACTCTCATTCAATTGTTACCATGTACCACATGACCCTTGTAAACATAATTGTGTTTACTGACATGAATAAACGAACTGTAATTTGAGTTCTTGAATTTTACTTTTTATGCGGTACATTTTTTTTATGTCAATGATAAGGAACCCCTTTTACGTCAAAAACGGAGTTTCAGCAATTGTTACTTTTTCTTTTTTGCCTATAGCACCCTTGCCATTGGACTAAAACTACAAAGCTTTGGCAAACTAGTAACCCCGTGTGGAAATTTCATAAAAATCCGAGCGGGAATTTCCAAGTTGATGATGAGTGATATAGTTAAACATAACATCTCGTTTTAGAAATTTTTCGCGATTACAATACTTCCTCGCTACTGGCGTGGGAAGTAAAATGGCTTCAAAATCAGTATCAGCGATCGCGATTATGAGTACCTATTTGCAGAACGACCTATCTATGCGATATTATATGAAATAGGGCCACCAAATTATCAGAATACGTCCTTAGTCCGTACATTGCGCCGCAACGCTTTGGTTGGCAGCACGAAACAGTAGTCAAAATTCGTCCAAAATACGATTTGTAGAGGTTTGCGCGCTTCGAAATTTACGCTTTATTTTTTGATATTATTGGATGAAATTTTCACAGAGTGCTGAACACAAAACCCCACAGGGTGCTATAGAGCCACTTTTTCAATTTTTTCTCTAGGTACTTTTTAAAAAAATCGCAAAGTTGAACAGAAAAAGTGCGCACTTCAACCTATCATAAAACTTGTGCAAAAACAAAATTTCAAAAAGTGCTCCTATAGCACCCTGGGCAATTATCTTTTCAACATACTGTATGAATTTTATTCAAAAATATTGAAAAATGGAGTGTCAGTTTTGAAGCAGCTGAACCCTTGTAAATGGCTTGAAACTCACTGCGTCGGAGCCGCCTTAATTAATTTCTTACCCACATCATATTTTACCCTCATCATACTGTTATGAACAAGCTGTGCCAGTGTGACGAAATTTTGGACAACAAACTCATCACAAGCATAGCTTGAACTATAGCTATTCGCTATAGGTATTCGTAAATTGATCTCCGGGATCCTGCAGTTCATCAAAGACATTTTAGAACCGCATACTCAAATTTGTCTCAGTATTATTATTTTCACAATATTAATCTACGATTGCTCAATTGGTTGGATCATCCTGTATTCAGTGTTTGTTTAGTAATCACCACACATTAGAACTAATTTATAATAATATGGTTATTGTTATTACATTGTCAAGGAAGTTGCTAAATGCTTCGTTTTCATTTTGAATGGAACTTTTATATGCTTGTATGAGATCTGCTGATAGATAGCGTGATTTTAAATCTCTGTAAGTAAGATTACAACAAAATAACATTGAAAATTAAATAAGCGTACCGTATTAATATTTTCTATTTTATGAATGCCACTGATTTCGATGTGTTAATCAGTACGTAAAGTGCAGTGGCATTGGTAAATGGAGGAATAAGTGAAAAAGTGAATAACGTTTTGAGATAAATAATAATACCACAAGTACATAGACATCTGACTAAAACGTTGAAAAGCCACTGCTATGTTTCTATTTTGTCCAACAATTACTTCAATTAATAAATAAGAGTTAAAGGATAGTCGAAAAGAAACTATGAAGCAGCATTTGTAGCGTCATCCCTGTTTCAACAAAACATTTGAAGACATGTTCAACATTATAGCAGCTATGTTTGATATCAGAAAACCAGCTGGCAAATGTGTCACTATTTTTGTCTTGACCAGAGCACAAGCTTTTAAAACAGATTACGGTATCATTATTTCTAACAACTCTTGAATCCTTGGAAATTACGAGTAAAAATGTATGAAAGCTTTCTGTTATCTGACATTTATAACACTCAATTCAATTGAATCGACCTTATTGTAACAAATACTTACAGCATAGTTACAAATGGCGAATTTTGGCCAATTGCCATGCACACTTCCATGTCATAAAGCTTATGACTAGGTACCTCAACCTAAAACCCAGCCTAAAGGAAAATAACATATATTCGATGTCAGTTATTACTTTGGTGATGACAGATAGCAGGTGTGATGTGAATTTAAAGTTAGCTCACATAAGCATTTTTTATAAATGTATTAACCGGAATAACGTGTATCTTCCCTAGACGGCAAAAACATAGTCACCTGTTTCGTTTTATTTGGCAATTGATCAGCATTGTCTAGGTTTGTCCTCAGGTACGTCATCGAAAAATAGCTGAGCGACTATCCTCTATCCAGAGGGTAAGGTCTATCAATACAAGACAGCACAAAGTGCGATTTATTACCAGAATCGACCACTGTGAGAGGGAAAGTAGCAAACTGTCTATTCAAACTGTATCCTAGTTCTCATTTGACAGCGTCACCGTTCTTTTTTAAAAAAAACTATATACAAGATGTTTCCTAAATATTGGGCAAACAATCAAAGAGATGGGTACTTATATTTTCAAAATAAGCAAAAAAGAAATATAGAGCTTCATGATCTACAAGAGCTGTTCAAAGAAACTAGATATCTTCAACTAAACTGTAAGGCTCAAATTTCCTCGTCGTATAATGCTGAAGAAATTCAAATGAAAAATCATCGTTTTTTTAGTTACAATTCCGAAGAGTTGTCGACTTATGACCTGCTCGATCTCCGGATTTACCCCCCCCCCCAAGCTTTTTGTAAAGTCATCTAATGTTTACGCTTACGTAGATCTAGAATAAATCGTTTGAGATCTATGAAGTCGGATGATTGCTAGATATAACTCAATAGAAATACGAAATTTAGCACTTTTGTGATTCTTTCAATGTTTGTATTCTTTGTCACAGTAGCGCATGTTAATGTTCCAATACGATTTTCTGAGCTGTTTTATCTCTAGTTTTGTTGGCTCCATTTTCGACATAATTGATGCGAATACTATTATCAGCTGAAACCACAGCTATAGATGATTAAAACCATGTTTACTTGTAACTAAGAGCTTCAAAAGTTATAACATTGAGATTTCTCTAATAGATAGTTTTCACAGAACCCCTGCAATCTAATAAGAAATCTAGTAAACTTTACCTTTTTGTTGTTTAAGGAGTGAACAAGCCTGCTACCATAGTAGTCCGAGTAGGCAACAACAGGCCGGATCTAGGCACCAACCCTATCTGCAACCGTTTCACTGGCTTTTTGGAGGAGGGCCAACCCTTGTTTCTGCCCTGCAACCCCCCGATGCCAGGGGCGTTTGTTAGCGTTCACCTGGAAGCAGCTCAGGCCAGTCAGCTGTCTATTTGTGAAGCCTTTGTTTACACCGACCAAGCGCTGCCTATTGAGAGGTGCCCGCAGTTCAGAGATCAACCACCAGGTTTGTAAATCATCACCTTAGAATCTCTGTTGTTACGAACATGTTGTTTCATTTATGTTTGGTTTTTCGTCAAATATCGTTTATACAAATATCACTATAGTATATAATATCGTTAGGCGTTTACAAAGGGTACTATAAAAGATTTGCAATATGACTTAACAAACGGACGCAGGAGACTGCATGGTTCTGCATGTTGAGACATGTCCATGAGTGCATAGTAGCCGCCAGCATCACGCCTGTTGTTCATTTGTATAGACAGTGTAAATCGGACTATGGCATCGTGGTCACGTAGTGAGATAGCATTAAAGAATGATTGTCCTGATCGTACGACTATATTCAGGTGGTACAGATAATTCTAAAGGGGCAGTTTCATTCTGGAGGCCGCGGACATCAGTAACAGAGGAAAACATTTCTGCTGTGAGGAAAATGCTTGCCGAAGACCGGAGAGTAACATACCAATAGACAGAGGAGACCTTACACGTTCATGCACCAGCAATTCATTGAATTCTGCATGACCAATTACACGTAAGGAAACATTGTTCTCGCTGGGTACCGCATAGTCTGACGGAAGAGCAAAAGGCTCGTCGTACGACTTGGTGGCAAAAGATGCTGAAAATGTTTGATAAGGGGTAGGGTATGTGAACAGCATCGTAACAGGCGCCGAGGCTTGGCTTCATTATTACGATGTGCCGACCAAGGCTCAAAACAAAGTTTAGGTCTTTGATGGGGACACACCCGTAGCCGTCAGAAAACCCCGATATGTTAAAAAAAATGATAGCTGTATTTTCCAAATCGAGCGGGATTGTGGAGCAGGTCGTTTTGGACACACAGAAGACAGTCACAGCTAAGTGGTACAAGTAACAGTGCTTGCCTGAAGTCATCGAGTGTATAAAAAACCTGCGGCCAAAGCCAAGAATGGACACTTGGTACTTCCACCATGACAAAGCTACAGCTCACCGCGCTATAGCCTGCACCGAGTATTTGACCATTACTGGACTGAAACTTATTGAGTACCCTCCTTACAGTCCAGATATTGCTCCCTGCGACTTTGCAGTGCTTCCGCATGTGAAAATGAAGCTAAAAGGAAAACGACCTATATCTTGGGACGTGTTGAATTTTGGGGGCTTCTGCCCTTTGAGACATTTGTTCAGGATACCGACATAAATGAGACTCTACAAATTCAGTCATATTAACCGAAATCACTATTCTAGGGTGAATAAAAGGGACACCCTATTATACTAAATCTGAACGTCCTATACCTTGGAACCCGTTAAGATTTGGTAGTTGTCTGCATCAAGTCATTTGTTCAGGATGCAGAGACACATAACATATACAAATATCAGCGAAATAAACCGAAGCTCATCTTCAGCATAAAGTAAATAACTGAGTGCGACTGATACCCCAATATACTGACTTGGCCTGAGGCCAATAAAATATTTATTAAGGACGACAAGATGCATAACGTATAAAAAATCAGCGAAACTAACCTAAACCACTTTTGCAAAGGCATATTGAATGGTCCTTTGACAATGTATGTCGGTTAATGCTTGGACTAATTAAGCGGAAAATATTTGGAACTTTGAATCTGTCGTTCGTCACACCACGAGCTAAATAGACACTTTGTTTTGCTGAGATTAGCCAAACTTTATTTTTTAACTACAACATCAACATGTCCATACTTTTTCTACTTCAGGAAGCACTGGAACCTACAACGGCAAATGCTACATCTTCTACAACCGCCAACCTCTACCATTCCTAGAGGCAGCAACGTTTTGTAGGCAAAGAGGAGGCACCCTAGTATCTGAAAGCAACCCCGCCCTTCAAGGGTTTATCAGCTGGGAGCTATGGAGGAGACACCGAGGTGACGCAGCTGGGCAGTACTGGTTAGGAGCGGTAAGGAATTCTTACATTACAATAAATTATAACCAGGTTACAATTATTACATTGCGATTACATTATGATACCTAATATGACGTTATCTCGTTTAGTTTATTCTAGTACATAGTAGGAAAGAGAATATAACCACAATTAGTCCACAAAAAAGTAACTTGGTGAATAAGAAATATGTCTGCAGCTTCCAGATTGTTCTATTTATGGAGGGCCTCTGGCTATACTAAACAGGCTGCTCAAAAAATAGACGGATATATTTTAGAGAGTGATTCCTTGTTAAAAATATGAAAAAAAGTTCCCATAAACATGGGTCCGGAGACGCAGAGTTTTCAAAATACAGGAGGATAAATTTAAGTTTTGTTTTTATTTTTTAATATTATTTCCTGTATCAAGATGCTAGTTCAGCACGAATAGGTTGAAATTAACAAGCCCAGTGGCATCCCGAAGGGGCACCTTAGCGAATATTATTGGCAAAAAATGTACGCTACTGCCCTTTTTTGCAATTTTAATATTTGTTGTTTGATTGAGCATCTGAAGTAACTTCTTTGCCTCTTGTATTTT
Organism: Acanthoscelides obtectus; assembly: GCA_963669975.1. Lineage (NCBI taxonomy): Eukaryota > Metazoa > Arthropoda > Insecta > Coleoptera > Chrysomelidae > Acanthoscelides > Acanthoscelides obtectus. The sequence continues at coordinate 33,326,569 of CAVLJG010000003.1, read as the reverse complement.
TTTCGTATCTCAATTCGTTTTCGAGAAAAAAAATAATTTTATTGCATGTCATTGGACAAAATTAGCTTATTAATTTCTGCAAAAAAAAAATCAAAAGTGCCTTGGAAAACCAAAAATTCACTCTGAATTTTTTTCAAATTATCACCCTGTATCTTGAAAACTGCATCTCCGAACCCACGTTTATAGAAACTTTTTTTATATTTTGTAACAAGGAATCACCCTATAAAATATCTCCGTCTATTTTTGGACCACCCTATATAATGGGATTCTAAAAGCCATAGGTCGGTGTCTGACTATCTGTTGGTTTACCGGTTTATCTGCTAATACTTGGCGCGTCTATAACTCGGCAAGTACTGCTCGGATTTTTATGAAACATTCACACTATGCCAAGGTCGAAAAATGTTTGTTTGAACTATGGGCAAAAGATGAAACAAATAAAAATCGTTGAAACTTCGTTTTTTGGAATTTCGGAATTTTTCTGATCATCATCAGAGAAATTTTTGCAGGGTTAAAAATTGGGAGCTGGGAGTTGTATAGCCTCGAACCTGTTAGACATATTTCACTCATCATATATTTCCCCATACATTTACCCTTAAAACTTGATGGAGCAATATAGTACTGATGTGGAAGTGAAACGCCATTCGTCATCCACGCGAGATTAGCCATAGCAACGATCATGTGCGCCCGCAGGCGGAAGGGGGTAGGTCTTTCACAGGCAAAAGATAACATTCTGTAAAAGCGAACCTGCCTTCAAAACTTTTTGGAGAACGAGGGGGTTAGCATATTTTTTCAAGGGGGCAAATCTTAAAAACTCCAAAATTGTACACAAAACTAAAAAAACTTGACGCCATTTTTTTCAGATAAGAGACAGGAGGAGAAGTAATGGGTTATGGAGATGGCTAGAGAGCGGGGATGAAGTTGCTGTGTCTTTCTGGAATCTACCGTTAGGTAGTGGAGAGTGTGGAAGATACGATGGTACCAAAGGCTGGTTGTGGGCAGATACTGATTGTGAAATGAGAATCAACTATATCTGTCAGCATCGTAAGTTGGACTTTATCCGGAGTACCTGTTATATCAGCTTATTGTATTTAAACTATTGAAGAACGACTTATTTAGTTTTCCTACTGTCATTTCTTATTTTATTTGTAGAGCCAAAAGCTTGTGGACGTCCTGAACAACCACCAAACTCAACCATGGTAGCACCAAACTTCAATGTAGGTACTACCATAGAGTACGCTTGTGACGAAGGTCACCTTCTTGTTGGACCAACAACTAGGACATGTTTAGAAACTGGATTCTATAACGAATTTCCACCCGTATGCAAAAGTAAGTAGTTCATGGTTATACTTTTTATACGAATTAAGAAATGTATATTATCCACAAAGTACAAAGTGTGTATGTATACGTAGTTCATTTATCTTGAGGTATCTCCATCATATTGACTGCGAAAGACAAAAAATAAAGAGTGGTAGAAAATATTGTGTTTCATAAATATCTCACGGATATACAATCTCCACCTCTGTTGTCAGGATACAATTTTGTAGTTGGTCTCTGCGACGCATTGACTTGCGGCTTTTCAGTCTTATTGGCTTGTGACGTACAGGGAGCAGGTTAAGGCAGCCCCCTACTCGTTCATCCAAATGTTTTGTTTGTTAATGAAGAAAACAGAATTGTTTCGCCTTTTTAATCAAAAACTCCTTTGAAATGGCAATATGTACAATTATGGTGTATTAAATCATATAATGCAAACGTTAGAGTACCATCTATCATTTCTATCCTTAGTGTCGAATCACCACCTAGTCTGAAAGTGTCACCACTCAAAGAAGTGTAAGAATAATAAATAGTAATGCCCGAAACTTAACTTGCGAGTCCGCTCTGGAAGCCAGTGATGATTTTAAGGGTCACCCCCGCCCTTCTATTACTACAGCCCCATGGGTTGAACCCACAGTATTTAATATTACCTAGATGAACTAACTGCAACCTCGTACTACTTTTGCAGAAGGTCACACCAACGCCCTTCAGTATTTCCTGAGCATGACAAGGTGATGTAATACAGCTCCCGACCTTAGATATAGTTGTTCTACTCAATCAGAAACTCAATTTACACCACCAGATGCTAGGTACAATAGCCTCTGGCACAGTATAAGCCCCCTCTTAGCACTAAACGTGAGTACATAGAAAAATGGCACCTGGATGCTCATTCACTCTCTTACGCTGAATCTGTTAGTCGAGTCGTTTGTAATGACTAATCAGAGTCGAGCTGCCGATCTCGCGTCCGAACCACAAAATTCCGTAGTCCAGTCGAACTAGTAAATTTTGAGATAATATTGCCGCTGCGATATCAAAATAAGTTTCTTTCTGCTCTTAGGGATCCAGTGTGGTTATCCAGCAAGCATTCCCAATGGGGAGTACACTTTAGTAAATGACAGTGTCGGATATCTATCAAGAGTGATTTACTCATGTGATGAAGGCTACGAGATGATTGGCAGAGCACAACTGGCATGTGACATCGATGAAAGGTGGAATGGACCTCCGCCACGATGTGAACGTAAGCTTTTACTTCTATGTGATTGCAAATTTTTTTGTTTTGGGTAAATTTATTAGCCTTGGTTACTTGGTCAAACTATTCTTGGAAGAACAGCTCTAGAGACGTCAAATACGTTGATATTATTTACGATGATTTTGGAGCTTAGTCAGAATATTATTGACGTCAGCGAAACTGTGAATCTGTATTTTTACTATTTTGCAATTTGAGTGTATGTTAAGTTGTATTGTAGGTCAAGAACTCGTGTTCTTCTATCATTTGTTTAATCATTTAAATACCCAGAGTGGGTATAACATAATCCCAAGTTTTATCTTGATATATTTTCGAATATCCTGGCATCTATGTGTTGACATTACAATATACTTTTTGCAATTCAAGATCGTTTTATGTCACGATATTGAACTCGGTAGAATTATAGTAGGAAAGGACCCCGCACGGAACATACAGAAGATCTCATGTGACCAAATTAGTCATATGATTAGTTTCTTAGAAATAGGGGGAGGAAGTTTGTCCAATTTGTAAAAATGGTGAATGGGGCGATTGTAGTCCGAAAAAATACTGGAAGACGATGTTCCATTTAAAAACCTGTTAAGCCACGACCCTTACAAGGTCGATTTAAGGACAAATGTATTTTCACGTTTACGTTGACGCTAGCATGGAGTTTTTGAGAATTCAAAAAAAAACACTCAAGATGAGAGTTCGCCTCACAGGTACTGAAACGTCGACATTATTTAGTTGTCTTCGATTATGTCCTTCACAATATCAATTCAAGGTCATTTTGAAAACGGAAGAGGAAGTAAAAGCGCAGTAGTGTGAACATAGCTTCAGGGTATCTTAGTACAATGACTATTGACTTAAGCCTCTTTGTTTTCATCTGCTTCTGGCATATCGAACAGTTTGGGTCAACTTTTTCGAAGGATGACGAACTACAATCTCGTGAACACCATATCAAAAAAAGACACATTTGTTTGTAATAATGCCCATTAATCATTGCGTAGTCATCGGGTAAATCATCGTTATTTGCATAAACTTGCCCTTGTGCGGATACCTTTTACTCCGTCTAAAGCTAGGCCAACGTTTGGCCCATGCAACACTGAAGCGCTAATACAGCATTTATAACTCATAAATAAAAATTAAAGGAAGGTATCTATGAATATAATCATTAAGTATCCGAAGCACAAGCTTGCCTTTGTGGGTTTCCTGTTTGTTTACTATAAAGGTTTACAAGATTCGGTACATGCTGCATTTGAATAGTTTTGTCTAAGAATTTGAAAATTGATTTTATGTTCATATTCACCTTTTTGGCAAACTTCATCCCCTATTTCTCAGAAACTAATCATCGGGTTGATTTGGTCTCACAAGAACTTTTGTTCAGGAAGGCGAGAAATATGTCATACTAAATTTTCAGACCAGTCGACTGGGACTTATTTTCCATATGTTTTATGCGGAGTCCTTTACTAACTTTAGTCATTTAAGTCATAAAAGCAGTAGCTGCACGCAGTGTATCCATACAATAGTATAACAGCTAAAGAAAATTACACACTCCTACGTTACGTGGTATATCGATAAAACTCGGCAACTTACGAAAGAACTTACTTCCATCTAATTGATTGGAATTAGTAAGTATGCGGAAGTGTTTGAAGGAAGTAACGAGTGCAACAACATAATGCATTATTTTCCAGCTATCCATTGTGAAGCACCCCTGGAAATTGCAAATGGGATGACAAGGATTCCAAACGAGACAGTATTCGGATCAGTCGTACAATACAGCTGCAATCCCGGATACAAACTTGTGGGACCAAGCTCCATCACTTGTATGGCAAACGGACAATATGATGCTCTACCACCAACGTGTGAACGTAAGCTACTTTTTTTTAAATTACGCGTTTTGAACAGAAACTGTTAAATGTTAAAATATGTGGTGATGATGATGAATGATGATAGATAGATAGATAGACATTTATTTGCAACAGGTACATGTGCACCCAATAATAATGAAGTCATGTGCTGAAATATTTAGTTTTTTAATAAAATAATAGAAATAATTGTAACTCTACGAAACGCCTTTTGATTCGAGTTTGACGAGAACCAAAAAGCATACACCGAATCATGTAATATACAGGATGAGTTTTTAGTGTGGGCTTGATCGATAACCCCGTTAAAGACGTTGTTTACAAAAATTGTAGCAAGCCGTATGCTCTTTATTTAAAAAATATTTTGGTCTCTACGTGGTGACCTAAACATTCATTTTCTCAGATGATAATGTTCACATTAAGTTGCAGATTTGAATAAGCGCTTTGTAACACAGTAATTTGATATAGCTTACTATAAAGTTTTCTGCTTACTTGATTAGTTTTTTGGAAGGCTTATACAGCGTAGATGTGAACGCAAAATGAACGGTATCTCAAAATTTTTGAATAGATCACACATGCCCTGATTCCCCTTAATACAGGCATTTTTTATTTAAGGTTTATGGAAGTTTGTATGACTGGTTTTTGAGTTATGAAAGATATTACACTACATTAACCAATAAAAAATAGCATTTAGTCGCTAACGAAAGATCTTGTATTTTCACTATACAGGGTGTCCCAGAAGTCGACGTCAAGCCGAAACCGGGTGATAGGCAAAGTCATAACAGCTATCAGAAAAATATTTAAAAAAAAATTATGTATGTGTTTTGAAAATTATAGGTCTTTGAAAAAAATATAGAAATTTCACACCCTCCGGCAGTCTGTCAACTCCTGTTACTACAAATATTAACTTTTTTAAGATTTTATTTTTACAATGTAATGATGAATAATGCATCTTCAAACTGGTGTCTCAACCTTACTGCCAACTTTTCTCGTTCAGGAAAAATTGCCACTTATTTCCCAACCAAGTATTCCAAAGTGAAACTTTGCTCAACTTTAACTGGCTGTACTGGAAAAAAATGTACTACGAGAGTTTGGCAAGTAACCTTAAAAGTTGGCGCATTTAATAAGGATTCCAAAATGGTATAACACTTAGAAGATTACTCGTTAACTTATGCACAATTTTTATTTGAAGAAAAACTGATGAAAATTTTTCAAAATTTCCTAATTGAACAGCGATTATGAAAACGCACAAGGACCCTTAAGGATAACTGTTTGCCCAACAGTGGGCGTCAAAATGCTGCTGATGATGATTTACCTTTACAGCAAATGCTCAAACTATTTTCCTTCAGCCGCAATACACGCTCGACATCTTCTTAAAACAGATCGGGTTATTAAACGAGCGAATCCACGGTTATTAACAAACTCAGCTGCTTCCAATAGTCTTTGCCGTAGCTCAGCTACATTTTGAATCGACCTGAAATACACTTTTTCTTTTACAGTTCCCCAGTAAAAAAATCTAAAGGATTCAAATCATTTGATCGGGCTGGCCACGGTATTGTACCAGACCGCCTTATCCATCTGCCTGGAAAGTTTTGATCGAAATACTCTCTCACTGAAAGTGCATAGTGCGCTGGGCAGCCATCATGCTGAAACCACATGTCCCTGTAAATACTCAGTGGCACGTCCTCCAATAAATTTTCTAAATGATTTTGCAAAAAACCTAACTAAACCTCAGCAGCCAAAGTCTCTGGGAACTCAAACGGACCGATTATTTTACCATTTAAAATTCCTGTTCAATGGTTTATCTTGAAGCGATATTGAGATTTATCTTCTCTCATCAAATGTGGGTTTGCTACGTGCCACTCGTGTAAGTTATGCAGGTTCATGTACCCATCTTTTTTAAATGTGGTCTCATCTGACAATACAATTTTTTCAAAGAACCGTAGATCTTCCCTGTATCTTTCTAACATTGTGCGACAAAAAGCAACTCGGGGCTCATAATTCCGGGGCAGAAGAGCTTGCACACGCTGTACGTGGTATGGATGGAGCACGTTTTTTTGCAAGATTCTATGAGCTGTACTTTTGGGCACACCTGTTTTTAGTTCTATTGCACGCACTGAAGTACTCGGGTCTTCTTCGACAGCTCCTAGCACCACGTCTTCGTAAGGCAGGAAAGATCTTCCCTCACCGTGTGATTGGTTTGGTAGTTCGCCCTCTGAGAACAGTAAGCGGTGCACATTTGTGAACACTCGATGATCTGGATGACGAGCTGCATTCGGGTACCTCTCACAGTAAAGTCTCGCTGCAGCACTAGCGTTGCATCTGCATTTCCCCATAAATGAGGTGCATGTTAGCATATTCTTGTACGGTGTACACGGACATAGCGGCACTGCACAATCACACTATCAAAGATAGTCTAAGGAAAGCAAATGTTGTTTTGAAGAGCAATTAAACAGTCCAAATCCAAATCACAAGCGATCAACAGTCCAGTTCACGAATCCAAAATTAGTAACAGTACGAAATCAACAAGCACGAACATGTAAAGATGCGCAGTAAACGAAGGAGTACTGATCGGTATCAAAGTGTGCAATAGCAAGTAAGTGATGTGCTTCATGCATACCACATACAGCGTGTTCAACCTCTCCTGCCCCGGGATTATGAGCCCCGAGTTGCTTTTTGTCACACAATGTTAGAAAGACACAGGAAAGATCCACAGTTCTTTGAAAAAATTTTATGGTCGGATGAGACCACATTTAAGAAAGATGGGTACATGAACCTGCATAACTTACAGGAGTGGCACGTAGCAAACCCACATTTGATGAGAGAAGATAAATCTCAATATCGCTTCAAGATAAACCATTGGACAGGGATTTTAAATGGTAAAATAATCGGTCCGTTTGAATTCCCAGAGACTTTGACTGCTGAAGTTTATTTGGATTTTTTGAAAAATCATATACAAAATTTATTGGTGGACGTGCCACTGAGTATTTACAGGGACATGTGGTTTCAGCATGATGGCTGCCCAGCGCACTATGCACTCTCAGTGAGAGAGTATCTCGATCAAAACTTTCCAGGCAGATGGATAAGGCGGTCTGGTACAATACCGTGGCCAGCCCGATCACCTGATTTGAATCCTTTAGATTTTTTTACTGGGGAACTGTAAAAGAAAAAGTGTATTTCAGGCCGATTCAAAATGTAGCTGAGCTACGGCAAAGACTATTGGAAGCAGCTGAGTTTGTTAATAACCGTGGATTCGCTCGTTTAACAACCCGATCTTTTTTAAGATAAATCATCATCAGCAGCATTTTGACGCCCACTGTTGTGCAAACAGGGATCCTTAAGGGTCCTTGTGCGTTTTCATAATCGCTGTTTAATTAGTAAATTTTGAAAAATTTTCATCAGTTTGTTTTCAAATAAAAATTGTGCATAAGTTAACGAGTAATCTTCTAAGTGTTATATCATTTTGGAATCGTTATTTAATGCGCCAACTTTTAAGGTTACTTGCCAAACTCTCGTAGTACATTTTTTCCAGTACAGCCAGTTAAAGTTTTACTTTGGAATGCTTGGTTGGGAAATAAGTGGCAATTTTTCCTGAACGAGAAAAGTTGGCAGTAAGGTTGAGACACCAGTTTGAAGATGCATTATTCAACATTCCATTGTAAAAATAAAATCCAAAAAAAGTTAATATTTGTAGTAACAGGAGTTGACAGACTGCTGTAGGGTGTGAAATTTCTATATCTTTTTCAAAGACCTATAATTTTCAAAACACATACATAAAATTTTTTTAAATGTTTTTCTGATAGCTGCTAAGACTTTGCCTATCACCCGGTTTCGGCTTGACGTCGACTTCTGGGACACCCTGTATATTGAATCTACTAAGCCTGATTCAATAAAGTTGAAGAGTAAAAAAGGTGTTCCTGTTTTTTGTAACTCAAAAACTAGTCGTGCAAACTCCCATAATCCTCAAATCAGAAAAATAGCCTTAGAACCACCCTATATAAACTAACCAAGAAACTGGACAAGTAAGTAGGTATGGACAAAAAAGAGAATAATATAATTTATTTGTCGAAAAAATCAGTATTCTAGCTATGACATTTGCGAAAGTGTAAGTTGTCAAAGTTGAATGTTTTTTTCGATAGATTGTGTATTGTGTAATATATTAAATCGATTCATTTGAAAAGGCCTATAAAAATCTGAAATAAAATGTAGGGCATACTTGAAAAATGTATGTTTGGGTCACCACGTAGTTATGAATCACTCTGTAGGAATAAAAGTATCTTCTAAGTCAGAAGAAATGTTTGTATTTAACTTATTTTATATGAAACGTGATAAGGGAGTTATTGACTAAAAACTCACCCCGTGATTTAAGGTCATCAACGTTTTTATAAATAAAATGAATATCGCATTAGCATATAATTTTTCTGTGTTAATAGAGGAAATGTCGACTACCAACACCGAGACTCCAAGACCCACACAACGTCCATCTCCAACAACTGTTACCATGACAACGACTATCAAACAACGAACCCGGGGTACCAAACCACCACCAACAACCATCCGAGGAGTGGAAATCATCAAATCTACCAGTAAAACAAAGAAACCCCAAAGAACCACAACTACAACTAGTCAGCCTGGAACGACGACTTTGCCACCACTACTGGGTGAGACAAAAATCATTAACGAAATATAGAAGAGTCAGTTTTTTGGCCTTAACATATCAAATCTGCATCTTTGTATGATTTAATACAATTTTTAATATTTTGTGTAGTTAATTCCTCTATAGTTCAAATAAAATTGGGATGGGATTGGATCCTTGTCGAACACCTGAGCTTGCCGTACACGATGTCCTATTTTAATCTTCCCGACAAAATATTTCGAAAACTGTGCATTCTCAAAAACAAAATGGCTTCAAACAAAAGTTGTAGGATTTCGGGGGGACAAAATGAAAATAGAATGCAAAATGGTTGGTGATCTTGACAATGACTTTGGCTATGACTTTGACACTTGCCTTCGATGCCATTTGAAGGTTGAAACAAGACATCAAAAACTCTAGCTAAAATATTCCACAGCACAGTAGTGAGGTTTGTGAGGATCACTCGAAGGTGACCTTGACTATAACCTTCATGGTCAAGTCAAAATTTTCAAAGCAAGCCTCTCATTCTTATACTGGAAATGGTACAAGCAAAAAATTTTACTTTCGAAAGTGACCTCGACTTGAATTCAAGATCGTATCAAGCTTGAATGTTATTTGAGGTCAAAGTCACATTCGGACGTAACATTTTTCGCTTTTTCGATTGCCAGTATAAAAATAAAAGGTTTTCTTAGAAAATTTTGAGTTGACCTTGCAGATCATGGTCAAGGACGTAGTCAAGGTCACGCAACTGTGCTTTCGAACATTCTCGCTAGAGCAAATTGTTTTCTATGTCTTGGATTCACCTTGTAACTGCCTTGATGACAATGCTCAAGGTCATGACCAAGATAATGCTCGGATGTAAAATTTACTAGTCTTTTCAATTTCGATATGAAAAAGGTTCTATTGGAAGATATTCAGTTGATCTTGAACTGACATTGAAGGTCATAGTCAAGGTTATTTTCATGGTCACCATCATTTTACCCATCGAAACCCTACAGCTTTAACTTGAAACTTTTTTTCTAGAATGCGCATTTAGTTGAGGAGATTAGAATAGTATAACTGTAATTATATATAACAAAATTAAAAAAATTCTAACTAAAATGCCGTGATCAATTATCAAGTTTTCGAAATGTCAAGGCTTTCTAGAAAGACTATCTAAAAAGAGTAGTTTTTCACACACTCGCAAAGCAGTTAAATAAGGCAAAAATGCTTATTCTTATGTTAGTGGCCGGCTCTACAATTCTAGTTTCTTTTATATTTAAATATGCTAGAGACTTCATTATTGAAGCAAAGGACGTAAGTACTTGGTTAAACTACAACATTGTATTTTCATTTTAATTCCAGTAAAATATCCAGAAGACAACGAAATAGCAGGCAGTTCTAACATACCCCGAATCGGAGAATCCCCTAGCAACTTGAACATCCCTCTGCCGGTCGACGGCGAAAGGAGAGAAACTTTTGGAGCAAAGCTGAATTTAGGAGCCATCGTGGCATTGGGAGCCTTTGGAGGCTTCATATTCCTTGCAGCTATTATTACCACCATTGTCATTTTAGTGAGGAGGTGGGTAAATGCATGTTAGATATTAAAAATTAACTTTCTGTGTTAACTAGATTTGTGGGAAAGTGGCAGTACGGTCTACGCAATGTAGCTTAATTGTTTAATTATCAAAAAATCATCTTAGGAACTCGGATTACCGCGGACAAATGCGAAATCTCAATTTTAAAATTGATTAATAAAAATAAAGTACAAGTACAAGATTGATTGGTAGGTGAAGATGTCGGACTTTTCTCCCAGCGTCCGCACTCTACAAGTACATTGTTTTTTTACATCCGTATCAACGAGAAAGTGACATATACAGTGCTAGCCAAAGTCGTTTTCCCTTTTAGATTTACATGTGTACGAGAAAGAGAGAAGCGTGTTAGGAAGAGTGCGACATATAAGCGTCATCACCACGTTGCCTGGCAACGATAGTAGGGGAGGGCGCAGATCGCGAAGCGTGCCTAGTAACCATCGTTTTTTGACGTTTCAGAGGATCCAGAACATTTTCTGAAAAATTTTTGTACGGGTTAAAAATTGAGGGTTAAGGGTTGCATAGGGTAGTATACCTGAATTGTTTCACCGCTTCAACCCCATTAATCCTACGCAAGGTATCAAGAATATCGTAAATGTCTTCGTGCATGTATCCTTAAAGTGAGCTCTGTGTAACGTGAAGGCAACGATCATGTACGCCTGCAGGAATTTCTCTCACGTGGAGGAGGAAGGACCTTTAATTTTTTGTTATACATATTCTTGGCCAACTTTTTTCTCAGAAAGGCCAAAACATAATTCTTTACGAACTGATGACAACGTTGCGTAGGAAGTATAAAGTCAACTTATTTGACGTCTTTTTTTTCAAAAGTTTAATTGATTTAATTTACGCATTCAGCATTGTACTATCGGTAAGATCTTAAAAATCCTAGTTGCAATATTTCAGCAACCCTTGTATGCAATGGCCACCATAGCAGCAATATTTGTTAGCTTTTGGGTGTCCTTATTCTAAATTTTCAATTTATCAGTTTGGCAAACAACATTGCAGATGTTGAAGTTACTCAATAGAGATGAGGTTTATTGATTTTTTGTTATAGTTGTAGTCACCGTTCTTGGCGGTTACGTCATCAACGCAATATGAAATAATTAAACAGATCGAGTCTCCATGCCATGGGCGGATCTTAATTTTTCTTACTGAGGGAAACCGTTTCACAATTATTTACTAATCGTAATTCTCAAAAATCTTCCAATCTAGTACATAAACATGGGTAGAGTATGACATGCCATTTGATGTTTTTTAAAGTTGAAATAAAAATACATACGGAACTTACAATATAATACAAAATATCACATCTATTTGCTAACTTGATGGAATATTTAACATTGGATGTGGATATGTGACAAACAATGTCTGATTTTTCACACAAGAGTCAGCGATTATCTTCTGTCCTCTAGGAAAAACCGCAAGCTTTCAATAGACGCCTTAAAATCCGAAGCGTTGTATATGTACTTTTTTTTAAGCTCCTGATTGAACGTAGCGGTCGTAATATGTTCTCCTTTACTTCTCATATCGTATACAGTATTCCTAATTTCAGGTGTTGCTATGGGCAAACCTTTCTTATTTTCTGTAACAGGGGATCGCTGTTTTCATTCTCTTCCTGGAAATACTCCTATAAATTTAGCACGAGCTGTCGGCTTTCTCTATTGATCGTATATCCGGGCATTGTACAATTTTATATTGAAGATTGATAACAGGACAACTCGAATTGCACACCGATGTCAAGTAAGTTGTCACTCTGACAAATATGATTGAATGGCACTCATACGAAACGACAAAGTTTTCGAGACGGGGACACACAACTAAAAAACGTATGTCTTTGAGATTACCGAACAAACGTTCACACAGGGGTAGGTTGCATGTGTATGTATGAGGGAGATGGAGATATATAAAGGGATACTGGTAGTCTTTCTTTGACCCGCCAAGAACGGTGACTGCAACTCTAGCAATTGCAACTGGGACTTTTAAAGTCATGATGTCTGTATATGTTCTGTAAATAAAAAAAATGTATTTAATAAAAAATATCGCGCTGCCGTAGTGCGGGTGCGTCGGCGCGTACATCCCACCGGCTGCCCCGGACGTCTAGCGCCCACCTACGCAGGTCACACCTGACGGGCAGCGGCTCCTCGATGCCGCCCAGTCGGTGGTACACCCTGCTGGCACTACCATTTCCCGATCAGCAGGTGGGCCGCAGGGAGTTCAGCGCGGGCGGCGGTTGCGGAGCCTACCGGCCCGCCCACAGGCATCGGGCGGGCTACTTCAGCAACCCTATCTAGCATAGACCAATGGGAGGCCAAGAAACGTGAAGGTAGGCGGGGCCATGGTCATCATGCAGCGACGCACGCACCCGCACTACCACTATGCATGCTCACGGCGCACGCTGATACAACCGCTTGCGTACACAGTTTTTGTTTTTTTTATTTGTGTTTTAGTGTGTAGGATTTGGTAGCACTTGCTTTTCGTTTCACATTTTGTGCTTCAAGGTATTCACAATTTCAGGGCAACGTATGAAATGGACACATGGTGTCCAGCTGAAGCTTTCATTTCGATCCAAGGCACGCAAGTCGGAATGCCTAGAAACATAACACCTCTTTCCTTGCCCCTTTACAATCATCATACATATAAATTTTCGCATCCCTATATTTCAAGAAATGTTTTTACAATGTCCGGGACGCAACTTCATTTTCTTTATCCATAGAATTGCTATTGAGACTGCCTGCAGCCCCTCCCTCCTCCTCTTCCCTTTTTCACCTTAAAAACTCCAAGGATGTTACCATCCAAGAAGGTTTGACTCGAACGAGGTTCGCTCTCCATTTTGCTTTGCTGAACTGACACATCGTGAGGCCTAGCATGGATATACGTATATAGTTTTTAAGTGTTTCAATTCTTCCCATTGAATCACTACCTTTTTCACCTTTTGTACTTAAATTTTTGACGATCTCAGATAAAGGTTTGCAATAAATACTTGATAAGATCAACTGCATGTGTTTTTGTTTTTTTACGTTTCTTTGTGTTTTAGTGTGTAGGATTTGGTAGCACTTGCTTTTCGTTTCACGTTTTGTACTTTAAATTATAAACAATTTCAGGACAATGTATGAAATGCTGAAGCTGAAGCTTTCATTCAGGGCACGCAAGTCGGAATGCCTAGTGACATAACACCTCTTTTCTTGTCCCTCTACAGTTATCGTATCCCACTAGTTTTTTCCAACGAACAATATACATATACATATAAACCTTCGCATCCCTATCTTCCATGTCATATAATGTGGACTTCAAAGGCGTTAGCTTTACAATGACCGGGACGCAGGTTATATTTTCTCTATAGAATTGCTATTGAGACTGCTTGCAACCCCCCCTCCCTAGTCCTCCTTTTCCCTTTTTCACCTTAAAAACTCCAAGGATGTTACCAACCAAGAAGGTTTGATGCCGAGACGAGTAAATCTAATCCACAGTTCTCTGACTAACTTAAGGACTATGGCGTTGATGTTTTTGGACTCCAACCGGGTTCGCTCTCCGTTTTGCTTTGATGAATTGACACATCGTGAGGCCTAGTATGGATATAGGTGTATAGAGTTGTGTTTTAAGTCATACAATTGTGGCACTACCTTTTTCACCTTCTGTACTTAGATTTTTGACGATATTAGATCAAGGTATATAATAAACACTTGATACGATCAATCGCTTGTGTCCAATGAGTCTTCGATTTCGTCCCATTGCCACGAAAACTTAATGTCGGTCAAAAAAGTCCATGTACCGTTACCAGGTTCTATCCCACTAAAACCTTAATTGCTTCCTAGAGCCGAAATGACGGTTTTGTGAGGCACCTGTACACGACCTGTCAGAGCATTTTTATAGAAAATAAATCTTTTTATTTTTATTAAATCTATTATTATCTCATTGCAGTTTTTTTTCTTATAAAGAATATTGATAATTTTGCTGCTTTACAAATCACGTGCAAGCCCCCGCGCATCCTACAAGTATTTTTTTGTCAAAAAAGGAACTTTCCCTTTCTAGGTCTTTGGTATCCAGACTCTTTTTTCTGTTTCTTTCTAAGGCATCCCTGTTGAAGTAACCTGGAGACAGGTCATGCTTTTTCCGCCTGTTGGCTAGAATATGTTGTTTAATCAGTTTTCACCTAAATTGCCAAGGGCGTGGCCAAGGCTAAGATTTTGTGTTTATCTTGGTACTGATGGTGAATCTGAGGAGTGTAGGTATATTTGCTCTACTCTGGGCAAAGGCCTTTGGCTTCAACCTTTTTGTACCAGATCGGGATTCATCCCTTTCTGAAGATATGCTCTACTAAACGCGTAGGTCTCGAAACCTTGATTGAGGCCTGATCAGACTGATCAGGCGCCTAATTGCGAAATATACATATACAGAGTGTTTCAAATTCTACCCTCAGCATTGAGATCTCGGAAACTGTCAAAGATACGAACTCGCCTAGATGGGGGCAAAGTTGCTTATTTTAGGTAATCAATAAAATACCACCTAAAAAGTTTCGAAATTCAAAGTAGTTTCGGAGACGGAAAAAACAAAATTTTTCCAAAATCGTTTTCTCCTGACTTTATCTGTAGTGGTATTTTGAAGTAAGTTGCACATTACCATTGCCACTTTGTTCCTCTACAAGATGGCTTAATTATAATTTCATTATGACGTTCCGTCCCTTGTCCTCCGGCATCAACTTTATTTTTTCCTATGCGCGCCATATTGGATTTTTGCACAGATAAATTGAGTTCTTAATTTTGATTCCAATGTATTGACATTTCCAAACCTGTTATTTCCAAAAAGGCGAGTTTCCTAGGTAGGCCTTGAAATTATCAGATAGTAATTTGTTTCTTATACTAGATCAGAATCACTTTTATTTTTTACTGACTTTATTTGAGATGGGATTTCAAAATAAATTGCATGTTGTGATTGTTACTTATTTTACTCTGCAGGATAGCGTAATCAAATTTTCAATTAGACATTTATTCATTCGCCTTTCATCGCCAACTTTGTTTTCTCATATGGCCGCTATATTGGAATTTTCTACATTTAAATGGGCTTTTCAGTTCTAAATTCAGTGACGTATTACATAAATTTGTTGTTAGATGAAATTTATAAGTAAATAAAAAAGTACCGTAAAACCTGAACATAAAATCAAAATTCTATTGATCGTAATAGCAATAATAATCATAAATAAGCTGAAGTAAATCATAGCAGATGTTCAAAATGTTGTCCGGTATTTTGTATGCTCGATTCCCTTTCTTTATTTGTCTTCTAGGCCTTCCAAGCTCTGTTGCTATATTCAATTTGAGGTCTAGTCTGGTGTACGAAGCAAATGAAATCTGATAATTTCAACTTCTGTTTTTCTGGAATAACTAAGATTTGGCAATGTCAGTGCATAACATATTACTTATACATTTTTAAATCAGGATTAAAAACACTATTCATCTAAGCAAAAATCCAATATATCGTCCATAAGATAAAATAAAGTTCTTCTCTTCTTCGAGAGGGATAAAAGTGGCAATGTTAACATGGAATTTATTTTGGAATCCTAACTGAAATAAATTCAGGAAAAAATTAAAATGATTTTGAGATGACTCTGGTATGTGAAACAGATAATTATGTGATAATTTCAAGGCCTACCTCGAAAACTCTGCTTTTTGAAACAACAAAGGTCTGGCAATGTCAATGTATAACGTATTTTGGAATCATAATTAAAAACTCTAGTCATCTGTGCAAAAATCCAATATGGCGTCCATAAGAAAAAATAAAGTTGATGCTGGAGGACAAGAGATGAAACCTTATATTGAAATTCTGAGAGGAGAAAAAGTGACAATGTAAGTGTTCAATTCATTTTGAAATTCCACCACAGATGAGGTCAGGAAAAAATCAAAACAATTTTACTTCGAATTTCGAAACTTTCTAATTTTATAAATACGCAACTTTGCCCCCATTCAAGCGACTCCGTATATCTTACAGTTTCCGAGATCCCAATGGTGAGGGTCGAATTCGAAACACCTTGTATACAAGCCAGTGCCTTATTCAGAAACCTAAAGGACCAGCGTCAGAGCCCTCTTTAGTTAAGGAGCCATCTGTGAACCAAATATTTCCACTTCCCTTCACCTTTGGCTAATTGGATGGTAACAAAAAACTTCACTAACGCTTTGTCCAGGCAGCAGAGCAGCAGAACTCTGAACCAATGAAAGCAAAACCATCATACTGCACAAGCACCTGCACTTCTGCATATCCACTACGCACACTTTTTTTTTTTTTTTTTTTTTAACGAGGGGGGAATGCATTTACGCACCATACCATAGCACGAGCTACGACGTGTGTGGGGCTCCAGGGTCTTGAAGAGATCACCTAATACCCACTAAACCCTAAACCTCCGCGTGGCCCGACTCATCAGCGTCTCGGTAGGCCATGTGTTGTGCGTGACCTGCGGTCTGCTACAACGTCTCCTCATGTGTTTCAGTCTCTGGGAACGCCGGGTTGGTTCCCTTTACCTCGCACATTCTATCGATGTCGTTAAGCGATCATCGATAGAGGGTCTGCTAGTTTCTCTTGAAACTCTTGTTTTCGAAAAATCAAGAGTTTCAAGTCCTCTTACCAATATATTGTTCCTTGTCCTGAAGGGTCATGGTCCTGGTGGGTCCTGGTCGTGGCGGGTCCTGGTCCTGGTTGGTCCTGGTCCCGGTGGGTCCTGCTCCCGGTGGTTCCTGGTCCTCTGCATCCACGCCGTGGGGGGGGGGGGGGGGAGCAGCCGCAAATTCTCCTAGTCTCCTAGTCAAGGTTCCAGTTAGCGGGTGCCAACTGGGACCTTGGTCTGGGGTACCTGGTTCTGCGGTTGCGAGGCCTGTCGTCCGGATCGTAGTCCATGAGGAATCGTAGCTGCTCGTTCGGGTGGTCCTGAGCTTTCTCGAAGGTCTTCTCCGCCTTTTTCCTCATGTACTCGTGGATGGTATCCCAATGCAGGTCTCTACGCAAGGTTGAGTTCCTTACGTAGGAAGGTGCATTGGTGGCGATCCGGAGTAGCTTCATCTCTAGAGCAGCAAGTCGCTTGCGGTAGCTGGGGGCAGCGTACCCCCAGACCGCGGAGGCGTAAGCGAGCTGAGGTCTAGCGATGGCCTTGATCAGCCGTAGCTTGGTCGCTAGCGGCATCTGGCTGTGTCTACCCAGTAATGGATAGAGTTGAGCCATGGCTGCTCTGGTTTTTGCGATGACAGCTTCTATGTGCGCTTTCCAGGTGAGGGACTTGTCAAAAACGATCCCCAGATATTTGACATTGTCGCTCCACTGGATATCTTCATCGAAGATGGATGCTTCGAGAGGTCTTGCAATCCTTCTTCGTTGAATGAAGATTGCCTGCGTCTTCTGGACGTTGATGCGGATTTTCCATTTCACGCACCAGTCCTGAATTTGGTCCAGTTCACCCTGTAGTCTCCTACGGATGATCTCGGGTCGTCTATGCTTGGCGGCTATAGCAGTGTCGTCTGCATATAGGGCCAGCATTGTGTCAGCTGTCTTCGGCACATCGTAAGTATAGATGTTGTAGAGCAGGGGGGCTAAGGCTGATCCCTGGGGCACGCCTACTTCCAGCTGACGTCTTGTTGAATGGCATGTACCAATCTTCACCGTGAACCATCTTTGTGTTAGATAGCTCTGGATTAGTTGGCACATGTTCGCATCGATTCCGGCGGCTTCCATTTTGGCGATGAGTCCATCGTGCCAAACTCGGTCGAAGGCTCGTTCCACGTCCAGCAGGACGAGACCGGTTGCCTCCTGGAGATTGAAGCCGCTGGTGATGTTTTCCGTCAGTCGTAGCGCTTGGAGTTCCGTGTTGTGGGAGGATCTGAAGCCGAATTGCTCTGGGGGGAGAAGTTGCAGTTCTTCTGCCTGCTTCTCTAGTCGAACGGCGATAGCCTTTTCGACTACTTTGCCCACCGAGGAAACCAGGCTGATGGGCCGGTAGTTCTGGGGCAACTTCCGGTCCTTGCCTGGCTTGGTGAGCATTATAACCTGGGCTTCCCGCCACCGCCGCGGGAAGTGGTTAAGTCTCAGAGTGGCATTGGCGATGTTGGTGAGCGCAGCAATGCCTTTGGTGGGAAGGTTCTTCAGCATCCTATTGTTGATGCCGTCCCTTCCCGGCGCCTTTCTGACCTTCAACCTGCGGATGATCAGACGGATCTCCTCTGGACTGGAGGGGTGATCCGTCTCCTGGCCAGGTGGTCGACTCCTCATGTTTTCGGCTGCGACTTCCACGGCTTCCTCGTGGTTGTCGTCCTCGTCTTCATGGTAATTGAGTCTGCATTCGGATTCTAGCGAATCGGCGAATGCTTCGGCTTTTTCTTCACTGGAGTAGGCCAAGCCGCGTTGGCCGTGAAGAGTGGGGATCGTGGTGCGCTGACGACGAAATTTTCGCTGCATAGACCAGGCCGTACCATCCTGGGTCTCTAGTTCTGCACAGGCTGCATTCCATCTGTTGTTTTGGAGTTCCGCGAGTGCGTTCTTCAGAGCTAACGATGCTCTGTTTCGCGCAACTCTCGACTCCTCTGTCAACAGCTGGAGATGTTCTCGCTTGAGTCTTCTGTTCTCCCTGATCAGGTGCCTAATATGGTGCGGTGCTGGACCATTTAGGTGTCTAGGAACTGCCGTAGTCTCGGAGCGGGTGCTGTCCTCGTGCGCTCGCAGGACAGCATTCTCCAGCTCCTCTACTGCGTTGTCCAGTTCCTCCGCTGATCGGATGGTTGGAATTTGAGTGATGTTCCTTTGGACGTTGGATTTGTACAGGTTCCAGTTCGTCCGTTTGGTGCTCAAGCTATCTCGAGTTCTAGACCCTGTGCCTAGTGTTAGTAGAATCGGATTGTGGTCCGACGATCCTTCCACCAGGGTCTCTATCTCGAACTCCTCTCTGATGTTGCGGAGGATGGCTATGTCCAGTACCGCAGGTCGCCCAAGGCCGAATGGAATGTAGGTTGGTTGCTCCGGACCGACGATGACCCCCGCCAGGGCATCGACGTGTTCCTGGAGCTGCCTTGCATTCCTGTCTTCGACGTTGTTGTTCCAAGCCGGAGACTTGCAGTTTAGATCTCCGATGACTATGCGTGCTCCTGGGCCTCTCAGGAGGTCAGCGATGTCATCTTCGTCTAGGGCCTCCCCTGGTGGCACATATAGGGAGGTGATTCTGTAGGGACGGTGGTTGTGATGGACCTGGACCGTGATTCCGTCCCCATTTATGTCTGCGGCATCGTCGAGGACATGACTCGTCAAGGTACGTTTGACGAGTAATGCGACTCCTCCACCTCTGCCCCTTCTGTCGTAGCGGTACGTCTCGTACCGCGGGAACGTCAGACTATGGGCAGCATCCAACTTCGTTTCTTGGATGGCCATCACCTCTGGTTGGTACTGGTCTAGTAGCTCCTGGATTTCTGGTTTCCGTGCCCTGAATCCGTTGATGTTCCAGGAGATAATGCGTAGAGATTCTACGTTTTGACCTGTAGACATTTCGGGTCTAGTGCTTGTCTTGCATCTTGGCCTCGAGTGCATCCAGGCGGGTTATGATGGCTTGCATCATTGCTAGCAGTCTGTCATCGCCGTGTTGCTTCTGCGCAGTAGTTCCAGTAGCAGTGGCGGCTGCTGGGGCAGAAGTGGACATAGGCTTCTTCGCTTTTTGAGCGTAAGAAGTCCTATTTGTGGTGGGGACTGCTTTGGGGGCAGAAGCAGCTTTCTTCGGCGCCTTACTACATCCCTTGTAGTTGGCGGGGTGGCCTTCTCCACAGAGGCAACACTTGGCGTACGCACACTGCAACAGCTGTTTATATTTTAGTGTTGAATTTAAAGTTACCTAATTTTCCATATCATTATAATATTCAGATTCTTACGCAGAAGGAAAATAATTATTTTAACGAAAACTTCTCGTTCCAGAAACCGAAGTGCCACACACTACCGCCACCGCGTATCACCAGACTGCAACACCGTAGGCTCCTTTTCCTCGTCAAGCTCAGGTTCTCGACACGGCGGCCTGAACCGGTACTACCGCCAAGCTTGGGAGAACCTGCACGAAACTGCAGGCAGCCGGGCGGGTTTGAAGGCTGCCCAAGCTGCCCAAGAGGCGGCGTCACGGCACTCGCCACTCAGACGCAAGGAGACTCTCGACGAACCGTTCCCGAATGGAGACAAGGCGGTGCCGGAACGCAAGCGGCACCACCACCATCATCACCACCATGACGGCGCGAGTAGGGGTGGCAGAGGAGGAGGGGCAGCGCCTCTACATCATCACAAGCGCTACTGACAACCGTGTTTGGTTGTTACGGTGCACGTGGAGGAGTGAAGACCGAGATGGTTGTTCGTGAATGTTGAGTGACCTGAACAACGCGACGCCCAGGATGTCTGAAAATATGTGGACAAGCCTTCGGTAGCTCCTTAAGGGTCCTTGTTTTTAAATAATCTATAAACGGCATTGTATACATACAGGGTGTTCATTTGAAAACTTCCCACCGCGGTTTTGTCGAAAACCACTGACTAAAAGAAAAAACGCCGAGACATGTCGAGAGATTTGTCAAGGGGGACAACTTTTTAACTAAAAACTACTTCACCCCATTTCCTTGATTTTGAAGTTTGACTTTTGTAAGTTGGTCGATTCGTTTTCAAGAGAATTAGAAAAATCTTTATTTATATTAACTTGTTCAGATAGAAAACAAAAACACAAGAAAATATCCGTTATCGGCCAAACAATGATACAGGCGATGTTCAAATTCCTAACGGACATTTTCAAAAACATGTTGTGGGATATCATGGCAGCTTTCGATGATGCGTTGACGAAGTTCATCCAAACTTTTAAGTTGGGGAGTAAACACAACAGATTTTCAATGGCCCCTAATGACGTTAAATCAGGAGATCTAGCAGGCCCTCCTCGCCCTGTCTAGCCATTGCCGAACCGGAAGAACATAGTGAAGAGGAGCGCCGTCTTGCTGGAAATATATTTCAGCCTCATCAAGTATAGCGTCTCTATCCTCTTCGATTTGGTTTTCAATGGTTTCAGTGATAAGGGGATTATTTTCCAACATATCCAAATAAATGTCTCCATTCAAATTTCGATTAATAAACAATGGCCCAATCACTTTGTTTCCTAAAATACCTGCCCATACATTAATTTTTTTAGGGTTACTGGGTATGCCCTTCTACAAAAGCATGAGGATTTTCATTGCTCCAATACCAGCAGTTATGCTTATTATCAAATCCATTTAGATAAAATGTGCATTCATCACTGAAGTAGATATCGCGCAGTCATTTATTCACAAAACTCAATTCGCCTAGGAAAATCATTTTCGTTTAACTATTGCAATATTTTCACTATGAATGGATGAAATTCATGGAGTTTAGTAGCTGTGTGTTCAGAGCCTAATGAAATACCAGTCACAGCAACAATTTTGGGTAATGAAGTATTAGGATTTATTCCAAACTGACCCAAAACTTCAACTTGAGCGGCTCTATCCAATACTCTCCGATGATCACGTTTTTTATTTGCAACTGATCCAGTTTGAGTAAATTTCCTAACAAGGTCCAAAACGTACCTATGTGAAGTTATCTTCCCCGGATGCGTTAAACGTGAAGGCAGTTTGCAGAGCACATTGATTTTGGGCACCATACATTAGAATCATTTCCACTCTTTCGGCTAGTGTGTAAACAATTTTGGAAGTAAAATTTAACTCAATAAATTAATTTTTACCATCCCAAGATTATCGCAAAGGTATAACAATAAATACAGTTCGCCCAGGATATCTAAGTTGATGAAAAGAATGCGGAAAAAAATTCGGGTTGTTATTTGGTTGTTGCCACGTCTAATTTTCGGAATTGGCGTTTATTTTGGTAGTTTCCGTTTAAGCGAATTGTAGATTTGGCAAACCCTAACGAGCAACATTTTGAACACTTATTGAAATAAAAAGTGATGTCTTCGAATGTTTTTGTTTTCTATCTCAACAAATTAACTAATTTTCTAATTTTTTCGAAAATGAATTGACTGATTTTAAAAAACAAACGTCAAAATAAAGGATTTCCAAATACCTTACTCTCTTAAAAATTTTAAGGGAATGACCCTGAGGGGCCGAGGGTGGAAGATGGTGAAATAATTTTTTTAATCCGTGGTGGGAGGTTTTCAAATGAACACCCTGTATGTAGATGATTTTCCTAGACGATTATTATTTAGGACCTCGTAAAATAGTATTATTATGAACCTTTGTTTCGCTAGAACAGCCTAGGGATATTAGTGATTATTATCCCCACGATACTACTGTTATTTTGTCCTGAATCCATCATTTTGGAAAATCTTGGAAATATATGATGTCGTTCGAAGGTTATTCAAGAAAGGCTATTTTTTAGTAACGGCCTTCAGGGGTATGAATCTCCCAAGGTAGACCACTGTATTCTACACATGTCGGAGAGATTGGGTGCATATGGGATCAGTCCGTTTGTAGTTATTACGTTTTTTTTAATTTCAGGAAAGGCTGAATGTCAATTTAAGCTTTGAGATATCGTACAGCACTGATTAGCCAAAGTAACTATGTATAATTTACTTGCATCAAACAACAAGCCTGTGAGCTTGTTATACGTTGTTCAGGTTACGTTTGTAGTAAAAAGGTGTGATAGTGTCACCAGTGGCAACCAACAGGTCATTTCCTCATTATTGTCTATGTTATCACCAAGAGCGATTTCACTTTATTTGTTTAAACAAACAAGATAGTAATATCTTGTCAAATGTACCTTCATAAAAGACAGCCTTATTCGATCTGAGGCCTTCTTATTGCCTTGCATAATCGTCAACTACGATGCTTATTTGCTTCACAACCTCCTTTGAGGAACACGGAAGCTTACCCAACGTGATCCTTCCGCGTCAGCGTCAAAATAACGTTTGATAATCAGACACGATGAGGAGGCCTCAACGATAGGAAAAGCCCGTCTGCTGTGATATTTGGAAATTCTCATGTCATTCCCAAGTGACAGGACAAATTAAGACGTTTTTACAATAACTAAGCCTCCAGGAACAATTATGCGTTCTAAGGATCATGACTACACTCGAGGACTAATTCTTGAAAATGAGAGTGTAAGATAACTGATAAAAAGGAACTGCATTTTGTAGTGACAGATGAGTTCCTCAGATCATCTCAGGCGATAAAGTGCAGAAGTCATCCATCAGTCTCATCTCAAACTTTATGATGACTCATTTAACGATATGAAAACCCAGGAGCATATTTTGCCGAAAATGCTACCAGAAATGCATGCAATACTTTCTACTGTCTTGTTTTCAAGCATTGTCCTCCTGGACAAATCGTTCTTGCTGTGTATTTAGGATTTCAAACTGAGAAGTCAGGCTTATGCAGTATGGTACTTGGACTCATGAAATAATGTTCCGATTTTTATATCATTTCCTTCAAAACTGCTTCATTTTAGTGAGCTATGAAATACATAATAGTGTTATTTGAATCAGGCAACAAACAATGTGAAATCACTCTCGTATCGGGAAATAAAATGTATGGTTATTTGTGTCCCTAAACAAATGTTTTCATAGTGTGAGATGATTTAAAGTCAATACAATCTACATTCATAGTACTTTCAATATTCTGCATTACCAGATTACGTAACAAAGGAGGTAAAAATAGTATAATCTAGAAAGTTTCGAAATTTAGTATTTTGGAAGTATATTCAACTATTCTAACTGCAGTAAGAATTTCTCTTCCTTCTATTATATCGAGATACAGACAGCATCATCAAATCTACATGGTATGAAAACTTTTGTTGCAAATGTAAATAGTCTCTCATATTACAAAGAATGTATTCCTTGGCTTTACTTTAAAGTGTTTTCTATACCAAGACAAAAAAGTGAAGCTAACGTCATTCGCGTCTATTTAAACTGGATACACAGTGACTGAACTTTATTATTGTATTTTATACTGTTGCAGAACAATTTTAAGCGATCATCTTCTGTCCATTAGTTAAGATTATTTATTAGGCAAAAGTATCTAGTGCCATGAATTAGGCATTTCTCAAACTGACTTTGTTGGATTTTTTCTAGCTTTATATTATATATAGATAATTTGTAAGATAATTTTCGTAAGATTTTAAATACAATATGTAGTATATACAAAAATAGATTTATATTGTTTTCAATGGCGTTTTATTTCATTTTAGTGCATATGTGCATTTCTGTACATTAAGGTCCGATTTTACTTATCCTTGGCGCAAAATTTGCGACTATGGTACAAAGTCAACCAATTAAATATTATATTTATGATTTCTATATAAAAAGTTATAGTTTTGAATGAATTAGGAACGTTTATAACATAAAACAATTCACCCTTTTGACTGATTTCATTCAGTGCCGTCAGCATGATCAATATTTTGATTGGCAAGGATGTTACCGGTCATACGTAATGACTAATACATATGCTTTCTTCCTACTCATTCTAAACTTCACTTTCTGATCTGATATGTGGTTCTGTTAGGTAAGTAGATAATGGTAAAGTAGCGCACCGACAGCCACATATTAAGATACGACAAACATTAACTTGCGACTAAACCTAACCTCACTTATGTTATTCTATACCAGTGTTGCCGAGTCTACCTAGTTTTCGGTATCTCTACCGAAGTACCAAAAACCTCATTATTTCCCACGATTTTTTAAAATAATCCAGATATTTCTCGATTTTTTACCGAAAAAGTGCTGGAACCAAAAATGAAGCTAAAAAGTGAATTCTAAGTAGTCTATATTGTTTTATGCATCAGACCAACCAGGCACAAGCGTACACTTAGACAGTTGGGCACAGGAGGAAAGTAGATTTGGATTGCCTAGAATTATGAAGGCACATCTCTTATTCCGCTATCGCTATATTGCTTTTTGTGAGTACAACAGGTACATACTGGTAGATTTCCGTCATTACCGCATCACCAGACAAAAACCAAGAAAACCGAAGCTCGTACCTGTATTTAATTTGATATCAAGTTAAAATGTCAGGTGGAGAGGCTTCAGGGGTAAACAGAAAAATATTCAGAATATTTTAAACAGTTTTAATGATGGTTGCAAAGTAGTTTGAAGAGTGACCAGTATGCTAATTATACAAGTTGTTATAAAAAACTTAATGTTTTTACAAGGATAGATGCCCTCGAAAAACCTGTGTTGTGTGTGTGCGCGATACAAAAATATATTTATTTTCGTTGAGGGAGCTACGTGACGCAAGGCCCCTTGATCCATAGCTGATCTTACGACGGCACTGATGTTTTCTTCTTACCGATTTTGTCCATGAATCTACCCAATTTCAACGACACTGTCTACCGATTTAGACTTTTCGCTTCGACAACACTGTCCTATACATGTTTTGTCTACACAATTGTATCCATTGTATACGTATTGCATACATTGTATACGTATTATATTCATTGTATACGCAGTGTATGCATTGTCCACGCATTGCTTACGTAGAGGTATTAGAAAAAGATACTATCAAGACCTACCGTAGATCTAAGCGAGAAACAGATGTGAGATTTGCAGATAAGCATGAGATTCACCGAAGAAGCTGGCTTTGATCGAAAATGCAAATACATCAGATTTTTTTCTCGAGAGCATCCCATTAGACTTTCGGAGTTCTCTGCGAAAAATTTTAATTTTCGTTTACTGTTGCTGTAAGTGGAAGAAACTTGGTATACATTAGTAATTTGGAACACCGATTCCTAATATGACCATCGGAAAATGGCTTCGTCCATAATCCAGATTCAGGGTAGGAATATGAGACTTTTGAGACTTCCCGTAGAGAAGGAAGTGTGTGAATACGTTAGAGAGTGTTAGAACCCGGCTGTATAGCGAAGCTGATCACCGCGTTGCCTAGCAACACTGACGCGCCACTTTGCGCGTTGCCAATTGTGACTTGTGTCGAATCTGTTTAGGATCGATTCTGGATCGGTCCTAACGGCGCTTCATTTTAGGTCAAAATGAAAGGTCAGGATGGCCACAAATTTTACAACATTGCATAATTGGTTCGCTTGGCAACACCGCATCTCGTACATTCCAAGGCAAGGTTTCCATCTCCATGAGCGCTCATTGGCGAGTGTCGTCCTGCTTCGAAACGGTTTTCACCTGCGTACACACAGACAGTGATAATTTGTATTGCGTATTGGTATTTGTTAACAATAACTCAAAATGTGTTGATTTTATCAGCATCAGTCGAAATCAAAGATACTTCTAAAATAGATTAAAACGCTAAGTCGCATCATAATTGAAATAAATAATTCTAACCAAAATGAAAATGTTCGAACAGACCTCCTTCTTGGGTTTGACAGAACATGACGATAAGTTAGAATATGAATATAAAGTTATATAGGGTGTCGCGAAACCACATTTGGAGTAGGAAAATGAGACATCTGGAGATCTCAGAGAAAAATTGAGACCCGATTCGTTATCGACGCATCAGGTTTGCCCAAGAAGCTTGCTGTGATGGAGATTGAAAACATACAATGATTTTTGAGAACATGCCTTCACAGTATCCCCCAAATCGATCAAAAGTGTCATAAACAGCGTTTGTCCTGATATTCAACCTTTTAACTTTATGGGCTAGGGCGTACTGCCATCTTAGTCGAATTGCAAAGGGAGTACCCCGTCCTTCTAAGCAGGGGTGATCATATTACTCCCAAATATCGCTTCAACCGCAAGTTTATTGTGGAGTATCCAACGAGGGAGGAGTGGAACGCCGGTAGCCGGAGACTCTCCGGAGTGAGCCTGCAGGTCTGGTACACGGACGGCTCGGTCACCGAAGAGGGCTCAGGTGCTGGGGTCTCTGGGCCTAGAACTAGGCTATCTCTGCGTCTCGGTGGATACACCACTATTTTCCAGGCGGAAATCTTTGCGATTCTGGCTTGTGTATCTCACATTCTGGAGGAGGGTGGACCTAGGAGAAGAATAACAATCTTATCCGACAGCAAGGCTGCAATGAAAGCACTAAGGCCCATATCGTCAGTCGTCCCTACAATTGTAGGGCGCGTTTATGGCCTCCTTGATTGTCATACTCCTTTCTCTCCTTCAAAAATTTCTAGATTACACTTGTCCCGTGTCAGCGTCAGCGCTCTCCTATTGTGAGGATATGTTTTTTTTAAATTCTAGGAAATTTCAGGCTGATAAAACATGATATAACTCAAAAGCAAGCACAATTTGATGCAAATAGATGTTTGTGACAACCTCAAAATAGAGCGCTGACAGGGAGAAGTAGAACACTATGACAATCAAGGAGGCCATAAAGGTGCCCTACAATTGTAGGGACGATTGACGATACGGGCCTAAGTGCCTGTAAGATTACTTCGAGTCTTGTGTTGCAATCCAGGGATGCTCTGGATTGCCTCGCAGCGAGGCATCCGGTATCGTTAATGTGGGTACCGGAGCACGCTGGGATAAGGGGCAATGAGACGGCGGACACTCTGGCGAAGACAGGATCAGCCAGCAAGCTCGTTGGTCCTGAGCCAGCTCTAGGAGTGACCGCGCATAGAAGAACCCAGTGCTAAGGATGAACGTTTCTGCTTATCTCTGGATAGAGCCAACCTAAGGTTACTGGTGGGACTGTTGTCTGGCCATAACATGTTAAGGCGCCACCTGCACGTGATGGGGGTGGCTGAGGATCCCTTGTGTGAACGCTGCGGGGTAGAGGAAGAGACCTCGGCGCACGTTTTGTGTCGCTGTGAAGCTCTGAGCTACTATAGGCAGACTATACTGTGGTCCATTACTTTGCACCCTCAGGAGGCCAAGGAGCTTGGACTCAAGGCGATTCTCAACTTCGCTAAAAGGGCGAGGCTTGTGATCTACGGAATATAGACGTGCATAAGGGCCCGCTGATGGTGGCCGGAATGCCTCTAATTTCAAGATTCAGTCATTCATTATGGGCTAGGACGGAGGGATATTTCAACCCTTGAATTCGCTTTCTCCAAAATTTAAACCATTTGCTTTGAAATTTTGTATATCTGCCTGTTCATTGACGTTGTTATCTATTTCTGAACGTTAATGCTTATTACTTACTGGACGCTTTGTAAGGAAGTATTTTAAGAGCTGAAGTAGATTTCGTAGATACGCTAAAACGGAGCATCAGATTTTATTCAAGGTTTTTGGGAAGGTATTGGTACAGGAAGTGTAATTGAAACTAGGGTCAAAATGAACAAAGTTTATTCAATATACCCCCTTGCATTACATCCCCAGAACCAGTACACTTATTATATTTAAGCTGGTCCAAAAGTGCTCATTTTATCACTATGAAAATTATTTTCTATACAAAAATATAACATCGACGAGTAAATCTACTCTCAGACCAAGTTGAGACGAAACAAATATTAATAATCATTTCAGATCATGTGCCGATTTATTTTGCCTGTGTTTAAAATTACTATTGCGTATTGTAATGCTTTCTTGCTTGGCGTCCAAAAGTGGTAATTTTTTTGAAAGGTCTGTCACCAAAATCCTTCTATTAATTTTGGATCAAAACAGTTTCTTTATAGTTTGGTCAAATAAAAGTTCTATAATTTTCAGTGCTTCGTGGTGACCATTTGCAAACTTGGTGTGAGATTTTACGTATACAATTTATTCCTAGAATACTGAGACAGTGAGCTGACAAATACAGCAATCTTTTAGAAGTCGCTTAGCAGTAGAGATTCCCGCCCTCGTTTTCCAACAAGTGAGATCTGACATATTTGGCCACTTTTTCAGAGAGTCCTAGCGTAACAACGTCTTTTTCGAAGTCCTGTTGTTTTCCAACACCCACTATATAACCATTCAATCGAGTTGCCACGTGTGAAGTTTGTAACAGGGCTGGAGTTAGGCCTAGTTCCTCGCAGAGCCAGGAGTGCTCTTGCAACCGGTATTTCTGATGGTAGCTGTAATAAAAACATCAGTTATCTGTTTGACTGGAAAATTGTACTATTGCTTCACAAACATAAATCAAACCGTCTTAGAATGAAAATGATTTTTTTGTCACTATCATGCAGCGTATGTAGAATTAGAGTTAGTATCTGCGATAGTGCTAGTCGGTCTGTGTTTGAACGAATAAGATAAAGAAGCTTTAAATGTTATTATATCTGTATATAGATCCATGAAATTGCGCCTGATTGTTTTGTGTTAATAATAACACATAAAAACATACATTTTGCAGACTTAATCTGCGGCTTTTACCTTGAACATTTTTGATATCCATGTTCTACCGAATGTATGTAATTTTGCGTGGATTTGATATTTCGACCACAAAACATACTTTCCTGATTGTTACATAATCTGAATTTATGACATATATGTATTCGTAGTACAACTAGGGGCGACAGCCCCTCAAAAGTCAGGTACGTTGTGTCTGTTAGGATTTCTGCAGATTTCTGTCACTCACATTCAAACAATTTAAAAGAATAGGTCGCGCAGTAAAAAACATGTGTTTGGTATATTTTGGGGCTGTCTTTCGCGTGAAAGGTAAGTCTATTTAACATTCAATGTAACATTTAATTAATATGAGAACATTCATTTGTTCGGGGACAGAACCGTACATTTTTTCGGTGACAGAACCGTAAATATTCTCTATGCGCCCGTAGAAAAATTTTCTGCATGTGCATATGATAATTGGTAGGATATTTGTCAAATATAAAATACCTTATTTCAAATCGGAACCTGCAATTTTATTGTTTACGTTCGGAAGGTACAAAAAAGTGTACAGGAGGTTACCGATATGCCTACACGGCGTACGGGCAGAGAAAGATAAGAGCTCGTTTCGTTTTTTGCTACTTTCGGGATGTGTCGAATGTGAAAGGACTTCCGTCAAATTTCGGTTTGCGTAGACATGGTGAAAAAGGAAGAAAGAAAAAGCTAACAATATGTCGGTACAAGAGTGGTGCCCACTTTTTTTTTCGGACCTGAATCGGTTTAATGGTTTGCAGTGACAAATCTAATGCGTATTGTGTAACGTCTATTTGCAATGTGCATGAAATCTAAGTATTAAAATGTATCATCCATTTGTTGACGTTATTGCAAAGTACCTAGATGGAATAGACATGCAAAGATGCATAGACGCGATTATAGAAAAAAGTATCTAAGTAGTTGAAGGTATCATTCTGAATAACATTACAGTAGCACTTTAGTTGCTTCCGAATAATCATAATGCCTCGAATGATGTCTTGAATTGGTTTTGTATGTTTACCTAATCTAAAAGTCTTGAGTTCAAAAACTTATTATTTCAGTGTGGTGATTCACATGTGTTTTCTATTTACTGTAACTTACCTGGTAATGTGAGTGCTTTCTGGGTGTAGGATAATATGATTTTCTTGAAGAAATATTCATAAAATAGTATAATACAGCTAAAAAGCCTTTTTGGAATTAGAGGTATGTTGCATCCCTCTAGTCAAGTTCCAAACGATTTTGTTTTTACTTGTAACCGCGTAATACTAGTAATACTCTGAATTTGATAAAATATATAGCGAGTGACATCATGGGAACTTTTAGTAATAGCAATATTGTTTTATTTTTGTTTGTAATCGATGAATAGGAATTGCTATCAAAAATAAGTAATACCAGAACAAACCAAATTATATTTTTCTTGAGTGAAAAATTACATAAAAACTTACTCTTCGGCAGGGTAGAAGGGACCAGCCGGTGCAATTTCTGTAATTAATTTCTCGTTCCTTTTATGGGCTAGTTTCTTCATGGAAATTTCTGCGATCCTTTTTTGATCCTCATTGTGATATAAAATCAGGGACATGTACTGAAATAAAATATGAAGATATTTATGTTTCTGTATTCTTTTGCTGATCTCAGAAAAAATACAATAATATCCCGATGCTTTTATTACTGATTCTTTAACTTTTCATACATTAATCAATCATCAACGATCGTTCAATTCTCAAATTTTGGGTAAATTGTTGTCTCTCTCTAAATTGTATCTCGACCGTTTACTGAAAATCTTCACTGCGGCCTATACATAAAGAGCTATTGTGGCTCCCACTTGACATTATTTAATGTTGAGCATTTAACTAGACTCCAGAGCCTTGACACAGTTTGCTATAATATTCTACATTAATTCGCGTCCATCATATTTAGTATCTTTTGCGGGGTGTTTGGATATTTAATAGCCTTGTCATATTTTCATAGTGATGTAAAATCTTCAAGGTAATTATGATTCCTTTCTCTTCTGCACCCCAATAAGGATGTCTGTTTTGCACAACAAATCCAGACTTCTTTTTGAAGTGTTTCATCGTCTGAGCCAACTTCCATACGTTGAGAAATATGCTGTATTGATAGAGGTGTAAAATTAACACCCACCATTAAGATCCTGAAAATGGTAGGAAATACGATGTCGGTTATGTGAGACAGAAATTCTGTGTACTTCCTATAGAGAAAACGGAAAAAATCATCTTTACTTTTACCTGACTTTGAGACAAAAAAATCGCGTCAGATTGAAATTCCAATTATGCGGGTTTGTAGAGGTCAGAAGGTGTCACTTGACTTGTACGTTATTTTGAAATTACCGATATTTCCAAACGTTGTAAATGCATTTTTCTTATTTACCTAAATGTACGATTTTATCCAAATTTAACCAATTACGCATCTCTAATCGTTTCAGAGAACCAAACGGTGAACGTCGGAATTGAAACAACCTACATGCTTGTGCTTCTACAAAAATGTTTCTCCATACTTTGAAACATGCAACAACAATCAAATAACGTGAAACTCATTTATTTTTACTGTGAACGTAGTACCTGTCTTTTGATAATAGTTGTCAATCCATATTCGTGGTTATTCCAAAATAGTTCTAGTAGGTCGTCATAACTTATCACCTTTGGATCAAAGTCTATTTCTACTACCTCAGTGTGATCTCCCCTAGAAAAATATGAAAGTTTTATATAATTTCTGATTAGGATATATAGAGGTTTTGCCAGTTTTAAGCTTTTCTAAGCCATAGATCCAGCGAGAGTGACCTACAAAAGCTGAAACGTTGAATGGGACAAAATAACACCAAAAGAAACAAACAAGCTACAGGGAAAGCACAAGTAAAAAATGAATTTTAAAATATTTATGTGATGTAGTAGTTTAATAGTAAAAAGTAAAAGAGAACGGAGATGTAGGTACTATAAGAACAAATGAGAATAGAAGAAAAATAGAAATGATGGCAAGCAGAAATATAATGCAACGCATGTGGAAAATATGTTCTTAAACTTTAACTTCAAAGTGAATTATTATTCAAAAGATTCAATTACCTGGTGTTCCACTTGAAAACTAGTGGAAGCACTGTATCAATAAATCGAAAGTTCGCGTCCATGATAGTCAATGTAGACAAAGTATGTATTTTAAAATAGTCAAATTATATCGCAATAATTAACATTACATCTAATAAATATTTCGTTTACAATCATAATTACATAAAAGTTTCACGCACTATACCAAGAATACAACTATAAATTGAAAACCATTTGTGCGTGAGTTTTCGTTGAATTTTCCTCCGGCATAAATAAACATAAAAAATGCGCATTGAGACGTAAACAAGACATTAATTTGAAAAAGTGAGCTGAAAGTAAATTGCTTCAATGTGTTTGCTGATGATTGAAGACAAAGAAGAATGAAAGACCTTGCCCATAATGAAATAATACGATAAAAATGATTCGATTTTTGAGCTATATTATTTGCTACAATAGCTTTCATTTACCATTACCAGATTACAGTGGCTGTTAAAAAATTAAAACTGGAAAACTAATTGAGAAAGTAACGGAATTTTTATGATCAAAGTAGAGTTCACGATATTTATTCGGAAAATAATGAAATAAAACATTTAGAGGCTTAGGTTGGAACAATGGCACCCAGAGCTTCACTTTTGGCGCTATAAGCGAGTCCAGATTTACAAATTACTGTACACGTCAAAATACAGTATACAAAATGTATATCTCGTTTTTCGATATTCTTGACTTTAAAATCTATTTTCTAACTCTCTGTTCAATCCGTTTTTTGCTTAAATTTTTAACCACCACTGTACATTCCAAAAAGTATTATGCAATTAAGCTTGCCACCTGATTTTGAAAATTCCAAAGTCGTACCTGAAATCAACGTCTTTCTGATTACTGGTACCAGATTTATCATTATTTTGTTGACTCGAAGAATCAGTTTTGTCGGAGTTCTGTAACTTTTCTTTTTCCAATTGCCTGTAATATTACTTTCATTCGTTTACCATATCAGACAGTGTACGAATTGTCTACTGTTTAAACGTGGAGATATTTTTATTGCTGTACATCTAACTACTACGAGTAGAGACATTTTTCGTAGTAACAGTGTGATTGAAAAGTTCATCACTTTCACAACAAATCCAAACTCTCGTTTTCTACAGCGATTTCTCAAAATCCCTTATAGTGCTAAATCTGTTCTTAAATAAATGTGAGTGGTAACATGTAACATATTACCGCTGATTAAAAAAATTTGAACTAACTTACATTTTCTTATAGACTGGGTCTATAGTAGTACCTCCGGAGTAACCCACACGAGTCCTCAAAACCCCGGGTTGGGCTCCAAATAACGCGTCGCCGGCCCAGAAGCAGCCCATTCCAAATGTTGCTTTTCGGAAAGGAGTTGAAACGTCATGTAATACGCTCGGCATTTTGGATTCTTTGTATGTATAATCTGCAAAATCAAATATATTCTCTTTAAAGTGATATAAAAAGTCATTTTGTTATAAAAAATATTACAACCAATGCCTTACCTAAATATGAAAGTGTGGAAACTGAATTGTTTTTGATATGTTCAAGAGAACTGATTATTTGGTAACCGAGACATTGAAGGCAGGTTAATCTCCTATTATGGCGTAAAAGGGCTTTTACGTTTCTTGCAGTACAAGACAAACATTATTGTTTTCCATTCCACTGACATCACAAGGGAAGTGTTCCTTATTGTTTGATTGAAGTTCGTTATTAACTAAGAAAACTAAACCACAAATTGTGATAAATTGATTTTTTCTTTTTATGTTCTAGGTTATTACCATTTTTCATGTAATAAGCAATAATTGAAAAAACAGACTCATAAATATGGATGGTAGTGGTTTATTTGTTGTTTATCGTGTCAATTAATATTTACTTGTTATTGTTTTCTTTGTGTATGATTAAAAATCAATACAAGTGAATCCATCTATAAAATGATTAATTTATGAGTAAATCACTAAAGAATTTAATAGGAAATTCCTTTTGAGGACTATTTCCAGTCATCCAGTTAGGTATTATTTCGTGACTTACGATTAAAGCACTTCAGAAAAACACAAGTGGGTTGATTCATAAAATCACTGGCTAGGAATTACCTAGACTATTAACATTTTTCTGATGGTCTTCTGCCATCAGTATCTAATCTAGGTCTTGAAGTTAACAGTGCCAAGAGACATCGCTGAAACAGCTAAACACTATATAAGCATTTGACTTGAATATCAAAGAACAAAAGCGTTTCCATGTACCAACCGTATTAGGGCTCGTTCTTTTATAAACTAAATTAAAAACATAATGCAATATTCGAAAATGCTTTTTTTTCAAAGGGTGATCAGAACCAGCAACCTTTTCAGAAAACATTATAACATTTAGAGTGTTGGCTCAAATTGCTCATAGTTGTGCTGTTGTGTTTTTTTTTTGTGGACAATCCGAACTATTAGTGAAACTGCTACATGGCTAAAAAAGCGAATATGCCAATCAGGAGAGAACAAAAAACAACAAGAAAATCAAAAGAAAGTTGGAGGAAACATTTGTTATCGACTACTCCGCCTATGATAAGGTAATAAATATTAACAATGATGGACTGCCTATTTAGATGCTTCAAAGGCATCAGCTTTGTTAATATTAGTGGCTACGGAGATACAAGGATGAGAGGCCCTGACAGAAGTGAGCAATACTGGGCCTCCTCAAAGTTGGGCCTTTCCTTTACATGAAGTACAGATCCTGGAAAAATTAGCATTTTTTTCTTGTAGTATACACACCAAAGTCGTAAGATTATGCCGGCTCCGCAAAATAAATCAGACCCAAACAAAACCTAATCCGGTCCTGCGCCTTGATCAGATCAAACGTGAACACGTGCGACGTGCATCAGTACTCAGTTCAGGCGCTGGCAGCGTTTTGGTAAACAAAACCTTTACCCATCGGTTCTTAAAAATCAAAACAAAAATGGCACACTGGTAATATAGGAGTTGTCTATATTATCTTAATTTGCGGTGAGCGACTTCGAAATGCTACCGAGGCTTCGCGAGTGCATGCAGATCGTTTTTTAAGATCCTTTATATTTTTTTTGTTTGGGGTGAAATGAAATGTTTATTCTATTTAACTGAGCTGTGGACACGGTTGATGAAATACGTGTGCTAATTTAGCAATCTGATGCATAAATTCGGGAAAGGCCGTCCATTCTAAAAGCATACCCTGATGCTTGGCAACGTCGAATCTTTGAATCTATCACAGACAACTTTGAACAATACTTTCAAATAACAGAGTTGTACTTGAAATTTCTTTTCAAAGACCGGTGAGTACTCTTTCATTTATTTTTTTTTTACTTTTTCGCTGTTGCTTCTAACGCTGAATACAAGGTATATCAAGTCCGCGTCTATGTATTATTGGCATTTCCAATAACCTAAATAAGTCACGCCTTGTTCGGTCTGTAGCACATTTTTTTTTATTTTTGACATCGATCTGCTTACAATAAGCAAGCATGTAAACGCGTATTTCCCTTAGATTTTATTAGATTATTTCTAATGCTAAGAATGGAAATAAATCATTATTAATCATTATTAATTGAAAACCAGTTGAACACTTGATAGAACAAAACTTTAAATACGCATTTTTTCTATTTTCCATATGAATCCTGAAAATACCCAGAACATTGGCATTCCTAGAGAAATGACCCCTTTATCTACATTCGCTGATAAAATTCTGCTTTCATTGAGATTGTGTATACTTGCATCTTGGTCAAGGTTGTACAAAATACCTACATCGAGTACTACTAACCGATATATGCGAGACACGAGTCAACCACAATCGCGTACAGCGTTGGATATATTTTTGCAAGGTGAAAAATGGATTCAAGTAGACCGGCTCTGGTATAAAGGTCCAAAATTACTATTATACAGGGTGTTCCTTAATGATATGCGAATATTTAAGGGCTTGAATCTACATGACAAATTAATGTTAGTTTGCTTTATAAACTATGGTCCAAAAATATTTCCTTACAAAAACTCGGGGTGTTGAAGTTTTAGGAAAAAAATGGAGATTAATTAATATTTTCAGAACCGCTTCATATATTTCACTGATATTTAGTACGTAGTGAAAGGTAATAAAGTTGCAAATTTTTCAATACAAAAATAATGTTTAGCTTTAACAGTGGCGTGCGTACGGGTATTGACTTCGACATTTTTTAAGAAAAACATGGTACGCCAATGGTTTTTTGCCAAATAAAAATTATTTTTTAATTCCCCGTTCAATTCAAAATAAATGATCTCTCTTGAATTGTTTTCCTTTGATGCGCCATTTTTGAGTAAAAAAATAAAAACCGTTCTATTGTCCGAGAAAATTAATGTAATAATTGAATAATGCAATTTAGCAATAAATATCTAGATGCTCTGAAATATGTCACTGGCTTTTGACATCTGACAAGTCTCTGTTATTCAAATCTGTTCGCTGTGACGTCTTTTTCATTATTTAGCTTTTACAATCTTGTTAATAATGGTGAATTATTCAAACGCAGAAATGGCGAAAATGCATTACGTATATGGCCTTGCCGAGGGTAATGGTCAGCAAGCCAGACGGATTTATCACCAGAGAGATCCCGATGGTGCTTTGCTAGATAGTCGAACCTTTTCTAATATTCATCGTCGTCTTATTGAAACTGGTTCTGTCCGGAAAGGAACATCTGAAGGTGGACCTCTAAGTGTAAGAACACCTGAAATTGAGGAAGCAGTTGCCATCAAATTGTTTGGAGAATTTTAGTGGATTTTTTGTTATATCTTTACCATATTTTAAAGGTACAGGCATTACTTCCTATTGATTTTCCAAGGCGTGTGACCTTTGTCAGTGGTATCTTCAAAAAATTACACAAAATCCGCAATTTTAATCAATGATTCTGTTCACGGACGAAGCTAATTTTTCTCGAAATGCCATTCAGAGTTTCCAGAATAATCATTTGTGGGCAGAAGAAAATCCCTATGCCGTAACCGAAAACCATTTCCAACACCAATTTTCGGTTAACGTATGGGCAGGAATTATTGGCAACCACTTTATTGGTCCATTCTTCTTGCGGGGACGACTTGACGGACAAACTTACCTCAATTTTCTTCAACAACAGTTGCCTTTGCTGCTTGATGATGTTCCGTTAGTGATAAGAAACAATATGTGGTACATGCCTGATGGTGTATCAGCGCATTTCAGTGTATCGGTTCGTAATTATTTACAAACTATTCATCCAAATCGTTGAATTGGCCGCGGCGGGGTCCTAAGAATGGCCTCCAAGGTCCCGAGACCTCAACAGCTTAGATTTCTTTTTGTGGGGCTTAAGACACTAGTGTACACAAGTCCCGTTAACACTATAGAGGAATTAAGAGAAAGAATAGTTGCAGCTTGTGATAGAATAAAAAACGCTCCAGGGACATTTCAACGAGTGCGCAATTCCATGAGAAGGAGGGTGGAAGCATGCATACTAAGTGAAGGAGGCCATTTTAAACAATATTTGTAATCGTTTCGTTGGTTTTAATGTTACGTTTATATTGTCAGTTGTTGTTGTTCATTACCCCTAATGTGTTTAATTTTTCCAATTAAATTAATAATAATTTTGCAAGTTAGACAATAGAACGGTTTTTATTTTTTTACTCAAAAATGGCGCATCGAAAGAAAACAATTTAAGAGAAATCATTTGTTTCAAATTGAACGGGGTATTAAAAATAATTTAGATTTGGCAAAAAAACATTGGCGTACCATTTTTTCTTAAAAAATATCGAAGTCAGTACCCGTACGCACGCCAATGTTAAAGCTAAAAATTATTCTTGCATTGAAAAATATGCAACTTTGTTAACTCTCACTACGTACTAAATATCAGTGAAATATCTGAAGCGGTTCTGAAAATATTAATAAATTTCCATTTTTTCCCTAAAACCTCAACACCCCTGGTTTTTGTAAGGAAACATTTTTGGACCATAGTTTATAAAGCAAACTAACATTAATTTTTCATTTAGATTCACACCCTTAAATATTCGTATATCATTAAGGAATACCCTGTATAGTTTACAATTCATTTTTAGATACAATATCCTTTTTTGGGAATTTTAGGAAAATATGACTTTATAAGCGGTCCTTTGAGAGACTTGAGATGGTTGAAGGTCTGAAAGCTATAGGGATTACACCCATTAACGTCCACTCATAAGCTTTTGCTTACTTGGATTCTCTCGTTTCTAAAGAACAAACCAATCTCTCGAAATTATTTTCATTCAAGAGACATAGGGCTTAATGAGACACTCGCAATGCCTCTTCACAAAACCTTATTTTTACTTATACTTCATAATAAGCACCTCAGACATTAAAATCACTAAATTACAATGATATTTCAAAAACAAATTAAACAATTTATTTTAGAACAGTATTCATCAAACCCTTACTTCGCAAAGTCTTTCCTTTTCGGTGTACTGTGACTACAATATTATATACTTAGGTGTAATGCTTTTATATGTTTTTAATTCTTATTTTATGTACTTTTCAAGGGTTAAGAGGCAGAGTAGCTTATAGCTTAATTTCGCCCTCAATAAAAGACATTTATTATTATTATTATTCTCTTGGTCTGTGTTGCACCAAATACCTACAACGAATAATAATCGATATAAAACACAACTCGGACCAAGTCATCAAGAAATCATGATGTAAAATATTGAGTCAAGTAGATAGACTTTGGTAAAAACTAATGTATGGTTTGTTCCAACACATCTTGGTCGAGATTTAACCAAAAAATGCCTACAACATACACCGATATGATACGTGATACTTGAACCAAACGTAATAGCGCACAGCGTTGGATATATTTTAGCAAGGTAAAAAATGGTGTCAAGTAGATTGACTCTTGTATCAAAGTCAGGGCCGACTTCAGAGTTATGTGCATCTTTCCCTCACATTAATTGAGAAATTTGCGCCCTTCATGACACTGCGCCCTGAGGCGGCTGCTTCACTTGTTTACCGCCAGTAGCCGGCCCTGATCAAAACATAATGCACGTAAAAATGAAGGTATACGATCAACAAAGAACATCAAGGAATGTACTCCAATAATTACCTATACAGGATAGGCTGAGCATAATTGATGTCCCGTGTTCAATGTGTGTGAGAGAAACAGTTATGGTAGAAAGAGAGCGCGAATGAATCGAGCTCGTCAATGAGTAAAACCAACTGTGGACGTTTCATTCGTCCTCTCGCTCTCATACGCGTTTCTCTCTCCATCACGCTCGTATGTATTAAATGTTTCTTGTGACCTAGGTAACCAAATCTTCATCTGAATACAAAATTGGTTGTGATGCTTTAACAATTTTCAGTGCCATTATGCCACGTCAATCATGATGGAGTTATCACTTCGAAACCAAATAAGATGAAATACACTACTTCATGTCGCTACACACAATCCACATGAATTGAGGCCTTAGTCGGTAGTCTACCAAACATCAGAGAGATCGGAAAGAAATGTGGGGGTGTTCAATTTTTTTTCGTTTTTACCTCACTTCACCACCACTGGACAGAATTTAC
Source organism: Acanthoscelides obtectus (assembly GCA_963669975.1). Lineage (NCBI taxonomy): Eukaryota > Metazoa > Arthropoda > Insecta > Coleoptera > Chrysomelidae > Acanthoscelides > Acanthoscelides obtectus. The sequence goes on along the minus strand of CAVLJG010000003.1, from coordinate 33,286,204 downwards.
AGAGCGCTGTTGGCATGGTGTAACCTTGTGTCAAAATTTCACCAAATCCGGAGACTATTTTAAACGTTTTTTGAATGTATTATCACAATCGTATGTCGTCGATCGTATCATCATACTGTTCGATATTATTACTAAAAATTTCCATTCTATTGTTTTTTTACCGATACATAGGAGATAATATTTTTGTCCAAATCAGATTGAATATGTATAAGCTATTTACAACACATTTCACTACACAAATGACTTTGTATTCTAATAGGCTGTTGATCTTAGAAATGAATCTATATGACGACCATATCTTATTGTTGATATGACTCTCAAGGTTTAGAGTCTAATTTTGGATGAATCTTTTTAAATGTGCAGAAATATTTCACCATAATACGTTGTAAAAATATATAATAAACATATTCCGCAAAAATCCAAGGTAACAATGATGGATCTCCCAAAGTGTTCTGTGATGGATGAAGCATAATCAATTTATTTGAGGCTGTGGTTTTACGACACACAGGGTATATGGAGTCCTGGGAATAGCGTGGGGAGAGAGAAACGACAAACGTTGAACGCGCTGGCTATCGAACAGGGGTAGAGAATCGTCTTTTGGTGGGAGTTCTTACCGGCCACTGTAGACTGAAAATACACTTATCCCTTTCAAGGGTGGTAAGAGATCCAACCTGCCCCATGTGCTGGGAGGAGGATGAGACTGCGTTCTTCTTTCTGAGCTATCTCCCAGTATATTACAGTTTAGTGCTGATATATTCGGAGCCATAGAGTTTGATGGTGAAGTTTCTTAGGTATTCAGTGAAATGATCGGACATCGTGACATTTATTAAGAGATCAGACGGGTTCGACATATTAGTGAACTAACATGTGGAGCGGAGTGTTGGTACACAATCGGATTGCTAAGTTATACATACGGCTATTTTGCTTTTTTATTTTAAAATTAGCATCTGCTAAATTAAGCTGATTAAATCATATGTTCACGGAATAAAGCTACCTATTTTTATTTTTTTTGTAAGTCTGTGAATATGAAATAATCGTTTCTGACCATTTGGTAAACGATACTCAGAAGTGAATACTTGACGCATTTTTCTCAGAATCGGGACAACTGCGGATACCTCCTCTGTGCTTAGTACGGCAGTATACATATACAGGGTTTGTCCGGAAAGTAATAGTACTCATTTTCTTCCGCCATGACTGTACTTCGGAGCGTACGCGCACCGACTGGATTCGGTAGAGGGCGTTCCTAGCTAACGACTGAGAGTCAGGACAGGCATTTTCGCGCGACGTGTTTCTGTGAGTGGCGCAAGCCGAAAATGCAGCGTTCGTGAGAGCGGAGGTTCGCGATTAAATTCTGTGTGAAACTCGGTAAATCTGCGACAGAGACGTTTGATATGATCAAGCATTCTTACCCAGGTATTGCTTTAGCAAGAATTGGTGTGTTTCGGTGGCACCAGGCCTTTTTGGCGGGCCGGGAAGAGGTCGCTGATGAAAACCGTGCTGGAAGACCTTCGACTACGACAAACACCGATAATGTGACTCGTGTGCGCAAAGTTTTAAACTCAGACCGTCGACTAAGTATTCGCTTAATTGCCCAGATGTTAAATTTACCAAAATATGTGGTTTATGACATTGTGACACAGCATTTGAACATGCGTAAGGAGTTCGCGAAGATGGTCCCAAAAGTGCTCACTGACGACCAGAAATTGCGACGAGTGGAAGTGTGCCAAGAAAATTTGAACATGTGTGAAAGTGACCACCAATTTTTGAATAACGTAATCACAGCTGACGAGTCGTGGATCTTTGAGTATGATCCCGAGACAAAGAGGCAATCTTCCGAGTGGCAGACGACGGCATCTCCTCGCCCAAAAAAGGGAAGAATGAGCAAATTCAAAGTGAAAACAATGCTCATTTTCTGTTTTGATTGACATCAAAGGCATCGTCCACCATGAATTTGTTCCTCCTGGACAAACCGTCATCGCCAAGTTTTACGTGGAAGTGCTCAGGAGACTCAAACGAAGGGTCAGTCGGGTCCGACAAGACATCGCAGCCGACTGGAAGTTGCACCACGACAGCGCCCCGGCTCACACCGCCTTTTTTGTGAACAGCTACCTGACCAAGGCCGGCATCCCAACGCTTCCGCAGCTGCCCTACAGCCCCCCAGATGTGCCCCCCCCCCCGGACTTTTTTTGTTTCCTCGCCTGAAAAGGCCTATGAAAGACAAGCATTTTGAGACGACGGAGGGGATCCAAGCAGCATGCACCGCGGCTCTAAAGGCGATTCCGGAGAACGCCTTCCATGACGCCTTCAATGCTTGGAAATCGCGGTGGCAGCGCTGCATCGACGCAGAAGGAGCCTATTTTGAAAGTTTTTAAATAATTGTAACGATTGGCTCAACCAATTTTTTTAAATTGACTCAGTCCTATTACTTTCCGGACAAACCCTGTATGTCCTTATTATTATAGAACAAAAGAATCCTGTAAAACTCATCATGTTCTGTCATTTACCAAAGTTATGCTAATAAAAAATGAAGCTCAATAGAAATGTGTTCCATTTTCTGTTCATCGCTAATTGTAATTGAGCACAAAAATCATCTTAAAAATTTACAAATCCTCTGTTCTTCGAAAAAAGCTTTATGAGAAATCGCTGCTCAAATTCAAACACTCAATTATAAATCAGTATATTGTTTTGTAATTTCGAGAAGTCAATAAATTCAACGAATAAATTTTAATCACGTAGAAAATCATCATCATCGCGTGCGGACAGTAAATAACACATCGCCAGACATGACAAAATATGTATAAAATAATACGTAGTACTAACGAACTTCGAACAGTCTTTCAATGTTTATCAATCAAAATAGTATTAAATGAGTTACGTCCGAACGGGAGATCGTGCCAATATTTTGATTCGAAACATTGAGTTCACGTGCCAATTCATTCAGAATTAAGGTCCACTTACCCTCATTACTCAGCGGTTAACCGATTGATTGGTTGAAAAATCTCGTGAATTATTTTTAGAAATAAAGCGGTCACATCTCACGTGTCAGTATACGGAAGGTGACGGACAGATCTATGACTTTGAACACCTGAATTTACAATATAGACAACCAGGCACAACTGAAACTGTGGTTAAGTAAAAGATTCACTGCTGACAAAGACCTCGGGAAAAAACTTAAAGGGAAATACTTCCAGCCATTTTTTAAGTTTAGCACGTTGTAAAGGGTGATTTTTCAAGAGGTATAGGATTTGGTTTTCAAAAAAAAACATAAAAAATTTGAAAAAACGATTAAATCTTTATTTGAGTCGATAGAACGGTCGATATAATTTAATGTTTAAAGATTATTTCATGTAAATGTTGGCCGCGGCTCCGCTTTAGATGGCCCATGCGCAAGGTCCAATTTTGGCACACTCTCTCCAACATATCGGCCGGTATCTCACGAATAAATGCTTCAATATTGGCTCCCAGTACGTCAATCGTTGCTGGTTTATCCCTGTAGATATTAGCCTTAACATGGCCCCACAAGAAATAGTCTAAGGCGTTAAATCACACGATCTAGGCGGCCAATTGATGGGCCCCAAACGTGAGATAAACTGTTCACCGAACTCGCCTCTCAATAGGGCCATTGTTTCGTGTGCGGTGTGGCATGTGGCACCGTCTTGTTGAAACCACATGTCAGCCAAGTCCAGCTCTTCCATTTTGGGCAAAAAAAAGTTTGTTATCATCGCACGGTAGCGCTCGCCATTCACAGTTACGTTCCGGCCATTGTCGTCTTTGAAGAAGTACGGCCCGATGATGCCACCGGCCCATAATCCACACCAAACAGTGATTTTTTCGGGATGCATTGGAAGCTCTTGCAATGCTTCTGGCTCGTCTTCACTCCAGATGCGGCAATTTTGCTTGTTAACGTACCCATTCAAGCAGAAATGAGTTTCGTCGCTGAACACAATTTTTCGATAAAAATGTGGATCTTCCTCCAACGTTGCCAGCGCCCATTCACCAAATTGGAAACGTTGTGGGAGGTCGTGTGGCTTCAATTTTTTCACCAGCTGTATCTTATGAGGTTTTACACCCAAATCCTGTCGCAAAATTTTCCACGTAGTGGAGTAACAGAGGCCCAATTGCTACGAACGGCGGCGAATCGACATTTCACGGTCATCACTAACACTGGCGGATACAGCCGCAATATTTTCTTCAGTCCTCACTCTACGTCTGCGTGTTGATAGTTTAATGTCCAATAATGTAATCTGGGTTCGAAATTTAGTCACAAGCTTCTGAATAGCTCCCTCAGTAGGCCGACCAAATTGCCCATAAATTGGAAGCAGTGCTCGATGCACTCTCTTAACCGAGCATGAATTTTGATAGTAAAATTCAATAATTTGCAAGCGTTGTTCGTTCGTAAGTCGATATATGGTTAAATTATAGACCAAACTGAAGTTTGACAATGACACAAGACACGATTCACGCGTCATCTGTGAAAAACAGTGTTGCCAAAAAGATACTAGCAAAAAAGTCACCCATGATATAAACGCATAGAATAAAAGTGTCTATAGACTCAAAGATTTTCCACGACTAGTTTCCGGAGCACAGGGACTCCATACTTCCAAACGCTATTACAACGTCTTGTGCTGGTATAACCTTGCATTTGGGAAACCACTAGTAGAAAAACTTTGTGTCCAGAAATATTATTGTTCTCTATACATATTTGTACAACATACTGTTTTGCTAAGGTATACAAACGAAGGCTGTCCAAGCGTCAAAATCAACATCACTACTTGGAAGATTCGTTAACTTTTCAAGCTACAATTGCACTAATTTTAAATCAGCTGTTTTTTCTTATACCGAAGCAGCCGCGCAGACTGAAGACTAAATACTAGTGCACCGCAGCTGCTATGAGGAGCTTAAAAAAAATTTGTTAATCCGTTTTTTGAACTGCATGATGTTAGTAAAATTAGGAAAAGCCTCCTCCACAGGTAGAATCCGTAGCTGGATGTTCTGCAAAGTAGCTGAAGCTTTTATCGGAAGTGTTTGACGATGCTTCGCCTAGTACCGTGCGTAAGTTTTATAAGTACTATATTGACTTTTGGTAATAAAAATCGATTTCAGAATCCTAGCAAATTATCATATGTTATGAAACAACAAGTTTTGCAAAATATCGAGAAGCTGTTTTTTAAAATCTGTCAGCCGGATCTTGATAAAATTTTCAAGATCTTATAAGCTTATAATATGATTGATAGTCATAACTGGCATTTTAATCATCTACAACGATTCACGTGCCAGAAAAAACTATCAAGCAACCATCTTTGCTTCTTCATGCTATATTTAATATGTCAGCTTCATATGAAACTAGAAATCAATGATATACGAGTATGTCGACTTAAAACAAGAAAAGATTCCCCCTCGATTTTGCTATGTAATGCTTACTTTTGAAGACATGACATAAAACGAGGGAAAAGTAAGTCACAACTGTTTAATGTTACTTCCCACGTCTACTGGCGTTCGTTTTTTTACGTTTCAGAGGATCCTGCTCATTTTTGGAAAAAATTAGTACTCTCCCAACTTGGTAATTCTACGTACCTTTTAGGCGTATTTCACACGTCATAGACTTTTCCCGACATTAGCTCTTAAAGCTTGAGTATTCTCATTCTGTTGTTTTGGTCTGCCATGTCTAATGGAAAAAAATGCCTAAGGACTTGTTGCACATGGTATCCAGAAACAACTTCAATATAAACATCAGCAACTTCATGCTTAGGGAAGTTTCTAAAAACTATTATAGCTGTTAATAAATAAATCAGTGTATTTTTATCCTCAAGTCACGGGATTACAAGAACATGAATCGATGTAGACCATTGATTCCTAAAGTGGTCTAAATCGACCCCTAGGGGTCTATGACAACCTGCAAGGGGTCTACGTCAGCGAAAGAAAATTTGGGGGTCCATGTAATGAATATAGGGGTCCACGATAGTGGATCTCAACACATACACTGATAGTACCTATTTACTTACATCATACTATCTTATAATATCAAAACATATACGTTATTTATAAAAGTACCTATGAAGTAAAAAATTTATTATATATGTTTATAAAATTGTGTAAGTTGTAGGATGTTGGTTCAATTGTTCAATTCGTCACTCTATAAATACGAATGTGGGACAATTACGTTTATTCGTTTCCTGAATCTTGAAAAGGAAAGTGCTAAGAAAATATTTTAAAAAATATAAACAGATAGTATATCACACAAATTATAGTGAATCAGTGTTATTTTGTTTGAGAGTGCTGGAGAAAAGTAAGTACATTATTTTTTATTAAATTTTAGTTTTGTACTCGTCGTTATCAAAGATAGATAAATTACGCCAATCATGACTTTAGTTATTAGTAGTTAAATATTCAATCATGCAAAATTACAAGAGTACCCCTCAATAGTTTCTTTTTGAAAGTTTTAGCAATCGGTAATATAATTACAGTGCAATCTCCGTAATTCGAGCTAATTGTTGCAATATGTTCGAATTATGGAATGTTTTCGGAAAAATCAAAAAATATTTTTAATATACAGCTGCTGGATTTTCTGTCTTTAAATAATTTAATTTTGCCCACAGATGACTGATGCCATGTCCGAATCTAAAAAGAAATGTAGACAGTACAGTGTTGATTATTTGAAATTTGGCTTCATTCCATCATTGCCGGACAAACAATCGCCTATGTGCCTTTTATGCAACAAAGTTTTGGGCAATGGCGCTATGAAACCATCTAAACTGCAAGATCATCTGAGAAGATGCCACCCTGATAAAACAGAGAAAGATTTGAAATACTTTCAAACACTCAAAGATAAATTTCATAAGAGACCTACACTGGACAGAATGTTCGCTTCGACGTCATAAAGAAGTGATGATGGTTTGCGGGCGTCTTACAATATCTCGTTACTTATAGCAAAATCCGGAAAACCGCATACTATCGGAGAGAAGTTAATTTTGCCAACCGTTGAACAGGTTTTCAAAACTGTTTTACACAAACCTGCATCTGATATCATTAAAAGAATTCCCTTAAGCAACAATACTGTTGAAAGACGTATTGATGAAATGAGTTCTGATATTGAAAGCTTCGTATGTAATTATTTGCAAACGACCCATTTCTCTATACAACTGGACGAGTCAACTTTTGCACCATTATTATTGGCATATGTTCGTTTTATTATGAATCAAGAAATCTACGAAGAACTGCACTTCGCAAGAACTTTGATAACCGACACTAAAGGTGAATCAATATTTCATGTTTTGAAGAATTACTTCATTGAAAAAGCAATTCCTTTATCAAATATAATATCAGTAGCTAAAGATGGAGCACCTGCCATGGTTGGACGTTATCGTGGATTTATAAGCTATGTAAAACAAAATGTGTCAGGGGTGTTAGCAATACATTGCGTCATCCATCGACAACATTTAGTTGCTAAAAATTTGAGTCTTAGATTGCATGAATCACTTCATTTAGTCATTGATGCAGTAAACCGAATCCGAAGCAACGCGTTGAATACGCGGTAATTTGCGCAGTTGTGTGAAGAAAATGACGAACACTTTCATCAATTACTCCTTCACACTGAAGTACGCTGGCTGTCGAAAGGCTTATGTTTGACAAGATTTTTTGCACTTTTTGAGACTATTTTAGAATTTCTGGATACTAAAGATAAAATTTTAAAAGAAAATTTAATGAAGAGGGAAACAGACATTTAACAGATTTGTTTACAAAATTTAATATGGTTAATTTGCAATTACAAGGCGACAGTTTAAATTTAATTAAAACAAAGTCCATCTTATTAGCGTTTCTTGCGTTAAACTAATGAAGCAAAATATTGGACGGGGCAAATTTTCTCAGTTCCCCAATTTGTCACAGACAAGCTGCCAGGAAGACGACGTTTCAACTTACGTTCAACATTTAAATGCCCTCTATTCAGATTTTGAATCTAGGTTTGAGGATATTTTGACTATGGTAATACCAACGAGGATAATTAATCCATATGGTGACATAGAAGAAACGAATGTCATAATACAAGAGGAACTGACTGAACTAAGTATAAACGAAGAACTTAAGGTTCAGTTTAAAAACGGATATCAGCAATTCTGGCTGCAAAACAACATACCTGTTACTTATCCCGTATTATGGAATATAGGGAGGAAATTTTTAATTTCCTTTCCATCGTCATACCTAGTGGAAAGGGGCTTAAGCGATGTTACTAATCTCCTAACGAAAAAAGGAAACAGACTGGACATCATTAGCCGAGGAGATTTAAGATTGACCTTTACAAAATTGGCGCCAAATGTTGATAATATATTATTAAAGCATCAGGTTCATCCTTCTCACAAAAAATATTGACTTTTTGCTTATGTTATTTTATTTATAGTTTATTTTATGTTTATTGGTGTCTGACCAATTGGGAATAAATGCCCGCATTGATTTTTTTAAAGAACCTTTATAGAAAATATTTTTTTTAAATTATTCTGAAAATTCAAGGATAGGTACACACTAAAATTATTGTAGAACATACGTTTATGTTATAATTAATAAACGAACTCGCTTATTGTACTATTTTAAGTAAAAAACTTTTTTTTATTATTTTTCACTTTTTTTTTATTTTATCCCTCTTATTTTTTTTTCAGTGCGGGCACTTATTTCCAATGCGGGCACTTTTTTGTCAGACACCTGTTTATTTAATGTTACGTATATTTTACATAACAGATACAAAATTTTATTTTGAGTAGTTTTAATTTAAATTCAATTAATAAATGTATGAATTAACATGTGTTTTTACTTTAAGTTTTTAACACTAAACTTCACTACAGTTAGAAATTTACAGGAAATCAATATCAAGTAAGTAGGGGGTCTACCCAACACGGAAAAACATGGCAAGGGGTCTACGACACAAAAAAGTTTGGGGAACTCTGATGAAGACAAACCTTGATTTTGGAGACATTGAACTAGGATCTGCATTTTGTATTTGGAAGGTCGAGTATTTACGTTATGCCATAAGATTATTAATTATTTATTAATAAAATTAGATAATATTCATGAGTGACTAATACTATACGCATATCTGACCTTTATAAAAAAAATTATTGTGATAGTGTGGTAATAAATGAAAGAACAAAATAAGCTCATAATTATATGGAGTTTCATTGTATGTTATTAAAAACAAAAAAATAAAATAAAATATGAAAAATACTTCTTGATAACGTTGATATACTGATTGAGTGCAATTTTTAAACCGCTGTTTGCCTAATATTTTGATAAAAAATAGATTGTGATAAAACTAAATGGCCTATTATAGATTATTGCCTTATGCATTAGCATATCCAAATAATCACCACTTTTGAAGTAAATGACAACTGATAAGATTATTGACGTTTAAAAAAAAAGTAGCATACCCGAGGAAAAGATATGTGGGTGGAATCAACTTTCCTAGCATCAAAAAAGCTCGTTGCCATAAAAAAATGACTAAAAGACTACAATATTTCTTCGAAAAAAAGCGCTGACGGTTTTATCTGTTTATGAAAACAAAGATCCGGTTGCATCGAAGGACATAAGGCATAATCCGGTATAATTATGAAATTTAGTCGAGCCAAGTCATTATGCAAGTATTTTTAGTGACATTTAAGAGTCTGGCTGTGGAAGCGTGTTTAAATTTCCAAATTTACAGTACATGCTTTTCGTATACATAGGTATATGTGTGCCGCATTCTTAAAAAATAGCGTCAAGTAGGTTGACTCTGAACTCTTATGTTATGTTGTGAAGTTAGTCCCTCTGAACTGGCTACAAATATCTATGACAAAAAAATAAATGGATTAAGTCAGCCAAACAGGCTGTTTACGCTAATGCTAGTTTCTTGGCGGCTTTATCGACCATCTAACAACATTACTGAACCACACTAGTATAGTAACTCGAGAGAATCGGCGATGCAGTCAGAGTCAATCAGACGTAGACACGCAGACGGTGGTCAGCGTATGAAGGTTCCGTCGTGGCAGACCGCGACCGCGTGTTGCGTCTATAAACATTTTAAGGGCAGATGTACGAGTAAATCTATGATTTGTTAAATATGTACTGACACGTGCGTAAAATCAGTGGGGTTGGAAGTGTATGAAAATATTACTGCCAAAAAAAATGTTATATACTCTCCCTCACCCCTACAACCCCCGATTTTCAATCCCTGGAAGATTTTTTCTTAAAATGATCAGGAGCATCTGAAACATCAAAAACAAAATTTGAGTGGTTATTATTTTTTTTAGTGTCTTTGCCCCTAGCTCCGGCACCACTGGAGTTTCAAAAACTGCAAAGCTTTTGTGTTCTTAGTAGAGTAGTAAAACACAATAAAAATTTCATCGAAATCCGAGCAGCACTTCTCCAGTTATAGGCGGTTATAAAATTAGCGGACAGACCAACAGACAGACAGACTGACGGAAATGATTGACATGGTTTTTCGTGATGTATATGTCATATAACATCCAAAAAACATAATATCTCTATATTCTAGGTACTTGTACATCAAGAATTCAAAATATGTAAAAAAATGAAACGCAATGAATAACAGTACTTTGATAAACTAGCGGTACAAAAACCTTTAAGAAAATCGGAAGGGTAATTGAAATCGTTGCCCCTCATACCATAGGTAGCATTCCTGACAGGTTTCTGCAATAGAATAGTTCAATGTTACTATACGTTCAAAATATGTAGCATATAAATCATAAAAATATAGTTTGGGATATCCGGTGACATAAATATCGAAAAACATCGCTACCAGAATTCACTTAAAAGCGCCAATGTAGATGACGGTGACACGACTCCACCCTCGGATGCAAATGACTGACGACATGGTACTAGATAAAAGTATTCCTGACAATAATCAGAAACGCTTGCTGGGTGGCCTATAACTGCTGACTGTAATAACCGGAAGGCGTCTTTCTCGCCCATTCATCCTCTTAAATATGACGATAAGAAGTCTAGACTATAATCAATTCCTTTTGTGTGATAACAAGACTTTAATTGTTTGTGTTTAAGGATTTATGTTTCCATTCGATGCCTATCATTGTTGGCACTTTATGTTCTTGTTTGTTGATTATTCCAGGTATATATTTTTAGAGATAAGCCAGCTGTTTTCTGTTTACATTTTCTTTTGAGTGATTATGGAAAAGAACTGTGAAGAGTTATGTGACATCTAGACGTTCTACAAGCTATTTTGTAAACTGTGAATATTTTATCATTGTTAGTGAGCTTAAGGAGGAATTATCCAGAACTTGAGAGTCCTTCCCCAACAATGCCTTTATTAATAAAGAAATTGGGGCATCTGTATCTTTCCACAAAAATGATTATATAGAGATTATATTAAGTTTTGGAGTAGATATTTAACCACTTGAATGATAAGTAAATCTTTTTCTGGCAAAATGTCAAGTGAATTCCCGATGTAAGGTGAATAACCGGGAGTAAACAGTCGTGCCTTAAGGTCGCACGTCCCTTTTTTTCAACTGTGCGTTTGGAGCAGTATTATGAGCACTTATTGTCTGATTATTTCAGGGTGTGTATAAAAATGACTGATTTATGATAATCTCATGTTTTTTTGTCAAAATGACAACTTTTTTTTGCCAATTTTTTTACAGTCCCAGCTTCGAAACAAATAATCGTAAAGACATGAAATTAAGTGATTGCATTATGAATCGATAAAGGAACGTCCTTTATTGCTCATTTTCCACATATAATTTATTTTTCGCATAAAAATTTTCTTTTTCTTTTGAAGGAAAACGATTTTTTGAAAGTATGTGAATAAAAGGCATAAAGAACTGAAAGAACAAGCCATCAAAGAAAAAATCAACTCATTTGCTCAAACGGTTTTTGAGTTGTAGATGTAATTTGACAAATATTTTGGCAAAACCACGCCTCCCGCTGACCACGCCCTCGGCGGAAGATTATTGGCCCTATTTAAGACAGGTGCGTCGTTCGCCATGCTGACTAGTTACCGTGTTGCCACGCGTGTGATAATAATTTAGAACATTTTATAAATCGAAAAAATTTTGAAAATTTCTAGAATTTTGATGATTTTGAATCTTGATATATTTTGAAAATTTCTAAACTTTCGAAAATCATGAAAATTTTTAAAATTTTGAGGTTTAAAATTTGTAAAATTTTGAGAATCTTACAAATTTTTCAAATTTTGAAGATTCTAAAAAATTTTAAAATTGTGAAATTTTGAAATTCTTTGAAAATATATATTATATACATATGTATGTCTTAGTTCTCGAGATAAATTTATCAAAACGGTGACAAGAAATCAAAAAGCTGATAAGAAATATTCACCCCCCCTCCCTTCCCCATCTCGAGGATATCATTTGTGGAAGCCTTTGTTAATGTCAGTTTATTTTATAGATAAAATTATAAACAAAAGATACCCCTACTTCTGGGCTATTTGAAATAGCTTAGGTTCCTCAGTACAAAGGGCGTTACCTTGCTTCAACCCTTGCTTGGGGGTGGAATTTCTGAAATTGCTTTGTGAGTGCTCATTTAATTTATATGTATGAACCAAATATATATAAAAACCATCATGAAGTACCTAAACAAGAAATAAATATTTTAATTGGGTGAGTAAAAAGGTAGCTGCTAATTCTCATCCTCGTCCTTTTAAAAGGTTGATAAGCCCCAGACTTGTACAGTTCACTTTCAACAGATTGACGGATTCCGATTTTAAATAAAAGATCATCAATCAGATCAAAGAACTGAGATTTCAGACTACAGTCTTTACTTCCATCATACCTATAGGCGAGGGAAACATGAACTTTAGAAAATTACTGCTCAAACAACATATTTTGGAATTTTCTGGTCGTACCTGAATCGTTTTCACGAAAGAGAAGTTATAATTTCGGGGATCGAGTCGATAATCGAGAGATGCTTTATGGATTGTACGAGTACATATATATCTAGTTCGTTTCAGTATCAACTCCTTATTGAAGACATTTTATTCGTCTTAGGTAAACACTAGCAAAATCTTGTTTTACGTAAATGCAAGTATTTGCTACTTATTCGCTCCAGTTTCAAGAAACTTTGGATATTTCTTATTGGCAAGTAACACTTTTTGTGGCATACAGTTTTACTTGCTTGACAACGATTGAGTCGACATTGTGGAAAAAAGTGTATCAATTTGGACCGGTTTAAGTATCACGGCAAACTTTCTTTAAGAGATAATATGGGCTTTCAATCATATGACACCCATTCCAGTTCATGAAAAAAGTAACGGTCCGTTTGGTGTTTAGCGTAAAAAAACTGGAAATACCGTTCGAATTCGCAAAACCAAATCTGATCAAGCTTCGTTATCACAGATTGATCAAACTTATTCGTTACAGGATGTAAAATATAGTTTATAAATAGATTTCAGTAGGTTGATGGTTCTTAGTCTTCGGTAAGAGTATTATTTCTCTAGTCGCATGTATTCGTTCTGCTAGAAGCATTAATTTAGAACTCGCTGAACAAATTTTTTGAGAAAACCTGATGTGGTAAGTGGTAGGCATTGCAACTCACACTATCATTATCTTCAGTTAAGCAGAGTAAAATAGATACATTTTTACTAGACATTCATTTCCTTTAGGTAAAAACAAAAAATAAATTTATATATATGTTTTATTTATTTTTTCCACAAATCGTTCCTCAAGAATCTGCTTGATTGGTGGTTAACTAGTGCTAAAGAGTTAGAAAAATTCCTAGTAGACATATAGGGTAAACACTCCAGGCGTTGGCCCGCAGCTACCTCAGTTGGTGGACTTTGGAAAAAATGTCACATCTTGTCTGACAGTTATTCCGCGCTTTTCTGCCGGTGTTAATCAGTAATTGATTGTGATGTGACGTGCTGCTTCAAAAAAGGCTAGTAATTGTCATTTTTTTAAGAAAGACGATATCTTCTAGCTGAATGTAAGATGGGGTAGGTTTATCTGTGGTTGTTTTTTAATACCCGTTGTATCAAGTATACTGTAAGAGTGCAATTTTTTCAATTAGGATTCATTTTCTCGTAATTTTGTTGTAATTTACAGGAGGCCAACCGACTGGTTAGCAAAAATACAAAAGATTGGCAGTTCGTGTCAAGTAGTAATATTTTTCAACATTCTTTTGGAGGCTTGTGATTTGAATAAGTTTTTGCTTGCAAAAATCGACTTATCCATACATACCACTTGATCTTGTAGCCATTGCCTTAGCTCGATTTTACCACATACTTAGAGAAAAATGTAACAAAGTTTCCTAGTCTTATCCACTTCAGATCAGAAATCGGCGAAAATTGTGTGATATTTGATTGAACAATGTAACAAGGTTTTTTAGAACGATTTTTATGTTCGATGTAACTATTTTTTGCTCACAATGCTAACTGTACATTTTCTGACTTAAGTGTCCAAGAGTAATTTATAATTCAATATGTTTTGTAGCTGTTAGCTATTTCCCTGTAACCTCTAAGGCTTATCCTATACTTTTCACTCCCTGCTCTATCGTGTTTATACTGGTCCATAGTGGAGGCCACAACAAAGTTACACTAATAAAATAATAATCTGATTTTTCCATATTTGAGAGACATTACCGAAGAATCCAAAATGTCAATGATATTCATCATATGTGGTTTCAATTTCTTAGCTAGAATATGTGCGATGAGCAAGCTGTTTCCTTCATAACTGCTTTTAAGTAGTGCTTGGATACGTTTATGTTCAATGGCCAATAACTAAAATTGCAATGTTTCCAAAAAAAGGCTGTGAAACACACATTATTACACTCTTCTGAATATACTGGACAATATTTATAAACAGACAATTTTGAACTATATTTTTTGAAAAAATTAGACACGCATGTCCTTAAAGTGCCAATGACTGGGTAGTTTGCCCTATATAAAAATAATATGGTTTGTGCTTTGAAGAAGCATTTGTTCAGAATGTACCTGATCAGTTAAAAAAGAAGTTATAGACGTTCATTGTAGGGCTAAATAAATGTAACTACAGAAAATCAATGCATGCTTTCGATGGGTAAATCATAAAGCCTTTTAGTAAAGTTTCGTAGCAATAGTGTACGAATATTCTAACATTTTAATGAAATTGTAGAAAAACTTACATAAATATTTCCAGTGAAATGTGTAGCGTGTACTGTTGAAGACAAGTGATGGTACCGTGTAACTGGTTGGTGGTCCAGCTGCTGTCACGGCGGCGACCGCGGTACTTTTGGAAGTGCTGCGAGAGCGCGACTCACGAGACCATTAAACCGCTGCTGCTCCGGGTGGCGGACATCCTCGTGACGTTGGTTATCGCTTGAGGCTATCCTATAGACCAGGCATATTAAGCTTTCGTCTAAAACAACTTCCTATAGTCATAGATTTTAATACCTTGACATGGATCGAGCAGAACTGATGCCCGGTAAAAGGCTTACTGCTGACAATTTTGCCAAAGACGCAACCGACAGCAAACTATTTGAAATTCACGTGATTCTGAGCAAAGTGGCTGTCGATAAAAACAGAAAAAGAACCTGAAAAGGGTTTTATGTTTGATCGTCGGTACCTATGTATGTCGAGACATGATCGAGCCAGAGTGAACTACAAAAAGCTGGAAACAATGGTTCCAGCTTATCTTATATCCACCTCAACCTAAGCGATCGCTTTGACACTGTGATTATCGGCATGCAAAGGTCACACTGCTGTCTCAGCAATTTAGATTATCCGACGAGAGCGGAAAGTCTCCGAAGGAAGTGAACAGATCTGGTATAATGACGGCTCGGTTATTGAAGAGGGCTCTGACGCCGAGGTCTTTGCGGCTAGAAGTAGACTCACAGCGAAGGCGGAAATCTATGCGATTCTGGCTTACGTATCACGGATTTTGGAGGGGGAAGGGCCTAGGAGAAGAATAACAACCTTTTCCCACAGCCAGACTGCAATGAAGGCCCTAAGTGCCTGCAAGATTAATTCGGGCCTTGTCAAGCAATACAGGGAGGCTCTGGGTAGTTTAGTAGCGAGGTATCGAGTATCGGTGGTGTGGGTACCGGGGTACGTTGAGATAAAGGGTATGGCGGACGCTCTCGCGAAAGCAGGCTAGTTTGTTGGTCAGGATGATAATTGAGAAGTGGATTGCAAGACAAGATTCTCTGAAACGGAGAAGCAACTCTAGACATCTCCGACAAGGAACGGAGCCCATCGTAGGGCCCAGTGTTAAGGATTGACGCGTTTGCTATCTTTGGATAGAGCCAACCTATGGTTGTTGGTGGTACTGTTGTCTGGCCATAACACGATGACCGGTCACCTGCACGTGATTGTGGTGGTTGAAGATTCCATGTGAGAGCGCTGAGGCAGACTAAAATTGAGCAAACTCACAGTCCCCTTGGGAAGGGCTGGAGTCGTAAAACATCTAACCGAGATATGAAAGACTGAAAAAGCTCCACTACCTACTTATTTAAATCAATGAAAGATATAATGCCAAAACCAGAAATTTCGTTGGTGCCGCTGGACCCCAGTCTTATGTCTGGAAGTTACTTTTTTCATAATGTGGCATCAACGCCTCTCGAGTGTTGGAAGTTATGGGGAATGTGCAATGATGGAGTTGGCAACAAAAATCATGGCCAGTATGTGTGTGCTTCTGCCTTAGCATTGCAGTCCGTTACTGCCGCTTCGCCCCAGTATTCTACAAGCTAGTCTTTGAGAAGTTTCCTTTAATATGCTAGCTTGTCTTCATACTTTTGCATTTTGCATTGCACTAATATTTGGCATTACAAAACTGTTTCGCTATATCCGTTTCCAGCCTCGATGTCCAAATTAGCATACCTCCTATGTTATAAATGTTTGGTACGTTCCGTTTGCACACCAAAACTGGTGAACTTATTCCGATAAAATTTGGCACGTATATAGATTAGACCTTGGAGACGAACACAAGCTATACTTTTGTTGCTAATATAGTGGGTAACATTGACTATTATTCTTTAAGACAGTGATGCAAATATGTTTATTTATATTAGGTTCTTTGTTATAATGCAAATAAGCAGGAACAATAATTTTTTGGAAATTATATCCCTGAAGTCGAAATCAACATTCTTGAAACTGACGGATCGTGAATATGTCGAATTAAGCCAGCGTAGAAGTAGGAGTATATTTCGTTTATATTTGAATATTCAAAATAAACAATATGAACAAAGAATTCCAGAAATTATATCCTTAAGATGGGGTAGGAGGGAGTTGAATATTTCTACGTGAAACTATTTGACTTATTAACACGAAATTTTGTAAGAGATACTTTATGGACATGATATGTCAGGATTTTGGGCTTAATTAAGGGGGTTAAGGGCTGATACATATAAAAGCATAAATATCTGCATACATTAATCTTTGCGGCAGGGCTAGGTTAAGAGGAGTTGAGGACAGATATGTGTAAAAGCGAAAAGACATTAACCACGAAATTTGGAAAACAATTCGACCTATGTACATGAAATTCGGTAGAACAGTAGTTATGTACACAAAACGTCAGCTGGAAACGGATTTTACGTCAGAGCTTGAACAAAGGGGGCTAAGGGCTATATACTTATGTATAAAAGCGGAAAGATTCACGCACAGATTGTAGTCACGAAATCTCGAAAGCTATTTGATCTATGAACAGGTTTGTGCGAAAATATTTTGTTTTTCTACTAGAAACCTTAAATTTGGTAGGAAGGTAGTATATAGTCAGTAAATACCAGTAATGGGTGCATTTTGCGACAGGAACCATTTAAAGAGGGTTTGAATAATACAGACGAATTTGTTTGAAATTCTCCGAATTTCTCTGCTAGATACCTAAAACCAGCATAATGTCGCTCTCTAGAGTAGACCAAGAATGAATTTTATGACATAGAGGACAAGGGGCTTAAGATCTGTCACAATTCTATTTATATTTACGTTTTCTAGGTATTTTAGAATGTAATTGTGTGTGTCAATTTTTAAATTTTTATTTTAACAATCTTATGGACGAAGTTACGCATTATTCCGATTAACATAACGGTATACATATATTATTCCATCTTGTTGATACTAAGTTGCCCTGGCCTATTTTGAAGACCACCGACGCGAGATAGCAGGACCGGCAAAACTAGCAGGAGCGGCTGAAATAATTGCAGTCAATATTACATCAGATATTTCTTCCATCTGTTCGGCTTGAATTCATCGCTCATATCTGACAGGTGACCATCAAATTGGACATTGGGGATCAGTATCACACAACAACGGGTTCTTGTTAGAGCATAGTAACAGACTTTCTAAAGTAGGCTGCGAAACGGGAATCAGATCAAATGCGTAAGCAAAGGTATTTTTGAAACTTTTATTTCACAAAACAGAATGACATAAATAAGATCTTTCGACGTTCGTTATTTTCTTATTATCATCTATAAACATAGGAGAGTCCAAGGGTTAGACTAATGGTGCGGTGGTTAAGGAATCCCACACTGACATTTTTTACCGGAATGAGGCTTAGTAAGTACTCATCTAGTGGTGGCTAAACAGCACTAGAGGAGTGACCGGAATACAGGGTGTTGTATTTTTTGATGCTGGTACATATATCCCGAAAGCGCAAATTCGTGATTTCTATATATTGGTGTATTCGGTCGCTACTAGCAGTTTTTCTGTTACATTTAGGCTTCTGTTTGTTGGCAAAATTATTCCTGTGTTGATTCAAAACCCGCCGAACTGCACTGCCCACATTATCTGGAAATTTTTCCAGGATATCTGGAAATTTTTCCAGGATATCTGGAAATACGAAGAAAACATAGTCTGTTACCAGCGCCTTTGATCAACCGCTCCACTTTGTTGCACCGGAATGAAACTCATCATGGAGAAACTACATACTAATAACTCACTTTTGTAAAGTGGTGCCTAAGTGGCACTCGAGGTGTCAAATTTGCAATTGTGTGCAAGTGTTGTATTCAAAGTGATTCGAGCAGTGATTTTGTAGTATTTTGACATATTTTTTGTTCCAGTATATTAACAGTACTATCTGTATGTTGAGATAAGAGTAAGTGTCCTATATTTAAATATCCACTTTCTCTCTGACATTTTCTAGAATACCTGAAAATGCGAAGAAAACAGCGTGCTGATTGCGGACCATGTTTTCTTCTTTGTATTTCCAGATATCCTGGAAATGTCCAGTTAATGTGGGCAAGTTTGGCAACAAAAGGGAGCCAAAATGTGACAGAAAAGCTGGTAGAAGCGACAGTGTCGGTTCGGCACCACTTCTTGAATGAAATGTATTGATGAGTACTCACTTCCTGCCAAATCTTATTTCGTCAATAAAAATTTCAGTGTGTCACTGTTCGGTAGATTCTCGGGTTTTAATCACTGCACTTTGTCGCTCGGTAGTCACCCAAAGATTTGCATCAGGTAAGGTGGGAACTTCCGTTTTACTCGTAGTTGTGGTCACTTCCTTGTATCGCAATAACAAAGGGTTCATCTCACATTATTGACAGTTTTTTCAGCTCAGTAAATCCGATATTCCTTCTATTGCATAATGCTTCCTCTTCTTCCCACAATATCAACCCAGTTTTTTCGCACGTCTCAAGCTTGACAAATCTGGCTCACATCCATTCCGCAGATGACCGCAATCCTCATTTGCTGTCAAGACATTCGGTGGAAAATGCTCTGAATATTTTGAGGTTCTGGTAACGACTTTCGCGGTCTGATGTGACAAATGACCTTGCGGCAGTCCTTCCGCCTTCATCAAGGGTCATTCTTTCGGATGTATGGAGTCAAAATTTACGATTTATTTTTCACATCAACACTAAAAGCAGTAACCGTTGCAGCAATCTGGAAAACTATTGCTTCGGCAAAGCAAACTGCCTAACCTTGATGCGATTCAAGTAAACACAATAAAAATAATCAGTGACACTCTCTTCAAGTCGCTCTCTCATAACTGGGAGGTTTTGACCTTGTCCTTATCTACCTTTATTCGGAAATAAGTTCCTAAATTCGAACGTAAAACACCTCCTACATTGAAAGTTCATTACAAAAGATGTGATTTTAAATATCAGTAGACAATAAAAATGCTTTGTCGTTATTCGTTATCCTGGTGATAATACTAATGTTATTGCGTCGAGTTTCGCGGTTTTCAAAAGTTCGATTGAGATCTAAGATCTCCAGATACCTATATCTGATACTAATCAGCAGGTTAATACTCATTTCATCTTTATTCCACTTATTCCACTCATATATAATACGTCGATCGGCAAAATGTTACCGAACAGTTTTTATTTCGATTCGCGTTAATAGCTTATCAATTGCTGATTCATTTTCCTCTAATTAAACTTGGCTGCGTCATTGTTTGTATCATTGATTGATAATTAAAAATCTTGATAAACCCCAATTTAACATTTTTTATTCAAATATTTATTAAAGACTCAGATAAGAATAAAAAAAGGTCATTTTATGTTGGCCTATAATTGGAATAGGATAGTATATCTGACAAAAATTACTCAACACAAATGTATGTATCCCTACGTAGAACAACTTGTGAGTCATCTTACATCTAACTTTCTTTTGGCCCTATTGGCCTTTTTTGTTTTCGTAAAGTCCTACATAGCCTCATATCTTCATTTGCTTAAGGATGCAAATTTAGAATACCATAAGATTTTGGACATATTTTCTTGCTTAAGGGTAAATTAGAAAGATTCAAAAAATTTTGCTGGATAACTTTTTTCATTAATCGTCAGTAAGTTGTGAGGATCAGTTTTTCGCGGATATTCAAAAGACTTTGAAGTGTTGCTATATGTGATCTACAGAACAGTTATAGACGGTAAAATACATTTAAGATGAGACATTTCATTTGTCCAGTTTGTTCTTATGGAAATTATTCCCCGGAAAAGATTTAAGTTGACTATTGTTCCAAATTTTCTGTTGCGCACTTTTTGTTAAAAGTTAAATTTGACAATCAACGTTCATCTCAATAAAAAGCTAAGCTCATCAGTAAGATGAACATATAAGATCTCATTTTGAGGGTATTTTCCTACTCTACATAAAACTTTGACATGGATCAGTTTTTCCAATACTTCACTGCTTTTTAAGTATATGGTAAAATTATTTTTTGACGGTTAACCAGAAATGGCGTCAAGTAGGTTGACTTTTCACGTCCCACGTAACGATGCCATTTGGTTTCACAGTGTTGCAGGCTCCCATCCGTGAAATATCGGTCAGCTGTTGAAGTAGATGTACGTTCGTTCGGTTGCGTGAATTTAAAATATTTCATTCAGGTTTTAAGGGCAAAGTAGGGGGAAGTCTATGATGTATATAAAATACGTTTAAGAATTATTATGTAAAAAACCTATAAAACGTCAAAAAAAACAAGATATCTTGCAGACTAGGTAGTTTTTAGGGTGCAAATAGTTCATTCTACATTTGCTCGCTATGATCACTGTGAGGGTCCATTTATGGAGGAATGACTTAACTACACGCATAACTGGTTGCAGAAAACAAGAGCCGAGTGGTCTATAGTGTTTATCTCTGAGAAGAGATGAAAGGAAGAATGTTGGTTGAGTAACAAGGTCGCATCTGGATGATTATGTAAATTGGTCTGCATCTGTATAAAATCAGTGATGTTTGCTATGCAAGAAAATTATTACTGAATATGCTGCTAATGAAGTATATCTATTAGCTGTGCTCGACGGGACATTTCTATGTTGTTCTTTTAGAAGTTATATTCAAAGGTATAAATTACAATATTACCCTTTTTCAAAACTTTGAAAAGCACTTTGGGAAATTGCCACCACGCCCGCGTTGTGTGCAATTAAGTCACATCACAGAAAAATTAGGAATGACGCATCACACTTCAAACATTTTCGCAGTGCCTCACATCTAGGCGCTGATTCCTTTCAGCTATAGTCTATAGTATACAACTTGCAGTTTATACCTCTAATAATGCCATCTCTGGAGCAGCAGTTATATCACATCAGAGCCAAACATTGACAGTTGATGCATCATGACGTATACGCAACACGTACGACTACAAAACGAGTTCACAACAAGTGTCCATTAGCTAGTGCTAAGTTAACATCTTGTAGAAAATCACACGTTATATCAAAAAAAAAACGACATAATGTCACTTTTCAAGATACATAATACCAGTGCGGGGTTGGGAGCGCAAAAATATACCATTGCAAAAAAAAACTGAGATATTCCCTCCCGACTCCTATAACCCTCCATCTAATTTTTAGCATAACTAATTTTTTCTTCTGAAAATGATTAGGGAGGTCATGACCCCTAACTGGGCGAACTGAGTCGGGCCAGCCAATGCCACCCCATACAGTCGTTCACATCCTCTAAAACCTCCTCGTCGACATCCATTCGATGTGTGCCACGGTCACCTGTTTTATTGTCAATACCTCATAGATCTACGATCGCCGGATCAGAATGCACTGGACTTTTTATTGGGATTGTCTAAAAGACACTGTGTGTTAAACAGAAGTGGTTTCTATAATAATGATAAAATCTGATCGGCCGTCCAGAAAATTTTACACGGAGGATACTCGCCCCTAAGGGATTTCTCTATTATTAAGAGTTGTAGGGCACACATCACACAATGCTATTACTTCTCATTCGCGTCATAGAAGCAATTTAAATTAAAATTGCTACAAAAAAGAAAATACCAACAAAATGTTGGTCGCCAATAGTACCGTTGAAAGAATGGCATTAAATAATCAGGTTTTCAAAGTACTTGGCACGAAGATCCCAGCCCATTTATATAATTTATAACACAAGAAAAAATACCACTGATTTCGTGTAGACAATCAATTCTGAATATTTTGAAACAAGCCCGGCTCAAAAAATTGATATTTGTAGAAATGGCAACAAAAACTTGACGATTCTTGCTAAAAAATTGATTACTCGCAAACAATGAGGCCAGAATGAACAAAATTTTGCCCAACAGTAGACCAATGTCCTCCAATTTCCGGAAATCCTAATATTTGAACTTATAAACTATAAATTGTTGCGCTGGTAATGCAAGAATTACCATTCAAAAAGTTTAGATCAGCGTCAAAACGACATTTTTCGACTTTCGCGTATTTCAGGAGCAAATAAAACATGTTCAGTAATAGAGATTTATTTTTTCAACTCAATAAATGTACGAAAATAATAAATAAATACATAAGGTACATAATTCTAGAGACATTTGTAACGGACTCCACTGTATGGCCAAATCAAACCTCAAATATGTTTAAATTCCTGTTTATTGTACGACGGTGGCCTTTTTAAATACCATAACAATAATGACAGTATATTTTGTTTATCTCTCTTACAAGTAACAGTTCATTTATTTTTGAAGCCATCGTTATAATAAAGAGAAATTTAAACGTATATGTGGTTTGCTTCCGCCAGACATTGTAGTCCTATGAACATGAAAACCACAGAATAAGTTTCAGGAGTTACACATTTGTAAAGGTCACTTAATATTGATTTGTATATTGATAAAATCTTGAACAAGGTTAACTACATTTGTAATCCAGGTGAAACATTTGCAAGGGAATGAAATGTCAGTATCAAAAAGGGGTGTGAGGTGGAACTTTTAGATATATTTTTTAAAGTTTTACAAATTCAACAATGTTTTACAAGTGTATCTTATTGCTTGATTCAGGCACACAATTTATTGAATTTGCTCACTTTTCGTTAAATGCTAGTAGCAGATAGTTTATCATAAGATTTATGTACATGTAAGTTTAAGGTACTTGTAATATATTTAAAATTTGCCAAAATTTTAAGTAAAATTTTTATCACATCTTGGAATGTATGAGATACTAAAAACAAAAAATTATGTACTTCCAAACAACTACTGGAAAATGAACTTAAAAGAAGTATTACCAGGGAATAATGGAAAATATCACATTTTTATTAAACTAAATACGTTTTCAAAAAACTAGATTTATGTACAAAACGCTGGAAAGGTAATACTGAATTTAATAACAAAACTACATATACACTTAAAATAAAAAAGTCACAAGTGATCATATTTCTAGGAGGAGTTTATGCATAATGAGTTACAAATTCTAAGTACGAACAACAAGTAGTAAAATACTCCTAAAAATATGCATTGTACAAGGAACTGAACAATATATTATTTAAAAATTCTTAAATATGAACTTAATTAAAAAATATGAATCTTACAAAACAGTATCATCTCAACACAAAATAAATTTCAGTTTTACAAAAAAATCAAATTCTCATTTAAAATTCTAGCGATGATACAGGAAGTAGTTTTTAAATAAGCTAATCAATTGCTACGTATAGAATTAGGGTATATTTAGGAATATAAGTAATATAAATACAGTAACATGCAACTAAGAGACTGCATGCAAAATACTGTTTGAAACTGATTACCTCTAAGCGCTAAGACTTGCAAACCATGAATGCTGTAATAGGAAGTCACAGTGTTTGGTGAGATCACGCCCGAAATACAATTTGTACAATCGTACATGCTCTAAATTCTTTTGGGAGAATTATTTTTCAGATGCAGCACTCCACAACTAGTAGAGCAGGTGTGGGAAAAATTCAACTTAGAGCGTAACTGTGCCCTCCTATTATCAGTCACCATAGTGTCAATATAATACTCGTAGAGTAAAGTACAAGAGTAGCCAGAATACAGAAGTAGTGTGTTTCGTTGTTGTTTTCAAGATCAATTTTGTGTTATGCTAGTTGAAAATGGTTTGGATATAAATAGGGCTTCGTTGACATATCGAAAAAAAAACACCCAACTTTAAGAATTCGCACCTCTGCAACTATTGTAGCTAGAGTACTGAGTTTTTATGATGCCATATTATTTATTCATATTTTCTTAGTTTTTCGGTATTTTGAAAATTTCACATTTCTCGATTCCCATTTCTACAAGCTTTCTTTGGTATCAGGTTTATGGGGATTTGTACAACTAGTTTTTGAGTTACAGCTAACCTTATTGTAAAACAGATATCAAGACAATACCTTTCAAAATAAAAAATAGCATCAAGTTTGGTATCATCAGGTCATTAGAAACGCTATATATCCATTATGAATTAAATCTACCCAGCTTTATAAAGTCGAAAAGTCAAGAATGTGTCCCTGCGTTTTAGTATCTGAAAATCTCATTGTACAAAGCCCATTCTTTATGGCCTTATATCAGAGAAAAGCCTGTGAGAAGGGGAATCAAAAATGTGAAAATATTCAGGGTGTTTTATTTCAAAATTTTGAGAAATAGGTCATTTTTCCTTCTTGAACACACTGTATAAACTATTAAAAAAACTGAAAAAGTAAGTACATAGAACAAAAGATAATAAAATTTGTCTGAAGAAAAATTCAATACTTTAGCTATAACAATTGCGGAGGTGCGAGTTGTCAACATTAGCATTTAATGCGATAAAAGCCTAGAAGTATACCAAATCAAATTGTTTCGTTTGGGAGTGCCTAGCCAAATCTGCAATCAAGGGTGGGGCTTACCATTTAAAAAATGTATGGGTCACCACACAGTTACGAACCACGCTGTAAAAGTGAAAATATTTTCCATATCAGGAGCATCCTGACGGCTACAATTTTTGTATTCAACTTTTATAGGGGCCATCTAGAATAACACTAAAAGCTCACTCTATATATTTTCTTAGACCTACACTACATGTTCTGTATTTTAGCCACTGTTGTACTAGCGGCAGGTTCACTAAATTCCGAGTGGGGACGATATGACATTTAACATCCATTTTGGTGTATAAATATATTTCTGTAAAATATATTTTCTAATTAAGAACAGTCTTGAATAACGTCTTTCTAAAATTTTGATATTCACTAACCTTGCAGAAAGGTGTATTTCTCACGATATTTCATCTAGTTCTTAAATATTAAGTACTGTGATAGCAATCTAAACTAATCACTATTTAAAGTATTAACATACCACTGTCTAGTCTCAAGAACACATAGGTATTTGTGGGTTGCAGAGGATCCGTGAGAGCCACCTCTGAAGCTACAGCCCGGCATACCTTTATGATGCTGGTGCTTGTCAACAAACAGAAAGGTGACGACGCTGCCACAAGAACGACCAAATATTATTTACACTGAAATATTCATGTTTCTGTGAAACTGTTCGTCTTAATGATCTGATCAGCTGAGATGGTCTAGTAAAGGAAGACATTAGAAATAGCAACATTTTTCTAGGGGGATTGAATAGAACAACTACAAATGTTTGGCAGCTCGCATCTCTCGTGCAACCCACCTATTGGCTAAAGGAGCTAAACAAGATCAGATAAAAGTACTCTCGATAACATTCACATTATTTGGAAACTTCTAACAAATTTTGTGATACACTAATGGAACATATATATCTATTTTGAATTCTCACTTGAATGGGGCGTAGATAGAATGGTGTATGAAACATTTTTTTTTAATGTTGACAGATGTAAGAATAGTACTTACACGCCACAAAAACACTGCGATATAGAGTAGAAATCTCTGTTTCACTTTCTGAAAAATAAGCCATTATTGGAACATCCAAGATCACATATTCCAGTCACCAAAAACATTCTGGAATTCAAAATGTTAGAAACTATTTTCAATCGGTACTGACAACAAAAGTTCCATGTTGCCATTTTTGGATATATTTGTACAAGTCAAAATCTGGCAAGCAAGAACTTATGGCATTAACTGCAATCTAATGTTTTTTGTGCTAGAAAAAACATTTTTTTCACTACTACTAACCCGAGAAGTCACATTTGAAATTATATAGTGTCAATTTCATTGTGTCAGTTTGACAAATGAACTTTATATGTAGAAATATTTTAGGACAAATGAGAAATAAGTAATTTTGAGTATAGCTCCTCATTTAAGTAGTCATTCTTCTTGAACCTTAATAGCACAACTGGTTCCTAGAACGTCCGATTTAGGTCTAATCTTGGTCGGTAGGTCCCGTAACCCAATGGGACGTCCTTAGAACGTATCGTTGAAGTCGTTCTTGGAACGTTTCAATCTGTTGATCCCAAGGACATCCTTGGCTTTTTTGGGGTGATGCCCACCCGGTGACTGAACTTTTTCAGAGTTGAACTCCAGACAAGAGTCTCTTCAAGACCATCGTTTGAGATCGTACAAACAAATGCCTTGCGTTTGGCGAATACTGAAGAACTGAAATTAGCTACATCCAAATTTACTGATTTTTATGATGAGGTTTCAGAAACTGAATTACTTTTGGAGATACCAAGACTGCGAAGACACTTAAAAGCCGCTAATGTTAGAGTTTCTGATCGGGTATCTCTAGATTTTTTAAGTTTATTGCAGAATGGGATTTTACAGAATCTCTTCCAAATCTTATGAATGCAGTAAAATTGTTCATAACGGTTTGCGTGTCCGTAGCTTTATGTGAAAGGTGTTTAAGTAAGCTAAAATTAATAAAAAAACTTGCAGGCAACAATGACCCAATCGCGGCTTAGCAATCTTGGTATGTATATTAGCCATCGAACACGAGGCAATACAAAATATAAATTTTGATGAAGTTATTTCTGAGTTCGCAGCTGTCAAAGCTAGAAATTTAGGCGAATAATATTTTGTTTTAAAACGACCTATCATGTAATTATAGTTTGTCGCCACTGATGACATCAAGAAAAGGGAGACCAAAAGCTCAACAGCTCCTATTATAACTCCGCAGCACTAGTCATGTTTTTTTTTCAATAATATAGGAGTACCATTTTTTTGCTGTAAAATGCATTTTAAAAACGTACATGTACTTCTTTTTGACCATATGTCCAACAGAGCCTAAGCCCAAACCAATCATTGCCATTTTTCAGGGGTAATTTTTTATAATCACTGCTTAGTATGATTTGAATTTCGTACAGCAAGGAAATTCCAATACTTAATTTGAGACTAGTCGAAATATTTTCAATTTCTAAATCTGCCATGTACAGGAGATGCCCGCGAAAAATGCGCAGAAGTACATACATATATGCGTAGAAAGTGAAATGTGAGATACGCCCTATGCCATTTTTCTTCAGAACTTGCAACTTTTTGGCTTGTTTCTGTTGTTGTGTCGAATTTTGTAAATTGTGCAAATTCACTCTAATTCAAGGTAAGCATAATTTTGTTTCACGGCTCTCTTGATTCCTGTCGATTTTTAATGCATAAGCCTGCCCTTATCAGATGCTCTTATTAGTGTTATAGCTTGTTTTTATCTGCTAGAACAGCTGAGAAGAAAATGGGAATTGTGACAAGCTAGGCTCATGTTATAAATGTATGAGAAGCAGCCTCATTTCATTAGCGACCAGCGGCAGCCTCCCTGAAAATTAATTAGTTCCAGGTACGTCCCATGCGACTTTAGGTGACCTACCAGGAACATCTCCCAGGTCGCACGGGGTCGTTCCGGGAACGTCTTTGTGCTATTAGGGAATGTCCCAATAATCGACATAATGTAAAACGGGATTTAATGTTGACAAAAACAAAACATTTGTCCCTTACTCCCCTTAGATAGATCAGTCTAAACCAAGTCGGCTGCAGTTACATTGAATATGAGTTTGTCAGTTTGA
Source organism: Acanthoscelides obtectus (assembly GCA_963669975.1). Lineage (NCBI taxonomy): Eukaryota > Metazoa > Arthropoda > Insecta > Coleoptera > Chrysomelidae > Acanthoscelides > Acanthoscelides obtectus. The sequence goes on along the minus strand of CAVLJG010000003.1, from coordinate 33,257,704 downwards.
TACAGGTAACTAGATATTGTGAAGCATTTGTAGAACGAATTGGAGACGTCATGATTCTGATGTTAGATCGAATATTTTGTGTTAGTAGTGAAAAAAATTCCTATACATACCTCGTTTGAGAATACCATTATTGGTCTCGCATATTATATCCTTCTCAAACTAGCGGTGTAATGTACTATTCTGTGCAACCGTGTAAATTCTTTACAACCTTTTATTTCTACACTTAAAAATAAAAATTTTCACTGTATGACGCAGCATCGTTTCGGCTTTGAGTATTCGTAGTTCTCTTCGGTCATATTTCCCGTGAATCTGACTATGTCCGTGGTAGGACTGAGCGTGGAATCATTTTCTGAGATGCTTCCAACTGGCGGCGTTATGCTGTTCACGTCGTTACTGCTATTTCTAATTTGCATTCGTTGTTTTTTGAGATCTGCTAGCGTCCCGTTCCCGTTTATCGTCACCACAACATGAACTGTTACCTTGCCGTTCACGTCAGTAGTATACGTCTTCTCCTGGAACAAAAACATTTGCCGTTTTGTAATCTGGAAGCGCTTTTAAAAATGAGACGCCATTGCCGCCAAGCCAACGCCATTTTATGAAATCTATTTTTTTGTAAAAAGCGAAATAGACGTCAATTTTTGGTTCATTTCTGGCTTCCATCTTTCTTTCGAAGCCAAGCGTCTCAACCCAGGATGATACAAAAACGAAAACTATTAGTGAAAAAATTCAATGGTCATCTAAGAAAATATCTTGAAAACATGAAAAAGCATATTCACATTCTTAGAATGCACGTTTTAGATTCTGAAAGAGACACCTCAATCCCTCATCCCTTTAAGCATATTCTTCTGGCGAACATCTGGATATCCAAACGGGTATCTATTAGATGTAACTGAATATCCTAATTATCCACCGTGGACATCTAATACAACGTTTTCCATTAAGGACTTGACAACTTTCTTTTCAAATAAACCGCAAACCATTTGAGATATCTCGAACATTTTATTATTGGATTGAAGTATATTCAAAACATTTATGTATGGAATTCGACCTCGTTCATATGTCCACCACGCGCACGTTCGCAGCGATCGATTCGTTGAACCCAATTTTCAATGACTCGGCCACACATTTCTATAGAAACGGCCGCTATATCTCATTCAATATTGGCTCTGAGCTCCTCTATCGACTCCGGCTTGTTGGCATAGACCAATGATTTAGTGTAGCCACACAAAAAAATTCCAGAGGTATTAAATTAAGGCGGACAGTCGACAGGACCATTTCTCTATATAACACGTTCACCGAATTTTGATTTAAATATGTCGATTGTTTCACCCGCTGTGTGGCTTGTGGCACCCCTCTTGTTGGAACCACATATCATTAATGTCTAACCAATCCAATTGACAAAAAAAATAACGTTGCAACATGTCTCTGTAGCAATCTCCGTTGACTGTAACGTGACGGTCATTTTCATCAACGAAAAAAAAAACGGCCCTCAGACACCACCGGCATCAAAACCACACCATATAGTTATTTTTTATGGATGAAGTGGTGTTTCTTGAAGCACGTGAGGGTTTTCACCTGACCAATCACGCATATTCCGTTTGTTGACGAAGCGTTTTAGCCAAAAATGCGCCTCATCACTGAAGATGATTTTGCGATGAAATAGGACATTTTCTTGCAACATTTCTAGAGCCTAACTCGAGAATGTACGTCGGTTCATATGATCGAATGGCCTTAGTTCTTAAGTTAACTTGATTTATCAGGGTGCAGGCCAAGATCTCTTCGCAAAATTCGCCATAGTGTGGTCTGAGCGATGCCCAATTCTTAAGAACGCCTGGGAATCGACGTGTTCTGTTCGTTTACGACGGAAACATGAACGGCAGCAATGTTCTCGGCACTTCGACCAACACGTTCTCTCACTGGCACGGGAACATCCAGCAGCGAATGTGTGGACTCACATTTTTTTATTAGACTATGAATTGCTTGTCTTCTGGGGCGAGAATTACGACCAAAAATTAACGTTAACGTTAAAGTTGCAGACACCGACTCGGAACTTCAGTAGTAAATTTTAATTATTTGTAAGCGTTGTTCGTTCGTGTACTTCACCATGATGAAAATATTTTCTTTACTGCATGTTTTGACGTTGACAGTTCGGTAATTGATTTAAAGGTCACAGTGAAAGTTCAAAGTTGTCAGGTCCCTATTGGAAAACCCGATAGATAACCATTGGAAGCATATATGTATGAGGGCATTTTCCCAAACAGCGGTTTGTAATATATTCCTGGCACATTATATTGATGTGCGGTAAGTTTAAAACGCGATATTGCAATCAAATGACTTCTTATAAGATCCATTGCAAGTAATTTTGTTTACTGGGTACATAAGTGTGAATCAATACATCAGATAGTCCCAGTGGAAAGTAGGTGAACTGGTCTATCTACTATAAACTATCTATCTAAAAGAAGGGGAGAAGATCAGAACAAGGAATACTATTACCTGTGAAGGGCTATCAAGATCGGAGTCGTGGTCTTTTCCTTCGGGTGCCCTGCGATCTTCTATGATTTGTACAGCGTTTAAATCACTGGGAATGGCGATGTCATTTGGTCTATTGGGACCATTTGAACTCGGATCAGCGTGACTGGTGGTACCATTGGTATTTGGAACCCTAGGTGCGTTCGTTGATATAGTGCTATTTGCATCTGCTGCTTCTAAGCCCTAAAAATAAAAATCAATTGTAAAAGATAAGTGGATCATGAAGAAGTTGTTTGCAAAGAAATATTTTTAACAGGTGTGTAGAATTAGAAAGGCCTCTCCCACCCCTTTTATCCCTACCTTCAATTTGTTACCCTTAAAAAAAATCTAAAAATAAAGAGTTCCTGAAATGTCGGAAAACGAAGTTTTAGTGATACTTAATAATTTTGTTTTTTTGTCCGTAGCTCTGCCGCCACTGGAACCATCTACAAATCCTAAAAATCTTTTTCGCCCTTGGTATTATAGTTGCATTTTCAAAATCTGAGTAATGCTTTCCTAGTTATGTAGGGTCGAAGTTTTGCGGACAGACAAACCGAAGGAAATGAGTGGCATGGTTTTTCCTGATGTTCCCAGTCACAAGTTTTTTTAATCTAATTTTAACAAAATATAATAGATATATCTGCTGTTCGATGATGTTTAAATCACACATTTCATGTCGATCAAACTATTTAAACAGAACAAACTGAAGCTTACTTTAAAACTTAAGCGCAGATAAATTACAATTTTGCAAAAGTTCAGTTCTTCCTTACACATTGTATGTTTAAGGTGGAAATATTAACATTTCCTTTTTAAAATATAGATTTTCGTAAGCGTGATCCGTAATCATATCGAATTATATAAGAAAATTAAAACAAATATCAAACTCGCCAGTCAAAGTAGAACATTGCTAATTAAAAACACGGAAATATGTCTGCATAAAACATATAGGTGTACGGTCACACTCACTCACTTTATGTCTGTACGACAACAAAATGACCGGACGTTGCTTCTTTTTGGCCATAGCACCACGCACAAGTCGCGAAACTGACGTATACGTGAGGCTAACGAAGCTACTAAAGATTTTTTGTGTGATGTTTCGCTAAATCCATAAGCCATTTTCACTTCAGGAATGCCCACGGCGCAACGCATAAACTGTAATAAATATTTCTGGTAATTACGGTTTATAACTTTCTTAATGTTATATTATGTATTATTCCATATATTCAATGATTGGAAATAATTAAATGCAAGCGATTTTCTACCGGAGAAATGTTGTACATGTGTTTGTTTCATTTTTATTTGTTGTTCATTATTCATTAGTGGCGAAAATGCATCAGTGATGAGCCTTGCAATACACAGGGAGATGCAAACACTGCTTCTTTTTTTATAAAGCCACGCAGGCAGAAACCTAAATACCAGCGCACCGCGGCTGTTATGAACAGCTTGAAGAAAAACTTGCTCAGGTAGATACCCAAGGGACAAGAGAGCAGTCGTATCGGGAAGATCTGAATGTAAACGAGCCATCGATCAGTCGGACAGCCCTTCCCTGAATAACATCGAGCATGGATCATGTAGTCGGGTCGGCAGCATCCCAAACATGTGAGCCGTACTCCTGACTAGGTCTTATCTGGGACTTGTTCAGAGTGAGGAAGTCAAATGGAGAAAAGTTCTTCTTAGCCCTAAACAGCCTAGATTTTTCTCAGCAGCTGCCGCTGGACTCCGACCAGCCGAAATGAACGACTCTTTGGTAGAACTCGCATATCCATCAAAACCGGATGAGCACTAGCGCCCTTGTTGTCTGTCACTCAAGGTATAGTACTATCTTTTAGAAGCATTAAACTGTACCATATCATTTCATCTGAAACAGTGATAACCTCCAGATCTCTCACCAGAGAGGAAGTCGCTGCCAGTCTCCCTCTCTCCAGGTAACCGGCAGAGATCCGCTTGAAACTCTAAATTCCTACATGTAGAATACTATCATCAGCTGTCGATCGGATTGATCATATAGGAAAGGAAGTCGTTAATATGTAAGAGGAAAAATGTCAGAGCCAAGACTGATCGTTGGGGAACACCCGCGTTGACATTGGGATGAAGAAGAAATCCCGTCAATTACGACGATATGTTGCGGCCAGAGAGGAAGTCAGTCACCAAAGCTTATCTGGGAAGACATAGGATGGAAGTTTGTATGATAAGGCAGCATGCCACAGCTGATCGAACACTTCCATGATATCATGAGCAACGGCATGAGCCTCACCACAAGACGAGGAGTTTGCTCCACAGTTGCGTGACGTAAGCTAGGAGGTCCCTGGTGCCGGAAACCATACTGCCTGATGCTAATCAATCCGTGAGGTTCTACGTACTCCAGTTCCTACCTCTACATCACCTTACTTATATCAGCAAGCAGAGTTGTAAGAGTCGATCTTAGATCTTTTTTTGGGCAAATTTTCAGTTTTCTGGGAAAGTTGCGGATTCGTAAGATATCTGGAAAAGATGCGAAAGAACTGAAGCAAGCTCCGCCGCACATCTCGTTAGTACAACGGCAAGAATCAACTCCGGATCAGAAGCTTTGTCGATGTCGAGAGACAAGGCAACTCTTACGCGGTCTGTTACCCGCATAGTGTATGGAACCCTTTGAATCGACAGCACTCGGGGGGACGTTCGTGGTGGAATTGGCAGCAAAGATCTTGGCAAGCAGTTCTGACGCAGTTATCATAGAATCAGTTTGACCTTGCTCAAAAATACATTGAACAACCAAACCAAAAAATGTGGTTTGATGCAAATTTTAGAAGGTAAGTTTATAATCATCTGAACAAAGAGGAGCTGTTAAAAAAAATTCTTTCAACTGGCCTAACTTGTTTTGTATGAGCTTGAACTACATCGTCCAAAACGGGGTTAACGACTTTTTTTAAAATTGATCATATCATTGTACTTCATACGGCACTCGTAAGAAATCGCGAAAAATTTCAAAAATGAAAATTATGTTTTTTGGATCTTATATTGCATACACATCTTAAAAACCCATGTCACCCATTTCCGTCTGTCTGTCTGTTGTCTGTTCATCTGCCCGCTAATCCTTGACTCGTCTATAAGTTGGAAAATACTGCTCGGATTTTCATGAAATTTTGAAACAAGGTTACTACTGTGTCAAGGACAAAAAAGCTATGGAGTTTTTGAAAATCGGTCCGAAACTACAGGCAACAAAAATAAAAATCGCTCGACCATCGATTTTTGACGTTTCAGAGGGTCCTGATCATTTTCAGAAAAATATTAATATGATAAATTCTCTACAAGAACTTACATTGCTTTCAGCCTGCATCCTCAACCTGGCCTCCTCAACAGCGTCCCTTCGTGCCGTCAGTCCTTTGTCACGCAATGAAGTTCGTCTCACAGACTGCGTTCTAGTGTTACTTTGAGATCTTCTGACTTTCCGTTTCGCTTCCGCTTGTCTCTTAATTTCCTGCTCTGTCCGCAGCTCTAATATCCTCTCTTTTATCTCGGGATCTTCACATATATCTAATAAAAGATGCATTTCAAAGTGACTGACTGGATACTTTTGCATATTCAGATAGGTTTATTGCTTTGGTTATATATATATATATATATATATATATATATATATATATATATATATATATGATATTCATTTAGGAAATCTGATCAAACACTAGGAAAGCTGAAAGGATCTTGGTTTGGTACATAACTGGGTTTTAGGGCAGCGAAAATAAAATAAACAGAAGGTAAAGTCTTTTTCACGAATGTCCATTACAGTAGAACAGCTAATTATCCCCATATCGGCAAGTTACACATAATTCTGACGGATCCGACAACGCCAGGTAGACAGAGCCGTACTACTTGCTAATAACTATTTTATTTAGAAAATTTCCTCCGGATACAAAAATGAATACGGTTCTGAGTTTTACCACATTTACACCCGATTCATTATTACCAACGTTACAGACTAATACAAAGATGTCACTTGCTGATTGGCTGTTCACGTCAGTTGACGTTAAAACGTAATAGTTACTCACGAAATGGAGCATTTAAGTCAACGTAATTGGCAATACAGTTTTTAATATTCAATTAAAAATAAATATAGGCATTACCCTGAATGAAATATGTATTTACGGTAATATATTTACTTAAATAATCGACAGAAATAAAAAAAAATCATGCATGTTCCCTAATACAATAGGACTTTAAATTTTGTTTTTAATGTGAGCGCAATTGAGCAACACTTATTTTCATATATGTTTTGTGTCTCAGTGTGTTTTATTAAATGTATATTTGAAATTAGAAGTGTTGTGACCAGGCGCTCATGTAAAAATTGTAGGTTAAATATCTGAACACGGGTGAATTTTGGACCAAAACGTCAAAATTGCGAACTTTTAGCTGTTAAATAAGAATCACATACTAAAATGTACGATGAAAGTTTAAAATGCATATGTTCGAAAATATTTAAATGCACGCGTTTCAAAGATGCGATCAACTTGAAATATGAGTGATTCCAGGGCCAAAAACCCCCTTCTATTAGCAAAATGCCTTGCATTTTAGAAAACGTTCTTTTATTTCTGTGTTTTTGTGTAGAACTGTTAGAAAGCGGAAAGGTGCTTCAACTCCTATTTTTTGCTTCCTCATGCTTCATTTCTTGCTATTTGCTTCCAACTAACCTAGCTGATTTTGATTTTCTGAAGTACCAATTAAACATGGCTTCAAATGATTAGCCTAATATGACAATGTTGCTTTACAAACCTGAAGGAGTTTCATCGTGTTTATTTTTCGCATTCAAGTTTGCCCCAGCATGCGCCAACAATTCCAAAACTTCTAGCTAAAATGAAAATTAGTAAGTCCAAATACATGTAAAATTACATAAGTACCCACGTGGCCCCAACACGCAGCAGCATGAGAAGGCTGCCAGTCGTCCTTGTCTCTCACATCTGTCCTTACACCGCACTCTAACAAAAATTCTACCACGGAGATGTAGCCATTCGCGGCTGCTATATGCAACTGTAAAAATGAAAAAGAATATGTTTGCACTCTTATCTCAACAAAATTATCTCTAGTAAAAAAAATGAAATTAAGGAGATTGGCGCTAAACTTCACAAGTTTTTATATGTCTACTCAAAATTAACAATACACGAAAAATTTGATGTCAGAAAGTTAAATAATGGTTTTTTGAAAATCTTGACCCTTGACTACCGAAATATAAAAAAAACAGGCGTCAAATAAGCTGACTCTGTACTTCTCATGCGACGTTATTATAGTTCGTAAAGGATATGTAGGTATGATCGACACTAGTTAGACCTTCTTAGAAAAAGTTATCTATGAAAATGTATAACAAAAAATTAAATGACTCTCCCTCTCCCTTGAGAGAAATTCCTAGGGGCGCACATCAGCGACTGCTAACTGCGGTGCACGTATGGAGATATTTCAGTTTTAAGGGTAAATGTACGGGGATATCTATTATAAGTGAAATATGCCTCATTGGTGAGTAGAATTACTTGGGTTGGAGGGAATAGAGATATTATAATACTTCCTCGTCCGTAGGCGTTGGCAGTAAAAGGCATTAAGTCAAATGTTCTAACTTAAAATTTCGCGTTAAGGCTATGTTGTACGAAGTTTTTCCATGCACGGTCGTTGAGATGGAACCCTATTTTACTACGGAGGTGAATAGGCTTCCGCCAAATGTTAAGGATTAACATTAAATGTATTTTCACGTTCGATCAAACAAGTTATCGTTGGCTGTCGATTCGTAAGACATTAGCTGTTATGTCATAGTGTCAGTTTGTAAGTCTTTCAGGTCTGGTAACCCAGAAACTAGACATTGTTCAGAAAAAAAGAGCAGAAAAGGAGAGAAGGAAAGGAGAGGCCAAAGAGGAAGACGAGAATATTCTAGGACATAGAGCGTTTGGGCATTGTTAAAATCATCTGACAAATTTTGATATAGTCCAAAAATTTATTTTTGTAAGGGATTTGTCAAAATGCTTTGATTTTGATGTAATACACTGAGAGCTGCCGCCTTTTGTGCTTGCAAATTTAATCGACTGTGTAGTCCACCGGCTCGCACAACAAAGGGTTGCTGTGCGATTGCGCTTGGCTATAGCACCGCTGCACTAGTTGCTTAATGTAGGTATGGGATATCGAGGTCTCTGTAAAGGGTTTCGTTAGAAACGTATAATAGTGCGCATCGTCCTGCTTTGAAGATCCTGTAAATTTTGCATGGTTTTTTGGCAATAATACACCAAGCTGCACAAACCTAAGTCATTACTGGTCTTACAACCACTTTATAGAACCGAATCTTGTTAATCAAACCTAATTTTGAAGGTTTGCGCAGTAATGGGTAAAGCTGCCGAAACGTAATTTGGAATTTGATTTATATCGCTTCCATATGATATATGATTCCACCAAGTCATCCCTGTGTCCAGAATGACACCGAGATACATAGCGGAGCTTTCCCATGGTATACAAACTCCATTCACTGAAACCTCAGACGGAGCGCCGCGACATCTTTTCGTACAGTAGATGGTTTGCGTTTTCGAATGGTTAATTTTAATCAGCCACCATCCCGCCCACTGTAATACTTCCTCCACCGTACTTTGCAGTCGCAGACTAGTTTACCAGACCACGACTGAGCCACCAATGCAACAGCGTCAGCGTAGATACAGACTTCACAGTTGCTAGGGCTGGGGTTTTCATGGATGTACAGTGAGGAAAGGATTGGTCCAAGCATCGAACCCTGAGAGCCACCGGTTCTGTGGGGCCGTGTACGTTCCATCCATATCCGAAATTAAAATCAAATCCTGTTGGTTGATTTCTTCGGATTTTGGACGGTTTCAGTCAATTGTTCATCATTCATCATTCAATGACTTAATAATTTCAAATAATTATATCACCACCAGCAAAAACCTTAAGGTGTGTAGTGGACATTACCTCTCACATGATTACAAGCAGAGTATTGTCGAGCAGAATACGAATCTATACTCTAGGCGAATAACAGTTTGAGATGTTTTCTGAAGTAGTTGAGGTTTTTAATAGAGGTGGTTCAGAGTACCGCGTATAACAACAAGATCGATATACGCTGGGATGACAAGAAGCAGAAAATTGTTAAAAAAATGAAAAGAATAAGCGCAAGTAATATATTTACTATTAAACAGAGCGTCCCATTTTGAAGCTGCATGTCAAAGTAGCATTTGTTTAAATGGAATTTAATGCATATTTGGATAGTCCCTTTTAAGAAAAGAAAATCGATGTAACGTAGATTTTCAGGATCAGTTTGACATATATTATGAATTTTGTTTGAAAAAGAAAGTTTAGCATCCTTCATTTTCCGAAAAATGATGGATGGAATAACAGATTTAACAGCAAAAACATAATCTTTGGTCCTCAATTTCAGCCCATGTTATTTATTTGTTGAATATTTCAGATTATTAGCACAGGGTTGTCAAACTTGACTCAGAAGGGGATAGCTTTCAAGATACATATATCACAAAATGTGATAAAATAAACACAGTCGACAGTTGAGATTTTTCCAAATATGATTCTTTGTTCACCATTTTCTGCCCTTCACCAGATGGTATTCCTAGTATTCAGAAACTTCATCTACTGCAGAAAGCATCCACATACAGGGCTTTTTAGGCGTGATTCGCCTGGAGGACCTAGAATGATACTGTATGATAAGCATTTATTATTACAAAATACCCACCGGCGTAGCTCCCTGACTGTCATAATACTCCAAATCCCCTCCAGAAGCATACACCCTCTTTAGGTCTTCCAACATCCGCCTTTCTGTATCGCCTCGCTTCGTGTCTATGATCTCCTGCGTAATCCCGTTTTTCGCCATTTCGTTTTCTATGTAATCCAAGGCGGCTTCATCTTCGCAAATGTCGTAGGGCATGTTGCCGTCGGCGTTAACTGCTAATAGGTCCGCTCCTTCGGCTATCAGAATTCTGAAAGAAAATTGACTTATTATACCAGATTATATCAGAAGATAGCAGAGACTTATCCAGCTCATCCCTCTAAGCTACAGGAATAAAATCTGAGCCGAGACGCACAAGGGAAATTTTCATGAAGCGAACAAGCTAGCGTCGATGCCAAGAGTGCTTAAATAAACGAATGAAATACCAAGCCGATTTTAATCCTTATAGTGACCGGAGTATAATCCATATAGTGGAGATCCTTTTTCACCGTTGTTTTTTAAGATGGATGTGATGCTGTCTCTGGTTTTGAAAGATTAGAATCAATGGGGAGATGAAACATGTGCGGACGATCTTTCCTCATCGCTTCATTGCCACACTGCTTCAGCTGGCTCAAACTTGTTTTCACAGGAAAATAAAATTAAATTATACCAGATAAAATGAGATACCGTAGCGTCATCTATATTCGATGCATTTTTAATTATTTATGGAAAAATAATATTTTTTTTTTACATTTTCGATTTGCGCATTACAAGTAATTAAGATGATCGTTTAGATTGTGTTTTTAAACACAACAATAATTCCTAACTCCAAATAAACACAAAAAAACAGAATATTAATTTGTTTAATGTTCCAATATTATTTTTAACAAATTAAATTAATTATTTACAACTAAAATGCTATTGGATAGTTAGGACAAACATACAAAATCTAAAGTAGTTACTCGAAATGTAAACCCAATTGTTCAATACACAATTCATATCTACGAATGATCGAACGTCGTATAGCATTATTCAAATAAGGCCTTATTTCATCACATGCATTCCTGATTCTGTCTATTAGCATATCTTTTGTGGTTACGGGAGTCTGGTACACTTTTTCTTTTAGAAATCCCCACACAAAGAAATCTAATGGATTTAGCTCAGGGGATCGTGGAGGCCAGGCGACTGGTCCTCCACGGCCGATCCATCTTTCTGGATAATTTTCGTCCAGCCAGTTTCTAACTATTCTCGAATAATGAGCTGGACAACCATCAAGCTGGAACCAGGCCAATCTTCTTAAATCTAACATAACATCATCCCACATATTTGCATGTTCAGCCTTTAAAAATTCCAAGAAGATCGCAGCATTTAACCTTGCAGGCAAAAGGTAGGGTCCAAATAATCGATTACGGTAGATGCCAATCTACACGTTCACACTAAATTCATGCTGAAAATTTCTTTCCCGAACTGTATGCCGACTTTCATGCGACCAAATATGTTGATTATGGAAATTTACCACTCCACGTCTAGTGAAGCATGACTCATCGGTCCATAAAACGTTACTTAAAAACTCCCTATTATTATCAGTTCTATCAAGAATCCACTGACAAAATGTGATTCTTCGTTCTCCGTCCCCTGGCTGTAGTCCTTGCACAGGTTGCAAATGGTTAGGAGGTCTATGGTCATTTCTAAGAACGCGGTGAACATGGCTTGCTGAAATTCCCAAGGCGCCAGAAACTCTCCTAACACAGGTAAAAGAAACTAAATTTCGTGCATTCACAATTGCAAAAAAACGTTTCAGGTTTCAAGAGACAACTAATTGACGTTTAACCTTATTCTGCTTTCAATTCCAAAAATATTTGTAGGCACAGCCTACTTCTAAAAATTATCGAGATACTGACTTTTTAACGTTATTTTATCATAAATAATTAAAAATGCATCGAACCTTAAAAATCGAAATATCTCAAAAACGGCTAACTATAACAAAAATTCACAAGACAGCTTTTTTATGTTGAAAAGTGCGAAGAATCAGTTTTTTATTCAAAAAGCAAAAAATTGCACTAAGAAAAAATTTTCGGTCATTTTAATACACTACAGGTACAGTAGAGAGCGCCCTCTAGCGGCTATAGTAAAACTATGCCCATGGTTCGTTTTGTCGTACCAAAAAACCCTTGTATACCAATTTTCACTGTTATACATCAAATATTGTTCGAAATATTTAAAAAAAACTATTTTAGAAAGTAAATTTAAACACCCTGAATTTCGGAAGTCACGCATTTTTCGACCCATGTTTATATAGACTTTATGCATTAATTTTAAAAGTTCTATCGAATCTTAAAGTTATGCAACAGTAAACTGAAACACCCTGTATACTTTGAAAAGGTTAGTGTCTCATAGATGGCGCCTATATGTTTAGAGTATTATATACAGGGTTATCCAAATTAAGTGTCCACCATTGGTAACTTTGTTATTAGTAAAAATACAAAGTTGTTTAAATTAGCAAACTAGTAGCATTTTTAACGCTGGTAAAAATGAGAAATAAAAAAAACAATTGAGAGTCGTTATTTTGATTTTTTCAGTAAAATAACATTTTTTTAAATGGAAACCCCTGTATATTATATTTTTTTCTGTTAAAGCATCAAATTTTAAACAAAAAAGTTCATAATGACTTTTCCGCTAAAGTCAAAATAAAGTCAAAATAACGATAAATATTTTTAATTATTTGCAGTATTATAATATTAAGACGGCTATGAAAACAACATGGCGTTCGCGATTTGACAGCATTAAGATAAGCGACAAATTGTTAAGCTGGACATACTCGCAACTAGAAGGCTTTGGAAAACAATGATAAAATCAAATAATGTCAAACATTAGTGTAAATACTTGTTTATAAGCTTTATTGTGTCATTAATTTAAAGAAAAATGTTCTCCCATGAAGAAAAGTGATGTTAGAATGCTATTTAGTGTGCAGAAAATCCTCCTTGAGAGCAAGAGAATACTACAGTGAATTATATCCCGCTCGCATTCAACCGTATGAACGATATTTTCTGAGACTTTATCGAAAATTTAGGGGCAACGAAAATGTTTTTGCTAAAACAAGGGCAAAAAAAGAATTCATAATAAGCGAGGCCACAGAAATTGCAGTTATTGGATATTTTGAAGCTTATCGTGAGAATTCAATAGCAGATATTCTCAAGGACTCTAATTTCAGTTATGGTACTGTTCAAAGGATTTTAAAAAAATACAAATTTATTCCGTATAAGTACCGACCAGTTCAAACGCTTTTGGCAGGGGATCCAGAGAGAAGACTTGTTTTTTGCCATTGGTATCTTAGCTTCTGTCGCCAAAATGTAAATAACTTTCGTTACCTTTTATGGACAGATGAATCAAATTTTTCAAATTCTGGAATGTTTAATAGAAAAAACCACCATTATTGGTCAAGAGAAAATCTTTTGTTAGTACATCCAAGAGGCCCACAAGTCCGTTTCAGTTTCAACGTTTGGTGCGGTATAATTGGTTCAAAAATTGTTGGCCCGTTCTTTTATGAGGGAACCCTAACTGGTGAAAGATATGTGGAATTTATGTCAGAAATTCTGACTAATTTCTTAGACGAATTGGATCTTATAAGTAGACATCATCTGCATTTTCAGCAAGATGGCGCACCTGCCCACAACTCCAGAGGTACTTATCATTTTCTAAGTACTACTTTTAATGATCAGTGGATAGGAACAAATGGCCCAATACAGTGGCCTCCCAGATCACCAGATCTAAACCCACTTGATTACTTCTTGTGGGGTTACTTAAAGAACCAAATTTACAAGCGAAGGTACGATAACCTTGACGCGTTAAAGACTGCAGTTAGGGAAAAGATAACCCAGATAGATGGTAGGACCATACTTAAGACAGTTCGAGCAGTTGAAAAACGTGCCCAAAAATGTATTGAAGAACAAGGTGGTGTTTTCGAGCATCTTCTTTAAAAAAAATTGTTATTGTATTTTGTAAGATTATAAGTTGATGTTGAAAATAAAGTTTGTCGATACAATTTAATTGTTTCAGATTGGAGGCCATAACTTCAACAATTTGTAACCTAGGAGAAAAGTTATTGTAAGCTTTTTTGTTTAAAATTTGATGCTTTAACAGAAAAAAATATAATATACAGGGGTTTCCATTTAAAAAAATGTTATTTTACTGAAAAAAATCAAAATAACGACTCTCAATTGTTTTTTTTATTTCTCATTTTTACCAGCGTTAAAAATGCTACTAGTTTGCTAATTCAAACAACTTTGTATTTTCACTAATAACAAAGTTACTAATGGTGGACACTTAATTTGGATAACCCTGTATACAGAAAATAGAGAAACAGCTGTGACAAATTCTCATAGATGACGCTACGGTAACTTATTTTATCTCGGATAGTTTTTTGTACACGCGAATGTGGAGTTAGTTTGGCTAGCTTCAAATAGAATACGTTAATCAACGGTGTAACAAAAAGCGAGAAATGAGCTTGTTGATTCGGCGGAACTCAATACCCGAATTCTACGTAGTAGAATATTTATTTTCAAATTAAAAAAATTCAAATTCAGTTATATTTCTGACAAAATATCAAATACATACTTGACTAGTCGCAAATGTCCGCAAGTGGCTGCGGCGTGCAAAGGTGTCCATTTTTCGCTATCAGTTGCATTCACATTGGCGCCATATTGGATAAGTAGTTGCAGCATCGGTTCGTTGTCATCGATGCAGCACTGGTGGAGAGCAGTCAGACCATCTTCGTTGCATGAATCAGGGCTGACGCCTTTCGCTAGTAGTCGCCGTACTGAAATTTACAAAACAAAAAAATGGCGTCAAATAGATTCACTATATATGTACAACCCACGCCATCGAAACACCTTCTAGTACCATTTTCGATGTAGTGCAATAGCAGTGGCAATATGGAGATTTTGTGAGAACCATTAGTGCACTATTTGGGCTTTTCATGGACAAAAAAATCCTCAGATTGTAATAATGAACGTGTCCGTACACGGTAGCCTTATTTCCTTAGAGCCCTGGTGTAAAACTATTAATTAATTATTAATACCTGATTATAATAGCTCTAGATGTGTGCGTATATACTTCATATAATACATTATACTATAAAATATTACCTTACGAAACCAGGTAACTTCCTAAAATTACACACCAAGCATAATACTCATATTTATAGATAATATCGCGCCCACCTCGTATGTGCATATCGCATCACCTGCTAACTGCTTTTTATCGCGACGAATCTAGCAACACTGTATACACAGATAGGGTTTGCTGCACTAAGGAAGGAGACGGCGCCCGAGACACGATTCACGTCTGTAAATATTTCTCTAAGATTGAATGGTAATGTACTGGACAATCTATGACGAGTCTAATAGGTGCGTAGTATTACCGGTGTTACATCAAAAAATTGCTATACACCCTCCTTCACTACCTTACAACACCCCACCTCCAATTTTTTACCTCTAAATTTGTTTTCGAAAAGCCACTGGATCGATTTTCAAAAACTACAGGTCCGTGCAGTACTTTCCAAGTTATAGACCGGACAAGGATTTGTGGCGAAGCCGACAGACAGATCAACAGAAACGGGTAAAATTGTTTTTCGTGACGTACATGCCATATAACATGAAATCTGATTTTCGGAATTTTTCGCGATTACAATACTTCTCCGCCAGTAGGCGATGAAAATAACCAAAAACAAACTTTTTTAATAAGATATAATCGTCTTTCTATGTGCTTAAAATCGTTTGCTGAATCCTCTAGTGTTCGGATTTGCATGAAAATACTCTTCAAATGAACCCCTAAAGCTGCGACGTAAAGAGACCTAGTGTGAAATTTTGTATTACATATATGTCAAACGTCGCTTTTATTCGCTTCCCTACCTCTCAGTGGGTGATAAAAATCAGCAGCTGGAGACCAACAAGTTTGGCTTTCTCTATTGTGTTGATGCGTTTAATTTTTTTTTTAAATGACATAGTACCTAATTTTATTGCATGTTGGTGTGTGTATCTACATCCATACACTGGTCCCTGCATTGTGTCTTTCAGTCAATTTTGTCACGTTTAAGAGCTGTATTTCATTTTATAACATGTGTACTTTTGCCTTTCCTGCTTTGGGGTTAACTGTAAGCGAGATAAGCATTCTGTGGCAAATGTTTAAAAGAGCATAGTCAATTTTTTCGACTTAATGACGTTTTTACGTATTTGTTGAGCGGCCGGCTATAAGAACAATTCAGTAAAATTGTGTAAGTAGATTATGAACAAATGCCATTAAAATCACAATAAAAATTGAGGCTATGGCCAAATTAGACTAGTCTTCTTGGTAAAGAAAGCCTAAAGTCGAAAAGATTATCATTATGATGAAGGCCATATTATTGTCCAGTTTCAAAGTATTCATATCAAAAATGGCACATAAAAATCGATTTGGTATACAATCTTTTATTTTATTCTTCTACTAGCTTTCTGTCACGCCGTTTTGCCTGCAAAATGTGCAGGTGGCGCTACCAATAAAACAATCAAATTTCCCAAGCATGCAAGTTGATTGTCAATTTACTAATGTCATCAAAGATACAAATTGTGATCGAAGTTTATAGCATTACATAAAAACATTTTTTTTAATGTTAATAACAGTTTCAAGCCTTCGAAGTCGTGGGTAACAGCTAGTGCAAAATAAAACGTATGCATCACTTGACAATCACAGGTTGACGCTGACGGTGGGGATTTTGGTGCTTGCCGCGACAGTTGAATATTGTCAAATATCATTGCCAAATCGACTATATGCCTAGGTATATCCGTCCCCCAGTATTAATTAATGGCTGTACAATTTTTTACGTCTATTCGTATTGTGCTTCAGACGTGATGCCTTGGCAGACACTCACATTTATATACAGAGATTCTGTTTCCATTGGTTCAAGATGACCTTGATCACAGAGGTCCAGAAATTCAATATCCCTACACAGTCTGGAAATCCACCCCATTATTTTCTGATCAAAACAGTTTAAACGACTTTTCTTTGCGTCCAGGCTGCGGGCATTTTATTATTCAATCCGCATTCTGGAGAGACATAACTCTTATCCAATCGAACATCGTTTTTGGTATGTAAGCTCTACATGCAACTCATGCGCTAAAGAAAGTAAAAGTGGCATAAAATACACCGATACGATACCGCCTACTACGTAACAATTTATGTTTCTCGTTTTACGAATGCTCTGCATATCCTGGATCATTTACATAAAAGCGTGAAAATCATAATTATAAACTGAAACTAAAAAGTGAATTTTCGATGGGCGGATTGCCAATTACTTTCACTGATTCACTCTCGTTAAAAGTCGAGAAATAGCTTGACGATTAGTAAGACCTGAATGAAACTGAAGTTATTTTCAGATAGGGATTCAGTGGCTTGATGAAATCAACAAGAGAGAATTCAGGATTTTGCCCTAATGTGATTTCTCTTGCATTTCTTATTTCTCTCAGAGGGGTTTTCAACCTTATCGTAGACTATTTTGTCTTCTGGCGATTTCTGAATAACCCCCTTGTTTAGAAAGCAGAAGTACCAAATAGTATTTTCTGATCTAGGAAAACTGTGCAAAATGATCAGTTAGAATAGAAATTTATAATTTTATCCATGTCATATACACTATGGGAAGAAAACTGCCAAAAAGCTTCTTATTTTACAAATTGTGCTCTAAGGCCCGTATCGTCAGTCGTCCCTACAATTATTGTAGGGCGCCTTTATGGCCTCCTTGATTGTCATAGTTTTCTACTTTTCCCTGGCAGCACTCTATTTTGAGGTTATGTCACAAATATCTATTTGCATCAAATTGTGCATGCTTTTGATTTATATCATGTTTTATCAGCCTGAAATTTCCTACAATTTAAAAAGAAAACATATCTTCACAATAGGAGAGCGCTGACGCTGACACAGAATAGGTGCAATCTAGAAATTTTTGGAGGAGAGAAAGTAGTATGACAATCAAGGAGGCCATAAACGCGCCCTACAATTGTAGGGACGACTGACGATACGGTCCTAAATGACTACTTCTTGATATGCTTTTGTAAGAACTTTTAGAAACCTTTGTTCGCACCCTATCTACTAAACAAAACGGTTTTTTGAAAAACATTACAAGATAAAATAGTATTTCAGCCACCTCCTGAACCACTGATCTTTGTTTGGGAAACACCCTGAATAAATCCGAAAGGATCTGGGGCTATAAGCGAGATTTCGATCCTGAAAATAATTCAAATTTCAAGTTGAACGCATGTATGAATTTTAGGCCTTTAAACCTTTTAGAATATTCTAACTTCATTAACATTTCCCTATTTACTTCCCACGCCTCCTGGCGAGGAGGTAAGGTATATTAATCGCGAAAAAGTTCAAATTTTATATGACATATCCATCACCAAAAACAATGTCACTCATTTCAGTCGGTATGTCTGTTGGTCTGTCCGCTAATCTTTGAAACGCCTCCAACTTGGAAAGTACCATGCGGAATTGGAGAAAATTTTCACACACAGTTACTACTGCCAAGGACGAAAAAGCTTTACGGTTTTTGACATTCGGTCCAGTGGCGGCGGAGCTAGAGACAAACACGCGAAAAAAGTAAAATTCGCTCAAAATTTTTTGATGTTTCAGAGGCACCTGGTCATTTTCAGAAAAATTTTGGTAGGGGTATATATATCTCATTATCAAATGGGTGGTGACTATGGATCATGAACTAATTGCATGGGTCTGTTTGACTGACTTAATCCATTCAATTTTAATTTTGGTGCTAGAGTTTAAAACTTCACAATTTTTGGCATTTCTGTCCAAAATTCACCAATTTTCGAATATTAAACTTTTTCATATGAGCGCATGGTCATGTTGCTCCACCGAGAGTGAGACTTCAACTTTTGTTTTCAATATGAGCACAGTGGAGCAACACTTTTATTTTTATACATGTTTTGTGTCTCCGTGTATTCGATTCCAAATTTGAAGTAGAAAGCGTAGCAACTATTCCTCCATAGAAAAATGAAAATGGGTGAATTATGAACAAAACTGCGAAAATTGCAAAATTTGAGCAATGAAGTTCTTAAATAAAAAGAAAATTGTTAATAAACGATACTTATAGATCCTGATCTTTTGTTGTGCGGTTGCTTTTATTATGAGATCCGAAAGAACATGTACATACCCAACATGCATAAACATGAATATAATATAAAAATGCAGAATTACAGAGGATATACCGGATTCATGGCTGGAATCACATGCAATGTCTCACTTCACTGTGTCGAAGATAGAAATGAAATCATATGGTTTCATTTGCATAATTCAGATACGCTTGTTAGTCCTGTTTTCTACTAATAGTATTCGACTGTTCAGAACTGTGCAATATTGACATGAACATATAATGCATATGTAGGTATATATGATACACCCCCATCATTGCGTTATGGAAAGGTCGAGAAGAATAGTAATGATTGGAGCTTTTGAAAACTTGGATAAAAAGGTTGACGTAAGACCAAGACTTGTACCTTCTATTGGCCGGTCTAGCATAGCATGTAGCCAGTTAAAATGAATCAGATATACGTGTAGCAGTGATAACAGATTATACTATAAAAAGCTCAAGAGACAGGCGGACAGAATTCCATCTTCCATATTTTATTACATACTCTGATAGATCCTTCCAAAAGATGATATTTAGCGTGTTGATAATTGGTTCTTGAGTCCACCATTTTGAAAGATAACGATTTTATATTCGAGGGTTAGAACTTATTATGATGGGGATATCATGTGCCCCATTCCATTAAAAAAATGTTCCAAGGTGGCACCCAGTAACCATCTTAAGTTTCCAACTACATCTATGCATAATTTTGTCTCTCAAAATATCAACTAAGCACTGCTTATTGACATTATTACCGTTTCGACCATCTCAGTATATTTATTTATTAAAATTACATTGATATTATAGTTTCAGTCTCTTAACCCACTTTCAGAATCGATTATAAAGAGTACGGCTTCCTGTTACGGAAAAATGTCTTCAAATTTTGATGAAAATGACTATTTCCCCTTGCTTTATAAGTGCGTCATAACCACACCTTTTCTATTCGTAAGATATAATTTTACATCTGAGTAAGTAGATATTTTCTTAAGCATTAACATTCATACTACTGATCTCTTTCCACCTAAATGGTGACTACAGGTGACAGACATTAACGCAAATAACATTCCATATTTCAATTTACTTATCAGCACGGCGACACACATAGTATACCGAGTGTGACAGTAATTAGAAGATAACTGGTGAAAAATAACGGTCTTGAATGTGGTTCAGATTCCATAATTAGGACAGTAGCATACACTTAGTTCGGAAGGCGAAAACATTTAATAAGAAAATCGATTTTCATGCTGGAGCTGTAACGTCGCTAATGATCAAATCAGCAGCGAGTTGTAATTTTCCTGTTAGAAATGAAAACGATAAAAAAAATGGATTTAAACAAGAGGTTCCATAGCAATTATTGTCAAGAAATAGTAATTCTGATTGATTTATATATGAAAAAGTTTATAAGTGGCATCCAAAATATGAACCAATTGGCACATGGCACGTTTTCATCTTGGATTCTAATAATACCGTTTACTGGAAGGCCATGTTTAATAAGACTCTTCTGAAAATAGGAGAAGTAATAAATTAATGAACATTTGCTGACAAACGTTATTTTTATTTTTCAATCTGCAACATGCGAATCGATGATTATAAACACAATTTTCATACGAAACAATGCCTATTCATCATCTTCCGATAGAGCCGCTTTCCAGTGACCTATTTTAGTTACCTACTCGGAACACCCTGCACGTAACCTGTCATCACCTTCCACTACGTTAGTGTGTCACGCATTTTGACTACTCAGTTTTTAAAAGCCTCGCCCCTCACACATTGGAATAATATTGTGTTCCCATGTACTTTCATAACGCTTTCCTTTGATAAAACTGGTGCAGTTTCTGTGTTTGAAACGCTCTACCTTGGTTCATGATAAATTTGCACCCAAGAGAACATAAAACATCTGTAATTTCGTGTCTCGGGCTATCATCGGTCAATCAAAAAATGTTCTTTTATTTCGTTGAGCTGTTATAGTACGAGCCCTGTCTCAGTGAAGTTGGTCTAACGCCCCAAAACATGATATTTGTGAATTTATTTGAGGGCTAATTTAAATTTTATTACAAATACAATATTTTTGTTTTTTTTCAATGTTTATGGAAAGATTGTCTTTTTTGCAAAATGTTTTGTGTATGGCAAAATACACGATGGAGACAACTTAAGTTGAATGGTCTGTTTATTCGCTTCGTTAAAATAATGGTAGGCTTTATAAAACAAATGATAACACTTTACGTTGCTAAGAAACTGATTTTTTACGTTTAAATTAACTTTCAATGCAGTGGTGTTGTTGTTAACAATTAAAAATGGCTCGTGGTAAAGCTGTTTTTGACGAAATAAGAAAAGTGATCATTCACTTGCATTTAAAAGGCAACCAACAATTCGTGTACCTGTAGTTGAGCCATTCTTCCATAGATGGACGCTCGCACCGATCCTAGTGAGCAAACGTGGAATGACTGGTTGCACCCTAAAAACTACCTAGTCTGCAAGATGACATCCTATAGGTTTTTTTTTTGACGTTTTATAGGTTTTTTACATAATACGCGTGCAGCAGTTTTTTTAATTTGTAAGATATTTTTCCTTTGTTACAAAAAAATCTATTTTAGGCTAACAGTAAATAAAAATATCGTATGTTTTCAGAAATACATTTTAGTTTTTAATACGTTCCCGCTTATATGACAAATTTCATAAAAAACGTAGTTTTGATAGTTCACTGAAACAGGGCTCATATACTTTCGAACAGCAACGACAAGCATGAATGTGGCACTGTTGACAGTTGACAGTTGACAGCACTAGCACGGCACTAGGCACTAGGTGCAAAACTAGTTCAAAGTACGCACCAAAAAAATATGAATATATACACTGGTTTTGTAAGAACACAACAAATGTAACACCAGTTTTAACAAAAGAAAACGCTATTACATAAAACAGTTAGCGAACATCCCGATTCTAGATTTTTGGAGCATATGACTTCTACACTAAAAGCAACAGAAAGCAACTCGGCACATACTGCAAAATGAAAGCGATACATATTATGTTACTTATTATTATACAGTGTGAGTCTTCATAAAGTGCACATATCAAAATCAGGGAAACTACACTCTATTTCATCGACGGATAAATCATCAAAAAAAAATTAAAAACAATAATGATTTTTTATGATTATTTTAAAATTTTTAGAGCCAGCTGCTAACCCTATTTAAATAAATCGTTACAACTTTTAAACTGAATGTCCTATCATATTGGAATAAATTTTGTAGTGATTGCAAATAATAGGCCGTACCAGTAAAGTGAAAATTTCCACGAAATTAAATGCTATAAATTTAAAATAAAGAGGAATATGCTGAAACTCACTATTTTTTCAATGATTTTTAAAACAATTGCTAAATTTCAATAAAAATTGTCCTATTTACCCTACCTTTTTTAAATGTTAAGTTATTCTACATGTTATTAGCTTCCTAATGGTGAAAAATTGCAAGTTTATTACTTAGATACAAGTTTTTAAATCAGCGTTTCAAAAAGCAGAATAAAACAACAGTATTAACCTACATGAATCATTCATTATCTTTAACAAATAAAATCAAATAGACTTGTCTATAGGAAAATCATTTTGGCTTAATGCACCAAATGTTCAAAATGGCCACCCCGTTGCTGCAAACACATTGTAGCGCGAAGTGAAATTTGATGAGTTGCCCTACGAATCATCTCGGGATCATTTTTGATTTCGTTTGCAACACGCAAAACTCTTTCTTCAAGTTCCGCTTGGCTGTTTATGGAACTGCTGTACACCCTTTGTTTCATTCTCCCCCATAAAAAATAGTCGAGAGGTGAGATCTGGGGAACGCGCCGGCCACTCAACAGGTCCTTGTCGACCGATCCAGCGGCGTGGATAATTTTTATTAAGAAAAGACCTGACAATCAGCGAGTAATGGGCAGGACATCCATCCATTTGAAGCATCATTCTTATATCACTTATACGTGGCATCGCGACCAAAAAGCGAAAGCGTGATATGTAGCAAACGAAACTGATAACGTTGGCAGGAGAAACACAAATAGCTGCATAACTGCCCAACATTCAATTGTTTTTCAACTGGGCCCGCCTCCCCACTCGTACTTCAGCCCGCGCGACTCTACATTGAATCACCAAAAAAAGGTATCTACATGATAAACAATGGTGCCTAGCAAGACGATGCGCATGGGCTTTTTTATAAACACTTATAGAAACTGTTACATTTGAGTAATAAACGTGCAATTTTTTACTTTTATAAAGCTGATAACATGTAGAATAACTTACAAATAAAAAAAGGTAGGGTACAAGGGACGATATTTATAGAAAATTTGAAATTATTGTAAAAATGATGAAAAAAAAAACAGATTTTCATAAAAATTTTCTTTATTCTAAATGGATGTCATTACTTTTCCTGGAATTCTTCTCTTTTCAGGCACGTCCTTTTACCAGCAATCACTAAATGTATTCCAATATGATAGGACATTTAGTTTAAAAGTTGTAACGATTTATTTAAATAGGGTTAGCAGCTGACTCTAAAAATTTTAAAATAATCATAAAAAATCATTATTGTTTTTAATTTTTTTTATGATTTATCCGTCGATGAAATAGAGTGTAGTTTCGCTGATTTTGATACGTGCACTTTATGAAGACTCACACTGTATTATTATTGTAGCTGTGTATGGTGCTTAAACCTCAAGTACTCGTATGTTGTCGGTGTGATGTATTTGACTTAATGTTTATTGTTATTTTTCTTCAGAGATGACACTAGCAGAGGCTATTTATGGTTAGGTTATGTAGATAGTCAATGTGCCAAGCCTCCATAGGTGGCGTTCAACCCGAGAAGGCGTAGCGAGAGCTAGTTAATAGTAGTATATTATGATGATCAAATCGCAATCATGGCGATTATTTAACATAACACGACTGCGGACCTACCCCGCACTCGGAGTTGCTACAGAGTATTCAAATATTTCAAATCTCATTTACGACTCGTCAAATCAATTACCACGGTTGAATTCCTATGTAAGTTCGCACGCTCCTATTGGCCAGTGGGCCATGCCTCCGCAATTGCGGCGCATTCAGCGAGAAAAATTGATAATACCACCCACGTCTCACACAGATTTTTATTGCCCCCCAACCAATGGTGTAGTAAGCAATTGTTCAGTAGCACAGGTTTAACTTGTGAGCCTACACGAAGGATATTTGATCTTGAAAAGGCGTCGATGTTGATTTTCAACAAATATATCCAGCAAGTTTATCACTTTAAATATAGGAATTTGTAGAATATATTTTAGCCATCGCGAGCAAGCGGCAATCAAGCAGTTGAATTAACTTCGAACACATTGCTCTTCAATTATTTTCCCTTCAGTCACTGCGTGATATCGGTTGTTGTTATTTCTTAAATCTGAAGTCATATTTGAGTGATGATTAATTATAGTGCAAGACACACTTTCATTTTGTTCTGTTCATAAAATACACAAATAAAGGCAACCAGCATCACACCACAAGAATTTTGAAAATTCAGTGGGTAAACGATGTTACCAACAACGAAGAAACGAGGAAACTTGGGTGTCTGGGAAATGGGCGTAAATATGGACTACAGAGGCAAAATACTCGGAGAATGTGGACTAAGCAGGAGAAGGATATCGTTGGCTGAAAAACCTCAGGACTCGGTAACAACTGCTCTTCCGGGCAGCATTCAACGATATAATGATAGTTGTGATTGGCAACAACCGCAATGGATAGGCACTCAAAGAAGAATCTCTCCATTGACAACTTTTTTACTGGTTGCCGAAATATTCAGGAAGTCCCGACAGCACAGCAGCGTCATGTTGGCGACTCAAAAGACTTTTATAAATTCGCAGCATACGAAATATTATATGGGGTTGTCCAAAACGGACGCAGGAAAGTAAACGCATATTAAAACAAGAAAGATTGATATTCAAATCAAGTTGGGTACTTTATTTTGAAGGTTCATTTATACCATTTATGTATGAAAAATAATATCGCTCAAATGTTCACCACTACTGGATTTACAGACGTCCACGCGATGGTCGAAATTTTCAATGACATTTTGCAACATGGTCGGTTCTATGGCATTTATCTCGGCAATGATGTTGTTTTTGAGTTCTTGGACGGTGGCTGGTTTGTTGACGTAGACTTTGCTTTTCAAATATCCCCATAAAAAGAAGTCCAAGGGAGTCAAATCGCACGATCTTGGTGGCCATGGCACATTTCCTCTGCGCGAAATCACGCGATCACCGAAGACTGCAATCGATGGATATTGACGTTGGTTGTGTGGCATGTTGCACCGTCTTGTTGGAAATAAACATCGTCCATATCCATTCCTTCAAGTTGCGGCAAAAAATAGTCCTCTATTATCACGTGATACGGAGCAAACTGGTTCTCGAAATGCCCAATTCTTGGGATCGTCGCGTTGTTGATTGTTCCGGATCGTCTCTCACACTCTCCTTCACAACAGCAATATTTTCCGGTGTGCGAACGCTCCTTGGCCGGCCAGAGCCTGGCAGATTTGCCACAGAACCTGTTGCCTCGGATTTACGCACCAGACGACCGATGGTTGTTTCGTTTGGGCGGTTGTTGCGACCGAAATGTTCACGAAGCGCGCGAAACGTGATTTTTATTTTTGCACCATTTTTGTAGTGCTCTTGAATAACTTTAATGCGGCCTTCAATCGAATACGACTCCATAGCGATCAATGGTAAACATTCAACTAACAAAATGACATGTCGGTGACAGAAAACAAAGATGGCGTCTATGTCAAATTGACGTTTACTTTCCTGCGTCCCTATTGGACAACCCGTTATTATTTAATTATATATACATAAAATATGTTTTATTTTAATTTGCATCTGCATGAGCTTTTTTGTTGATCTAAGGAACGGAGATACCAACTATACAGAACCACGATTAACAGCTTCGGAAAATAGGTTTTACTATTCACTAAGAAAGTATTTTCTCCGCCTTTCTGTAAGTTTGCAGAGTAAAGCTTTTGGGTAAACAGAAACTAGTGTAGGAATGGCAGGTCGCAGAATCGATTTTTCAATTATCTACTTTGAGTTGGGCCTGGTTTTGCGTGAGTGTCTTTATCAATCATAAAAATAACCATTAAATAATAACTGTTTTGTTAGTATTCTTATTTTTTACTTTGTTAGTATCATTTAAATAGCCAGATTGGTTCAGAATTAATACACGTCATTATTTCGCATTAATGATCCAGGAAAAGAGGCTGACATTATTTTCGTGTAGGAAACATTCCATTATTAATATATGGACTGTCAGTTACGTTACTGCATCTACAAGTTTACAGTTAAATAAATGAAGCTTCTTAGTTTCTTGCAAATCTGCTCATGGTGTTTTCCCCATTTTCCGACGCTTGACCTTCCTGATGTCATTTTTTCAAGAATCAGCAGCCTGATATGCATCCTTACAAATTAGACATACATAGCAGCTAATATATTTTAGTATCGAAACTGAAAAAGTAAACTATCAACGTAACCGTTTTGGGATGTGGTCTAATAAAAAAAGTAGTAATTTTATTGTTAAGTAACCGACTCAAATAATTTCATGGTGGCTGGGGCATGAAAAGGTGTGTCTATATGAGCAGGTAAAAACACCTATCAGTAATTTTTATATACAACTGTAAATAATGCTTTCTGTTTTACTTGACGAATTCCAATTGTTATGCTGGTTTCACTTTCCTACAAAATTTAGAAGGAATTCGTAAGTCTGATATTTTTTAAATATTTCATACCTTGCTATTTATATAGCCAAAGCGAATCTAAAATGAAAACTTTGATATATTAAACAAAATATTTGGATAAACCTTATTTAAAGTACGTGCAAAATACTGGACATTCAGATTCTCAACCTTAATTTTTGAAACGCAAATCACTAAATCACAACAAAAACATACATGCAATAATAATACGACTTCCTATGTCAGCAACCTTATATTGATTTGCAGTGATTTTTGTTTCTACAGAAATGTGCATACACGTTTCTAAGTATAGAAGCTGACACGCACATGACTAATATGGATATTTTTTGACTGCTGATACAATTTTAAATGTTCTAGTTTACTCGTTGTTATTTCTCTCCTCTGGGATTTCAGAAATGTTGGTGGAATTGCGGCAAGTTTGCTTATCATTAAGGCCGTTAACAATTTGGATAAAGCTGATAACTAGGATTTTTTAGTATGCACTATGTTACCAACCAAAAAAAACGCGAGAAATTCGAGGTAGTGGAAATACCAATAATAGGCCTAAATAAGGGGCCTAATACACCATACGGGGAATGGTAATCATTGTGTTTGACGCTCCTACCAGGGCTCGTACCTCTCACAATTCTATATTTCTTTGACAAAATATAAGCTTTGTTCCAGCAGAATATTCAACTCATGTTCAGAACATATATTTCTTTGTTGTGAATGTAGAATGATTTTCCAATAGCTCTCTGAATCCATAACCTAATTTTGGTAAGTTTTTTTTATGATACGTTGCAATAAAATGGAAAATACAGCAGTACAATACAAATGCAATTATTTCCACTTTTATGATTCAATTTTTGCTGCAAAAGAATGATGCAAATTAAAATTAAACGCAAACAATACACAAACATTTCAAATTGGTCTCTCCAACCGTTAACGTGGCGCTTGATTTTCAACTGCGTGTACCTGAACTTTTCTATATCATAAATTTTCCCAATTTTATGTAGAACATCAATGAAATAAACTGGAACATGGACTGGTTGAACGAATTTTTTAAAATGCGCGTTTACTTCTGAACGTGTCCCCGACATGTGCTGGAAGAAACCTATAAACGCATACGCATTTTTGACTGTCATCTGAATAGATCGTTATCCTAATTGGAGTTTTCTCCTGTTCATCCCAAAACATCAACGCGAGTGTTACCCAGCGACCTCATTTCCAGTACGATCAATCCAATCCACAGCTTTGCTGATGACAGCACTCTACATGCTGGAATTTAAAGCGACAAGCGGATCTCTGCCGGTGAGTGGAAAAAAGAGGACTAGCAGCGACTCCTCTCTGTCGAGACTCCTGGAGGTTATCACTGCTTTGGAGCAATCTTGTATACTTAATTCTTCCAAAACACAGTACTGCACTTTGACCAACAAAAAGCGTCCAGATCACCGAGTCCCAGATGGAACCTAGCCTCGAGTATTGCTCACAAGTTTGGGGTGCTGCCTCCCCGACTACATTATTTATGCTCGATGCTGTCCAGGGGAGGGCTGTCCGACTGATCGATGGCTCTTCTCTTACAGACAGTCTCGGGACACTTTCGCACCGGCGGCCGTTGGTGATCTAGCTCTCTTCTACCGCTACACCAACGGTCGTTGCTCCTCAAAGCTCTGCTCCATGATGTCGGCGCGCGATGTGCCTGACAGACATACCCGCCTAACTTCGGCCTCCCATTCTAACCGTGTCGAACTTCGTACATGCAGAACTGGGCAATACGACCGCTCTTTTGTCTCCAGAGTGTCGAGATTCTGGAACAATCTACAAGAGGAAGCTTTTCCCAGTTCTATTAACCTTAGGCAGTTCAAAAACTGGATTAACAGAATTTCTTTGGAATCCTCAAAGCGTTTAAGCATTTAAGCTTCTGCTTACGCGGCTGCTTCGGTGTAAAAAAAAATGTTAACTCATCATATAGGGAGGTGTCGATAACAACTATCATTTTTTAAAAAGCTTTCGAAACAGCTAAGAGCTATCTAGTATGTAACATAGTACGATCACAATGGTACGCAATGGACACAAGAGTAGCGAGCAGGTTATATTGTTGAGAATACGGAAAATCAGAGATTGGTACCAAGTTTTATACTAATGTAGTATTTTGAAATTTGGAGTATCTAACTGAGGAAGTATCCAAAATATCCTCTCTATAAGGTATGCGCCAACGTTGAGTATTATACTAAAGTATTAAATATGAAAGAAAGAAAGTACATTTGAAAACGGCGACTCAGTTGGAAACATATGAGAACATAGAATTAAGACAAAATTGTCGCTCACGCGAAAAGAAATTAGTAGTAGTCCTTTATTTAGAAAAAAAATCCTAATAACAACAACTGGTAGCATTACAGCATTTCACAAGTACATACATATATATTCAAATACAATAAATTTAACAAATTCTGTCAGATCGTAGGTGTTTGATAAGTGCTTTCTTGAAATACCCGACTGAGTCGGCGTTTTTTATTTGCTGGGGCAACTTATTGTATTCACATAGACCTTTGTACATTATTGTTTTCATTGTACTGTTCATGTTTGTTTTATTTACATGGAAATGAGTACACGTCCTAGTGTTATATGAATGGATCTCATTATTTGGGCGTAGATGAGCACCTAAATAATTAGGTAATGTTCCCTTCACAATTTTATAAATAAATAGCATTGTTGTTAAATAAAGATGTTGACTCACCGATAACCACTGTAGAGTATATAGCATATATTCAATTCTTGTTTACCTAGAGCACTGTACAATTATCCGCATTCCCCTATTTTGAAGTTTTTGTATGGTGCCTATTTTGTTCTTGCTAAAGAAACATAATAAAGTTGAACAGTACTGAAAATGAGGTTTTATTATTGTATTATAAACCGTAATTCTTGCAAACATTGATAGCTGTTTAGAAGCTCTTGAAAAAAATAAACATTCTTTGAAATTTTCTTAATAACATAGTTAAAGTTTAGGTTTTTATCCAACATAAATCCAAGGTATTTCATTGTATCAACTATATCAAGAACTGTCTTTTCAATTTTAATTTGGATATTAGCTTTTATTATATTCTTGTTTTTACTTCTGCTTGATATTACCATTGCTTTTGATTTTTGAGTGTTCAACCTCAATTTGTTCATTTTTAGATATGCAGCAATATTTTCAAGGTCACGGTTCACAATATCGAAAACCTCATTCAGGTTTTTGCAGGCTGAGTACACAAGTGTGTAATCGGCAAATAGATTTATGGAGCTACTTCTCTGAACAAGTTCCATATGATTCAAATATATTATAAAAAATAATGGCCCCAAATCACTACCCTGAGGAACTCCAAAACGTACAGAAATAGTTTCGGAGATAGAAGAACCAATCTTAGTCATTTGACCTCTGTCACTCAAGTAACTAATTATCCATCTCAGGACAGTGCCCCCAATTCCACATTGTTTTAATTTATCTATCAATATCCGTCTATCTATTGTTTCAAATGCTCTTTTGAAATCAAGGAAAACTGCAATAACATAGTTAGTGTCATCAATAAGTTTCATCCAATTAGTTACTGTAATTTGAAGAGCAGTTTCACAAGAGAGACCTTTTCTGAAGCCCGATTGCTTAACCATGAGAAGATTATGGGCACATGTTTCCAAAAGTTTTTCAAGAGGTGGCCAAGTATTTGTAGGTCCAAAATCAGATGCTTCTATGGAATTTGGTACTTTAGGGATGTGCGTAACTGTGCTTACTTTTAATGCATCCGGGAAAACTCCATAAGCTAGTGAAGTGTTGATGAAATTCAAGATTACATGACCAATCGAGTGCAAAGTATTTTTAAGAAGTTTAGTATTCAAAATATCTTCACCGTATGTTTTATTTTCAAATGAAAGTATAATTTCTTTCAATTCATCGAATGATATGGATCTAAATTTCAGGAACGTAGCTGCATCACAAGATAGATCATTATCCACGTATACAGGGTGGCGCATCGAAAACGAAACAGACGCATTTACTGGCAGCTCAGTTTTTTTTGAAAAACGCTCAGAACCGTCGATTTTGTTTTCGAGGGGGACACAAGTTTGGCAAATAATCACGTTAGCACGTGCAGCCCGCTAAGCGGGGGTGACACCACCCCCAAAATCTTAAATGGAAAGGGGGGTCGAGTGATACCTTATTTTAAAGGTCTTTCAATTCCTTTATAATGATATAAAATTAATGTACTTCTGTTCAGTAATTTTGAAGATTTATTGATTTAAAGCTTAAATAAAACTAATACATCATCATTAGTGGAGATGAATACATTTGGCAGCAAATTAATTTAAAAATGAAGAATAAACTGACCCGTTAGGCAGGTAAATGTTGAAAATGGCCACCATGACACTCCATGCAATAATAAAGATTTTGGTCAAAACGTTGCCGCACATTTAGCAATATTTGAGGAGTAATTTGAAGGCACTCATTCACAATTCTTTGTCGCAGGTCTAATGATGTTGGCCGAGTAGCATAGATTTTGCTTTTTAAATGACCCCACATAAAGAAATCCAAAGGTGATAAATCTGGCGATCTTGGGGGCCATTCAATGGCACCTCTTCTACCAATCCATCGATCTGGAAACGTCTAATCTACATATCGTCGAACACGTAATACGTAATGTGGTGGGGCACCATCCTGTTGGAACATCAACCTATTCGCAATGTACCGCCGATCATTCTGATTTTCAATTATGGCTGTTAATGCAGGATCTATGGCGTCTTCCAGTAATTCCAAATACATTTCACCGGTCAAATTTCCAGGTAAGAAAAAAGGACCAACTGAATGATCGCCAAAAATACCAGCCCAAACATTTAATTTTTGTGGCTGCTGTGTATGAACCTCATGATAAATTCTGGGATTAGAATCGGACCAATATCGGCAGTTATGACGATTTACTACGCCATTTAAGAAAAAGGAACATTAGTCGGAAAACCAAGTGTTGAATAGAAAATGTTCATCGTTTATAATTCGTTCACTCATATCTTCACAAAATTGTAATCGCCGATCAAAATCGTCTTCATTAAGTTCTTGTACCAGGTGAATTTTATACGGATGAAAACTATGGGCCTTTAGAATCCGTTGGACAGTACGTCGACTAACACCACACACAGTCTCCAATTTGCGGGTACTTAGCGTACGATCTACATAAACTTGCTCTAAAACCCCCACTTCTATTGCTTCGTTCCTTATGGGATTTTCAATGTTGCGTTTTTTATTGGCGACTGACCCAGTTTCCCGAAATTTAGCTACAAGTTCTAGAACATATTTTCGATGCACGTTACTCTTCTCATGTCGCTCATTAAATATTTGTGCTGTTCTATTAGCGCACTGATTATTTCCGAAAAATATTTCGATAATTTCAACTCTTTCTGCTGTGGAATATACCATGGTTAATTTATATAATAAAGCGTTACAAGTTATTTTAGCAACAAAGTTTGGTCAAATCAATCGCAAATTATGTACTAAATTCCTATTTAAAATAAGTACGAGATATTTCCTTATCTTTCTTCAAGAAATAACTTTTTTGCTCCAATAGCTATTTTCAACAACAAAATGATAAACAAACCATGGTCGTAGTGAAGAAAAGCATTTACTTATTAGGTAAATTCTTTTAGTCAAATTTCTTCTGAAAGTAGTACACATTAATCTCATGTACCTACCTATTAAAGTTTACTTTCAGCTTTAAATCAATAAATCTTCAAAACTACTGAACTGAAGTACATTAATTTTATATCATTATAAAAGGAATTGAAAGACCTTTAAAATAAGGTATCACTCGACCCCCCGTTCCATTTAAGATTTTAGGGTTGGTGTCACCCTCGCCCAGACGGCTGCACGTGTTAAAGTGATTTTTTGACAAACTTGTGTCCCCCTCGAAAACAAAAACGAGGGGTATGAGCGTTATTAAAAAAAAAATGAGCTGCCAGTAAATGCGTCTGTTTCGTTTTCGATGCGCCACCCTGTATAATATCAGACTGGATACTTTTTACAATGTCACAAATACTGCTAACAAAGAAACGGTTGAAATTATCAGCCATTTCCACTTCACATCTGGAAATAACTTTTTGGTCATTCAGGTAAAAAATTATTAGATTAAAAAAATTAATCAATCTCTAACAACTGTTTCGATCCGATCAAATTTCGATCATTCTGAACAAAAAAGAATCTCAAGTTTTTTATAGTTATCGAGATAAACAGTTGTATTTTACTCGGTAAGCTGGTGCAGCGGTTTTTGAGATTACGAGATTAGAAAAACTGCAACAGACCGCGATAGACAGACCGATAGAAATAAGTGACAAGTATTCTCGTGCTGTAGACGTTATGAAATATAATGTAATATAAATATAAATCGAAAGAAGCAATATTTATCATTTCCAAAATGACTGTATTTGAAATCGCCGCTCGCATAAATTAGAGCTCAAACAATAATCTGCATTATCCTAATACGAAACTTGTGTTTTGTTTTTTATTTTAAAACATTGTTCAGACATTTGGCAAATCAAAAACGGTCACTTCGATGAAGTCATGCTTGCAATGAATAGTAGAATCGAAACAACAAAGTTCGTTCTCTTCTTCTTGATAATGTCAACTCGAAAATGGATTTCCCCTTCTTCGCATCCATTTTGATTCATAATAATTATGTCTCTCTACCTGATATACGATTGTGCTTAACAAACTACACAATAAGGTGACGGTGTCCGACACTGACAATAGTTATTTGGAAAAACTGAAAGATTATTTGCAGTAAGCTAAAGTACTTGAAACTATCATGTACATGAGCTCTTCATGGAAAACTAACAGTAAAATACACCAGGAGAACTATAGTTCAGTTTATAAAATTACAATGGTAGTTTTCTCTGATTCGCTCCTAGCTGCCCTAAACACAAAGTTCAACCGGGGTCTCAGAAGTCAAACATATTTATACAAAACATATTTTGCACACATCACAATATTGAGTTTTTTAATACACCTATTTCTCTTGTTTGCTGTCCATCATCTATCTCCGGATGACGAGACCTATATGATACTAATGTTTATATTTTTGTCATAACGATACGGTGACGGGGGCTCGTGGGGTGAATATTTAACAATCACGGTTGTTCAACGGAGCGCAAAATAGATGAAACTCGGATGACGCAAACCTCGAAACCCTATTTAATGAGTATCCATCACGCTTTGACGTCTACTGAGGTGAACAGCTGATCACCAAGTGATATTTTTGTGTTAGTCTGCAACGTTGGCAATAATGAATCTGGTATAAATCTAGTAAAATTAGTTTGTGGCGTTTTGTTTTTTGTAAGCAAATGAACTTTTCTAGATAAAAAAGCTGTTAGCAAGTAAAAAATGAATCTGTAGCATACAAAAAACCAAAACAAAATATGGCTCTGTCTTCAGACGTTGACGGATCCGTCAGAATTATGTGTCCTGTGATGGATACTCGTGAAATAAAGTATAGGTGGACTGCTACAATACTCGGTTAATAGCCCTAATTTTCTATTCATTAAGTGGCAATGACTTGGAAACAGCGAATAATATTAATCAAGATCTTGCCCAAATCGAAAAGATCAGAAGTAGTCATAATATCTGTTTGAGTCCTTTAAACATAAATAAAATAGTTCCTGTGAATCATTCTAAGGAGCTAGGTATGTAATGTATCATAATTTAAAATTTGTTGAACACGTAAACTATCTAATTTCCCAGTGGTACGATATTCTCAGAGTTTTAATTTTAAAAAATATCATATTGCTTGGTGGTTACTATCCCTATTTAGATATTATAACAAAAAATCGTATTCGGATTATTATAAATACATCTTGCAGGCTCGTAAAAGATAGAACATATGATCATATGCCGAAGGCCATTAATGACGTTAAGATGAAAATTGATAAAATGTATAAATACCAAATCGTAAGTCTGACTTATAGGGTTATTTATTCAAAAACACCATCGTATTTAGAAAGCAAATGGGAAATATGCATGACATTAATATTAGATATAGAGAGACTTTTTCAATCCCACGCCACAGCGCATCTCTATTTCTGAACATATATTTACAATGGAATCAAATTATATAATTCCTTAGACCGTTGTTAAAAAAAAACTTCAAGATATTCTACTTGATTAAAAGCGAAATATTTTGTAATCGATAGGTGTTAACTGACATTATATTAATTACGCTTTATTACTCGAATTGTCGTTATTGTAAACAGGTATTCATTTTCAACAAATTTTTAGTTTTTACACATCTCGTGTTATTAAGAGGAATAGTTGGTAGAATATCTAATTATCTCGCCTCCTGTAATGTTATTACAAATAAAAAAGACGTTAATTATTATTAATTTCTTATTTTATTTTTAATTTACCTTTTTTTTATACTCGAACCACCACGAAGGCCTAAGGCCTAAACACCCATGGGGTACCGTGGGGTTATAAGGGGATACAGGGGAAAGGGGGGACGCCACACGGACTCTGGCGAGGGAACACGTGTGCATGCAACATTCTGGCCCCGCCTACGAGATCCGCCGGGTGGTACCTCCGCGTTCGACAGTCAGAGACCGTCTACCACCTACGGACAATCACAACATCCATAGCCAAGAGAAAAATTTCTCTTGGGACGGGATTCGAACCCGCACAGCGCACGGCGACTGATCCGGAGACCGAAGAGTCTACTACTGCGGCCACCGCTGCTGACTAGACGAACTCTGACGAACTGGTTAGTTTGGCCAATGGTGGCTAAATATTTGAATGAATTTGATAACCAATTCCCTTCCTATCATATATTTGTTTTCAAAAATAGTACCCATGGAAAAAGTGTTTGTGCTTGGCTTTGTACTTTGAATGAAAAAGTTCATAGAGAGACAAACCTTCGTCAATATCATTTCTAGCAGCAGCTTCAAGCAGCACTACACTATCGTTGAAAAATATTCCCGGTTTGTTCGATTTCTGTTGTCTGGTAATCTTGCCCCTGCTAAACTCCTTCTCTTTTTGCAGCCACACCTTGAGTTGTTGGTTTCGCCTCTTTCGAGCCAGGATCAGTCGCTCTTGGGTGGCCATGCGCTCTATCTGAGGCATCTCCTCTATCAGTTGCTGGTGCTCCATCTTGCGTGATCAGTCTTATCTGAAAAAAAATAATAAATTCGAAATTATGGTTACAAAATAGTTGACCATATTTATAGATCTGTGTTGGCTGCTATTTTTTCACGATATTTGCTTCGTAGCTAGCAGTTGGTTAAAAAATGGCGTCAAGTAGGCTGACTCTACACTTCTCTCGCTAAGCCCTTAGCAGTACATGAAGGAATATGTTCAGCACAAACTAGACCCTCCGAGAAAAAAGTCAGTCGAACAGGTCCACACGATTAGTCCATAGACGTTATTTCCCTTTGCTACCGGAGGTGCATCTGGAAACGTCGCCTCTTCCCGATACCTAACTCGCCAGGTCTAGTGAAATTTTCTAGATCTAGTGATTTTTGAACAAGTTTAGTGATTTAGTGAAAACTTTTGTTAAACGTCATATCTCTAGTGATTTTTTTGAAAGGTTTGTAGCAAACAAAAAAATTTGAAAAATACAATGAAAAAATATAGAAATGCATCCAAAAGTTGGTTTTAAAAGATTTTCGGAATTTTAAGAATTTCAAACATTTTTTAACATCAAACCCCACAAATTATTGCATTCATCACAGACCAGGTGGCTGTCACTGATTTCCGCTGTAAGTAGAATTATTGAGCAATATGATGCTATAGAGAATTATTTTAGAATTGAAGCATTCGATGAAGCTTAACTAGCAGCTGAAATCCATGACATGCTTAATAATAAATTAAATAAACTATATCTTCTTTTTTTTATTACCGAAATTTACGGATATGAATTTGGATTTTCAGTCTGAAACCCCCAAGGTACATAACCTTTACCCCCGGATTAATGACGCGTGTAAATTTTCATTAGGCTGATTCATAAAATCAGAATATTTTAAAAGTACAGATATAGTTAATGTTCAATATCGAAATCCAGTGGAAAAAATTTACTTGGGTCCAAAAGTATTGGAAAAATGAATAATCCTTTTTTTACCGAAAATATCAAACATAATTTCAGATTGAAATGTTTGGATTTTTAGATTGAAGCGGTAAGCCAAATATGGAAGCGATTCCCCTTTAATTCCCGAGAAGTACAGATTCCCAAACTAATAACTTTTCTGCACCCATCAAATATATCATCAACTGAAAGCATAGGTCCTCTGGCTAGTAGGTTTGAAAATATAGTTAAAGACATTAACAATTTAGATAAAGAATTTAGGCAGTTGAAGTTTTCTGGATGTGATTTATCGCTTGGTGAAATTCAATTCTGGAAAAACATAAGCAATATCAAAAAAGAGGATGATAATCTCGCATACCCATAGCTTGCCAATTCTGTTCAAATTTTATTTACACTGTCACACAGTATTATTTATTTACATTAATTTAAACAAAACTAAATTGCGTAATCGACTGGGTGCTACGACAGTAAGTGGAATTTTGCACAGCAAAAGACTGAATTAACGCCGAAGATAAAAGCTGCTTTAATTTTCCAATTTCAATGGACATTATAAAAAAACAGAATAATAATATGTACTCGTAAGAATGTCATTCTTTTTAAATTTATCTATTTTAATGTAGTTTTAAATCAGTTATATTTAATTTCGTTTTTATTGATACGTTTTTAAGCTTTGAAATATATTTAGTGTTTTGTTACTTTTGTCTAATGGTTTTGTATTTGTGGCTTCT
This sequence comes from Acanthoscelides obtectus, assembly GCA_963669975.1. Taxonomy (NCBI): domain Eukaryota; kingdom Metazoa; phylum Arthropoda; class Insecta; order Coleoptera; family Chrysomelidae; genus Acanthoscelides; species Acanthoscelides obtectus. The sequence continues at coordinate 33,219,833 of CAVLJG010000003.1, read as the reverse complement.
GGTAAGAGTCTGTTCAAATTTACGTTTTTGTTGTTTGTTTTAAGAGTTTTTTAAGAATCTTTTTACATAATAATATGTACTCGAAAGAAAGTCATTCTTTTTAAATTCGTTTAGGTTAATTTTTTTTATGTAAGTTATATTTAATTTCATGTTTGTTGTTACGTTTTTAAGCTTTCAAATATATTTGGTGTTTTATTACTTTTGTCTGTTTATATTTATGGTTTCTTTCAAGTGTCTGTTCCAATGTACCTTTTTGTTGTTTGTTTTTAAAAGTAAAGCCTTAAGAATAAAAAAAACATTTTATTGTATTATTTATCTCTTTATATAGATATAAAAAATATATAAATAAAAAATCTAGTGATTTTTTAGCAAAATTTCTAGTGATTTTTATTTTTGGCAACATTGCTCGGGCAGACGTGGCACGGGGTAGCGCAGCCAGAGCATAGAAAACACTATGCTGTTACATACTCATCACGCACGACGCCAGCAGCATCATCCGCGGCCGATAGGTACGCGATCTGTCTCGAGAATATTCTGTGAACAAAGGAAAGAGCATTCCTTTGAATACATATGCGTAATGTTGGTAGTTCCATAATTAATTTAGACACAGATGCACAAAAACTGATATTCTGTCACAATAGTAATATAGCTTTCGTCCGTCCGACTACAGACGGCCAACCAAGGACAGATGTTTCGTGCTTTTTGGCAACGCATCAGCATGGCAACATGGCTTGGTCCCAGGTTGGGCAATGAACAAAAGCTAAGCAATTATCCTCCATCCACGATATAAGGTCTATTTAAATAAGTCAACCCTATTGGTTCAATCTCGCAGCGGTTGATCCTGGAAATAGATCGCACTTTGTTCTGTCTTATTTTATATGGTCAAGTGGACCAGTTTGGGTATGGCAGTGGTGAGTATCTATATGCTACAATGTTAAACATGTTATCAGTTTCGTTTCCAGAAGTCTTTAACATATATTCTAATTTTTATTTTTAACATGAAATATTCAATATGTCCAATAACGAGTAATATCCTGAAAGCTTCATATGCCATAAAGCTGTGTCGTGAATATTTATAGTTATTATTGACTATGATTATAGCTTAACCGCACTATTCAAATTTCTACGATATTGCGGATGACAACAGTAACATGCACGCAAGCATTTAGATCAATATTTGCAGACGAATTGGAAAACAACAGGTTTAACAGACTAATTTTTTTTTTTTGAAAAATGAATCAAAATGGATCGATTCAGTGCTTTCTACACGATACAGGAATTGCTCCATTTCTGAAACACAGGGCATTGAAGCTAACAAATCAATTGCAGTCGTGTACTCGTATTTGACCATAAGGTGGAATTTTGCTCATTTAGCCTAAGGTTAAAATTCTTTATTTTTGATTTTTAGTTTTTATTTTATGTTGTCCATGCTTAGTTTTTAGAATGAATTAAAGTGTATTTTCTCGGAAACGAAGCAAAACATATGATATCAAGAAGTTGTGTTTTTAGTTGCTTAATCTGAAAAAACAAATACAAAAATCACCTTCTGAATTTCCCTATCGTAGTTAGAAAACACCGATCACATCTACAACTTGAAAAATGAGACTTGATTCATCTCAAAGTGTTTCAACATTCTAAGCATTTTCCCCAAACTTGATAAACATTGAAATACTCGAATTTTCCTCAAAATTACGTGTGAAATATTTAAACTACGCTCAAAAATTACTATTACGAAAAAAATAAAAAGAGCTCAGTTTGTGAAGGTTCAGAAAACTGTTGTTTTTGATTATACTCGTAACTGTGATGCCACTGGTATGATTTTAAAACTCCAAAGTATCTTAGTTATTGACACAGTAGTATTGCTGTGTGAAAAATGCATTGCTTTGTCTAGTGCCCACTGATACGAGAAGTAAAGCACTGTAGACATGAGAGCGTTCACGTATATTCGACAATGTGCTTTGTCAAATAAAAACCATCCAAGGCTGCAGTACTTTTCCGGAAATAGAGAAAATGTCCGAATTCTACCAAAGAGCCGTTCATTTTGGCTGGTCGGAGTCCAAATCACCGAAATCTTGATCTGGCACGAATACATCTCGTCAATAGTGGCAGCTGCTGGGAAAAGGGGGTAAGAAGTACTTTTCTCCGCATGGGCTTCTCACTCTTTACAAGGCCCAAATAAGGCCTAGCCTGGAGTACTGCTCACGCGTTTGGGATACTGCCGCCCCGGATATATTATTTAAGCTCGATGCTGTCCAGAGGAGGACCGATTACTCTTCTCTAACAGACAGTCTCGGGATCCTTTCTCACTGGTGGGCCGTCAGCGATCTAGTTGTCGTCTACCGCTACACCAACAGGCTTTGCTCCTCAGAGCTCTCTTCCAGGATGCCGCCGCGTTCCTTGGTCCCGAGGGTGTCGAGATTGGGGAACAATCTACCTCAGGAGACTTCTCTCAGTTCAACTAATCTTAGACAGTTCAAAAATCGGATTAACAAAGTTTCTTTAAGATCTACACGGTTGCTTCGGTATAAAAAGATTGCTGGCCTCAAAAGTTTACTTATGTCTCCTTATAATGTTGAAAAGCTTTTGAAACAAACATAAAGCTTTGCCTTGGGGCATTTAATTTAACGAAAGCCTCATTTTTTCAAATACATGGTCCGGCAGTGAAACGGGAAGATTTAAAAAATTATAAACTAAGGTATACCAATTTATTAATTAATTTAACAAAAATGCAAAGTACATTAGTGGAATTTAGTGTTGTAGCTTAAATGTTTGTTTTTTCTTGAAAATTGTATCAGCTAGATGTCGTCCTGGGTTTCTTACACATTCTCAGAGTCTATTGCAGAACGAATCCAGAACTCTACGTAGCACATCCAATAGAATATTGTCGATCTCTTGACGAATTCGGGCCTCCAAATCTTCCTTATTTCTTGGTGGCTCTATCTGGAAAACCTTTGATTTTAAATACCCCCAGAGGAAATAGTCAAGAGCGGTCAAGTCCGGAGAACGCTCCTGCCTATTTCCTCTGGGGGTATTTAAAATCAAAGGTTTTTCAGATAAAGCCACTAAGAAATAAGGAAGATTTTCAGTCCCGAATTCGTCAAGAGATCGACAATATTCCATTGGATATGCTACGTAGAGTTATGGGTTCGTTCTGCAACTGATTCCGAGAATGTGTAAGAAACCAAGGGCGACATCTATGTAGCTGATACAATTTTTAAGAATAAATAAACATTTAAGCTACAACACTAAATTAAACTAATGTACTTTGCATTTTTGTTAAATTAATTAATAAATTGTTATACCTTAGTTGGTGAGTTTTTCAAATCTTCCAGTTTCACTGCCGGACCCTGTATTTTAAAATCCACAATACAATGCTACAGGAAAGTTTACTGACGATGATGGTTACTCAAAATCTCCATTAGGAATTGCTGAATTTATTATGTATGCATTTCTAATCCATGGAGTATATACTGACCGACAGTCGTATGTGTACACATTGTTTTATTTCATAACGTTGTGCATTGGGGTTGTTACCATTCCTCTCAGAGGTTCAGGTTGAAATTCACTACCCCACTTTGCTACTGATGATAGGAAGTACATCATCATTCTTGAAACAATTTGGGACCTCAAAAATCTTTTTTCTAAACTGATTTGCTGCTGATAAGAATATGGGTCTGGCTGTTTGATCTTTTTGTTAAGTTACCATCAGACAATTATTGCTCAAACTTCCAAGCAAAACGCTTCGGCAGCACAACATTAATGTTTAATAACCTTTTACAATGCACCTCAGGAGCTCATGAATTCAAGCGATCATTGTACCTATATGTAGAAGAGTAAACACAGAATCAAAAGTATGGTCTAAATATAGAATTAATAACATTATAAAAATGTACGTCTTGCAATAAAACCATAAAAAACGTAGCGTAAACAAAGCTTAGTTAAACGTGAAAATCGCTCCCTCTTTTCTTTTTTGTCGTCCATAAAATATAAAGGTCATGGACTTGAAAAATTTCATGTAACTGCCGGTACCCACGGGCAACAATTTGTCGCGCTGCAAAAAAAAACACGCGTTTATGATTAAATTGAACAGTTCACGCTAACGACGCGCGTTCGGACGGAAGAAGACGTCGTGTTACGACAAAAATCTATTCTAAAGTGTCTGCTGTTTCATGCAGCTTTTGTATTAACATAAACACACAGACAGACAGACAGAACATCGTATAACTGATGTCAGTGTAGGCATACCTTAATTTCCGGACCAGCCTTTGTCCAAAGGTGTGAAACGAGTGGGTACAGCAACCTTATATGAGATCTCATTACAAAAATATCGAGGTAGTTATGTTCTCTGTACTTTCACTTCATGTTAAATGTATCAACTGCAGCATTATTAGCTAATTCTATTCGGCAACAGTGGCTAGATTACGCCTTGAATAAATCTTACTAAAATAATTTTTGATTACAGCGATTAGGTATCACTGGAATTGTTGATTATCAATAGCGATGGGATTATGCGACAATTAAATATCTCTGAATATGAGGAATAATTTATATCATAGATGTTCTTGTTTCATTAAAATATTATTTTCTACTGTTCCAGCTGGATTAAGTAAAATTGCGCTGAAAATTGTTGATATCTGTTTAAATCATTTTGTTTTACCCATTTTTGTTTTTCATATAGCAGCACTTTTTCTAAACATAGAGCAAACATTCCCGACCCAGTGATTCGGAGGGTTTATAAGGGCGCTGGAAATCACTCAAACGTGATGCTGATCTCCGAGCGACAGGATGAGTTTCAGATGTTACACTTGTTCACTTAAATTTACTTCAAGGATGCGCCCTTGTGAGAATGGCCTATATATGCCGTATCAAATATCACTCACACGCGTATTATTCTCCTATCAATTTTACTATTTACCGACTATATACGAAACTCAATATGCATTCATATGTTAAATTGTATTCCTAACACTTACATTCAAAACGAATTATTTTTCAACTTGTCAATACACAATTTTCACGAATTTCCACTATGAGATTCGACTGCTTCAAGGTGAGCTTATCTTGTGCTTATCGTATTCCTAATCATCACATTACACTGAATAATCTGTAAGCTGCACGTTAGGTTTAATTATTGAACACATCTAAGTGATAAATCAAATAGATATGTATAATGTACACTTCCAGTTAGTGAAGTTATCAAGATGGCTATGTTAATAGGAAAAATTTATAAGAATAAATCTAGAGGATTGTCAAAATAAATTAACAAATGAAGCTTCTAGTTTAAAGCTTCAAATTTTAACATGATTTAGCTAATTTGATAAATGCAACTGTCAGGCGAGTTAAAAGGTATGCAATACGAGTATAATGGATGTTTTCAAATCAAGAATCTAAAATTCAAGAGGTGATTCTTTAGATTATTTCAAGACAATTAGGTCTTTTGACAAATTTGGAAACACCACTTTGTTTTGGAAAAACATGCCCCTAAAGAATACCAATGGAAATCGAATTTTCTTAAATAAGTATTGGCCAACATCAAAAAATCGCGTGAAATTTTGATACATGATGGTATCTAAAGAAACCAATAAGCTCATAAGAGCTGCCATAAGCCAGCATTATCTGCCACATCTCATTCATTAAAATCGCTGCAACGGTTACTGAAATTACTCAGGGGCAAAGTCTCCAATTGACAGACTCATGAGAGTACGTGAGTTGATCTTCTTAATGAAAACATCACATATTATCAAAAATATATTTTCCATACTTTCACGTGTCAAAAAATTGATTCACTTTAAAATGGTATTCTTGATCATATATGATGATTAAGAAATCTGTGATAATGTTGAATGCGGATGACGTAGAAAACGTACGTAGTGCGACTGTTCTGATACGAATTTTCAGCTTTCCCTATTTATACTCCAAGAGCCATCAAGGTGTCAAAAAAACGTAGCAAATTATATTCTCTACAAAAAATTGTAGTGTTTTTTACTCTTAGATTCTTAGTTTAGCCATTATAAACGGAAATATCATTACATGTACCTTTACCCTTTAATCTTTCATAATCTGTTGACTATACGACAATTTTTTATAGAAGCAAAGTAATATACATTATTTAATTTCCTAGAAAATTGATTCTATTACTTTTTTTACATAGGATTTATGCCAATCCCTCCCCTTTCCCTGATCTTCAATTTTCAATCTTCGGTTTTTATTTTTGCCTTGTCAGCACCCAAACGCAAATCCGATTAAGTGGACGAGACCAAGCTTCAGTGAGTCCTTCGTTTTGAGAATCATAGCTGTGATTGGGAATAAGTTGGGTTATCGGTTCACAGCTAATAGATTTATATTAATTTACACTTCGTTAAGCCTGCGAAGTAGAACGAGCTGTATAAATACAAGGTGTTCCTATCTATCTTTCTATCTTCGCACATAAAAAAGTGCGCATTCTAGAACAAAAGTTTTAAGCAAAAGTCGTAGGGTATCGAGGGGGCAACCTTGACGATGTCCATGACCACGGCATTCAAATTCATTTCAAGGTGAAGTGAATATTTTCATACGGAGCTCCCCCTTTCCATATCAGAATTGAAGAGGAGGAAATTTTACTCCAATATGACCTTGATCATGACCTTGACCTTAACTATGACCTTCAAAGCCATTTTAAGGTCAATTCAAGACATTCAAAACGATTTATTCCAACAAACATGTTCGACACTGAAAGGTCAAGTCAATATTTCCAAAGGAAACCTCTCATTTTTATACTGCAAATGGAAAAAGCAGGAAAATTTACGGCCGAATGTGACATTGACGTCAAATAATATTTGAACTTGAAATAATCTTGACTTTGAGGTTAAGGTCATATTCACACGTAGAATTTGGGCTCGACTTTGAAGGTCAAGGTCATGGTCATCATAGGTGTGCTGTCGGACATTTTTGTCAGAGCAAATTGTTTCCAACGTCTTGATTGAAATTTGAAATGGCCTTGGAGGAAATGGTCAAGGTCCTGGTGATCGTCATATTACTTAAAATTTGGAGAGTTTTGTTTGAAAATGTTCACTCGACATCGAAATGACCTTAAGGATCGTGCGCAAGGACATTATCAAGGTCACAATCATTTTGCACCCTCGAAACCCTACAGGTTTTGTTTGAAACCTTTTCTCTAGGATGGATAGTTTTCGAAATGTTTAGGTAGGGCGTTAAAACTTTGACACCCTGTATATCGTGGAACTGATCCGTTGGACCAATTCTTCGATTCTAAAATATCGAGATGCAAAATAATTTGTCAGTTCAAAGATCTAGTAAAAAGATCTCTGTTGCCTTTGACTTCTTTACAACAGCCACGGTTCATAGGCATCTAGCGAGGCACTTATGCTCCACTTTTTCCGCCACTGATACTTTCTGTCCGTTCCATTTTCCCGAAACGTCTGTAAAATTTCCCCATAAAGTCGTAGCCACCTCGAACTGATCATCTGTGAAACGTGATTTTATTCCAGTTCAGCAGAGCGAAGCTAACAAGAAGCTATAAATATGTTCGTAAAATTCTCTACCCCCTATTCCAGCCTTATACTTATAGATATGTTGCTTTTATATCCCAATTTAGTCGACTCCAAGGCCAATTTTAGCGAACGTAGACATAAAAATCTTATCGACAAATTTTGGAAATAAGATAAAGATGGTACCCATAATTATTCACATACAACATATATTGTCACATTTTTATTGATCTCTATTGTTTTGTATAACATTTTTTCACCACAATACAAAACTGTCACAAGAGGATATGAATAATGGATAAAGATTAACAATTTGTTATTTTGATATGTCGGTTTACGGTGTCTTCAAGATGCTGGATGTTTGCATCCCGCGCCGCGTATATTTGTTTATCTCGTACAAAGACAGCTTGTAGGAACGTCGAGTAGATATTCCTGAATGTTGCAAATTGAGAAAAAAGTTAACAAATTGCTTTTTTCGAATGAATGGCCAGGACGCCAAATAGTAATACAAATATTAGCCGCATGATATGGCGCTTGATGAAGCTGTAATTACAATTTTACAAAAAAAGGTTCTGCAAAAAGTCGCCTAGAGCGTATTACGATGAAACCAGGATAGACGCACACAATGAGTATTTAGCACATTTTGCCACTGTTTTATGATGCATTAACTTTGCCATTTTAAGCGGAGTTGTTTCTGGGAAGGAAAACCCCAACTTTTTGAACATCCTGTATATCAAAAATACAGTTTTCAAGTACAGGGAATCCGAACTATGCCATGATATATGGCAAAAACTGACTTTAAAATTTTTATAAATATCAGTCCTATGTCCAAGGATAATTGGAAATGTAAAAACATTCTAGAGAAGGGGGTATGTTGATAATTTATTTCTTTAATTACTCAACTGCCAGTGTATCGATTTTTAAAATAATGGCGATTCTATATTATAGTTCGTAAAAATCGATGCAACAATTTGACGTGTTGTATGACAACAGAAAGATATAGATGGCATATAGACAACCAGACCCACTAACCTATGGAAACGAATGACAGATTTCTAAGGATATAAGGAGGTCAAAAAATCCAGAAATTAATGTTTGCTTATGTATGGGAGTATTTGTAATTGGAAATATAATTCGATATATGAAATAATTTTGTTATTAGGTGTATCTAAATAATTTTAATAGCTCAAAAAAATGTCGCCTCTAAAATACTAACTAGAAATCAGCCAAATATAATTCGATATTTGATTTAGGTGTGTGTATCTAAAATAATTTTGTTAGAAAAAAATAACGCCGCCACTGGATAAATACCTAAAAATCTGCCAATAGAAGTTCAAACTTGGAGCTGATATATTTTTCAAACGTTGCCGTAGGATATGTTTATTTTTTCAAAGCATATTCCAATGGTAGACCTAGACGAAAATAAAATTAAAAAGAATAGGAAAAGTCATCAGTGTAAAAACTGATAAGGCCAGTGGCGTAGTCATTTTTTCCGAAATATCTAGGAGATTCTAATGGTAATCTACAGGGTCACATCAACTTTGAGAATTTGACAACAAAGCTAAACATATTTTTTATTTTATGAATAATTTTTATGTATATCCAATGGTTATAGCTATGTGAGGTGTCTTCACGTATACAATCTTATGAATGGTCAGTAACATCACCCTTCAAAAATCGATACTGTCAACGTCAGCTGACCCAAAACAACTACAACAGTTTTTATAGGTTAGATAATTGTCAACAATCTACCACAAGCTAAAATTGTGCCCATCTTTAAGTTATTTTTCATTTAAGCTTTTTGTATGTGACCTGTACTGGTTTTATTTTTAAAAGTGTTGTCCTGTTGATGTCAGATCATCGAAAGTGACATCCATAAACGGTAGTGAGAATATTAAGCAGTAGGCAGGTAATTGTAAAATCAGTTTCATTGAATGAAACCCACATCTACCTGAAAACGACCTTACCACTACCCATGCAACCAAACGTAAAAGAGCCTCTCTCACCTCTCAAAAACAGGTTAACATAGTAAATTCCTCACATTCAAACTAACCACTAACAGAACTTTTGAACCGTACGGAAATCGGTCGCACCAAAGACATTTTTTGTTATTTACTTTTTGATTCACATTCACAATGCGGTATGAAAATGCGGTATTTCTGCAGTTGTTAGTGCACGAAACGGTTCCCGGATAAGCACCACTGCATTTTACTATTAACAAGTTTACATTCTCTGCGGCTGTTGTCGTTCTCGTTTCCTTTCCTTCCAAGCGCGGTTGCCAATATGTGTTACGTAAAAATCCTGGTCGTTTTCTCTAACCGACAAATTCAAAAATAACTAGACGTTTTTCAGGACATTTGCAGGTTTGCCGCTCCAGAACGACAAAGTAAAATACACGTTGATAAAGCCTATATACGTAATGCTTAAACAAAGCTGTCATTGATTATTGGGAAATGACAGCACAGTAACATTTCTGATTATCCTACGGGAGACAGAACATATCAGTACCTATATCAGGTATATGGGATGCTAGTTGTTATACCGTAACATATGAGTAGATTCGGCGAGCGGAAGTTGTTCTTACGGTAATTGGGATTGAGGCTCCTTAAATAATGAGTGTATTTCAATGCCATGCGAATATCACACGATCGGCATTCAGTTTACGTACGATCAGTATTTAGTGATCATTCCGCCAGTGTCAGTGGATTTCTACATAACCTTATACATCAGTAGTTACTGACGTCCAAGCTATACGATCAATAAGTACTGGTCGTATGAAATTCTCCTAAAAGACCTACAGAGTTGATGTACGACATTTTGCCAGTAGGCCGCGCAAATGGTAATGTCGGATTGTCGGTAAATCACAGTTTGAATGTTTCAAATTTATTCATCGAATTCCGAAGTCGAGTGTAAGGTTCTTGACGTTAATGGAACTACAATTCCTACAAAAACTTATCGTGTCTTAAGAGTCTAAACTTTCAGTGGAGCGGACAATTTTATAATATCGTAATCAGCAGGTAGCAGCGGTGGCCGCAGTCGTAGACTCTTCGGTCTCCTGATCAGTCGCCGTGCGCTGTGCGGGTTCGAGTCCCGTCCCAGGAGAAATTTTTCTCTTGGCTATGGATGTTGTGATTGTCCGTAGGTGGTAGACGGTCGAACGCGGAGGTACCACCCGGCGGATCTCGTAGGCGGAGCCAGAATGTGTGCATGTTGCATGTACACGTGTTCCCTCGCCAGAGTCCGTGTGGTGATCCCCCTTTCCCATGTATCCCCCTATAGCCCTAAGGTACTCAATGGGTGCTTAGGCCTTAGGCCTTCGTAATAGTTGGAGAATAAAAAAAAGCATTTTTTGTCATTTTCTAAACACCGAGTTGCGATCATATGGACTACTAGCTTGCAGGGAACAGTATCATGAGGGCGTGAAACTCTTGATTAATGTGAGGAGAGGGCGCATATTAGCATAAACTTTGAAGCCGGCCTTTCGAGCTTGAGCTGTTCACCAAACAGGAAAGTATTCTAGTAGCAATGCATGCCATACTTCTTCTTGTGTGCTTTGGCCGTTAACGTTAGCGGTAGCTATCATATTCACTATGGTAGTTGAGTCGTACTTTTTCTAATACCACTATCCTAGAATTTTAACGTATACATGAGTTCCCTCTTCCATCTGGAATGCGATTTCCGATAATTTCCATAATTAAGTACCTTTATTAGGATATACTTTTCTTGATGTCCCATAATATATGCAAAATACTCTGATCTACGACGTTTTTTTGTTGTTAATAACTCCAAGGATCTGTTGTGTAAAAGGATTTCCAGTTTGTGATCGTACTGCATATCATCGAACTCTCATTTAATGAAAGTTTGAGGTTTGAGTAAGGCAGCGAAATATTTTAAAGCTTTAAACTGTGCTTCCTGGTAGTGTTTTTTGACTTATATTTTTCCTTTTTCCGCATTATCATAGGTAAGTCATAAATACCCAGACAACTACAGTATCAGCTCATTTTTGCTGTCGCATTAGACTGCTACTGTATATTTATCTGGTAATGTTGACCGCAAGCAACATGTGTTTCTAGCAGGTTGCATGTGAAACAAATTCCATGTTTTCTGGCATTGATGCTCTCAAATGCCCTAATTTGCATGAATTATGCTAATACATTTCTTTCAGCTCTTCACTCTCTCAAAAAAGGCATATATACTTGGATAGCTCCCAAATTTATTCATTTGAAATTTCAATGCTTCTCAGATAAAGCGTTAAACTGCCGCTTTATGATTTATGTTGTCCTATATACAGGATTAATTTTTAGTGTGGTTTCGATCGATAGCTCATGGTTTATAAAAAAGTTTAATACTACACTAATTATAACCAACAGATTGCTCCTTACTTGAAAAATACTTTTACTTACTCAGTTTTACTCGAGTCGTGTAGACGTGTTTTTGGTCTGTCTGTAAAAAGTGTATATATCAACGGTTATCATGTGATTATTGCAGTGAAACTGATATTGCTATTTAGCTTGTGGAAAATCCTCCAGGACAATAAAATCTGCGTAAGTTTGGTTGGTGTATTGGAGGGTTTTTTCTTATTTCCGTTGCATCAGTTAGAGTGCTATCAGAACACAAAAACTACATTCCTGGGTACAGTCTTTCTTACGAGATTTTTTTTTTGTCATGTTCTTTGGAAATAATTTATCGCAATTAATAGTCTGAGGAAATTAGATCCACTTGTAAATATGGCATCTAATGCAGACTCCTGTGATTCCTGTAAAGACAACTTTGTAGTCAACTCAAAATACATTGAATGCAGTATATGTGAAGGCAGATATCATACAGTTTGCGTTTCGGTGAAGGACTCTTGGTTGAAGCTCTTTTCTGATTGGGTTAATTTTTCATGGAGTTGTGATAAATGTATTCTCAAATCCCAGTCACGTGAACAGCAACTGGCTTCTGAAATTGCAGCATTGAAAAAAGAGATCGAATTTTTAACACATGAGAAGAACTTGAGCTCTAAGATGATAGAGCAACTAGAATACACAAACAATCTCCAAAAATCAGTCATTGATTCGCATCAGCAACAAGCAGCTCATTCCACTATGAATTCAGTTATGCTACCTTCGAGATCATCTGCTTCCTCAACGCTAAGCTTTAGCGATGCAGTCAAAAAAATACCGAACAGGTCTTCTGTCTTGCTAATCAAGTCTGACAGTAACTCTGGCAATAACGATATTCTGCGGGATGTAACAACTTCAGTAAATCCTGCTAAAATTAATGTTTGCATTAATAACACGCACAAAATAAGAAATGGAATTGCAGTTCACTGTCAAGATGAGAAGTCACTTACGGTTCTTAAGAATAGTTTGGATAAGGAGCTTGGGTCCAAATATTCAATCATGGAAGCTAGAAAACTTAATCCACGTCTGCTAATCAAAAACGTTAACCTGGACGGTCTGGATTCGCCCGAATCGATAATCAATAATATTGTAGCCTTAAACAATATTGATGACACGCATCAGTCTGACATAAAATTCGTTACCAAACTTAAGCATTACGAGAGCACAAATATCGTCATAGAAGTATCTCCTGACCTTAGGAATATCTTGTTAGAGAAAAGTTTCCTGTTCATCGGATGGAAGAAATCGCCTGTTAGTGATCATATACGTGTTTTGAAGTGTTCTAAGTGTTGTGGTTATGGTCATACCGATATAAGCTGCAAATCTAATGTTGTATGTCCAAAATGCTCCCAAAATCATAAAGCTAAAGATTGTAAATCATCTGTTTTCCAATGCATAAATTGTCTTAATGTTAACAAAACCAGTAAGAAAGGTCTACCAACTGATCACGCGTCTTACTCTAGCTGTTGTACTGTTTTTAAAAGCCATTTTGATAATTTGAGAAGTAGAATTAACTATGGCTGACATTATTAAATTTGTTCACTCTAATACCAGATCAATTCTTCCTTCAATGGCGGACCTTTCTTTCATGGTTAATGATATGGATCTCGATGTAGTGGCTGTTACAGAAACATGGCTGTCTTCAGATATTCCAACAAATTCAGTAGATATTTCTGGTTATAACTTCTATCGTCGTGATCGTGGTAGTCGCGGAGGTGGGGTTGGCTGTTATGTCAAAAATCGTTTTTCATCAGAAATTCTATCGTTTGAGGAATATGATCGTACTTCTCTAGAAATGCTTTGGCTCAAGGTTCGTATTGGCCGTAAATGTATTGTAGTTGGTGTTATTTATAGACCGCCTCGGGGAAGTTTGGATGTTGCAGTAAGCATATTAGATAATACGTTGTCCATCTTAGCACCGTCGAATGAATGCATCTTGGTACTTGGTGACCTCAACGTTAATTTCTTTATTGATAATAAGATTAATCAGTGCTTTCAATCTTATAGCCTGCACCAGTTATTGAATGAACCAACTCGAATAATCGATCATTCTTCAACGCTTTTAGATCCGGTTTTCTTCAACTGTGCACAAAGATGTTCCAAAGTGGGAACTTTCACTGTTAACTTTAGTGATCATCAGGCTGTATTCTGTCACATTTCGTGTAAAAACAATAAACCACCACCTAGACTAATTACATTTAGAGACTATCGCAATTTTGATCTAACCTCTTTTGACGATGACTTATTTAGCGTTAATTGGGCTGAAGTTATTTATATGGCTAATATCGATGAGAAAGTAAAATTTATTTCCGATAACATTGTAGGACTTTTTGACATACATGCACCACTAAAAACAGTGAGAGTGTCTAAGCCTCGTGCACCATGGCTCACAAACAATTTGAAAATGATAATGAAAGAACGAGATAAGGCTTTTCATAAATATAGACGGTCTCGAACGGATGCGAATCGAAATCATTACAATGAACTGAGAAATTTTACCAAAACTGCTACACGTGCAGAGAAATCAGGCTACCTTCAACATCTATCTCGACAAAGAAACTCTGCAGCTCTTTATAAAGCTCTTAAGTCATTTAGAATTCAGGATTCTAGTAATACTGACATTCCGGATGACTTAGCAGTTCCCAATGAAATAAATAACTATTTTACCAGTATATTCCAGAAAAGTGACGATGATTGCTCGGAAACTATCGAATTTTATAGCCATAACAAATTAAACCAAGATTTTCATTTTCAGTTCCGTCTTGTCGATATATCTACAGTATTGGATGCTATTCGCAGTATCAAGTCCAATTCTAGTGGTATTGATGGCATTACCATTGAGATGATTAAATTGTGTCTACCTGCTGTAGGAATATACATTTTGCACTTAATAAATTGTTGTTTAGAGCGCGGTGTTTTTCCAAGTGCTTGGAAGGAAACATTAGTGCAACCTCTTCCAAAGATTCCCAATCCCCAGGTTCCTGGTGATCTCCGACCTATTAGCTTGCTGTCAGCTCTATCAAAAATTCTAGAAAAAATAGTCTATATGCGGTTGAATGAGTATTTACTCGAACGCAGCATTTTGCCATTAAATCAATCAGGCTTTAGAAAGGGTCACAGTACCACTACCGCTTTGGCACGGGTTTGTGACGATGTACTAACAGCGGCGGATAGGCAAGAAGCAACTGCATTAGTCTTATTGGATTTCAGCAAGGCTTTTGACACCCTGAATCATAAGCTGTTAGTTTCTAAATGTAAATACATTGGGTGTGACGACTTGGTTCTGGAATGGATAGATTGCTATTTAAATGAACGACATCAATATGTCGTCATACAAAATAAACTTTCAGACAAAAGGCCGATTTGTTCCGGCGTGCCTCAGGGATCCATATTAGGTCCACTTTTATTCCTTATATACACCTTTGACATTTCCAACACCCTTCAACATTGTTCTAGTCAATCATATGCTGATGATATGCAGGTTTTTCATAATTTCTGTCCGAACAACTACCATTTAGCTAACAACCTTATCAATCAAGATCTGCAGTACTTATGCACATATGCTGAAAAACATAATTTACGTCTAAACGCATCGAAATCGACAGCTATACTTTTTTGCTCCAAGAAAAAACGTACTTTCCTCAAATCAAAGTTAAATTTATCAATAAATAATAGTATCCTAATATTTTCCCATTCTGCAAAAAATTTAGGTTTGTACTTGGATGAAGATTTCAGATTTCAGGAGCATGTTGGCTATGTGTGTAAGTCTAGTTATTTTAGACTCAGGCTTCTATATGCAAGTAAAACTGTTTTAAATAGAAAAATTAAGAAAATGTTATGCGAGTCACTCATACTCAGTAAAATCGCTTACTGCAACATAGTTTATTATCCCTGTCTGGATGAAATCACAAAATACAGACTGCAAAAAATTCAAAACTCATGTAGTCGTTACATAAACAATTTAAGAAGGTACGATCATGTTTCTCACTCAATATCTTCAATGAATTGGTTGAAAATTTCTGATCTTTTCAAATACAACTTTGTTACATTTGTAGTAAAAATATTAAAAACTTCTGTTCCCGTTTATCTCATGCAAAAGCTTGTTCGTAGGAATTTAATTCACAATTTGAATACGCGCAACATTAATCTCCTGACAATGCCACAACATAGGACAGCCATTTTTCAACGGTCTTTTACGTATAATGCGGTGAAATTGATCAACTCTTTCGAACAATGTTTCATCAGCAAGTTTTCTAAAAAAAAATATAAAAACTACTTATTGAGCTCTTAGGTTATTGTCCTCTCTTTGAATCGTACGTATTATGTTTTTTGTTCTAATCGTACGCATTATGTCATATTTATTAATTCTTCTTTTACTATTATTCTTCTTTTTCCTTTTCTTTTTCAGTTTTTTTTTTATTATTTTATTTTGAAGGTAGTAATAAGCATTGACATTTGTGGTTAAGTATAAATGGCCATTGGCCAGACTTCGCCATTTGTAAGGATACATAATTATGTATGTGTTACAATAAAGTCCATTGAATTGAATTGAATTGAATTGAACTTACATTTTTTATGGTATTACACATTTTATTACAGATTTCGATTGGCCCTTTCAAACGAATCAATTTGATATAGCACACTATACGGTTCTGCTTTAAAATTGTTAAAATATTGGATAACCTATCAAAAAAAACTGACGAGTACTTCTTGTGAAAAATGCGTTGGGACGACAACACCGCTTCTGATCATCGCAACCGTCTACCACGTCGATTTAGGTGTGCTTGTAACAGTGGCGTACCCATATTTTTGAATAGCTTTTTCACTTATACCTTGTAGTATGTGTATTTCTAAGAATATACAATGCATTTTAATCTCTGATAGCGGCAATAACAATTCAGTAAAATGTCTACGACATTTACACCGTTTTTAGATAACATTGTTTTTTTTTTAAATTAGGATTTCATCAAATGGTAGACTTTTTAATTGTTCATAATCCCTCCCTTAGAACTTTAGAGGTCAGAAATTTATCGGTGAGGTACAAAACTGCTGTTTTTGCATGCTGCAGGTATATTAATTATCCTGATGGACTATAATAACATCAACATCGTACCTACAAGCATTAATAATGAATGTAACACACAACTGTTTGTGATAAATATATCCTACCTTTTGAGGATGTACCTATTTATAAACAAAATCAATAGCCCGTAATCTATTTATGTTCTCTTTAATGTTCATACATGACTAATTCTTATCTCTCGCATACTATCCTTGTTTATTTACCAATTATATATATATTTTTTTAGTGGGATACCATGCATGTAGGTATTAGTTACAGATAACGGATAAAAGTGAAGGAAACAAATATATGCTAAGTTAAGATGGAGAATGTTCATAACGCCATTGTGTCGGGCATTTTCGCAGCTAGTGCAAGCACTCTGGGCAAGCTTTGCGGACTGTCTTCATTTCAGGTGCGACTCAAACTACATTTTTGATGTAGCCTTTATAACAAAAGTATACTTCGAACTTATATATAAAGTATACAAAAATCCAATGTCGCATTTCCTTTGAAATGAATGGTGCATACCAGTAACTTTGAAACTCATCCTTCAGTTACCTTTCAGACCCATCACGTCTCGACGACTAGAGGGGAATATACAATATGGGTCAAAACTAAACTTTCACCGCCTGGCTTGGCGGGTCATATCTGAGATATGGCTCATTTTTCCCTGGACAGTACGAGTAGGAAAAATGTGTATATTTCATTTTTTCGTAAAGGTGATGGAGCAGCCTATCCCTTTATATGAATGGGAATTTGTCCTTGGACCCTTTAAATAGGTTGGACGGGCGTTAGTATCCAATTTTCGATATTTTGAACCAGAATTGGTCATTTCATGATACGTGTCCTGACTCATATCGGACTCAGTTTTGTTTCTTGAAGAGAACCTATGAAGGCATGACCTTTTGGAAAATGTCAAGTTCCTAGGTCGAACAGTTCGCTCTGGAGACGCGGTCAGTTTCAAGGTAACGGAATAAATACGATTTTCAGCCTTTCTGGAAACATTTCCATTTTTTCGTTACTCCTATCATTGGAAAGTATTGAGCTCCGTAATATATGACTATTCCGAAGTAATGTCCGGATAATTAAAAAATGACCCTCAAATTGCAATCTAATTCTGTTCGGCAGATATTCCAGTCAAAGGTAATTTTTTTTCGAAATTCTTAATTAATTTTTTGAGCTGACAATTCGAATGCCTTCTGAAACAAAAAATGTTGTTCTTGAGCCTCTAAATTGGTCGAGTAGGCATTTAGAACCAATTTTTTATTTTTCCGGACCAATCTACTTCGGAATAGTAACATACTGCGGGGCCTGATGCTTTCCTGTGAGAAAATGGAGATGTTGCCAAAAACGCTAAAATTCGCATTTTTCCAAGCCTTGTAACTTTGAACATGACTCCAGAGCGAACTGTTCGACCTAGGAGATTTTACAAAGGCGCATGCCTCTATTGGTTCTCTTTAGAAAACAAATGGGGCCTTCATTATCATTAAAATGGCCAATGTTGGACCAAAATATCGAAAATTGGATCCAGAGGCCTATTCGACCAATACCCGAGTACAGTAAAATTCCATTTAGATAGGTGGTTTACGAAAAAAAAAATATTTTTGTGCATTCTCCCTTTAGGAAAGCGTTCGAAATGTCAGCCCAATAAACCAGTAAAAAAATTCGTAAAAATCAGCTTGAAATATCTGCTGAATGAATTATCATATCAGAATTTGGAGATCATTATTGACTTCCTTGGAAAACTTTACTTACTAAAGGGAATATATTATGGGGCCTAATGCTTTCCAATGACATGAGTAGCGATAAAATGAAAAAGTTGACAAAATGTTAAAATTGACATTTTTGTCGAAACTTCAAACTTTAAGAGCGTCTTCTACCGAACAGTTTAACCCAGTACCCTGTAACTTCACAGCTTCATGCCTCCATAGGTACTCTCTAGAAAAAAATGAGCCCGATCTGAAATGTCACCCTGCAAGCCAGGTCGGGGAATTTTAGTTTTGGTCCATATAAGGATAAAAAATACTGGCAAAAATACTGTGGTAATTTCCTACAAGTCTTCTGTACGTAAGGGAGGGGGCTGACATGATTTTAAAATTAGTATGTTTGTTTTTAGGATAGATTTTTTATCAGATTGCTGTTATTTATTACAATGATTGTTTGCAATGCAGCTGTATGGAGATTTTTTGTGAGAGGCCTGCAACAGTGTGGATCAGTTAAAGCAACCGCTATAAGTTCATCAACAAATTATATATGTTCTGTAAGTATTGGTCAGGTTCTGATCACAGTTTCACTGAAACATTGTATCATCTCTCATAAACCTAGTGATGTAATCAGTAAAATGAGTAACAACACTAGTGAATGTTTCAATGATAAATAGTACTGAACTAGATAATATATTATGTTGATAGATATTGTCTTAAAATTTTCTATACCACCTACCCACCCACGACTTGTATTCACATAGATATGTTTCTAAGAAAAATCCTGAAGAGCCAAAAATATTTTATCTCCAGTTATATCTTTTTCATAGTATAATACATACTTACCCCGTTAATGTATAGTTGATAAGGAAATGTATGTTATTTCTCTTGACAGAGAAAGATGTATACCCAGGTGTCCTTATCTGTGGTATTTTTTCAGGCCATTATAGGGTTTGCTGTTTTCGGAGAAGTCAC
Organism: Acanthoscelides obtectus; assembly: GCA_963669975.1. Lineage (NCBI taxonomy): Eukaryota > Metazoa > Arthropoda > Insecta > Coleoptera > Chrysomelidae > Acanthoscelides > Acanthoscelides obtectus. The sequence goes on along the minus strand of CAVLJG010000003.1, from coordinate 33,200,221 downwards.
CTCATTACTTTGGTGGTCTGGGATGACTCTAATAATATGGGGATTAGTACTAATCGTTACTGATCAGGAAGAGGATAATATCAAAGAAAAATCTACTTAGTTATTTAATATATATTTGTATATTTTAATTAATCAATATATTATTATAATTATAATTCAAAAAGTACATACTTCTCGGTACATCTCGTCTATATATTTAAAAATAGACTCGGTTATTTTTTTCAGTCCTGCCTTTGAGTGTGATCCCTTAGTACAGGTTATACCAATGTGTAACCTGTCGTCATAGGTAAGTACACAGAATCCTATCTCTGGAAATCATATAATTTCTATAATTCAAAACATTATATTTCTTTATACTACATCCATAACATGAAAATTTGTGCTAAATCGTTTACGAGAATATTTTAAAATCCGTTGCAAGATATGAACTGAAACTGCTCCAATATACTATTAGTACAGTCGAGTTAAAATGTGTGTCTATACAGAATAAGGTGGAGGCATATTGAGAACAAAAAATACCACAAGTTCGTATAGAAAAATATCCTATGAGACTATGACGATATCTGTTATAAAAGGACTGAGTCGATTTCTCTTAAGTAATCCTTGAACAAATCGAAATTTTTACAGCAAATAAAGCTTCATTCAACGAGTTAGATAACCCGTAACGTAATGTTACATTCATTCTTGTGTTCCATACAAGGTGTTCGGAAGTTCGATAGAAACATTTTAAAAGCTGATAGCACATCCCATTTGGAATGCATTAAGGCTCATGCAGGGTGTTCCGTACTTGAGCATGGTGAAATGGTAGGTAGTATGCTGGTATTTAAAAATAAAACAGCTTTAAATTTAGTTTTATCTAAACACGTCAAATCTTTAGACCACATATCTCAAGCACCATTAAGCCGATTTTTTTAAAAATTTGCACGATAACAAAATTACCTAGGAGCAACGTAACACCAGATAGACGGTTGAAAAATCCAGTGCCGGTCTCAATTTGTTTAGTTGTTTAGTTTTTGTTTCTTATCAAAATCGACCGCTTCCAGGTTGAATATTGAAATGTTTGACTACGTTCAAGAAATTCCAATGGAAAGTACTTTTATTTTTTCCCTCAACACTTTTTATTTATTAAAATATCTCGATATTAGCAGATTATGTGACATAAAACTCAAAGTTTCGTGGGCAACCGATTTTGTTTCATCAATATTTCAGAAAATAATGCTTAAAGCTGAAATAAATATGCTTTGGGAACTCGAAATTCGAGAGTCGGATTCGTTTTTTCTTGCTTGTATTTTATTAAGTGCAACGCCCTGTAAGTTATACTCTTTTATACTGTATATCTTCACAGAAAAAAGCAACAGCAACACATAATATGAATGAAATAGGAAAATTAATGTTATGCGCCATATGTACTTTTGTCGGTATTTTTTAATTCCACCAACAGATAAAACAGAAACGGCCTTTAATTCCATTGAATTTGACCCTCCAGACCAACTTGAAATTGAGTTAAAAACCTACAAAAACGAAGTATGCATGACCGGGCTTGACATTTAATTATGTGATTTATCATATTTGCATTATTATGTAACTAAATCTAGCTAAGGGTTATGGTGACATCACGTAAACGTAATTATGCTGAAAATACAGAGTCCCGCACGGGTATTACGAATCTTGAAAAGTGACGTTATATCGATTTTTTTACATTATACTGGTTTTTTGACATTGATTAGGTTTTTCTACAAGATGTTAGCTTAGCACTTAGTTGTACGTGTTGCCTAAACCTCATGAGGCTTCAGTTATCAATGTTTGACTCTAATGTGATGTAAAATCTGCTTTAGAGATGGCATGACTGGAGCTCTAAGCTGTTATTTGTATGTGTTGATGATAATTTCATTAAATTCTTGTCTCAAATACACTTACTTGAGATTCAAATCTAGAAATTAGTTGCGCATCCACTTTTTTATTCATTCTGGAAATTACATAGGCAGATTTGATGAATTTCAATAATGAGAGATGTAAGAAATAATTATATTCACAGTACACTGTCGAATTTCAAGTCATACACATGCTAACAGTAATTACACACAACGCAGTCGCGGTGGTGATTTCCCGTAATTGTCCTCAAAGTTTTTCGAAATTTATAACTTTGAACATAAGCTCTCTTCAGAAAGCACAACATAAATAACTCGGCGGACACAGCAAATAGATATACTTTATTGGCAGCATATTAAGTAATGATTTTCTCACACAGCAAATATCACTGATTTTATATACATGCAGACCAATACACATAATCATCCAGATACGATCTAGCTATTCAACCAACTTTCTTCTCAGATATGAAAACTACAGACCGCTTGGCTTCACAAAACATATGCAACCAACAATGCGTGTAGTTTAGTTGAGTCATTCCTCCATGGATGGACGCTCACAACGATCCTAGTGAACAAACGTGGAATGACTGTTTGCACCCTAAAAACTATCTAGTCTGAAAGTTGGCATTTTATAGGTTTTTTTTACGTTTTATAGGTTTCTTACATAATACCCGTGCCGACCTTTTAGCTTTTTCTACATTTTCGCCATAATCTTGAATTAGTCTGGAGAGTCAAATTCAGTACATTTGCATACTTAAAAGCGGAATTGATGTAGTATAACATTAGTTAGTAAAATTATCATTAAAAAATTACTAAAAAACTAAACAAGGTGCATAACATTGATTACCACGTTTATTTATATGATATATTGCTCTTTTTTCTGCGAAATAATCATAAATTCGGAGTATAGCTTACTTAAGTTGAAAGGAAATTAAAAAGTGTATTTGATCTTGGAATTTTCAGCTCCCAAAATATGTGTAATTCAGTTTTAAGCATTATTTTGTACAATTTTGATATAACCAAATTGATAATGCCTGAGTTCCGCTTCACATAAACTGCTAAAAATAGGATGTTTGAATAAACACAATTTGTTTCATTAGCGATTTTGTAGATAGTCAGCAATTTCAATATTCGGCCTAAAAGGTGTTGATTTGAATAAGAAACAAGAAGTGAAAAAAACAGAGTACGTCCCTGGTGTTTTCAACCGTCCGTCTAGTCTTAAAATATTCCTAGGTAAATTTGTTATTGTACAAAATTTCACCATAATCGGTGCAGGGGTGCTTCATTACAGATTTGGCGTTTTAGATAAATCGTCTTGTATATCCATAAAAACTGAACTTTCTTATTTTCAGTTACGATAAGGTCTCTGTCCATACTGCCTACCATTTTACTATGTCGATTTAAGTACGCAACAACCGGTATACTTGGGTAAAAGTCGTTATGCGCAATTTTATGAAAAAGTCAGAATAAACCATCGCTTATTGAATAATGAAGAGCAACCCCTTCAACCTTCCGACCACCCTGTCGACATCCGAGAAATCTATAACTTGTTCTGAGAGACGTACCTTATCAAAAAAATTAATTGTCAAATTATGACAAGAGGAAGTTATCGAAGTACAGTTTTGAATATACGAAGAAAATTACTCTTATCGGTAATATTTCTAGTATAACAAATTGCAAGCACATGTGCCTGCACCTTGTTAGAATTGAAAGGGACGGACGTGGCCTGATATTTGTGGCGCAACATGCGCGGTGCAAATACTGCTTGTTCCCGAATACGATGCTGGTTTGTTCGTACAGTAGTCGGTAACTTGTCGGTAACAGTTTCTTACTGTTTTCCGACTGCTAATCCGCTGTTCGTTCAGACCCTTCTGACAGATCAGAGGACACCAGTCAATCAGTGACAGTGACAGGTATCAGAGTGTGTCGAAACTATCTTGAGGACTAAAACTGCTTCGCAAGAGGCATTTAATGATCGATTACTCTTTTCTAATGGACGGTCTGGTGACACCTTCGTACCGACGGGACGTTGGCGATCTAGCTACGCCAACGGGCTTTGCTCCTCAGAGCTCTCTTCCATGGTGTCGCCGCGCGATGTGCCTGCCTGAATTCGGCCTCCCTTTGTAACAGTATCGAACTTCGTACATCTAAAACTGGCCGATAAGACCGCTCCTTTGTCCAGAGGGTGTCGAGATCGTGTAAAAATCTACATGAGGAGCTTTTCCCAGTTCTAATAACTCTAGGCAGTTCAAAAATAGGAATAACAAAGTCTCTTTAAGCTCCTGAAAGCAGCCATATAGCGTTCACCTGCGCGGCTGCTTCGGTGTAAAAAAAACTGAGCGATATACCACGAAGATGAAGACTTTGAAGATCTACTGAGGAGAGAATGAAATCCAAAAACCTGAATTTTGTAGAGAAAACGGTGCCACAATTCAACAGAAACAATTTTGTAACATTTTCGGGTGAGCAAGTGGCAGAAGAAATTTTAATGAAAATCCTTTTTAAATATCAGCCAGCGCCAAAGTGCTTTGTGCTCGATATTTTGTTTATTGGCCCGGTAATAGCAAAATGAAGATTATGAGTACAGTATGAAAAATCCGAACAATAGAAGACATAACTTTCAAGAACCATAATTAATACGACTTTTGTAATCACTAATCTTTTGCGTATGTATTTTCGTAGTCTCAGTTTTTTTTTGTCCATGTTGGGAACGCTGTGAAACTTATAGCTATGTAGGCAGATCTTGATAAGTGTAGTTATGTTCAGCTGTTTTAACTTTTTAGTGTATAACACCCTTTATTATTCAAAGACGTTATTGAATCCTTGCAGTATTTTCACTTCTTTCTTCTAGTGAAAGTTTCGAAATTCAAAGTACATACTTCCGAAGAATGACGGAAAAACTGAATTTTCCCAAAATCGTTTTGATTTTTTCCTGACTTTATTTGTATTGAGATTTTAAAATAAATTGCACATTAACGGTGCGACGTTTTCTCCTCTACAAGAAGGCATAATCAGAATTTCTATATGACGGTTCGTCTCTTGTCCTTAGCATCAACTTTATTATTTCTTAAGGACGCTATATTGCATTTTTGCCCCGATGAATAGTTTTTTTAACTTTGATTCAAAAAATGCATAATCCGTCATACAATGACCAATGGTGATAACCTGTCCATCGGGAAGTTCATAGCTCTTTTCCAATGAGCTGGAGCTGGCAGCGGTGACCATTTCTTGTTCAAAGTCCAACGCTACGTAGCACAGCTTGTGGTGGATTTTTCTTAGGTAGGCCCTGAAATTATCAGATGTTTGTTTCGCTCACCAAATTTATCCCAAAATCGCTCTATTTTTTCCGGACTCTATTTGACATGGGATTTCAAAATAAATTGCATATTGTCATTGTTACTTATTCTCGTTTACAAGATGGCGTAGTCAAATTTTCAATTCGACATTTCTTCTTACGAATTCCATCATCAATTTTGTTTTATTATACGGACACTATATTGGAATTTTTTACATTTAAATGGTCTTTTCAGCCCTAAATTCAGTGATGTATTTCGTTGGTTGACCATAAATCAGTTGTTGGATGAAAATTATAAGGAAATAAAAAGATATGGTGAAATCTGAATACGAAATGAAAATGTTATTGAGAGTAATAACAATGATAACCATAAATAAGCAGAGGTCCTCACAGCCTACGAAACACTGTTGCTGTGCAAACAAATGAAATCTGATAATTTCAAGGCCTACCTTGGAACTTCTGGAATAACAAAGGTATTGCAATGTCAATGTATGACGTATACATTTTTCAGAATAAAAAGTCTATTCATGTGTGTAAGAATCCAATATGGGCGTCTATAAGAAAAAATTAAGTTGATGCTGGATGACAAGAGACGAAACGTCATATTGAAATTCCAATTGTGCCGTCTTGTAGAGGAGAAAATGTGGCAGAGTTGCTGTGCAATTTATTTTGAAATCCCACCATAAATGAAGTCGTTCTTTCCGGAAGCACTTTTAATTTCAAAACTTTCTGAGCGACATTTTGCTGATTATCTCAATACGCAACTTTGCCCCTATTTACGTGACTTCATATCCTTAAAGTTTCCGAGATTCCAATTGTGAGGGTCGAATTTAAAATAGCCTGTATGGGAAAAATATTATTTTCACCCCAGCAGACAGAGTCGGCCACTCCCTCTCCGTAGGCACCCGTGAAAAAAAAGCTGTATCACAAAATCTCCAGAATTCGTTATTTTGTTTTTTTTTTCGGCAGCTTTGGGTTGGACTTACATAGCTAGAATATATAAATATTTTTTGTGGATACACTTCGAGGCTGGGCGACAAGGGGACAAAAACCTATCTGAGTTTTATTAAAAGTCATTCAAAATGCTTTGTACAGTTCTCATGCATAATCACTGCAGACTTTTATTCAGAATTCTTACTATGTATTTACTTCTTCAACTTGTCAATCGATATGTGGAGTTACATTTCTTCGAATTTATGCTTATACTTTTTATATGAGAATTGAATGGGAATTACTGAGTAAATCTACTTGACATTTTTGGGTGCTGTTCTTTTTTCTTGAAAGTGTCCATGTGTTCATCTCTAGAGGAAAATTCTGGCACATTCAGACAGTTGGACGAAAAATCATTCTGGTTTACATCAAATGAACATACTCCAACTTTTCCGAAATTCTCTACTTCATTCTGAAAAATTTTACATTCGAATAATGATTGTGCTTGATTTCGAGCTCTGACAATTTAGGGGCAAATTATCAAACGGTCAGAAATTTCTGTACGAACAACGGATTACTTGTTGGTAATCGGTATTTCCTCCCTCAGCCAACTCGTAACGTTCTCATGAACGCAATCAATACAGTCGGCGACTAGTCAGTGACAGCTAACTACGTAAACTAGATCATGACTTGTCGCCGACTATCAGTTTGCTGATTGTCAGCAAACAGGCTGTACGAACAAACCAGTAGACTGCTTCCATGCTAATAAATTTCTGGCACCTGTTGTCATGCAGATTTGTTGGAATGGAAACGTATCTATAGAAAAATGGAGTAAGTGAGGGATGAAGCTATCGGAAAAAGATAAACTATTATTCACCTAAGTATGATGGAAGTCCAAGAAATCCAACTACATCCACCAATTCTAAGCCACCAAAAAACGTTAGCTTTTGAGGCCCAGGAATACTAGAAAGACAGGCAGTAGTACGGTTCACGCTGAGAATCCTTCTCAATATAGGAAGTGGAATCTGCTCGAATATATAATTAAATATGATGTAGTTCATCTAAAACAAAAACACGTATTACATTCAATTAAATCGGTGACCCATGCAAAAATTATTTTGTTCTCTAAAAGTTTTGTATAATAACAGACACATACTAAACAGATCACTAAAAAAAGTGTATGAATCCCTAATTCTTTCCAATTTCAATTATTGCGATTTTGTCTATGGGTTTTGCTTAGATCAGGCTAGTAGAGGTCGTATTCGGAAGGTGCAAAATGAGTGCCTCAGGTTTATCTATGGTCTGCGTAGGTTTGATCATATATCTCATTTGTTTCAAGAAATTAAATGGCTTAAAATGAATGAGCGTCGCACTCTCCATTTTTCTAGTTTTTTATTAAAAATTATAAACACTCCAGGTTCACCTGATTCTATAACAGAACGCTCAATTTTCCGACATTCAAGATGTAAGATATTCAAAAAAATTAACTATGCCGCTTCATAGTAGTGCATTGTTTTAACGTTCATTCTCATACAATGCTCTTAAACAATTTAATTCAATTCCCAGCCAGTTTCTTAATCTTTCTCTTTCAAGTTTCAAATTACAATATAAGAAATATTTGCTAAATACAAATCAGAACAAACTTTTTTTAGAATAGAGATTGAAGTTTATAATATATGTAGGTATATCAGCAAATTTTATAGTAACCAGTAACCAAGTTGTATAGTGACCAGTATTAATTAATATCTTGTCGAAATTTTAATTTACTTTCAGTCCATTCAGTGTTAACACGGTATTATTTTATGATTATCCTGTATTTTTATGTCTTATTTTGGTTCAGTAGAGTAGTAGTAAGCTAGACTTGCGCCAGTATTAGGCAATGTATTCTGTACTTTTTTCTAAATTACTTTTGTAAAAAGATTATTTGTTGTATTCAATAAAGTCATTTATTATTACTATTATTATTATACAGGGTGTTTCAGTTTATTGTTGCATACCTTTAAGATTCGATAGAACTTTTAAAATTAATGCATAAAGTCTATATAAACATGGGTCGAAAAATGCGTGGCTTCCGAAATACAGGGTATTTAAATTTACTTTCTAAAATAGTTTTTTTTTAATATTTCGAACAATATTTGATGTATATCAGTGAAAATTGGTATACAAGGGTTTTTTGGTACGACAAAGCGAACCATAGTTTTACTGTAGCTGCTAGAGGGCGCTCTCTACTGTACCTGTAGTGTATTAAAATAACCGAACATTTTTTCTTAGTGCAATTTTTTGCTTTTTGAATACAAAAACTGATTCTTCGCACTTTTCAACATAAAAAAGCTCTCTTGTGAATTTTCGTTATAGTTAGCCGTTTTTGAGATATTTCGATTTTTAAGGTTCGATGCATTTTCAATTATTTATGATAAAATAACGTTAAAAAGTCAGTATCTCGATAATTTTTAGAAGTAGGCTGTGCCTGCAAATATCTTTGAAATTGAAAGCAGAATACGGTTAAACGTCAATTAGTTGACAGTTATTTTTGTTGTCTGTTGAAACCTAAAACGTTTTCTTGCAATTGTGAATGCACGAAATTTAGTTTCTTTTACCCGTTTTTTTCATAAGTTTTATAAAAATGCCATTTTTATTCTCCAACCAAGAGTTAGCGGATATTCATTTTGTGTATGGCTTTGTAAATGGAAACGCAGCAGAAGCAGCCAGAGAATACGCACGAAGATTTCCAAACAGACGACATCCAACTCGCTCAGTATTTGTAAGAGTGCATCGCCAAATAATTGAAAATGGTTTTGGAAATCTCCAAAGGGATCAAAACATAAATGCTCGTCAGCGCAGATTTACCCGTATGATTGTGCGTGAGTTTGATAGAGATCCGACCACAAGTGTTAGGACAGTTTCTGATGCTTTGGGAATTTCAGCAAGCCACGTTCACCGTGTTCTTAGAAATGACCATAGGCGTCCTTACCATTTGCAACCTGTGCAAGGACTACAGCCAGGGGACGGAGAACGAAGAATCACATTTTTTTAGTGGATTCTTGATAGAACTGATAATAATAGGGAGTTTTTAGGTAACGTTTTATGGACCGATGAGTCATGCTTCACTAGACGTGGAGTGGTAAATTTTCATAATCAACATATTTGGTCGCATGAAAATCCGCATGCAGTTCGGGAAAGAAATTTTCAGCATGAATTTAGTGTGAACGTGTGGATTGGTATCTACCGTAATCGACTATTTGGACCCTACCTTTTGCCTGCAAGGTTAAATGCTGCGACCTTCTTGGGATTTTTAAAGGCTGAACATGCAAATATGTGGGATGATGTTATGTTAGATTTAAGAAGATTGGCCGGGTTCCAGCTGGATGGTTGTCCAGCTTATTATTCGGGAATAGTTAGAAACTGGCTGGACGAAAATTATCCAGAAAGATGGATCGGTCGTGGAGGACCAGTCGCCTGGCCTCCACGATCCCCTGACCTAAATCCATTAGATTTCTTTGTGTGGGGATTTCTAAAAGAAAAACTGTACCAGACTCCCGTAACCACAAGAGATATGCTAATAGACAGAATAGAGAATGCATGTGATGAAATAAGGCCTTATTTGAATAATGATAAACTACGTTCAATCATTCGTAGATGTGAATTGTGTATTGAACAATTGGGTTTACATTTCGAGCAACTACTTTAGATGTTGTATGTTTGTCTTAACTATCCAATAGCATTTTAGTTGTATATAATTAATTTAATTTGTTAAAAATAATATTGGAAAACTAAACAAATTAATATTCTGTTTTTTGTGTTTATTTGGAGTTAGGAATTATTGCTGTATTTAAAAACACCATCTAAACGATCATCTTAATTACTTGTAATGCCCAAATCGAAATTGTGAAAAAAATATTATTTTCCCATAAATAATTAAAAATGCATCGAACCTTAAAAATCTAAATGTCTCAAAAACGGCTAACTATAACGAAAATTCACAAGAGAGATTTTTTATGTTGACAAGTGCGAAGAATATTTTTTTTATTCAAAAAGCAAAAAATTGCACTAAGAAAAATGTTTCGGTCATTTTAATACTACTACTAGTAGAGAGCGCCCTCTAGCGGCTACAGTAAAACTATGTCCATGGTTCGTTTCGTCGTACCAAAAAACCCTAGTATACCAATTTTCACTGATATACATCAAATATTGTTCGAAATATTTAAAAAAACTATTTTAGAAAGTAAATTTAAACACCCTGTATTTCGGAAGCCACGCATTTTTCGACCCATGTTTATATAGACTTTATGCATTAATTTTAAAGGTTCTATCTAATCTTAAAGTTATGCAACAATAAACTGAAACACCCTGTATATTGAGGTTTCTCCATCCATATTATAGATAATGACAAGGACAAACTATATAATCATATCCGATTTACTGCAAAGATGACATGGAATGTTCTTTATATTTAGAATGAAATCGTTTCGTCTCTGTCGCATAATAATCACATAATTAAGTTTTTTCAGCTCACCTGAACTTCATTACTTTTTTTTAGAACATCTATGGCTCCATTGATAAGCTTTAAAGTATCTTTTGTTGAGGAGTCCAATACAGGCAGATTCAATATACCCCCAGAAGCATACTTATTTTTCAGCGTTGCAGCATTCAAATTCAAATCTGGAAATTGTGCTAACGCTACAACAGCCACTTCTAGAGATTGTGGAACGGTCGCAGTACTCTGAAAACAAGGCCGTATTGTAAAAATTGATAGAGATCAGAAATAAGCATTATTTTTATCGACCAGATGACTTTTAAGAAGTATTATTCAATATGGTAGCAACAACCAACGACCACGACAAGTAGCGCTGTCTATGAAGAGTCAATAGTTTCAATCTAACGCAAGAAAACCATGTGTGTAGTCGAAAATACGAGGGCGGTTCAATAAGTACCCATGTTAGAAATGAAGACACCATTTTTTTCTAAAAAAAATCTTTTTATTTTTCAACATAATCCCCTTTTAAAAAGATACACTTTTCTCAACGTTCCTGCCATTTTTGTTTCGTTTTTCGATCAGCGAGAATCATGTCGTGGACTTTTTGAATGATTTCCTTGGTAACCACGTCTGCCGGGCGTCCTGGTCGATCCTCCTCAGAAGCAGATGTTCGCCCGCGTTTAAATTCGTTTTACCAATATCTAACTGTGGTCATAGATGACGAAGTGTTCCCATAAACAGCATCCAACTTTGCTTTTATCTCCTTGCATTTTTTCCCATCCAAAAACAAAAAGCGAATTACCGAACGATACTGCTCTTTTACCATCCTAGCGAAAATCACGAACACGTGTTACTCGAATGGTTGCCTCATCCAAACTAACCTATCAATCAGTCTGAAAATTTGTTGTGCCGTCCTTTGATACGCAGCACACGATGATAACACTAACTTCCCTCAGGAACGCTCTCTGTCGTCAAACACGTGTACTTATTGAACCGCCCTCGTATACACTAATTATCGATACCTAAAGTAATAGAAGTGGAGTTAGGTCGCTCATTACTGGTGCTCAGAAATACTCAAATTAGGTAATACACCCTCAGCACTCTGAACTCTCTTTAGTTCAAACCTAATCAATTACCAACCTGTCTATTGTTCATGTACTTACATTGTCCTTCATTGCTCGACAAATTGCAGCTAAAATGACGGAACTGACCGTAGCACCAGAAATTCTTTTTATCTCCATTAGCTTTGAAAGAGATTTCTGATCTTCAGACTCGATAGCATAAATCAAATTCGCTCCTTTTAACGCTACATTATCCGCATTTCTTACTGACCTTGCATGTTTCAAATCTTTCTTGAATTGATTCGATACAAAAGACGGCAGCTTTAATATCAACATTACACTTGCTAAGTAGTGTTTCAGTCTTTTAGATAGACAGCTTCTGTTGTTGGTTTTACCAGAAAATCTTTGCGACAGCTTTGATTTGAACTCCTTTACTTTCACTTGGTCGTCCGCAAAGCTTTCCATACAAAACATCAGAAGACCCAAACCTTCTCCAACAATGTGATGAACTTTATAGACTACTGCATAATGCCATTCAGTGACATCTCTTGTTTTCCGTTTTAAGGGCTTGGGAACAAGATGTATTTCTATAAGACCTTTCTGTAGAGGTCTGCTTGCAATTATGTTAATAATTCTAGGTAGGTCACTTTCTTCTAAGTAATCACTGTGGTATGATCCCACTGTCACTATTCTCACTGCTTCGTCTGAAGAAACTTGATTTTTTACCAAATATCCATACCCCATGAAGGTCTTGAGGATGCTTGTTATTTTAGGAAAGCAGTCTTTGAATATTTTTGAATGGGAGTCTTTGACTCGATTTATAAAATCACCTGGATTCTTTATCGAGGTTTTGTAAATATGTAGTATAGTAACACACTGATTTATATCTGATTCTGCAGCCCACATGCAGTCTGCATTTTCTAATATACCACCATAATACTTACCGTAGTACAACTTAAGGATCAAGTTTATTATTTGGCGTATCAGGTAGCACAGAGGTAATAAAATCACCAAAACTAAACTTATAGTTGCTATGGTTGCTATTTTTCTTAATCTCCACTTTCTCAGCAGTTCCATTTTTAGAACGTCACTTTTCAAGAAAAGATACTGCAGTAATAAATAACAGTGACTAGCAACTATTGCAAGTATTTTTTTATAGTAGATTAATCTACAGAGCGAGTTCTTAGTGTGTAATCAGTCGATACCACCGCTATTTTACAGCAGTTCCAAAATAAAAGTTGGTTGCAAAAACTGTAGGCAGTAATATGGTCCTAACTGGGAAAATACGGCGTTCTCTACAGGATGATTGATAACTACCTGGCAACATGAACATACATTTCATTTTTTTATATTGTATATTCTGAAAGGCCTTTTCCAGAAAAAGCTTGTAGAGGGATTGCTACTTCAAGAGCTACAGGATATTTTATTTGAAAAAACACTTGAAGTTAACAGCTTGTAAGTCTGTCACTTTTGCAGATAGAGCAAACGATTGGTCAAAACGAGCGTCCTATCCCCTAGTTTCTTGTCATTCAACTTTTCTTTATATTTGCACCATCTGTACAGGGTGCTTATTAAAGCAAAACGTATTTTTTTTAGAACAATTCAAATGGAAGGTACTGTATATTTTTATAATTTTAGGTTATCCCTATTATTCATTTTATTTTGACATACTGTTATTAGGAGGCTGGAACTAAAGTTTTAATTTATTTGCAGTTTCCCAGAAATGAATAGACGCAAAGGGAAGATATTAAGTGGGGTGCTACAAGCCTTCATTGAAATTTAGTAATTTTATTCTCCAAAATCTCCAGGCATATGTAACTGACTCGTTTGTATCTTGCATATTTGTAAAATGAAATAAAATACGTCCATTTTTTTTCATCTTAGAAATTATGTATGAAAAATGATATCAGACAAATGTCCGCCTCTAGAAGCCGCGCAAACCTGAGTCCTCTTGATTACATTTTCCATCACTTTTTGGTAGGTTTCGGGAGGTATATAAATATAAAAAGTTATGACCCGTTAAATCCCGATGACCTTGGTGGCCAGTTGACATCACCAAATCGAGAAATTAAACGGCCCGGAAATATTGTTCGCAAAAGATTTGTTGTTTCCCTAGCTGTGTGACAAGTTGCTCCGTCCTGCTGGAACCACATGTTTGCAGCTTAAATTGTTGCATTTGAGGATCCATAAAGTTTTGCACCATATCACGGTAGCGCTCTCCACTGCCAGTAAAAAAGAATTACTTACAGCGTCTTCAAAGATCCAATAACACTCCCATACCAAACGGACGGATTACACGTGAGTTCTCTGGAGCCCAGATATGACAACTCTGCTATTAACAAATCCGTTCATATCGAAGTGGGCTTCATCATTCATTATCAGTTGTCGGTAAAAATCTGCAATATTGCATGACTGTATTGTCGGCGACTTTTATGGTTACTAGGCTGTAGTTCTTGGGTTAACTGAATTTTGTATGGCCGCAAATGCAAGTATTTTTTTTTAATAAAGCATAATGACGTGCGACGAATACTCAGTTCTTGAGAACGATGTCTGGTAGACGTCTCAGGGCGCTCCACTACACTTTCACGAACTCTCTTGATATTACCTGGAGTTCGAACAGTTCGAATACGGCCCGACCTTGGCAAGTCTTTAACTCCACCTGTTTGTTCAAATTTCCGCATCAACTGACGACTGGTGTTGATACTCGGCACATTATTGCGACCGAAATCTTGTAGCTTCCGAATCGCTGCAAAAATCGACTCATTACTTAAGTAAAACGTTTTAACTATCCGAACGCGTTGTAGGATCGTGTAGCGCTCCTTGATGAATTGGACGCATGTGCTTTAACCAACTACTACGGCGCCACCTACTGAAATGCGTGTATCAAAAATGGCGCGCAATTTAAATCAGTTTGTTATATATTGGCCACACTGTATAAAAGGTAATCAATTCTGTAAAAAATGCAGTTGAGAGTTAACAAAGATATATTTAGTAATAAACACTGTGTACATACAGTAGACAGGTTTAAAATAGTTTAAATGATAAAAAATTATGAGACATGAAGATCATTTTGACAAAAACTTTGATACTCTATCTACAAAACTGCCTAACTTACAAGCTAACAAAGTTGAGTATTATCAGACAAATAGGGTACTCTGTATTAAACTTCCTCATTAGTAGAGGCCTTCCAAAATATACCAGTCCAAGGTATTTAGGGTATTCTTTTTAAAAACATCAATGTTTGTGTTACGAACCAGTTATGAATCACCCTGTAAGGAGTGGCATATTTCCGAGTAAGATGCGCATATTTTGCTACAATTTCTGTAAATAATTTTTGTAGATTTTTTTTATAAAAACGACGCTATCGACCGATTACACACTAAAAACTCACCATGTATATCTCTCGTCCAAATAGTTCAATAGCAGTTTGCACAACTGATAACCTATTACAGGTCATATTTACGCTATGCTGACGGTTTATTTATGTTTATGGGACATATCTAAAAAAATCCTTCGTCCTAATATGATACTAATGAACCGCTATGAATAACGAGTATGTAATAAATAATCACTCAATACATCCAAACAGAAGCGAATCTCGAAAATAGTCCCGAATTCAAATTTACAGCAGGGTTGATATTCTCAATATATTGCTCACAAAAACTTTTCACTAATCATCCATGTTATTCCGGCCGATAAATGAAACTACATATATGCTTGAAATAATATTTATTAACGCCGACGTTTCGGCTACCACGGTGGCCTTTTTCAAGTACATTTGAGAATTCTGATAATATATTTTTAATAATAATAATGTTTATTGACACAAAGTACGGGTAAACTTTAAATATCGTGTACAATAAACATAAAGAACTTAAAAAAGTTTGCACTTGTGCTTGGGTTTGTTAAAAGTACAATCAGTATCTGAAAAATTTAAATACTATATAATTTGGTGAATTGAATTATTATGGGGATGTCAGGAAAAATATCCAGATAATTAAATCTAAAGTAAAAGTACGAATGTTAGTATAGAAGTAAAATATTATTGATTTCGATAATGATTTTTCATATCTACAATTTTGTAAAATCCATTTTTTGAGATCTTTTTCAAATGATCTAATTGCTTTTAATGACTCTGTTATGAAGTTATAGAATTTTGGTCCCGAGAAAACCAGAGATCGATTTGTTTTTGATGTTTGTGGAATACTCATTGAATTTTGGTGGAATCTTATTCGGTAGTTATGAATGGTACGATTCAAGTATTTCGAATGTTTAATATAACGGACTAGACCACAATAAAAATAAATTTGTCTGCAATCTAATAGTTGAGCCTCCGTATATAGATAATGACTCAAAAGTAACCTTATGATGGATCAATTTTAGAATGAATTCTTGGATATTTGGTTTATCTATCTTAGGCGACACTTCATTTATTTTAAGATGGCACCTCGCAAAACAAGCAAAGCCCAGGACCTTCTGGGGTAGGCATTCCAAGTCCAGCTACATACGAATATGAGGTTACCTGCCCTTTTTAATGTACCGACCACGTCACCCTCGTCCATCGACAAATAACCTCATGCTTTTGGAAACCGATTAAATTAACGATTTTGATAAAAAGTTTTATTCCAGTAGAACTTTGCACACTGGATCCATTATTTCCTTAAGCTATCTGAAAAAAAAATTTTTTTTCGTATCCATAAAATGATCCGCTACTATCTTGTGTTGTTACCGACGTCTCTGTCTGCATGATTCGTATTGTTAACTTGTTATTTTTATCAAATATTACTACTAAAAAAGGGTATAATATAGGAACATTAAATAAGCATTTCCACAGTATTTAGCATGTATTAGTTCTCTGATCCAAACACCATTTTCAATATATTTTAACACACCTTTTTGTATATAGTCCACGGAACAGAAATAATACCAAATTCCAGAACTAGTTCAAGGCTTTAAAGACTAGCCTCCAGCCTTCGTAATCCCAAACGACGATGGCATATTCCTCTATCTGAAAAGATCAATAAAAAAATGAGTTTAATAACCATAGTTCGAAAACCTTGATTCAGAAGTGATATGATAAATCATTACTGGTAAAAAAGTTGATGAAAGGAGGCGAAGAGAAGAGTAATTCTGTCACTAAGTTCTTTGAGGCATAATGAAATAATATACCACGAATTCTAAGGATACAAAGCAAAATGACGCGACGTCTGGCGCTCTAGCTCAGGAAATAGGTAAATGTTTGCGACAATTTTGGTAACAGTATTTTTTTAATCGTTAGATATCCATTTCCACTATATTTTTTCATCTGATTTTCGGTCTTCCTCGTCTCTTTTTCCACCAATATTGCTTATTGGTACTTTTTTTTGTATTCTGGTCTCCGTCATCCTTTGGACATGTCCCAACCATGTTAATCTTTGAGTTTTCAATGCTCCTACTATATCAGGTTCACCATACAGATATTGCAGTTCTTTGTTGTTGGTACTCCCGCTTCCCACATATATTGCGTAAGATTTTTCTCTCGCAAATAGCTATTTTGTTTTGTTCTGCATTTAATATCTATACTTCACTGCCATAGATGACAATAGATCTTATAATAGTATTATATAACCCCAGTCTAGTGTTTCTGGGTACGATTTTAGTCTTTAGCAGTCTGTTCAGTGAGTAAGCATACCGGTTACCCATCATCAGACAATTTCGAATTTCTTCCGCTATATCTGGTCTTTTGAAAACAGTTCCTAAATACGTACAACTTTGATTTTTTTCAAATTTGTAAGTTTTGCCACTGAGTACTTTCACTGTTAACCTCTCAATTTTAAATTCTTCCTTTGTCCATTTCATGTACTTCTTTTTCTTCAGTAATACTCAATCCCATTAACAGTGGTTTGTCTTCCAGCCTCTTCATTACTTCTGATTATGATCACTAAATCGTCAGCGAATGCTAAGCATTGGTGTTTCTTATGATATAGTAGTTCTTCTCTATTTATTTTCCGATTTCTTACAATTTTTTCAAGACGTAGGCTAAAAAGAACTGATGAAAGTGGGTCTCCTTGTCTGACTCCTCGAGCTACAAAAGAATCCAATAATTCGTTATTGACTTTGACTCTATTTTTGTATTCTTCATTAATATCTTTAGTATTCTAATAAGTTTTTCCTCGACACCCAGTATTATTATAGCCTCAATCATTTTCTTGTGATTTACCTTATCGTGTGCTTGTTTGTAATCGACGAATAATGCAATTTTAATTTTAATAGACAATGTAAAATTACAGACAATGGATTGAAGAAAAATTGTAACCGAATCATTATACAAAATTGGCATTGTAGCATTAATGCTAAATAAATCTCCAACAAACAGACAAACAAATGTCGACTCCACGTGCCGTAGCCTTCTGCCTGTATTTCTCGTAGTAAGAAGATTTGGTATATTGTACTTCTTCCGCATCTAAATCTGGACTGATATTCCCATACTTTCTGTCAGTAGATTCTTCATGTGCGATGACTTCGAATATTGCTCCCTAATGGGCGTCATAAAATGGGTTTTATTACGTTTATCAAAATGGCAGTGAATGATCCAGCCCTAGCACGATGCCAATTTGAACTTATCATTAAGAAGCAACAATCTAATGGTACCACAAAAAAATTACTGCCACCTAAATGGTAGGATTTCCTTATACAAAATCTCCATATTTCTTTGCCTACCCGACGAGCCCTTAAAGCAATCTGTAAGGAAAATTTTTTATTCGTCGTAGTTCTTTTCACATCGCCTTGCCTCAGTGAGATTATGCGTTACAGCTAAAATTTCCAGATATCTATCCTCCTCGCTACATCCTAACATACTAGTAGATCCAGATCCCATAACACTATATACCTTGATAAACTTCAGTTCAAATGAAGTTTTATAATTACCTACTCATTTGGAAAACTGCTTTGGTGCCGGTGTTAAATCGGGCATTGAGGATGCTTAGCTCTCACAACTTACTTTTATCATTTTCTTTTTTTATTGTTGTTAGACTGCGCTAAAATCACTACCCTTAAGGGGCTGGATCAATTTGTAGAGGAAGCCCTTGTGCCACACCTTCTCAAATGCCCTTGAAACATTAAGACGCAAGATGCCAGTACTTTCGTTACGGGTGAATCCCCTGGTTACTCGCTCAACAGGCCTAACCGGCTATAACTACATACCATGCTCAGACCGAAAGCCGAATTGCACGTCAGGAATCACGTTGTGATCTGACCGGAAATTTTCAAGGTGAGGTAGAATCACCTATTCAGCGAGCTTAGAAGATACTGTCAGTAGATTAATGGTACAGTTATTCTGGGGGAGTATCTAATCTACATTCCTTGGCATCATTATAACATCAACGGTCTTCCACGCCCATGAGAAGTACAGGGTCATTAGCATGGCATTGATTATCGCCATCAGGTAAGTTAAGGACTTCCGCGCAAGCAGCTTCAGCGCCTTATTGGTGATTTGGTCCTCTCCAGGTGCTTTACTTCCTTTCACCTTGAGGTCCTTAATATGATCTTGAAGCTCTTCTGGTGTGAAATGCGGGATCTTGGGAGATTCTGTTGATGTGCCATGTAACTCTTTAGTTAAGGAATCTTCTCAGGTGACACTACCAGTAACGCTGTTGGCCCTAAAATATCTCTTGACACATCTTACAATGTGTTGCTCCTCGGCGAGGTCATTATGAAGGTCATAGTTGGGAGAAAACTGCAATTTGCACCATACTAACATTTGATGTATTTTTCTGTAAAACATTTGTCTTTATATGATTGTTGCACATTAGAAGGATCCCACAAAGTAAGAGTATCTGCAAGATTTATCTTTGTGTTAAATCTGCTACCCACCTTTTTCTTTGGATAAGCCAGGTCAACTCAACCCTAGTTCCTCTTCCATACGACGAATTTCCTTGAGAACATCATCCAACAATTTCTGAGCTTCTTCCTTTGAGGAGATCAATACTTTGTCGATCATAAGTCCCATTTGGAATTTATTGTCATAAGTTATAATCGTGATGCCCATACCTGAAATGAACAGTTTAAGATTATAGAAAAAAGTGTTACACTGGCATATAAAAGTTTTGAACCTGTGTATGTTACAACTAGTGTGTAATTATTTGGTGAAAAGGGTTACGGACGAGAATATGGGTCGTGCCAGGAAAAAATGTTCTGCGTCAATTTTTAATTTGCGAAAAATTGCTTAATACCTATCTTATTTCTTGCATCATTGCATCTAGATTCATTTTTTAGTCCTTAAATATCTACAGAGCAATGTATCTACAGATTCATTTTTCGAACACTAGAATCAGGCGTAGACTCTCCAAGCTATTACAATAAAACCTCTAAAAATACGACAATTTACTATTTGCCTTAAGCACTTCGCACGACGATGACCCCTAACCTCGTGATGAATATGTACCCGGAGACGTCATAAAAGCATAAATTACTGAACAATTGTCAAACGGTGCATAATTAGATACACGTTTTATTAACCGTAATTTCATACTGTACTACTATTCGCCATTTGTTTATCTGGGCTCTGGGCGGTCCGTAGGACCTTTGCCCATTAGTCACTGTCTAATGTACGTTAGTCGAATCTGTTAGTACTGGTTGCCCAGAAACCAGACAATGCCAAGGAAAAAGAGAAAGGGAAAGAGAAGAAAAATGGAGAAGAACAAAGAAAAACAGAAGTGTTTATTGTAAGAGGAGGCACCTAGGCTTTTTGACTTCGTACACGGATTAATTTTGAGGTGAACTAAACAAATTTTTGATTCAATTTTCTTAGAGGGTAATTTTAAGTGTACTAAAAGTTCGCGCTAATTTTTGATTACAGTGCGAGCCGTGGCCTTGAATGTTTACGAACTTGCTCCACTGTGTAGTCCACTGAGTCGCCCAACAAAGCGTTGCAGTGCAATTCCGCTTGACTGTAACCTCACTGCACCTGAAGTTTGACATAATCCCTCAAGTAAGGAATGTCAAGGTCTCTGTGTAGTGTCTCGTTTGAGACATACCATGGAGCGTTGCAAATTGTTCGCAAAGTTCTACTTTGCAGTACTTGAAGACTTTGCATATGTGTCTTGGCAAGAAAACACCAAGCTGCACATGCATAAGTAATGGCTGGTCTAGTAATCATTTTATATAGGCGAACTTTGTCTATCAAACTCAATTTGGAGGATTTACATAACAAAGGATATAGTTGCCGAAACACAATTTGGAATTTTGTTTTCAAGGCTCTGTATGTTTCTGCCAGGTCATGCCTTTACCAAGGGTGACACCGAGGTACTTGGTAGAATTTGTCCATGGTACACGATTTCCGTTTACAGAGACCTCTGCTGGGGGGCCGCGACGTTTTTTGGTACAACAAATAGCCTGCGTTTTCGAATGATTAATTTTAATCAGCCACCGTTCCGCCCACTCTAGTAATTCTTCCACCGCACTCTGCAACCCATCGTGAACCAGATCACCAGTACATGACTGGGCAGCAAGTGCAGTGTCGTCAGCATAGAGGTAGACTTCACAGTTGCTGGGGGAAGGGACATCATGGATGAAAAGCGAATAAAGAATTGGTCCTACAACCGAACCCTGAGGAACACCAGCCCGTACTGGCCGTGTTGTTGACAAAACATTGTTAATTTTGATCCGAAACTTCCTTCCTTCAAGAAAGGATTTCAGTAATTTTAGAATCCAAAAAGGAAAATCCTTTTAGATTAGTTTATAGAGGAGGCCCGTGTGCCACACCTTGTCAAAGGTTTCTGAGAAATCCAAAAGCAAGATGCCAGTACTCAAGCTGACGGTGAACCCTCTGGTTACATGTTCCACCAACCTGACTGCCTGTAGCTCGGTGCTATGCTCGGACTGAAAACCGAAATGAACGTCAGGACTCACATGGTGATTTGTCAAAAAATTCTCAAGGTGACGACAACTCGCCTTTTCGGCGAGCTTAGAAGGAGCTGACAGCAGGCTTATGGGACGGTAATCCTGAGGAAATGTCGAACCCACCTTCTTTGGAATCATGATGACGTCAGCAGTCTTCCACCCAGAAGGAAAGTACTGTATTCTGAGCGTCGCATTGATTATTGTCACCAAATATGTTAGGGCTTTCGGCGAGAACAGCTTCAACGCCTTGTTGGTGATTTGAACCTCCCCAGGTTTTTTACGCACCTTGAGGTCTTTAATAAGACTTAGGAGCTCCGCTGGTGTGCAATGTGGAAACTCGGAGGGTTCCGCTAATGTGCTATGTGGAGCCTCAGACGAATCTTCTGAAGAAGAGTCATCTGAAGAGGATTCAGTGCCTCCGCTAACGCCGTTGGCCCTAAAACATCTCTTGACGGATCGTACGATGTGCTGTTCCTCGTCGAGGTCATTATCAAGATCATAGTTGAGAGAGAACTGTTTTTCCATGGCATCAGCGAAAATCTCGACCTTATCCTCCGTTCTGGAGACTATGCCTTCAGGACCGAGGATGTGCGGGAGTTGTTCTCGCTTTCCGTTTCTGAGTGACTTTGCGACCCTCCAGAGAGGAATATTTGAATCAAGCATTCCCGCCAGAAAGTCGCTCCATTGCTTGTTGCGGAGTTCGTGCAGTACGTTTCTCACTTCATGGACAAGATTTGTAGCCCTACGAATGTCATCAGGATGATTCATACTGTATACATCTTTTGACCAAAATTTATATCCTGGAAGCCAGAGCCTACCGTGTACTTTTATCATCAGGAGAAATAATTTTTATTCAAGTAGGCTACAAAATGCATTTATTTGAATTGCTCTGTACATTTTTAGCAATTTAAATTTAGACATTTTTTAGTATTATTCTAAATGACGGTAACATGAGTCTGTTCCATTATTATGAAGTAATAACACCTTCTCTACAAAATAAGCACCAACCGAAAACCGTAGGACCTCTCTAAGCTGAAAATCGATTTTGATGGAAAATATTTTTTCAAAAAAACAGTAAAAACAAAAATCTCTTAGAAGGTATTGACTTGCAAAGAGAGGCGTGCCTGAAGAAATGCCTTTATTCATAATATTTGTGAACCGTTATTCACTTACCTGCAGTGCCGCGGTGAGGCGTGAAGAATACCAGTTTTTCTAATTGTTGTCCTCCATAAACCTGGACCTTTGGAACACCAGGTAAATTGCTGATGCTCATGGTTACCTTATCTGCCCGTAAGGTTCGTGCCAAGATTGGGATTGGAATCAAGCCGAAAACATGTTTAAACATCAAGAAATTCACCTACGAAAATGAACAAAGTTAAACATTATACATTTACTAACCAGTACATTTTTAAAAAATAGATACAACCCGACTGTAGTAACTCAAAAGGAATTGAGATTCAATAATTGTACTATCAAGAGCAATCTAGAGACACATATGTGAAAATCCACCTATTTAAAAGTGTAGTCCGTGAAATAGGAAATTTAATATTCAATTCTTTCATTAAACTCTGCCATTTTGTAACTATGAAATTTTTCCTTCACCATGTGCGTGATTTGGGACTCGTCCTCTGAGAGTGAACGGTGCACATTCAGAAAAACGCGGTGATAGGAATGACGAGCAACATTTGGGTACCTCTCACGATAAAGCCTAGCTGCAGCTACAGTTCCCAGAAATGAGGTGCATGTTGGCGTATTCCTGTACGATGTACGCAGACATGGTGGCACTACACAATCATGAATGAATAAAAGTGGCGTTACTAGAGTAGCTGATAATCTGTGGGTGTTACTGTACAGTTTGTTACTTAAGTTTGTCTCATGAATTTATCAGACGATTCTTTGGATAATTTTAAGACAAAAAGTTCATATAAATATAGATCCGTAAATTTTTCGTTCTCAAGATACAGGGTGTCAAAATTTTCAAAAAGTCTTTTCGTAAATATCTTAAATATTCTTTACCTAATTTTGTTCTAATTTGGCGGTAGTATTTCTAACAATAAGCAGCTAATTTATCCCTAACTTAATTAAAATTTATTAATTCCAGTGGCTTCTCGAGCGGGATTTGAATATTTGTGACAAAAAATGTACGCCACTGACTTTTGTGCAATTTTTATTACATTCTTTGGATTAAGCAAATACAAATACGAGTTTTTTGTCTATTCAATTTTTTTCGTATCTTACTTCGTTTTCAAGAAAAAGAAGTGCGTAATTCAATGAGGCGGCTAGACGGTTGTATTTAAGCCGAAGGGGGCCATTTCTAACACTTAATTTAGTGAAATTTGTTTATCTAGATGTTAATATTATCTAATATTTGTTGTTGTTACATAATTAGTAATCAAAATAATAAAAAAGTAATAATTTCAAAAAGAAACTTTTCCCCATATTCCTTGTGCGGTTCGGGGACGTGCAATTATGTGGACCTTTCGTTTCTCGAAAACTAAGCAAGATACAAAAAAAATTCAAGATGCAAAAAAGAGGTGTGTCTGTTTGCTTAATCCAAAAAACATAAAAAAGTACACAAAAGTTAGTGGCGTTCATTTGTTTGTCACAAATATTTGTTCAAATCCCGCTCGATTCGCCATTGGACTTGATAAATTTAATCTAGTTAGGGCTAAATTAATGTTATAAATACGGCAAATTACAACAAAAGTAGATGAAGAATATTTAATATATTTACGAAAAGAAGATTCGAACTTTTTGTCTTAAAATTACTCAAAGAATCGTCTGTTAAATTTGTTACATACATAATCAATACCCTGTATGTCTTGCTGTGACTACATAGAATGACACTGTCCGTCACTCCGTCTAAGAAAAAAATGGAATTTGTGGTAATGGGAACTAAAAAATCATTAGACGGTGCAGATTTTTCCGATTTTTTTAAAGTATTTAATTTGAAAAGCACACTACTTAGATTTTTTTATATCCCGATAACTATAACGACTTGACCTATTACCCGTTTCCGGCCTGGCATCGACTCCTAGCACACCCTGTATATAAGATGAAGGAGCTAGCCAGTAGCGAACCCTAACATCGGTGGGCCACATGCTGAAGCCCTCTCCAGACTCACGCGTGGATCCCATTCGCGTATTCTTGGCGGCTTCACGTCGCGTAGACGCGTTGTTCCCGTTTGTTGTCGGTTTTTTGTCCCGCGACAAAGGGTTCGCAAGGCGCGAATATGACTAGGCTTGTCATTCGCTGGTGTTTCAGTTGCCTCATAGCGAGTGTCGGGAATAGTTGTGTTTTTTCCACTTCTTTTAAATTGTTTTAGTTTTACATATATATGCGTAATTATAAACTGCCAAAGCGCAACGTAGCCCTGCAGCAGTAGTAGCAAGTTCACCGTCCATACTCGATCCGCGCCGCGATTGCACGCCGTGATCCGCGCGTGAGTCTGGAGAGGGCATTAGGATAGGACATGGAAAAGCTTGCGTTGGGCTTTCGTGTCAAAGAATTACATTTTTGAAGTCAGGAACCAATTTGTTGACAGCTCACACCAATAGATTAAGCTTTTTAGAGTGAGTGAGTGAATGAATCAATAATCGGTCCGTTTTGAGAGAAAACCCTATCACGCATCCTAACGTCCACTAGAAGATCTGTGTCAACTTGTCAACCTTCCAATCTGAAAAGGCGTCTGCTTCAATACTGCTTGGGATCATTGATAAACAAGATATTTTTTATGAAATTTCAAATAAGAGAGATCTTTTAACAACACGTTTAGGTTCAAAATGATTTGCAAGGCTGCGGGTCAAATCTATATAAACGCGGCTTTCTAAACACTGCTGAACTTACCAAAAAATCTGGTTTCTCCTTCATTTCATTCCAGTACTTTTCCATCAATCCTATCTGGCAATAGGCGGTTTCTGGTCGTTTGATCAGCGGCATGTTCATTATTCCCATAGAGAAATTATTTTCCAAAACCGCTGTCTTTTCCATGCTTGGTATCGAGAACAGTGCAGTTATCAAGACGCTGAGGAAATCCGGAATCTCGCATTGTCGCTGAAAAGAAGGTTTATCAAATAAGACAGCACAATGCGCCATCTCTTAATGCGATGGTGAAAACCGCAAATTGTCTGTTCCGCATATGATCTCTAGATGTCGCCGATTCTGGTCCTAATGTAAATACCGTCTACTCGCCATTGAACAAACCAGTAATATAGCTTTCGGTCATCCGATTACAGAAGGCCAACGATGGACAGCTGTTCCGTGCTATTTAATAATAATAATAATAATAATAATAATAATAATAATAATAATAATAATAATAATAGCTTTATTGTCCAACAGTTTCCCATTTATAGGACAATTTATAAACATAATACAAAAGCAAAAAAAAGCGAAAAAAAGCGAAAAGAAAACAACAAATGCAACACAGGTATAAATTTGTAACATGAGCTATTGGTCCGAATAAGCCTTAGCTGCCTTTAGCAGGTAATTAACATTTGTCGTAAATATATCACAGTAACATCCAATTCTGTTTAAGTTAGAGCACATTACATATAACGGTGACTTGAGAAGAATGTTTGTCCTAGCTCTAGGAAGCCCGAATATTTTATGATTGCGAGATGCAAACGTTGGAGTACGAAACTTGATCTGTTCCAGGATCATGGGGCAATCAATTAAATTGTTGATCATTTTGTAGCCAAATATTATTGAGGCACAGTACCTACGTTTTTTCAAAGTCAACATGTCTAAGCGACTACATAGTTCCTCATTACTTGTACCTCTCTCTGGATATGTCCCATCAATCCTAAACAGAACAAACTTCATAAACTTCCGTTGTACTCTTTCAATAGCTGTGCTATAGCATTCGTAGTAAGGGCTCCAAATAATACTACAATATTCGACTTTGGATCTAACATAAGCATAATATAATAGCTTAATAGACTTTATGTTATGAAAATTCCTGCAATTCCTTACTATGAAACCATAAGCCGCCAATGCCTCTGATGCTTTTTTTATTCATACTAAAAGCTAACTTTTGATCATAGATTATACCTGAATCACGTACATCAGAACATCTTTCTAGCACAGACCCATCAACAGAGTACGGATATTCGCAGACATTAATTTTCCTGGTATAGCTAACTATTTTACACTTCCTCAAATTAAGCTCCAACTTGTTTTCTACCCACCAAGACAGCACAAAATTTAATTGGTGTTGTAGCTTGATACAATCATCAGGAGTATTTATCTGCGAATAAATTTTCAGGTCGTCAGCAAAGCATAGGCGTTCACATTCAACTGAGTCACAGAGGTCAGTAATAAATATTAAAAACAGTAATGGTCCCAGGTTGGACCCCTGAGGAACTCCAGAAGGTGCCAAGTAGGTCTCAGATTGGAAGCCATTATAGCTAACAAATTGTCTACGATCGGATAAGTAAGATTTCATCAACTCCCTAGCATCATCTGTGAAACCAAGTGCACCTAACTTATTTAATAAAGTTTTGTGGTTAATTTTATCGAAAGCCTTCGAAAAGTCGGTATAAATAACGTCAACTTGCTCATTACTATCAATGGCTTCCGAGAGGTACTGCATTATTATAAATAGATTTGTGGTTGTTGAACGATTAGCGACAAATCCGTGTTGATGCAATGACAGCTGACGCTGGACGGCAGTGTAAATGCGACTGTGCAAGACTATTTCAAAGACTTTCGAGAACATGCATAATATAGAGATTGCCCTGTAATTCTCAATATTTGACTTATCCCCACACTTAAACACTGGATAGACCTTAGCGATCTTCCAAATATCTGGAAATCTTTTTGTTATAAGACAAATATTAAATATCCTAGTTAGAACACCAACAAACACTTCCACACAATCTTTGACTATAAAGGACGGGATGCCATCTAGACCAGATGTCATCTTATCCTTTAGTGATTTAATGGCCTTCCTGACTTTATTTTCCTCAATTGGATGAAAATGGACAAATAAATTACTATGATTTAGTGAGGCATTATTATGGGGCTTGTAATAATAAACCAAGTGCACCTAACTTATTTAATAAAGTTTTGTGGTTAATTTTATCGAAAGCCTTCGAAAAGTCGGTATAAATAACGTCAACTTGCTCATTACTATCAATGGCTTCCGAGAGGTACTGCATTATTATAAATAGATTTGTGGTTGTTGAGCGATTAGCGACAAATCCGTGTTGATGCAATGACAGCTGACGCTGGACGGCAGTGTAAATGCGACTGTGCAAGACTATTTCAAAGACTTTCGAGAACATGCATAATATAGAGATTGCCCTGTAATTCTCAATATTTGACTTATCCCCACACTTAAACACTGGACAGACCTTAGCGATCTTCCAAATATCTGCAAATCTTTTTGTTATAAGATAAATATTAAATATCCTAGTTAGAACACCAACAAACACTTCCACTCAATCTTTGACTATAAAGGACGGGATGCCATCTAGACCAGATGTCATCTTATCCTTTAGTGATTTAATGGCCTTCCTGACTTTATTTTCCTCAATTGGATGAAAATGGACAAATAAATTACTATGATTTAGTGAGGCATTATTATGGGGCTTGTGAGTGACATAGACGCTGAATGCGTTTACTATATCCTGAGGCTGATCTATAGAATTATTTTGAAATCTTATTATCCCTGGGATTCGTGATGTGTTGTTTTTGGAGTGAACGTATGACCAAACAGCATTGGGGTTAATTGTTAAAGAATTCTGGATATTTTCAATATATTGATCATACGCTGATTTTTAATCTGGTTTTTTATCAAGCGGCGCAAACGTTTGAATTCTTGTAGATCAACAAAAGCAGACCTGTTGATTTTTTTCCTAAATTTAGCTTTAAGTTTAATGTTCTTAATAATAGCTGAGTGAAACCAAGGAGTGTATAGGCGAATGTAATTCTTATACAGAGGTATGTGCCTGTCAAAGATTTGGAAAATGTTGCCATAAAATACATCAACAATATAATTAACATCGGAAGAGCAGAATAAAACATCCCAGTCAAATTGAATTAGCTCTTGATACAGGTTGACAAAGTCAGCCTTTCTGTAGTTATATCTTACTATGATTATTTGGCAACTCTTCAGTATAGTTGGCCGTCTGTGGTGGGACAAACGAACGATATATTACTAAAAAAAGGTTTCACGTAGATGTTATTGGTAAAAATTGTCAATCTTTCGATTAACCTAAAAATGTTTTGTATAATTAGCCATAAACTTCATTTCACTGCCCAAATAGGCCATATTATATTTTTTACAAAATCATTAGAAATGGCTTAATAATGAGTCTTCAAAGATGCCATTTGTCCTTTCAGTATTGATACCATGGGTTGCTTGCATAACTAAAACCCTGAGGATAAAAATCTGACACATTTGACACATTTCAGGCGTTTTATGACATTAATGGTAATGTGATTGTTTTCTGTAACATCTGAAACTGTGCTTTACATGTCGTTAATCGTCCATCCCAAAAAACGATCTAAGACAGACCCTTACAACTGCAGGCCTATAGCTCTGCTTTCTTTTATAAGTAAAGTGATGGAGAGGTGCATAAATCACGAGCTTCTGGACTACCTCGAACGTCACGACTTGATTAGCGGCAGGCAGTGTGGTCTCCGGCACCAGCGATCCTCAGGGGACCTCCTAGCTTACGTCACGCAGTTCGTCGTCCACAACACGAAGTCACGTATCTCATTTTTTCCAATTTTACAGTAGAACGCTTTAAATATTTTCACGAGATTTGAGTTGTTGCTGACAAAAAAGTATTATTGCTACATAATTGAATTTGTGGATATATCTGCTCATGTTTACGAGATTTTCAAAAATGAGCAACATTTAACCTTTTTTTCATTTTATGTGTTAAAAATTTCCAAAAAAAAGTAGATACGCCGTTTTGTGAAATTGAAGGGTCGTAATTCGTAGAATAAAGAATTAGTTACGTCCGGGTTATATTAAAGTGATGAAAAATAAGAACACGTAAAATTTAAAAAAAAATTGGTTTATTACAAGACAAAATGGTTACAAAAGGGGACCACTGAATATTATCGCGAAATAAGCAATCGCAGTATCTAAAACTATTCAATTCCCTATTAAAGTTAAATATGGCAGCACAAACAAAAGCTCACTCAAATAATAATGATCTAATAAGATCTGTTGAATATGAACAAAATAATAATTAGTTTATCTATTACTCATGAGGAGGATTTAAATAGATTATTTGGTATTCTTGTAAACAAACTACCGGTATATCTTCTTCACACAGCAACTTCAAATCCATATTTTTTCGTAGTAATGCGTCTTGGCTCTGCACTCAGAACTTCGAGGGGAATATCTTTAAAATTAGTTTTTTAAGTCTAAAAAAGCTGTATTCGTGCTGAAGGTGAAGTTAAAAAGATAGATACGTTACAGTGCGTATACTGATAAAGTTAAAACTACAATTCTACGAACTGGCGTAACTTGAGTTAAGCTCCCTTGTGAAATTTAATTTTCTATTAAAATGATATGTCTAATATTATTTTTCTATAACTCTGAAGGTATTCGAAACTGACTTATGCCACTCCGTGATATTGAAGAGCAACCTTTTTCAAGTAATAAAATCGACTTCACTCAATTTTAGTATTTTCGTTAGATAAGTGTGGCATGCTGCACTCTTATGCAAACTTCAATTCTAAGGCCTCCGAGAGAAGCTTTGCAGATGGGTGGTTGACTTTCTCTCTGGCCGCAAGATATCGATCGTAATTAATGGGTTCTCCTCTTCATCCCAGAACGTCAACGCACGGATCGGTCTTGGCTCCTCCTTTTACATAGCAACGACCTCCTCCCCTGTACGACCAATCCAATCGACAGATTTGCTGAATATCAGCACTACATGCAGGAATCCAGAGCTGGAAAAAAGACTAGCAGCGACTTCCTCTCTGACGAGAGACCTGGAGGTTTTCACTGGTTGGGGACGCAACAATCTTGTACAGTTTAATGCTTCCAAAAGACAGTACTGTACATTGATGAACAAAAAGCGTCCTAGCGTTCATCAGGTTTCGATCGATGGCCGAGTTCATTTCGCCTGGGCTGAGTCCAGATCACCGAGGACTTAATCTGGTACGAACACATGTCGTCACTCACATGTTTGGGGTGCTGCCTTCCCGGCTACATTATCCATGCTCGATGCTGTCCAAAGAAGAGATTTCCGACTGGTCGAAGACTCTTCTCTTACAGGCAATCTCGGGACTCTTTCGGACAGGCGGGCCGTCGGCTCTATTTTACCGCTAGACCAACGGGCTTTGCCTGCCAGACAGACCCACCTGCCGCCTCCCATCCTAACCGGGTGGAATTTCGTACATCCACAACTGGTCAATACTACCGCTCCTTTGTCCCTGGGGTATTGAATTCTACTAACCTTAGGCTGTTCAAAAATCGGATTAACAAAGTGTTCAGGGCCCTGAAGTTTATGCTTCTGCCTACGTGGCTGCTTCGGTGTAAAAAAATACTCATCTGGCCAATAAAATACGTGTATTGACAGAATATTCTTCACTTCACACGACCATGATCTTCTTAAGTACAATTTCAGTACGAGTATAATTTATTTATTTGTAGATTGTGATTGAAACACCGAAAAAGATCATGCCAATACATGTGGTTTTATTAGTCAGACAAGCGTGGGAGATTATGGTTACTTTCATCCAATCTTACAATGTTTTTGACGTACACGGAGCCCATAGTAAGTTATATCACCGTCTTATTTTGAAATCCCTTCTCAAATAGGTTGGAAAGTCTGAATAATTTAAGAATATGCACCTTTGATTATCAATATTACACTAGAAATCGTTTACGATTATGTTTAGTTTCTCTACAAAGCTATTTTTTAATCAATGGTACCTACCTTTTGCATATGCTTTCCAACAGCTCTGGAAACTGCAGTAAGCATCACACTAGAAAAGGAACTTCCAGCCACTTTTCTCTTTATTTGCTTCACAGTATTCATAAGATCTTCACCCTCTTCTTCGACTGAATAAACTGCAAACTTTTTGCCGGACAGCTTAGGTCCATGCAAGCAGTTGCAATCTATCACAAACAGTTGGTTTGCAAATACTATTGGAAAATGCACCATAAAGGTTCCGATGCATCTAGCTGTCTGAACTATACTTTGCCATCCTGACTTTTTGGATATTTTTGTTTTCGAAGTATCGAACTTTGATATCAAGTCTTTCAAATTTCGTTTCAGCCCCTCTTGATCGTCGGCAAAATTTTGTAATAGGAATGTCGTTAAATTTATACCATCTGCTACTATATGGTCCACTCTGAATATCACAGCATATTGGTATGTGTCAGGATCAACGTGCTTCAATGACTTTTGTACTACGAGAACTTCAAAAAGTCCCAAGTTGTCTTTGGGCATTGGTCTGCCAGCAAGATCACCCAAAATATCTTTCAATTCCGTCTCAACTAAATAATTCTTTCCATTATCGACAGTTAATTTATTACATATATCATCGATGGTAAGTTGGTTGTCCAGATAGTATGCATACCCCACGAAAAATTTGCAAATGCTGGTCAGTTTGTGTGCATTACTTCCCGAAGTTGCTCCATTGAAACACTGCTTGATATAGTCAAAATACTCTTCTGGGTTCGAAATTTTCGACTGTTGTATTGTGAGGATATTTATAAGGGGGTTTGTGATATCTTCTATTTTCCACATGACGTCTTCACTGTCAACCAGTCCTCCGTAGTTTTTGCCATGCTTCAGTTTCAGTATCACTCTAGCTGACGTCCTTAGAATGATAAATAAGAGCAGAATTGGCGCTACAATTGTCAGAAGTATCAGCGATAAAAGGAATAATAGAACAGCTAGTGACTCCTTTGTAGCTACTTTTGGTGGTATCACATATTTGGGTCCAGTCTGTAAATAAGAAAAATGGTAACGTTATTATAATAATAAGATTATGGTTCTTAACGAATTTTAGCTCAGTCAGACTAGATAGAAGGAGCAAGTCTATGATTTGTTTGTCTCCAAAATCTCATAGTCTGTAGTCAGTTCATACTACAAGTCAATCAGGATTAAGCTGCCAGTTTGACAGTTGTTGACAGTTCACATGAAATTCGTCTTTTTCTGCGAAAAGATATAAAAGTGCGTGGGTTCCATACAGTTCTAGTGTTTTAGACAACTGTTGGAAATGGTGAAGACTTCAGTGGATTGCATGGTGGTAGCACAATTATCAAATGCTCTATTAGATCGAAAGCAATTGAAGATATCAATGTTTCCTTTTGCAGCGTGAAAGCATACCCATAATCACATGACTCAATACAGTCACAGTAAAAAAGGAACAGTTTTGCGACCAGTTCAACCGTCTTTTTTTAAAAATAGTATAAAAAAAATTCTCCTATAAAGTCCTAAATATTGTTTAATTGAACCTGAATACAAAAATAGAGAAATGCCACATTGGTACTTTTCGAGCAAGTATTAACAAAATAATATCAAAGTCTAAGACAAAAAACGTTTGGAATTTTCAAAACTATGGATAAACTCTTAACGATTATATCATACTAGTACAAACAAGTCCGTAAGATCATCAGAAAATTACTTAGATTATAATGACTTTGTAAAACATGGTGATCCACCTTAATATATACTAAGTGACATGTAAATCCGAACACCCAGTTTAAATGGTTTTATTTTAATAAAATTTTGTATAAGTACTTAATGAAGCATAATAAGTAAATGATAAAAATTTCAAAATGATTGCACTGCTTTAAAGCCCTTTGACCTTTAATAATGTGTGGATGCACCCTGATGTGCGACGCATTCTCCAACGCGATTAGGCATGCTTCTGATCAGGTGGTCAATGTCCTCATGTGGTATCTCATTCCAGGCAACCACCAACTCCTCTCGAAGTGCTTCTAGAGTCTGAGGAGGACGTTGCAAATTGAGCAATCTCCTACCCATCATATCCCACACGTGCTCAATTGGGGATAAGTCGGGAGATCTTGGTGGCCATGGTAACAATGTGACATCATTATGTTGAAAGAAGTCTATTGTGACCCTTGCAACATGTGGTCGGGCATAATCTTGTTGGAAAGTTGGATCTGCCAGGGTGTCAAGATAGGGTAAAAGATGGGGTTCTAGAACTTCGTGGATATAACGCTGCGCGTTCATGTTACCTCTGATGAAGATTAAAGGTGACCTGGAACCATAAGCTATAGCACCCCAAACCATAACTCCAACAGTGTGATGAACATGTCTTTCAACAAAAACTGTGGATTCCTCCTTTCACCACGTCGCCTTCTAACCCTGGCACGACCATCGTGCATGCCTAAACAAAATCGAGACTCGTCACTAAAGACAATACTGTTCCATTCCTCATCCCAGAGTGACCGTGGTCTACACCATTCAAGGCGATTACGTCGGTGTTCTCGAGTTAAAGGGAGGACCCAGTGTGGCCGGTATGAAAACAAGCCAAAACTTCACATTCGTCGGTAAACACTGCGCATGCCAATAGGTCTTCCGTGTTCTGCAAACCATTCATTTGCAATGAACCTGTAGTGGAGAAACGGTCCCTTAAGGCCAATAATCTTAGGCGGCGATCTTCACGGTCTGTTGTTCTACGGCGGCGTCCAGTGCCCCTTACTCTTTGAGTACGGCCTTCTCGAAGCCATGCCTGACAACACCTAACCACAGTGTCTACACTTCTTTGCACTCTAACTGCAATTGCCCGAAAAGAAAGTCCAGCTTCCCGAAGTCCCACTATACGGCCCCTATCAAACTCACTAAGTTGACGAAATCGTACAGGTCTCCGTACTCTAGGCATCGTAACCGATCGTAAAGGATGTCAAGAACCAAAATCCGCCAACGTTGATTCTTTACTGCGGCTGAAATATTCATTTTTAGAGCGTTAGTGAATTAAAAAAAAGCAGTATAAAAACCGGAATGTCCAACTGATAAGGCTGAA
Organism: Acanthoscelides obtectus; assembly: GCA_963669975.1. Lineage (NCBI taxonomy): Eukaryota > Metazoa > Arthropoda > Insecta > Coleoptera > Chrysomelidae > Acanthoscelides > Acanthoscelides obtectus. Next base: position 33,165,739 of record CAVLJG010000003.1, on the reverse strand, counting down.
AATTTTTTCACTTGTTATTTACAGTAAGATAAATACATTCACCAACTTTTATTAAAATAAAACCATTTAAACTGGGTGTTCGGATTTATATGTCACTTAGTATATTAAGATAATTTTGATTTATTTCAGTCCACTTGTTATTTCTTTGAGTGCTCAGTCAAAAAAGTTTGCTAATAGGATTGTATACCTACCAGCAACATTGAGAAATGAAAAGTACTAGAGACACACCAATTTTGTTGATTATACTGAAAAGATCCAACTGGAACTTTAACTTTGAGCCTGATCTACTTCAATTTTGAATCTAAGAGTTCTTAGGAAAGTTATTTACTTCCTCGTTTTCAATAGTAATTTTACGTTTTGAGCACGCCGAGTACGATTGTTTACTGGAATACCTCTCCAGAGAAAAAAAATGCGTATGTATTGATTTGTCACTTTGGCATGCAGTGAAAGACAAATGAGATAAATTCGTTGCTCAACGAAGCAAAAATAGATATAAGGGGGAGAGCAAGGATATATTTTGGAGAGAGCTAGAGGAAGTCAAGGAAGAGAAAGGGCAAAAAGAAATACAACATTGACATTTTCGAAATGACTGAAATTCTTTAAAACAATCTTGAAGGTTACGTTCTATTATTGATTAATGTATTCTACCCAAAAATTGTATTGTGGCGTCCAAAAGGCGAATAGAAGATACTAGCGTTATCTGTAACACAAAACACAAAGATGAATTCAGGAATATACTTTGTCTCTCTATTGCCTATGTTAATTGGATATCTTCAAGCATTGATTATCGTTTTTCCACTGAAGATACCCAATTAAAATGGACATAGAGGAGTCCCAAAGGGATTGAAGATCCTAGCGCCATCTATGCAACAGTAGCAAAACCAAACACTCTTTTCAAAGTAGACTCCAAACACTCTTTTCAAAGTAGACTCCTACGTCATTTTTTGCGTTATGCTATTGTTTCAGTGATGGCGCTAGTATCTTCCAGATCCCTTTTTGAACGTCGAAATATATTATATGGAGTTATCTTCAAGTAGAATACGTTATTCAATGGTTCTTTGAAAAAGTAGTTCCGGGTGACTTGAAAAATCACGATATTTGATTTTGCTCACAGTACGAGTCGCGGGCTGGAACGTTTAACAAATTGCTGGGCTGTGCGGTCTACAAATTTAAGCTTGTTCAGTGTTATGATGTGGACACACAAATACGGGATATGGAGATCCCTGATTAGAATGAAACGTGGAAAAACGTATAATGTGCTCTCCATTCATCTTACCTCTTTGACAGATTTATCTACAAGCACTGCAGCAAAGGTCATAAGCAAATATTTTCTTTACCCTAACAGACGTATGTCCAGCTGTTTGGCGCTCCACAAGGCATACTTGAAGTAATTATTTATCACCTGTCTGTGACATATTTCGGTAGATATATTCTTGAAGAACACCGAATCTAAGAAGAGTTACGCGTTAATTGGACAAAATTAAATACATATGTCGATGTAACTTCTGAATTCTATCACTTTGTGACTTCCTCAATTCCCCGTTGTTGTTAACAAAGATAGATAAAGAATTAAGAAATCGGAGAATAAATCATATTTGAATTCTTACAGGAGTAACCATAATTCCAGAATATTGGCAATATTTCACATACATCTATCAGTTATATACATATTTACATAAGAATGATATGAATGAAGCTTTATATAAAAATGTGTTTGCAGCTCCTCATATGGAGATACAGGTTAGATATCTCCTAAATAGCATCCCGGAAAACGGATCATCCTTAAATAGGTTTTCAATCATATAATAATTTTCTAAGCGATAAACTGTACTGTACTAACATAGTACATTTACCTACCGGAATCAGATACAACAGGTTTCAGTATCAAGTTCTTACTATTCTCTAGTCGTAACTGACAACGATCTTTTTTGTTGCATTTGGCACGAAAATGGTACCATATGATCTCATCCAACCCCAAAGTTGCACATAGGTTCTTATATGGTCTTTTGGTGTTGGAAGAAAAAGGTGTCTGAGCGAAGTCGTCTGCCTTTGAGTTACAATATTAGCCCATAGTACTTATACTTTCCCAAAATGGGTCAATCCGTGCATAACTTCATCGGACCACTGATTTTCGATATAACTTCAAACGACCTACATTTTGACATAACCTTGCTTGAAGTCAACGACGTAAAATTTGTCACATTTGTCATCCGTGAAAACATGCTGAAAACCATCGTTCAAAAAAGTATTCTCATTAGATTAAATATTTTTAAAAATACATCAATCTTATCTTACAGGCCAGCACTTTAATTTAAAACAATCCTTCCCTGATCCTCATCCTAGCCTATCGGTTCAGGAGTCCCACAAGGAAGTGTTTTAAGACCCAGCCTATACCTTCTGTATACTACAAATCTGCCAACTGCAAATGATATATGCGTAGCAAAATGTGCAGTTGAACAGCTATTTTGGCACCCTATGAGAATCAAAGCTAAAGGCCTCTCCGACGCAGTGAGTTTGAAGCCATTTACAAGGGTTCAGCTGCTTCGAAACTGCCACTGCATTTTTCAATATTTTTGAATGAAATTCATACAGTATATTCCGAACACAATTGCCCCGGGTGCTAGCGGAGCACTTTTTGAAATTTTGTTTTTGGTTATGGTGGGTTGAAATACCAACTTTTCTTGTTGAACTTCGAGATTTTTTCAAAAAGAGCCTAGTGGAAAAAATGAAAAAGTGGCTCGAAAGCACCCTGTAGGTTTACACCTCTACAAATTGAATTTTGCACAAATTTAGTCTATTGCTTCTTGCTGCTACCCCAAATAACGCGGTGGTATGTAATTGGGTGACGCTATTTCATATAGTATCGTGTATATAAGTCATTCTGCAAATAAGTGTTCATAATCGTGATCGCTGATGCGAAGTAAATGTTCGTAACTAGTTACGTAAATGTAACTTCTGAACTTATCCTCCGGTGGTCCTTCTGATCTATCTTACACTGGGCAATAAATGAAACCTCAGATGGCAAATATACTGATTTCGTTTAGTAGTAATTATTTTAGTCAAATTTCTTCTGAAAGTAGTACAAACTAATCTGATGTACCTATTAAAGCCTACTTTAAAGTTTAAATCAATAAATCTTCAAAACTACTGAACTGAAGTTCATGTATTTTACATCATTATAAAGGGAATTGAAAGACCTTTAAAATAAGGTATCACTCGACCCCCCTTTCCATTTAAGATTTTAGGGTTGGTGTCACCCCCTCCCAGGGGGCTGCACGTGTTAACGTGATTTTTTGTCAATCTTGTGTCCCCCTCGAAAACAAAATCGACGGGTCTGAGCGTTTTTCCAAAAAAAAAACTGGGCTGCCAGTAAATGCGTCTGTTTCGTTTTCGATGCGCCACCCTGTATACGAAACCAAAATGCTAACAAGCGCGTGATGATATCAAAAATATATATAATCTAAATATCGGAATATAATTCTTACCAAAACAAGTTTCCACCTCATCATCCCGAAAAAACTGCTTTATCACTGAACTTAGCTAAAAATGCGACATCTGACTAACGTTCGTAAATTATAATTTGGCAATATATAATGAATGGTACATCCAATACAACGATTTTGCAACATTCGCTGAAACATCTCGAAGTTGATTGCGATCCAACCAACCAGTCCGCACACTTTGCGGACACTGTGCTTTCAGGGACAGGGTCATCTGTGAATTAGAATATCAAACACAATGATCATTCGTTCTTGTTTATCAAGGAATTTATTTTATTTGTCATCATACTTACAAATGTTTTAATTAGAATGTCTTAGCTAGGGAGACAGTAGATAACAATGACTGAATCCAAATGTGTTGGAAATCAACTAGGTAGTAGATTATTTTAGCATCCTTACTCGAGGCAAAAATAGGTACGTGGAATCCATCGATATCTCGGAGTCATCATCTCATAGTCTTATGAGAAGATGAGTACGGATCCAGGGGGAGTGTTCTGGAGGTGCGCTAATTCTTTAGCTTAATTTATCTGACTAGTAAACATTATTGTGCCAATTAGGTATAAAAGGTATTTACAAGACCTTAAATAAAGAGCCTTGAAGTGTGACAGAGTTATTTGTGATAAAATATAAAAGGACTTGCATACTTCTTATAAGGCTTTGGGATTGGTGGATCCGAATGAAAAGTCACTACAATCACCTTGATCGAGATACATCAAAAATGATTTTTGTAAATATCTCTGATCATTTAATAATTGATTTTATTGAGAGTTTTTTCTCTTAGCAAATCAGGTATAATTATTTTAAAATTTTAAGTTCAACAGTGACGATCCACAAAGTGTAGCAATCGAAAATACTATATTTTTTGTCTCTTGAATTATAATATCACATCCCAAAATAGTTATGGCTAAGTTAGCACCATAAGATGCCTACTTGCAGACTAGGTAGTTTTTAGGTTACTCACCAGGATCGTTGTAAACGTCCATCTATGAAGGAATCTTTCAACTAAACTACGCATTATTGGTTGCATAGCTTTGTGAGGCTGAGTGTCTGTAGTTTTTATCTCTGGTTGAATAGGAAGAGCGCATCTGCATGGTTATTTATATGTTGTGCTTTCTGAAGAGAGGTTATGTTCAAATTCATAAATTACGAAAAACTGGAGAGAATTACGGGAAATCATCACCGTGCCCGCGTTGTGTGTAATTACTGTTAGCATGTATATGGCTTGTAATTCGACAGCGTACAGTGAATATAATTATTTCTTATCTCTCTCATTTTGGAAATTTAGCAAATTTAATAATAATAATATTAATAATAATAATATTTATTTACTCAATGTACAAAGATAACAAACAATATGAGTAAATAAATATAAAATCAAAACAGGCCCAATAGAAGGCATCGCCTGTACATGGACCAATAATTTAAGTTGAAACTGTAGAATGCCAATGACAAAAAAGGACAAAAATTAGCTACAGTAGATTATGTATTTAGTTGATGTTCGTATTTATGAGTTTATGAATTTCAGTCCTAGATATAGAATGTAGCCACTTTTTTAAATTTCTTTTGAAACAATTTCCGAAACGTAAATCTTTTAAGTCTTTAGGTATAATTTCATAAAATGTAGGCGCTAAATAGAGATATGATCGCTGCATTATAGATTTATGCGGTTGAGGAACTACTGTGCCACGAATTTAGTACCTGGTATAATGATTATGTTTAATTTTTTGGTCGGTGTTTACAAATTTATGGTAGTGAGTGATACTGTGTAAGAAATAAAGCTGTCTTATATCATACATTCGAACATCTGCATATAATTTTTCAGTGGGATAAAGTTTCGGTTTTTTAAATATCATTTTTAGAATACTTTTTTGAAAAACATCTAAATTATAGATATGTGAGGAACATGCAGCTCCCCATGCTAATATACCATATGTGAGATGAGGCTCAATCAGTGCATGGTATAATGTTCGAAGATATTTTTCTGTCAATATATTCCCAAGGTATTTAATTTTGTAGGATACAAATCTAACTTTCTTTAAAATATAATTGACATGGATGTCCCATCGTAAGTGAGGATCCAAGACCACCCCAAGGTATTTTATGTTGGGCACTCTATTAATTTGCATTTTTTGATCATTAATATTGAAGGAGAAATTTGTGTAATTTGGCAGATGTCTAGCATAAGATCCAAATGGTAAAAAATGTGTTTTAGAGTAGTTAATGCTTAATTTTCTACTGTTAAACCACCGAATAATTTTGATAAAATCATTTTCAATTACATTTTTCAGATCAGACCAGTCAGTGCCTTCATATAATATTGCAGTATCATCTGCAAAACTAGTTATTTTGCCAACACAATAAATTTGGAAAATATCATTTAAATATATATTGAATAACAGCGGACCTAAGACAGTTCCTTGTGGGACACCACACTTAATATACATTTCTTTACTAAATGATCCTGATATCTGCACAGATTGTGGGCGATTTGACAAATAACTTTCGATCAGTGAGTACGCGTTTCCTCTGAAACCAATTCTCTCCAATGCTTCTAATAATAATTTGTGATTAACTGTGTCGAAAGCTTTCTTTAAATCAACAAAAATGCAGATTGAAGGGATTCTGTTATCAATATTTTGATGTATTTGATTTACAATTTTAGTTATTGCGTCCGATGTAGCCTTCCCTTCCGTAAATCCATATTGATTTTCACTTAAAATTTTGAATTTTGTGAGGTATCGAATCATTCTAGTAGATAAAACTTTTTCAAAAACCTTTGCTACACTGGATATTATTGATATTGGTCTATAGTTGTTAACATCTGTTTTTGTTCCTGATTTATGTATCGGTATTATATTACCTTTTTTTAAAATTGAGGGATATATGCCAGATTCAAAGCATTTGTTGATTAGGTAAGTGAGTGGTTCTGTTATGTCCCCGGCTATAATTTTCAAATGCTCGCGTTTAATACCATCGAACCCAGGACTTTTCCGATTTTTTAAGGACATAACAGTGGTGTATAGTTCACATTGTTCGACTTTATCCAAAATAAATAAGTTCAAAGTTCTTTTTGGAGGCTGAGTATTTTGTACATTTGCTTGTATATTACTTGCTAAATTTTCGCCTATGTCAGTAAAGAATTGTACAAATTCATCGCATATCTGTTGAGTATTTTTTAATACTGTTCCCGATGTTGTATTTAACTCAGTGACACACTCTTTAAATTTTGTTTTCCCAGTAATCTCATCAATAGTTGTCCAAAGCCGCTTAGGATCATTTAAGTTATTATTCAATTTATTTAGGTAATGTAATTTGTATATGTAATTTCCAGAATGGATAAGAAAAAGTGGATGCGCAACTAATTTCTAGCTTTGAATCTCAATTAAGTGTATTTGAGACAAGAACCCAATGTAATCATCATCATCACATACAACTTACAGCTTAGATCTCCAGTAATGCCATCTCAGAAGCGGATTTTACATCACATCATAGCCAAAGATTGATAGCTAGCCTCAAGACGTTTAGGCAACACGTAGAACTAAGTGCTAAGTTAACATCTTGTAGAATAACCTACATAATGTCAAAAAAACCAGCATGTCAAAAAAATCGGCATAGTGTCACTTTTCAAGATACGTGATACCCGTGCCGAGCTCTGAAACGACGCAAAAATTCGATGTAGAAATTTCCGTTCACTGTCTGGCCGGGAGGAACAAACTCCTGGTGAAAATGACCCGAGAATCAAAGAAAAAGATCAACATTGTTTCCACATTGGACCTTGATTTATTCGACTTTTTTGTTCTCGGTTCCCCTGCTTGCTTCCACTCCATGCTTTGAGATTTCAGCTCCACATCGAATTCGTAGAACCAAGACTCGTCTCCAGTGATGACCCGGTTGAGAAAGTCCCCCCTTTCCTCTGCTTCCAACAAATCCTCACAGCAATCAACCCTCCTTGCTTTCCTAAGCCATCATTCTAACTGCCAGTCGACGGTCTTTAAGAACACAGCCCCGAATTCGTTCAACATTTCCCTCAGACCTCTATGTGGAGGGGCGTCCTGAGCGTTGGTCATCTTTCACATCTTGTCGGCCTTCCCGAAACCTTTTCAACCACTTGTTGACGGTTGGTTCCTTCCTCCGTAAACTTGTTACAAACACTCAAAAATCTCACGAACATTCTTGCCTAGCTTTGCAAGAAACTTGATGCGCTGTTCCTCGATCAGAGAGAGCTCCATGCCGACGGAAGGTGAAAAAACGTTTAGTTTCAACAAGCACACGTAAATCCTACTTACTCGCAGAGCTCCGGCTCGAACTGACGCACAGAGGGGATTGCACAGAGAGAGCGAACTATGGTTCGAACGCTCTTAGAATATGACCGCTACGTCATCGTGGGCGGGTCCGCTCATCATGCGGTCGTCGAAAGAGTGCAGTGGCGTTCTATTTTATTTGAAGTATAAAATAAAGTGAATAGGTTGTGTAGACATTGATCATTAATTGATTTTTGTATTATTATATTCATTTAGTATGCGCATTAAGTTGTTCGGAAGCAAATTTGAATTAGAAGAGGGAGCAAACTAAAGACGGTTATAATTCAAATTATATATTATCATTAAAAAATCTAATCGCTATCAGATGATAGTGTGTTTAGCTTCAAATCTTCATCTGAGTCGCTTTCGTCACTATCTTCTGATGATGACCCTGTGTTCACATTGAATTGATACTTATCCATTTGATCGTCGAGAAGATGTTCTTTATCCATTTGTGCTTACTCATATTTTTTCACGTGGTTACAAATTTTCTTCCACTCATATGCTCCAATTTCTTCAAACTTGCTACGGGTCAGATGCTCCACATCAGACAACCTAACATAAATGTCACATTTCATGGAACAACCCAGTTTTTTACGAGAGCCCAAATCTTCTCGATTGGGTTTAGCTCCGGATGATATGGAGGCAGTCGTAAAACTTTATGCCCGCGCTGTTCCATTAAGGCATCTAGCTTGAATTTGACTGGAAATCTTCTTTTCTTTTTCTGTATTTTTTTATATAGTTCGGCCTTAGTTAATGAGTTTTCACTAGGAATTTGATGTTTTTCTAGCCAGTCAATCATCTCTGATTTCAGGCTAGAAGACGTTACATTTTTTTCTTCCAGGACATTGTGATAAGAAGCGTTGTCAACTACAAGCACAGAATTTTCAGGCAAATTTGGGATCAATTGGCTTTCTACCCATTTCATGAAGTTCAAATGATTCATGTCATTGTGGTAGTCCCCAGATTTTGAGCCTGAAAATAAAATACATACATATAATCCAGTAAATGTAAAAATATATTAGAAATATTTTACATCATTGTAACACAAATAATACCTGATTTAAATATCAACAAGGCGTTAGGAATAAAGCCGAATTCTCCACCGGCATGCACAATAATCATTCGTTGTCCTTTTGATAAAGGCGTTTTTAGTTCCTTGTCATAATTGTCATCTGACCATCCTTTTTTTGGGGTATGACTAGAATGTATATATGTTTCATCCGTATAAATTATGTTCCTGTTCTCAGCTCTATATTTCATAATTTGCTTCAGACATTCGATAGACTTCAAGCGAATTTCATATTTTTCCATGAGAGCTTTTTTATTATCAGTAGTTCTTTTCCATCTGTAGATATAAATTATATTTATAGCGTTGTAACTCGAAAACCTTATAGTGTGTATGAATACTGACCTAAAGCCCATTTGTTTCAAAAGTTTGTTCAAAGTCGTTATTTTACCCTCAAAATTGAGTTGTCGATCTTGCATTTTTTGGTAAATACCTAAAAAATCTTAAAATGAAATATGACTAGATGCTACGGTTACAATTTAAAAAGTTACATTTCAGCGAAGGTCTTCTTTTCTCCAAAATATAAAAATCGTATACGATTGCTTTCATTTCTTCAATTTGGCCTGCAGTCACTTTATCCACAACAGGTGATTTACGTTGCCGCTTTTTAGATGGGGATGAAAATGAAAAGTTGCTTGAATATATTCCATCTCTGCTCTCTTTAGCTATTTTTTGATAAGTACATTTACTAATACCCGTGGCAGCTAACACACGTTTCCTAAATGGGTTAATCAGTTTTAATTGACAATAATTATAAAAATCTTTTACATTCATACATACCGGTATTGTTGAAGTGGAAACTTTAATCCCTCTACACTTTCCTGTACCATGAAGTTATTGACATTGTTGACAATTTCCTTTCCTTGACTCCCAATCGCCTTTCCTTTCACGCCAATCTCTTTCACAGACATTGTTTAGATCACTGGTTCAAAACTATTAATAATTTAAATTTGAACAATAGTAAAAATTTCCACTATATTGCAATCTATTTGACAATTTTTACACACGGTGCCTTGTTCAAATTAGTTTACAAACTGAACTTATGACTAACGGACAGGTTTATATATCTGTTGCAGGTAAAATAAATCTGATTGATTAACACTCATCGTCTTAACGCTACTTACGAATGAAGGGATTTAGCAACCAGGAATTATTCCAGGTAGTTCAATTTTACACTTGTTATTATTAGATTTGTTTCTCCTAATTTTGTTTACCTAGGCTTGATATTGGTATTAGCCTATTTATCTAGGTACTAATGATGCACTCTAGGAAATCTCATGATTGGTATAGATATAAGCGGATCACAGTCTTAGTATTAATTTAATTACTTTCAGTTGTTTGCCAACTTTGGGGTTTTACCCTTCAATATTGTGTCTATTATATGTAGGTACCTGCTCACTATTTTAAATTTTGATTTATGGATCTCCATCAAATATCCACAAACCCCATAAGATTAATAATTTTCAACGCAATCAAATATAAAATATGATATGGTTAATAAATTAAAATATAAATAAGTCGAACAAACGTCTCATCAGATCCCAATTGTGTCAACAATCTCAACTTGCGTATCTACATACAAAAAAACGTTCCGCCTATGGCTTTCTGAGAGTGGGATGTCCCTTAACAGCGTCAACAGCAACATCATTTCTGGACATTGAAGACCACATACATTTTTAAGCTTTCTACGATATAAATATTCGCCACGATTAGAACTGGACCACATTAAGAGGGCGGTAACAGATGTCCATAAATCTTACCAGAGACTGTCACAACAATTTCCTATATTCTTATAGGGTACAATCGACGCAAGGGAGAGGGTATAAAGTGATGACGTAGCGGGCATAACCTTAGGCTGTTCGAACCATACCACGGAACTACCGGGCCACCCCTCCACAACGCCTTGACACGATGCGATGCCCCGAATTTTGTATGCTTATTTTCCGGACAAAACTCGTATAGTCAACGCCAAACAAAGTGGCGTGCAGGTCATCAAGGTGGGTGTGTTGAAAAATTTACATTGTTGCCAAACTTTTTGTAAAATAATAAAATTTATTATTTACATATCTAGGTTTATAAGCAATATTAACCTCAAATGAGAACAAAAATAATAGTATAATAAAATTATAGATCTGTACTTGCATAATCATTAAGTATGACAATTATTGATCAGATGACACTATGAAACTACCATATTTAATTGATAGCTTAAAGGTACTGAATAAAAATCCAAATGGGCTCCTCCAAATTTTATGCATGGTATTTATTTTACAGAATTCATACAGAAAAATGCATTCTAAAATTAGGTAAGCTACTGGTGTAAGCTTTTTCTGTACAATAAAGTTAGTCGGAGTTTCTTTCTTCAGCGCTGTCTGAATCTGAATCTGCATCACTCTCAAAGTTGATTATTAAAGGTTCGATGTCTGGTCGATCAAAAATTCGTTCTCTTTCATACCATTTAAAAATTTCTTGCTCAGTATGTCGAACACTATTTTTCCACATGTCTGGGGTAACCGTTTGTAGAGCCTCGTTCCACATATCCAAACAGTCTTTTTCACTGTTACCATCTCTACCAATATGTCTGTTATAGTAACCTTTTGCTATGCCCCAAATTAACTCAATAGGGTTAAATATACAATGGTAAGGAGGCAGACGAAGAACTTTGTGCCCATGTTGTTCCGCCAATTCATCAATCACGTATATTTTAGGTGGTTTGTTTCTAAAAAAGCAGTTATTTTAAGAATAGGAATAAACAAAAGAAATATAAACTGTCGACCAAAATATATATAATTAAGAAGCATTATGTACCGAGCAACAATACTCAATAGCTCTGTTTTAAACATTGTGTTTAAAAATGGTATGTTTTGATTTGTCAACCAGTCTTGGATATTTTTTTTTGTTCATGCATTGTTGGGCACTTTGTTCAATATCATGCTGTGATAAGGGGCGTTATCCAGTATAATCATAGATGGACTCTCCAATTTTTCTAATAACTGATGTTGAAACCATTTCAAAAAATTGTCCTGGTTCATCTCTCCATGGTAATCGCTCAATTTTGTTTTCGAAGAAAATATCGCTTCACTACCCTCAATAAACCCATTTTCATTTCCAGCATGTAATATAATGTATCTAAAATATATTAGTTTTAAATTTTATAGTGCAAATTGTGTAAAAGTACATACCTTTTACCATCTGTTTTAATAGCTTTCACGCTTTTTTGGTTTCCATTTTGCCAAGAGCGACCTATGGTCCCATTTTGAAATATCCAAGTTTCATCGAGGAAGACAAACTGGTATAAGGCCTCAACCTTGGCTTGATTGTATTGCCTTAGAAATTCCACCCTTTTCAAAGCTATACTTGGTAGTTCCATGAGCCCTCGTCGCGGATTGTCCTTAAGCCACTTAAATCCAAGATCTCTAAGCAACCGCCTTAAAGACGTGGCACTACCATCAAATAATGCCCTATCTCTTAATCGAGACCATAAAGTTTGTATCGTAACTTGTTCTTCTGAAACCATGTGTAATATGACATTATAATTTAGTTAACAAATTAATGCAAATTTCTGATAAGTTATTATAATAAGATCTTACTTTTGTGATACATATTATAGATCACTTCTCGAATGGCACTTGTATCCAATGTCGCTGTGTTGGTTACACGTTTAATATAACTCCGCTTTTTCTTGGGCGATTCTAAATTTGCATCACTTTTCACACCCTCGGAAATACGACTAACTGTCCTTAAACTAATTTTTAAAGCAGCAGCAACACGCTACAAAAAATGAAATAAAATTTCAGTATTATTAATATACATTACATATAATTATTAGTAACCTACCTCTTGAACAGCATTTAAAGGCAACATAGGCCCGTTGTTGTCCCTTTCTTGCTCAAAGTAGTGCATTAACGAGGCCACGAGTTCCTTACACCGACTATTTAACTGTTTGGGCATCTTTATATACCAAAATTGCCTTTATCTACTCGTAAAATGAATAATTTTGTTTTGAAACAAACAGTTGTTGATTTACAGTATGCGGGGCCAAAGGATTTATAAAGATTTGAAATGCCACAAATTGATTCAGTGTCAAAATTAATACAAATGTCAGTTCCCAGTTTAAATAAGTTTCAAGGTGACAATGTGTCAACGCTGCGAAATCGGTTTAGTGCGTTTACATGTCGATAAGTGATTGGAGCGTTTGCAAAACATTTTATTTCGCATAATGCGTCTAAATTTATCAGAAAGCAACTTATGTGATATTTTAATAACAATGTTTATATGACTATTAACCATAATAAGAGAGTAATGACCATTTTACAATTTATATATCACATTAATATGAAACTGCAATAGAGCAATTGTTTGTGATAGAAACCTAGGCATTAGGTCGGGGAATTTTTATCGTGATGACGTGCACGCCACTTTGTTTGGCGTTGACTATACAGTTTAATTCGGAGAACTTGCCAACTACATTCGATGTTATTTTGTCAAAAAAGACCTTTCAATTATATGAAATTGAATATTAAATTGTTGAAAGAATAAGTTGAATAATAAAGATATCAGACGGCAATTTGAAATTTATAAACAAATTCTTGGAGTAACGATTGATGAAAATTTGAGATTCCATCATCATGTCAATACAAAAGTCGTATTCAAAATTAAAAATAATTGTATACGCGAACAAATACGTTCTTAGTGCTAATGTTAAAAAAAAACGTCACCCGAATCATTGATCGTATCCGTAATACATTACTGTGATATATTTCAGATACCTGGGCAATGTGTCAAAGTTACGTTTGGAAAAAGTTCATAATTCTTCCTGCCGATTTGTTTATGGATATATCTGTTTTACAGTCGGCAAGATGCAATATAAATCTTTATCAGACACATGCACAGTAACAAAACAGCTGATTTTTTTGCCATTTTTTGAAACCGCCGGGTCTTTCAGGAGAATCATTTAATTGATTTTCGTGGAAGATCCGGCTGTTACAAGAAAAGGACAAAAACAACCAGCTGCTTTGTTAGTCCGGATGTGTCTAAACAATATTTTTCCCGCATCTTGCTGACTGAAAAACTAGTAAAACATGATCATATGTCACCAAAGTTGAAAGAAATTAGTTTGCTGGATGTGGAAAAAACTGTAAAATTACACTATTTCGCCTTGGTTCATAAACTGATATTAACTTCTATCCTACGTAGAAGAAACATACATTCCCTAAATTTAAGACGCGAGGATATCTTAAGTATACCTCGTCACCGTTCAACACTGCAGCTTATAACCTATCATAGAACTTTCAAATATGAAGTAAAGAAGAATGGGAAGACATAACTTTTAAGATTTTTCACATGTTTTTTTTTTAATTGTTTCCTCTTTTCTTGTATATATGATTCATAATATATTTATGTTACCATGCCTTATTAACGGCATCTTGTTATCATTGCTTATAATTTGGACTAATTGCTCTTAGACCACACGTCCTATACTATCTGTAATAGTCTTCTTAATAATACATATATTGATTGATTGATTCCAAAGTTCTTTTTTGTATAATGCACAGTATTATTATTCAATAAGAATATAATGTTATTTGCATTATTCTCTAATATCCTGTACTTTCTTAATAGGGTTAAATGTAAGAGTAGTCTGTGACTCAATTTCACCCTAATAAAGCCGAATTATTATTATCATCTCTTTCTCCTTGATAAAAGCTTTACGTGCAATTCTTACCTTTGACAAACAAAATGCTGACAATCCGAGACACACCAAAATGCAGAACTTAAAGCCTCCAAGAACCTCATCGTTTAGTTGCGTTGCTGACTGTGTACCATTGTAAATAGGAACATACTGATACCCCGTACACACATCCATTTTGAAGCTTATCATAAAACTGAATTTTCGTGTAGAAAACCGTAGAGTATATGTAAGGAAGGTAATCTTGTTATCAGTTAATTGAATAAGAAACTTTAGATTATGCTTGTGTAACAAATAGTAGAGCTTTTGAGAGGCTTCCAAAATCGCAATCGCATTTTTGAATTTTCATTAACTGATGCGCTTTATATGTAATTAGGGACACTATAATGATACACATCCACAGGTCTGCACGGCACGCATCAAACTCTTTGCATCAACACTCTTCGCAAAAGTTACATACATCGTAGGATTCAGAAAAGGTCGAGGTTAGATTTAAACTAACGGTTCCGTGGTGACCTTGGGTTGACTTTAAGCCTCATCTTCAAGGTTATTCTTAGGGAAAATTTGGAATTTTTCGTAAGGAAACTCCCCTTTATGACGGAAAATTCAAAATATGTATTAAATATAAGATGCACGACCTAGGAATATTATTTTGAGATGAGACTTAATAGTAGTATTTGTACTCCTTAAGGGTATGTATCCCATTAGAAGGGGTGAATACTCTAAATGAGTACAATTACTACTATTAAGTCTTATCTCAGAATTATTTCCCAAGGTTGTGCCCTCCTCAGGCTAGACAAAATTCCTAGAACTTATAACGAGAATTTCAGTAGTGACCTTGTTCTCAACCTTGAATATCAATTTTAAAGTCATTTCAAGGCCAAGTTTTTCTTAACTGCGGACCTCTCATTTTTCAACCAGCACTGGAAAATACTTTCATATGGCATGGCCTTAAAGATGATGATCAATAATCCCAATAAACTTCTAAGAATTTTTCATAGTCCCGCACATTTGGCCTTCATTTGACAAAGCTAGTCTTGTTTTATTGCGGCAAGTTTATCAAGGGGATATTCAAAACATGGACGCATAAAATGCGTACACCAATTTTCGTGGGAAAACTTTTTATTCGACAACAAAGAATGAGAAAACGTTCTTTTTTCGATTCAATCGAAAGTGATGGCAGGAACGAAAAGACTCTTCATATAAGGTTTTTAGGTATTTATGAGAGCTACAAAATGATACCACACGTAAAAAGATCCGACTAATAGTAAAAAAGTTATGGCCGAAAACCGAGGCAATTATTCAAATTGGTAGGATTCTAAATAACCACAACAAACTTGGAGTAGATTGGTCAAGTAGTTTTCGAGAATTTCTAATTGTTTATCAAAAACACCTGTTTTCCGGCCATCACTACTACTTTATGGAGCAATATACAGGGTTAGTTCAAAGGGCCTTTTATAGCAAAATACACTAGTTTACCTTGGCCGTATGAATCGCAAACCATTCCGGAAGATACATGTTATCTTTATGCTAAAAAGGATGGGTTTCGTTTTTTCTTCTAAACAAATCGTATTTTTGGGTAATTCGCAACGTATGTTTTTCGAATATCGTAGCGCATTTGTTCAATCACTCACAAATACGAGATGTTTGAACCTGTTTAGAAGAAAAAAATGTAACCTTTGTTTTTCGCATAAAAATAACATTTATCTTTCGGAATGGTATGTGATGCATATTGTCAAGGTAAACACGTGTATTTTGCTATTAATTGATCTTTGAATGAATCTTGTATATTGCTCAATAAACTAGTAGAGATGGCCGGAAAACAGGTGTTTTGGGAGAAACAATTAGACATTATAAAAAAACTACTTGACCAGTATACTCCAATATTTTTATTATTTAGAAGTATGAATCCTACGGATTTGAAGAATTTCAAGTAGTTGCGTGAAATTGTCGTCGCATTACCAACAAGTGCCAGAACCTGCATTTTGCCTCGTTTTACGGTCATAAAATTTTTGCTATTAGTCGGACCTTTGCGCTTCTTTATATGGAAATACGAGATCCATGCACATAAATAAAAATAGACATGAATATAGTATCTCCAATTATTTTATTGAAACTGTACAGGCGTTTTGGAGGCACGTTCGTATAAAAAATGTTTAGCGTCCAAATTTTTGGGTCCATGACATCGAACTTGCTTTGCCTTCCATGCCGTTACCACCATATTACTGTTGGAATCATGTTGCTTTGGAAGATTACATATTTCTTTTGAATTGATCATACATCATACGTATTTCTTCCAACACATCGTCCAACAAATCCTGAGCTGCCTGCTTCTGAGGTATCAAGGTCTTGTCTACGATCAGACCGAAACTTAAGGTATCTCTATAGGTGATCATGCTGAAGCCTAGACCTGAAAACAAATATAACGTATACAAACTCGGAAAAAGAGATGTTTGCGTCAGCTGGCATTATTGATGATAGATTCGTATGTTTATTGCGCTAAACATCAGCCTAAGCCAAAATACCTGAATGCCGAAAGAGATAAAATTGTCTTTTTCAATTCCAAGTTTATTAGCTATACTATTTTCTACTCCTATGTCAGAGATAATGGCTTTTTTAATCCATCTGGGGTAGCTAAATTACAGAAGTACGCTCTGAAGATTGATGTAACTGGTACAACGGAGTTATCCTGATAGCGTGTCGTAAGCAGCAATCGAACTCCTGGCAATGATTTAACATCAAATATACACTGAGAACCAAATTTGTCTGACGGCTTGAGTTCAATGTGTACGAGAGAGAAGTGTGTATAGATGTTAGGTTCAAACACCGATTTCAAATCAAATATATTTTTCTATATTAAATTGGCCTTTGGACATTTTGATCTATACTAAACGGCCAGAAAGCGATTTTTCGGACATTGGCAATATGCTGCTGGCCAGAATGCGTTCTGGTCGTTTTTTTCGACCATTGGCCGAAATCGGTGTTTAATCCTAACATAGACACATATGATAGAAAGGGATAGAAGCCACCTGGATAGCGAAGCTCAGCACCGCGTTGCCTAGCAACGCTGACGCGGCAATCTGCTGCGCTACCAATATGTTACATCAGTTCCGTGAATAAAGATGCATATTCAAAATATGCGTTAGTTTATTCTTTACGCCTAAATAATGGTTTTATTTTGAATGAACACATTTTTTGGAATTGTGTCGAATCTGTTTAGGGTTGATTCCCGATCGGTCCTGACAGCGTTCCATTTTAGGTCGAAATTGAAGGTCAGGGTCGCCACAAATTCTGCAATATTGCATCATTGATTCGTTTGATAACACCGCATCTTGTACATTAAAAGGCAAGGTTTCCACCTCCATGATCATAGTTGAGCGATTTTGGTCAGTATCCATCAAAATTGAAATAAATAATTTTAATCAAAATGGAAACAAAATATTGAATTATATGTTTGAACAGACCTTCTTGGGTTTGACAGTCACCTAATCTATTGTAGTAGCGTGTGTGAACATTTTCTGGTGTAACATATTGTCGACGCGTCAGATTGCACGACCTTCTGCGTCATCGTTGCTAGGCAATGTGGTGATGACCTTCGCTCTTCAGCCAGCTTCTGTCTCTTCCTAGCATGTGTTGATTCACACTTCTCGTGCTCAGACAAATTTGGTTTCTCTGTATACTTACTCATCAACAAAGAAAACACCCAATTCAAATAGTGAAATTTCGTACAGAGTGAAGTTGTAATACATGTTGATGTGAAAAAGTTTACTGTATCGTTGAATTTCCCTAATAGTAAATATGTCGGAGATAATTTATGTTTTCGAAACTAGCTTTACTTGGCCCCGAAGAGCTGCCAGAGTTTGTGGATGATGAACTCATCCATCATATCTCAGACATATTCATTGTGCGAAAAGTCTGAACATCTAAGAGGGCAAGAAAAGAGGCTCGCCTAAGCCTGAGGTAGTTCATTGTAGCCCTAGAAATATGGAGACGGACGTTATCTTTTTCGAAAATGGGCTCAAGGATTTATAATTTGGGGCGCCATTATATATGACTCTAGGTAACTACTCGTAACTTCTATTACGAGGGATGTCTCTTAAGTTTTGCATATAGAAACATCGTATGCCGTGCGGATCGAACGTCAGTACTGAATCTTAACCTCACTCTTTAGTAAACTTAAATTCAAAGTTTTACAACAATACGTGCAGTGTTCTCACTACAGTGAATTTTTAAGTGTCACCAAGTCATTAGAAAAATGGAACTCAACCGAGAACATTTTCGCGCCATAATTTATTACAACTTTCAGAGACAATTATCGCAACAAGAATGCCTTGCTGAGTTACTGTCTGTTTTCGGCAACGAAGCGCCCCTTCAGTAGACAATTTCCCGTTGGTATGGACAAATCAAACGTGAACGGGTGAGTCTTAGCGACGATCCCAGTGTGGGTGCACCAAAAACGGCAGTCACCCAGGAAAACGTCGATGCTGTGCGCAAACTCATCATTGAAGATTGACATGTGACATATCGCGAGATTGAGGCGTCCTTGAAGATCTCAAAGACCTCAATTCAAAAAAATTTACATGAAGAATTAGGAGTAAGAAAATTAGTTTCTCGTTTGATACACCCACCTGTTGACTGAAGAGCAGAAAGCAGCCAGGATTAATTGGTGTCAAAAAACGCTTGACCGTTTCAATTCCGGAAACTCAAAAAATGTGTACAGCATTGCTAGTGGTGATGAATCGTGGATTTACTGTTATGAACCAGAAAATAAACTACAGTCGGCTGTTTGGGTGTTCCAAGGTGAATAAAAGCCAACAAAAGCCATCCGTTCTCGAAGTGTTTCGGAAAAGATGGCCGCGACATTTGTGTCAAAACCGGTCATATTGCAACAATTTCTCTTAATGAGCAAAGAACTGTTACTGTGGATTGGTATACCACCATTTGTTTGCCAAAAGTCATCACCGAGCTTCGAAAAATCAACCGCGAAAGAAGAATCACCCTCCATCAAGACAATGCAAGCTCGCACACAGCCCAAAAAACAAGGCAGTATTTAACGGAAGAAAACGTGGAATTATTGGACCATCTTCGATATAGTCCCGATCTGAGTCCTAACGATTTCTTTACTTTCCCGAAAATTAAAAACAGACTGCCTGGTCAAAGGTTCCAGTCACCAGAAGAAGCAGTTGACGCATTCAAAAATGCCCTTTTGGATCTGCCAGCAAACGAGTGGAACAAGTGCTTCGAAAATTGCTTCGACGTATGCAGATGTGTATTAATCTTCGTGGAGAATACTTCGATAAACAATAAAGTCATTTAAAACTACCTACCGTGTTGTGTTATTTCCATATGCAAAACTTAAAAGACATCCCTCGTAGAGGTAGTATGTCGCCACTGTGGAGGAGGAAATACTGGAACCTGGCACATAATCTTTTGGCATTTATCCAAACGCGTGTGTATCCTATTTTCCAAAAGGACAATGGAGATGTTTGGGGTATGATGGAAAGCATAGTAATCTCTGTACTTCGTCATCGACAAGCAATTGCAGCTCTTCGAAACTAAGTACAGTACAGCTAGTCTGGTATGATGTACCTCAAGAAGAAATAATAATAATAATTATTCGCCAAAATACATTTTTTATATGGGCAAATAAATACGAAAAATCCACAGAAGGCCTTTCTGTAAGAATATTTGCAAGCATTTTGAGTGTATAGGCAACATTGCTGATTTTTTCGATCACATATATAAAATAGTTATCCCACCCTTAATGTGAGTCTATAAAAACTATATTTTAAACTGATAACTATATCGATTTTTGTATCCGGCATTGGGGTGGCCAAACACTATCCAGCGGTACAGCAAATGTTTTCAATTCAAAACTTAATCATAACTTACTCTTTACTTATATTTAACTGTGTACGAAATTTCGCCAAAATTTTGATTTGCCTAAGTTTCCAAAATAGAATGTCATTGACATATCGTATTTACTGCTCGGAAATAGATTATTCGGTGGTACCCAAGGTGGTACAGCATTACTTGTATCGGGCAGAAATCATCTTTTTTATCCAATAACCCTATTAGTATTCAACGATAATTTTACGTACCACACTTTCCAAAATTCGGTGTAATGAAAATTATGTCTCGTAAAACGTGTTGAAAAGTCGTTGTTGCTGGAACACCAGGTAAGTTGCTGAAAGTAAATGTTGATACGGCTCCCGTTGTAAAGAAGTTTTGAATCAAATTTTTGGGTAAATACCCAATAAAATCATTCGCCATAATGTATCTTACCTGCAACACGTAAAATGAGTAATAATAATAATATGTAATAATAATAATATTAATAATAATAATAATCATTTATTATCCATTTGACATAGTAAAATGTGTTGGATTCGTCACATTAAAAAATTAATTAAAACCTACAACAGCAAAACATAAAGAACCATGAAAACAGTCACAGAGTTCCAAATTCAACACTGTTCCTCTTAGATATCAGCAACTTCATTTCCTGTACGGTTAACCCAATCCACACCTTTGCTGATGACAGCACTCTACATGCAAGAATTCAAAGAGACGAGCCGATCTCTGCCGGTGAGCTGGAAACAAGAAAACTGGCGGAGACTTCCTCTGTGACGAGAGACCTGGAGGTTGTCCCTGCTTGGGGACGCAAAAATCTTGTACAGTTTAATGCTTCCAAAACATAGTTCTGTACCTTGTCGAACAAAAAGCGTCCTAGCTCTCATCCGGATGGCCGAGTTCTGCCAAAGAGCTGTTCATTTGGGCTGGTAGGGGTCCAGATCACCGAGGACTTGATCTGGCACGAACATATCTCGTCAATAGCTGCAGTTGCCGGAAAAAAAACTAGGCTATTTGTTTAAGACTAAGAGGTACTCCGCATGACCTCCTCACTCTATACAAGGCCCAGATAAGGCCTAGCCTCGAGTATTGCTCACACGATTGGGGTGCTGCCACCCCGACTACATTATTTATGCTGGATCTTATCCAGAGGAGGGCTATCAGACTGATCGATGAGTCTCGGGACCCTTTCGTACCGGTGGGCAGAAGGCGATCTAGCTCTCTCCTACCCCTACACCAACGGGTTCTGATCCTCAGAGCTCTCCTCCATGATGCCGCCGCGCGATGTGCCTGCCAGACAGACCCGCTTGACTTCGGCCTCCCATCGTAATCGTGTCGAACTTCGTACATCCACAGCTAGCTGATATGACCGCTCCTTGGTCTCGAAGATGTCGAGATTATGGAAGAATCTACAAGAGGAAGCTTTTACCAGTTCTACTAACCTCAGACAGTTCAAAAATCGGATTTATAAAATTTCTTTGGGATCCTCGTAGCAGCCGCGGTGTCCTGGCATTTAGGCGCGGCTGCTTCGGTATAAAAAAATTCAAACACAGAGTATAAGTTTTTCCTTGAGAGACTGCATTGACGTGCATTATTTTACGTGAAGAGGCAACATAGTATATATTTTTGGACAGGATATTGGGTGATCTGCTGCCTTTGCAATATTTGGCGAATGGTACAACTGTAAAAGGTGTGCACATCCAGAATCTTACAACGCCGACTTGTGCATAGTAGAGTGTTAGAAGTTGCTCTTCTGTTAAATTAGTGCGTAGATTTTTAAAAACATATGATTGAGTATTCAACTTTGAGACCACATGACTACATTGCCTCTTGGAAATCAAGGCATCCGTCCAAGTACAATCCTAAGAATTTGATATTGCCTGAAATGCCCAAATCGGAATTGTTTGTAATTTTTGTTTGTAAATCTAGCGGAACTAATTGTTTTGCACATTGTAAAATCTGACTATCGCTGTTTTATCTAAATTCGAATCAAGACAATGATTGAAAAACCATTGATAAACTCCATTTAATATATGTTCGCACTCATTTGGTAAAACAGGGTCAACCTTATTAGATACTACAATTGCTGAATCATCTGCATATAACGTGTTAACTGGCATGTCCGAAAGAGTGCTCTATTTGATTCATATGTAACGTGAATAAAACTGGTCCCAAAGGTGAGCCCTGGGGAACGCTCACATCTGTCTTGACTGGATCAGACCTTACTTCTGAAATAAGGTTATTACCATTATCAGATGAACATACATAGTGCATCAGTTTTTGTGGAAGCTGTTCATGATTAACACAAACGATTGCCCCATGCTTCTATCAGTTGGACAAGTTCTTGATCAAAACTCAGCAAAGACGTATGGGTCGACTTTCGACTGCGAAAATCGTGTTGATTAGTCGACAAAACGTTTGTAGATTCTAATGGGAGATTTTTTAGCTAGTATCTTTTTGGCAACACTGTTTTTCACAGATGACGCGTGAATCGTGTCTTGTGTCATTGTCAAACTTGTTCAGTTTGGTCTATAATTTAACCATATATCGACTTACGAACGAACAACGCTTGCAAATTATTGAATTTTCCTATCAAAATTCATGCTCGGTTAAGAGAGTGCATCGAGCACTGCTTCCAATTTATGGGCAATTTGGTCGGCCTACTGAGGGAGCTATTCAGAAGCTTGTGACTAAATTTCGAACCCAGTTTACATTATTGGACATTAAACTACCAACACGCAGACGTAGAGTGAGGACTGAAGAAAATATTGCGGCTGTATCCGCCAGTGTTAGTGATGACCGTGAAATGTCGATTCGCCGCCGTTCGCAGCAATTGGGCCTCTGTTACTCCACTACGTGGAAAATTTTGCGACAGGATTTGGGTGTAAAACCTTATAACATACAGCTGGTGCAAGAATTGAAGCCACACGACCTCCCACAATGTTTCCAATTTGGTGAATGGGCGCTGGCAAAGTTGGAGGAAGATCCACATTTTTATCGAAAAATTGTGTTCAGCGACGAAGCTCATTTCTGGTTGAATGGGTACGTTAACAAGCAAAATTGCCGCATCTGGAGTGAAGACCAGCCAGAAGCATTGCAAGAGCTACCAATGCATCCCGAAAAAATCACTGGTGTGGATTATGGGCCGGTGGCATCATCGGGCCGTACTTCTTCAAAGACGACAATGGCCGGAACGTAACTGTGAATGGCGAGCGCTACCGTGCGATGATAACAAACTTTTTTTTGCCCAAAATGAAAGAGCTGGACTTGGCTGACATGTGGTTTCAACAAGACGGTGCCACATGCCACACGGCACACGAAACAATGGCCCTATTGAGAGGCGAGTTCGGTGAACAGTTTATCTCACGTTTGGGGCCCGTCAATTGGCCGCCTAGATCGTGTGATTTAACGCCGTTGGACTATTTCTTGTGGGGCCATGTTAAGGCTAATGTCTACAGGGATAAACCAGCAACGATTGACGCACTGGAAGCCAATATTGAAGCATTTATTCGTGAGATACCGGCCGATATGTTGGAGAGAGTGTGCCAAAATTGGACCTTGCGCATGGGGCCATCTAAAGCGGAGCCGTGGCCAACATTCACATGAAATAATCTTTAAACATTAAATTATATCGACCGTTCTATCGACTCAAATAAAGATTTAATCGTTTTTTCAAATTTTTTGTGTTTTTTTTTGAAAATCAAATCCTATACCTCTTAAAAAATCACCCGTAATAAACTGAATTAGTCGATCCAAAAAGCAGTATTCAAACGTTTTCGAAAAGCAAAAAGGGATTGGAACTGGACTGTAGTTAGAAATATTTGAAGGATCCCCTTTTTGGAAAATCGGAAATACATTGCTGGGCAAGCTTACCAGTGCTGAAACTTAGATTTATCATAAACACAAATGGTTTAAAAACAAAAATGGATAAGAATGGGTAATGTTTTATCCGTTAAATTCTAACGGAATTCGATAACAATGAATCCTTTAAAAGTTGGCTACACAAAAAATTCTCTATTAACACAGACATAACCTGCACGGAGAAAAACTTGCTAACCAAACTGACTATTAATCACTTTTTACATCGAAGATAACAAATAGTATGTGTGCATTAAATGAAACTGTATTTCATCTCAATCAAACTTGGCTTAGCTTGCTCGCGTTTAATAAGATTCTCTATTGTTTGGGAACAGATTCACTTTCCGTAGCTACTTGTTTAATTGCTTTGAAGATATATCGGCTAGTAACAAGTAAACCGTTCACATATCATTATTTGTACGTGCTACGAGTAAACTGTTTGGTTACTAAATATATAAAATTTAGCACTCGGATCTTCTCGAGTCTAAACAACACCTGATCATGTTATCATTGATTAACGTATTTTATCTGAAGATAGCCAACATAATACTACTACGAGTATATTCCGAAATCCAAAAATTATTATACTAAGTGACATATAAATCCGAACACCCAGTTTAAATGGTTTTATTTTAATAAAAGTTGGTGAATGTATTTATCTTACTGTAAATAACAAGTGTAAATTTTCACCCTTATCAGTTGGACATTCCGGTTTTTATACTGCTTTTTTTTAATTCACTAACGCTCTAAAAATGAATATTTCAGCCGCAGTAAAGAATCAACGTTGGCGTATTTTGGTTCTTGACATCCTTTACGATCGGTTACGATGCCTAGAGTACGGAGACCTGTACGATTTCGTCAACTTAGTGAGTTTGATAGGGGCCGTATAGTGGGACTTCGGGAAGCTGGACTTTCTTTTCGGGCAATTACAGTTAGAGTGCAAAGAAGTGTAGACACTGTGGTTAGGTGTTGTCAGGCATGGCTTCGAGAAGGCCGTACGCAAAGAGCAAGGGGCACTGGACGCCGCCGTAGAACAACAGACCGTGAAGATCGCCGCCTAAGATTATTGGCCTTAAGGGACCGTTTCTCCACTACCAGGTCCATTGCAAATGAATGGTTTGCAGAACACGGATGACCTATTGGCATGCGAAGTGTTTACCGACGAATGAGAAGTTTTGGCTTGTTTTCATACCGGCCACACTGGGTCCTCCCTTTAACTCGAGAACACCGACGTAATCGCCTTGAGTGGTGCGGACAACGGTCACTCTGGGATCAGGAATGGAACAGTATTGTCTTTAGTGACGAGTCTCGATTTTGTTTAGGCATGCACGATGGTCGTGCCAGGGTTAGAAGGCGACGTGGTGAAAGGAGGAATCCACAGTTTTTTGTTGAAAGACATGTTCATCACACTGTTGGAGTTATGGTTTGGGGTGCTATAGCTTATGGTTCCAGGTCACCTTTAATCTTCATCAGAGGTAACATGAACGCGCAGCGTTATATCCACGAAGTTCTAGAACCCCATCTTTTACCCTATCTTGACACCCTGGCAGATCCAACTTTCCAACAAGATAATGCCCGACCACATGTTGCAAGAGTCACAATAGACTTCTTTCAACATAATGATGTCACATTGTTACCATGGCCACCAAGATCTCCCGACTTATCCCCAATTGAGCACGTGTGGGATATGATGGGTAGGAGATTGCTCAATTTGCAACGTCCTCCTCAGACTCTAGAAGCACTTCGAGAGGAGTTGGTGGTTGCCTTGAATGAGATACCACAGGAGGACATTCACCACCTGATCAGAAGCATGCCTAGGCGCGTTGGAGAATGCGTAGCACATCAGGGTGCATCCACACATTATTAAAGGTCAAAGGGCTTTAAAGCAGTGCAATCATTTTGAAATTTTTATCATTTACTTATTATGCTTCATTAAGTACTTATACAAAATTTTATTAAAATAAAACCATTTAAACTGGGTGTTCGGATTTATATGTCACTTAGTATAGAAATGGAAGAGGTACCATGGCATTATCTATGAACATATTTGTTTGTATCTGGTTGGATGGGTTACCACATAAAGTCACGTTACTTGTAAGAAGTAAATGGTTTACTAGACTCGATTAAGCTAGAAGGTCTACAGTTATGAAATTGAAGTTGTTCACTAACAGGAAGTGTATCAATTTCAGACAAACCTGTTGGCTTGCGGCAAGTGGTCAGTGCAGTAGTCCCATATAGGGTAACTCAATCGGAAGTGAAACGATTGCTGACTAATATTTAACATACAGTCTTCCGGATCTTGCAGAGAGGTTCTTTGACAGAGCAACAGTCTCACACTATCTTCTGTGTATATCCTCAGATGAGTTACTTGTTCAAAGGAAATGATCCATTTCCTGATCCGTCACAAAATCATCAATATAACACCGTGATAACACCCGAAATGGTAACTTCAGTCAGAGGCATTCTACATCATATTTTAAAAAGCCTCTCTTCTACAATTGTGTTGCCTTATTTAACAGCTTACCACATAGAAGTGATTAGAAATGCTCAGAAGCTACAACAAATTCAAATCGGAACTTCATATGCAACATGCAAAATTAAATAACAATAAAACAATGATTTTTATACTTTTTATTTTAAAATCGGCTTAAAGATAATTAATAATCAAGCATTGGAATGACTTATCTATGAGATCTGTAAATGACGACTATTTAACATGTTATTTTTGTAAACACAATCAATTATTCGGCGGTAGGATCGTACCTTCGGTCATTCAAAATATTATTATAGAACGAAAACGACTGCTCCACATCCACGGAGGTGACTGGACATTATTTGAATCTGGGTGCTATGATAGCTTTTATTGTCTCTAGGAAAACATCACCAGTAGCATTAATAAAGCACTAAATTTGACATATAGATTCAAAGCCTGGGATATTCTTTAAAATGCTTTCAAACTTATAAGTATTTAAACTTGACTTAAACAACAATGCGTCTGGCAATGCGGATTTCATTTGCCGGATTTTTTTCATTAATTGTATAGACTCGGTCAACGCCAAACCTTGAGTTTCAAGCTTTTTGATACTAACAGGTAAATAAGAGAAATAATGAGTGCTAGTCATAGCTATGTTCTTTTTGATACTAGAGTCGTTGAATACTTCCTTGCACTCACAAATTACCATAGCATCTGCGCTATCGAAATCATCTACTATACCGTTCACTGGAAGCATATTCGCACATATAGTGAAATGTAGGCGCGAATTCAATCGCACGTCTCATCTACCAAAACTTTTATTGGAAACCTTATCGTCTGACGAAAAAGCGTGAGATCAATAAATGTGTTTAGTTGCAACGTAAAATTTAATTTATTATCGAGATATGTCAAAAAGTTGTAATTATAGCAAAGATATGCAGCGTTTCTAGATTTCTGTTGAAATATGCAACAACCGACGAAAATAGGCTTATTATGCAAATGCATATAATACGATCTCCACTCATGATACTGACTAATGAGACACGTATTGTATAGCGTTAACGAATTTTGAAGTCGAAAACCATATTTTTTTAGCATGTTTCACTATGTCATGTTTTATGTTACTTGTGTTTAAATTGTATTTCGGCTCTGTGCCTACGGCCTGACCGTTGAGATTACGTTCCCTATCTACAGCTCCGGAGTCAGTATGTGTGCGTCTCTAGTCCCCCTTACCTTCGTGCTCCTCCCCTTTCTGTACGCCCATGCTCCTTGGAGCGATGCGCGCGCTGGCTAGTGGCGAGCGATTCCCCGCTCGCCCTTCAGTACGCTTTTATCTATCGCACGGATAGGGTGTGTGCGTGTGCGTATGTGTAACATCGCGAGTTAAACGTTGTGTAACGTTCGAGAGAATAATAGTATAAATGCAAAGGTAAGAGACAAAAACCTTAGTTTGACAATTTAGTGTAGATGGCTACCATTTGATATAAAATTGTCACGGTCTCGGATCACTCGGTCCAGACGTGAGACTCCCTTCTAATGCATCTTGGGCAAATTCGCTAGAGCATAATATGGGCACTTGTGTGCAAGCGCACAATGCCCATTCATAGGAAAATTGAAGGGAGTCCTGCAGCCGGATCCATCTACACAATGTTTCGGCCCGACCGGCCCGTCAAGTCGGCCCGACCAGCTGCAGACTTCGGCCCGACCGGCTGCAGACTTCGGCCCGACCGGCTGCAGACTTCGGCCCGACCGGCTGCAGACTTCGGCCCGACCGGCTGCAGACTTCGGCCCGACCGGCCGCTAAATTCGACCCGACCGGCTGCGAATTTTGGCCCGACCGGCCGCTACGTTCGGTCCGACCGGCTGCAAATTTTGGCCCGACCGGCTGCAGAATTTGGCCCGAACGGCTGCAGATTTCGGCCCGACCGGCTGCATTTTTGGCCCGACCGACTAACTAATTATAGCACAACAAAATTCGCTTCGCCCTCCCCACATTGGAACTGGTGAAAGCATTCTACCCAGAAGCAACATCGGTGGGAGAGAAAACCTACCGAAATATAAAATTGAGGCTTCTCGACTGGAACCTCTGTAGAGCATTGATCATGAGCCCACGGCAGGTAGCGTGTCAGTTACGAGGATCTATGGCTCAAGCGGAGCTCTTTAATAAGGCGGTGGAACCACTTAAACATACTATGCGTTCCAGAGAGCTGACGTCGGAGGCCCTTTCAACGGACGGGGAGTCTAATTATACGTCCCGAAGTAAAAGGAGACGGTGTCAATCGTCCAGCTCAGACGACGAGTACCCGGTCAGAACCGAGAAACCAATGAAGAGGAGGCGGCGAGTATTGTCTTCGAGCTCGGAGGAGGATGTCAATGAGACAAGGCTACGCCGCGTGGAAAGCATGGTCGAGAATCTTTACCACTTGGTCTCAGGAAATAAAGAGAACGATGGCAGCGTCATGAATTCGACGTGGCAAGCTCCAACTCCTACAGGTGAAGAGCTGTATGACGCCGACAGTATTGGCACATGTGGCAGCGTAAACGACTGGGACACGTTTTCCCCTGTCACTAGGGAAATCGAGCCTACAGTCCCTAGGGCGGACCCAGTAATCGAGACACAGGGCATGAAATGCCAGCGTTTCGGGGAAGAGACATGGAACAAGATTCGTTACGCGGACGCTCAGAAAAAAAAAAAAACTCCACGCATCACCAGTCTTCAGTACTCTGAAGGTTAACTCATCCTTGTACAACAATGGACATGCAAGCCCAATGACAGATATGTTATCCAAAAGTGACCTGGCCTTCGGGACTATCTCACACGGTCTACTGAAGCAACGGAGAATCATACATGAGGCTCTGAAGGAGGCGGGGAACAAACACCCGGAAGCGGCAGACACTTTGAAAAAAGTTTTTGCTGCTAACAGTGAATACAAGACCATCTCGGACGACCTGCTGCAGTTCGTTTGCGGAAAAAGGGCGGAAATCATCGAAAGTCGCAGGAAACTATACGAGCCTAAAAGTAGTTACTATAGGTCCATCGTCAATGAGATTCCTCCGTCAGGTACGCACTTGTGGGATGAAGAGCAGCTGAAAGATGTGGTTAAAATGCATGGAGTGACGAAAATTGCTCCTGTCCGCTGGCAGAGTAATTTGGGAAAAGTCGCACTGAGACAGAAGGTGCCTCAAGGAACTTCTCATGAAAAGTATCTGCGTCAAGGTTCATTTAAAAAAATGAAGAAGGCAGAGTTTAAGCATTCGCGTAAGCCGGGGGCGAAAAGTCATACCAAGCTAGCTCGTAAGGAGCAACCACCTTTAGATAAAAGGCGGAGTTTTTGACAGTTTTCAGGCAGGACAACTCGCCAAATATGTCTCTGCTTGGAAAAGTATGGGAGCCTCACAATCGATTCTCAGTATCCTGAAAGGCTACGTGATCCCTTTCTCAATAAAGCCACCAATAACAGTACTATCCCAACCGATACTAAACAAATTCGAGACACCAGCATCCACACAAATGGATCGAGAAATACAAAACCTCATAAATCAAAAGGTGGTAGTAAAACTGCAAACAAAAACAGGTTTCTTATCAAAGATGTTTTTGACGCCGAAATCGGGGGGCTTGTGGAGACCAGTGTTCAATCTAAAAAGATTGAACAGCTTCATCACGCCCAAGAAGTTCCGCCTTATGAACCATCGCAAACTGCCATTATTTCTCCAGGAAAGAGATTATATGGTAAAAGTCGACCTTTCTCAAGCATATTTTCATTTGCCAATAAAGCAAAAGCATTGGCGTTATCTGGGACTTTATTACCGGCAAAACATCTACGCTATGACAGCACTACCATTTGGCCTAAGTTCCGCTCCACAGGTGTTTGCAAAAGTTACGAACTGGGTGGCGAGCTACTTGAGGAAACAAAACATTCGAGTAATGGTCTATTTGGACGATTTTTTGATCGCAAACCAGAATCCAGAAGAACTAAAGCGAGAGGTATCCACCCTGATAGATACTCTCATAAAGCTGGGTTTCTGCATCAACCTGGAGAAGTCCGAAATAAGACCTACACAGAAATTGGCATATCTAGGTATTATGTGGAACACCATAAGAAATCAAAAGAGTTTACCGGAGGACAAAATCCACCGTCTGCAAACATCAATCCAAGCTGGAATCAAGAGCAAGACTTGGAGCTGGAAGCAGGTAAAGGCACTGCTAGGGAGAATGGAATTTGCCTCGTTGTTATCCCATTGGGTCGACTACATTGCAGAAAGATACAAAGAGCAGTCAATCGGATGTCAGAAAACTAACCAAAGAAACTGTTCAATATAGACCTGGACGTATTGCGAGAGCTAAGATGGTGGGAGAAAAACTTAAAAGGGTCATCCATAATCTGCATGAAAGAACCGGAAGTTCATATAATAACCGATGCCTCAAACACGGGCTGGGGAGCCCAAGTAGGAGACACTTTGAGGAAAGGAAACTGGACAGAGCAGCAGGAAAAGTGGCATATCAACAAAAAAGAAATGTTCGTGATCTACTTAGCGCTAAGAAACCACCTAGATCGATTGGCAAACAAAACACTGTTAATTCAGACGGACAACAGGACGGTGGTTTCCTACTTGAGAAATCAAGGAGGAACCAAGTCGGTCACGCTTTTGGCATTGACCAGGAAGATCCTGGAGCTGGCACATCAATACAGTATGTCTCTGAGAATAGAACATATTCCAGGAAACTACAATATTGTGACCGACCACCTATCCAGAGGAAAGGATCTGCCAGACTGGCACTTATCAAGGATAGCTCAGAAGAGGATCTTCGAAAAGTGGGGAACCCCTTGCATCGACCTATTTGCGACTCCAGAATCAGCCGTCGTTACAAGATTTGTAACGCAATTCCCATGCAAGGAGGCAGAATTCGTCAACGCATTTACAAGAACGTGGGAGTACAAGCTAGCGTGGATATTCCCTCCTCCACCCCTAATACCAAGAGTTCTCCAACACCTCAACTATTGTCAGGGAGTTTTCATAATGATAGTCCCCAGGTGGGAAAGGGTGTTCTGGCGGCCCCTGCTGAAGAGACGTGCCATCGACCACCCGTTCACCATTCGGAATCTGAAGGCTCACCTGGAAGATCTTCAAACCAACCAGCCTTCTCCAAAGGTAATGGATTTACACCTGGAGGCATGGAAGATACGGGGTGGTCCGATATAGCGAATCAGTGGTCAAAGGATGAAAGGAGAATCTTAGAAACATCCTGGCGCAAGTCAACTCTCAAAACGTATGCCGTTGCATGGAAAAGTTGGCAATCGTGGGCGAAGAAAAGAAGAGTTTCAGTTAAAAATCCAAACCCCACGCAGGTGGCTCAATACCTCTGCTTCCTACACAACACAAGAAAATTGGCGCTTAGAACGATCCTATTACATAAATCCACCATTGCGACATTCTCCAATCCACTACATAGTGAAGGAGTTTCCAGTAGCCCAACAGTGAAACAGGTAATTAGAGGTATTGCAAATGCAAATCCTCCAGCAACTAGGCCAAAGATTTGGAACATCGATAAACTTCTATCTTGGATTAATGATAACCATCCAGATACGAATAGTATCTTTCAAGTGGCCCGGCATCTATCGCTGCTTTTGCTGCTATCATCGGGAAGGAGAGTCCATGACTTGACACTCCTTCGAATAGATTCTGGTTTCTTTGAACAAACCGAAGAATACATAATTTTCTGGCCACAACATGGATCTAAGACAGACAAGCATAACTACGTCCAGTCAGGCTGGAAACTCCTCAAAAATCGAGAATGCATCTGGGATCTAGTACACTGGACAACCATATATCTAGAAATATCAGAAAAGAGAAGGAACCTCCACTGCCGACCGATTCCTCAACTATTCGTCACAACTCGTGGGAAGATAGGACCGGCATCTCGGTCAGTGATAGCAGGATGGGTCCGCACAGCGTTGAAATCGGCAGGTATAGAAGGAGGAGCCGGCAGTACCCGCTCGGCAGTGGCAACATCCCGCTTCAATGATAACATGCCATTGGATGAGGTTTTGCAGAAAGGAAATTGGCAGGGATCAAGCAATTTCTTCAAACACTACTATAAAAATATCGATAAGGATTTGGTACCTGACAACAGCAACAGAAGACTTATTTCGGATAAATTTATCCCTATATAAGTATTATCATGGCTGTGAGCCAAGAATGACTGTTACTTTTCTTTTTATGAACTGTTAGAGTTATCATATTCTGTTTATGTCCTTGTATTGTTGATATTTTCTGTAGGGAAAATATAGAAAGTTCAGTATGGTTTAGTGTACCTTTTTTTTTTTTTTTTTGGTCTTCATACTATAACCATGTCACAGTACGCTTTCTAACACCGTGGCGCGCCGGCAGATTGTAAACACTTCTCAACGGTCAGGCCGTAGGCACAGAGCCGAAATAGAACAATTTTCCCCCTGAAGGGAAGAAAATTGATATTTCGGGTCTTGCCATAGGCCTGACCTAGGTAACGCCTTGCCGGCGCAAGAGTACTGAAGGGCGAGCGGGGAATCGCTCGCCACTAGCCAGCGCGCGCATCGCTCCAAGGAGCATGGGCGTACAGAAAGGGGAGGAGGACGAAGGTAAGGGGGACTAGAGACGCACACATACTGACTCCGGAGCTGTAGATAGGGAACGTAATCTCAACGGTCAGGCCTATGGCAAGACCCGAAATATCAATTTTCTTCCCTTCAGGGGGAAAATTGTTCTATTAATGCATTTTAATAAATTCACACAGTATTGTTGTATTTTAAACCCGTTTCAATTTAATTTTTTCAATTTAAAGCATGCTTAGTGCCGACTATTGTACAAATATATTGACCTATAGCTGACATCTCATGTATGGCACACTGAGCCTTGGGTAGTCAATAAACTTCTTTCTCAGTGTGCATCTGATAAATATACTGATGAGCATAACTATAGCTCCACCAAAAATTTTCGTTTTTTCTAGTTGCTTTAAATGTAACTTTATATAACTTACAGGGATGAATTTGTTGTTAAATCAAAAATAAGCTCTATACAGCAATTATGCCTGTAGGTTATATGCACTTACTTGAACCGAATGAGAGAAAGCTGAGTGCTGAGTTGGTGATGTTACAGTTATGCGCTCAGGTTTATTATTAAGGGAACTCTAGCTTTTAAAAGATACTTTTTCACTTCATGATCTATGGGTCTCTTGGTAGTGATTTTCAACGATTCGGAAACTTCTATAACAATATAAAATAGCAATAATTGTTACCACAACATCAGGTTGACTTATGGCACCCCGTATTTCCTCCACCACTGCAGCTAGTTGATTCCGGACTGTGGTTTTAGAACTAAGAAGCGGAAGAGATAGTAGGGCGGCTGATAAGCTGTTTTTTGTTATGATTTTCTCTTCAATTTTTGGTACAGTCATTGGTATAGGCATCGAAACTGGTACAGAGCTTGGAACTTCCTTGCTATTCTGGAAAGATAATAATATATATTTTTGCTCGGGTAATGAAATATCAAAATAAGAAAGAGTAGCAAAGCGCGCGTTGTATCCCACTATTATAGTCTGGTACCAAAACGTAAAAGAGTAGCCAAACACATGATACCACCAGTGCTAATGCGGCGCAACTTTGCCGATACAACGCACGCCGCGCTAGCAGTGATTTACGGTGTGTTTCTTCCGTTTTGGTACTAGACTAGCATGACTACCTGACTATACACGGTGTCCCACTTCAATCTCATCACCTAATTATTTGAAAAGCGTGGGAAGTAAAAGGAATTAAGTGGATCAAGTGAGCCAAACAGGACCATACATTTAGTCCATAGTCCCTAGCCATTTGGTAACGCTGCTATGGTAAATTTGTTCACTGCCGTCACTGAAAACATTGGTCATCTGGCAATCTCAGCCACGCTCTACACTATGGCGCACCGCGCAGACAGGATTTTGTGGCCACCTTTGTAAGTTCGTAGTGTATGGCAAGTGCGACCTAGATGTGACACGCCCGTTTGATATTTCGCCAAGCTTTAAGGGTAAATGTATGGGGAAATCTGTGATGCATGATATATGTACTAATATAATAATAATAATAATAATCGACTTTATTGGAAACATGCTATACAGATAGACATATGATCCAAAAGGCGGAGTTCACAAAAATAGTGTTCTTCCACTCAACCCCGAAAATTGACAAAAAAAAAGAAAATGTATACCTACATGCAAGTATCTGAGCGTAAAAAAGCATGGTCATGCATTTCAAACGCATTCATAAATACGTACATACATATATAAACTAGCAACAACTTGAGAATACCAAGTTGAAACTAATATCAAAAAACTTAATCAAATGAGAAAGAATATTTTGACATAACGTAAGCCTTAGCGTGTTTTTTTAAAAATATCAGCGTCATAGACTTAAGGTCCGAAGGTAACTGATTATACAACTTATAAATACAGTATGAAAAAGATTGTTTATACTGAGAAGTCATGTGACATGGAGGACTTATCAAATTCTTGCTTCTCACATTGACATTATGATTCAACCCTCAATTGAACTTTACTACATAAATACTGTGGTACTTGACTCATCATCACTTTATGATATAGTACCAAACAGTGAAGTATTCGGCGCTGACACATTTTCATCCAATTTATCTCCTTAATTTTGTGACTGATGTGTTCTCCTCTAGGAGTTCCACAAATCAGACGCGTGCATGAATTTTGCATGAGTTGAATTCGATCATTGTCAGCTTTAGTTATACGGGAATGATAAACGTCACAGTGATTAAACGTAGAAAGGACTAAAGAATCGCAGAGTACGTTTCCAATTATGGCTCAATATCCTTCTTTGAGCATAAATTAGTTTTAATTTAGGAAATGATGCCCTAATTTTGTTTGTGATGTGGCCATGAAAACGGAGGTCATTATCAATTAGGACGCCAAGATTTTTGACACTATCTTCTAAAGGTATAAGCTTACCATCCAACTCTAAGCTGATAGAACTAGAAATATCATTTCATGCTTTTTTCCTATCAAAAATGATAGCTTTTGACTTATCCGGATTTAAGACTAAGCAATGGTTTTTAGAGGCTATGCTCAAAGACAGTAAGTCAGAATTAATTTTGGCTGCTGCTAGCACGATCTGCTCTGATTTAAAAGACGTATATATTTGCGTGTCATCGGCATATGCATGTAAAGAGCAGGTCTTAAGGCATGCGTGCAACTGTGACGTATAAATAATATAGAAGAGAGGCCCTAAAATAGAGCCTTGGGGTACACCACTGATGAGAGTTTTAGGTTCAGAAAAAATCTTGTTGATTTTAACCATTTGTTTACGGTTAGATAAATAATAATGTGCGTACAATCAGCGGGGCTGAAAGCGGTTTGAATATATCACTGCCAAAAAATAGAGATATCTTCTACCCACCCCTATAACCCCCAACCCCCAAATATTTTTCCGAAAATGATCGGAGCCTCTGAATTGTCAAAAAACGAAGTTTGATTCATTTTAATTTTGTTCGTTTTTTTGTCCATCGCTACGCCACCACTGGATCGATTTTCAAAAACTTCAAACCTGTTTCGTCCTTGTAGAGTGAGTAACCTTATAGCTTTCTAATTTATGAAGTGTTCAGCGAACAGACAGACATGCATACAGAGACCAACGAAAATGAGTCACATGGTTGTTCGTGACCTACACTGGAGCCAAATTGGTCTGATGGCTTGAGTTCAGTGTGTATAGACACATATGTTAGAAAGAGATAGAGCCGCCTGGATAGCGAAGCGCATATCCGCGTGCCTAGCAACGCTGACGCAGCAATCTGCCGCTTTGCCAATTGTTATACCAGTTTCATGAATTAAAATGCCTATTGAAAATATAATAATTATATATTATAATAATTTGTATTACTTAACGTTATTTGTTATATTTTCCTACCGCAGCACTGCCACAAAATATAACAATAACTCAGGATGTGTATTCTAAAATAAATGAAAACACTAAGCCGCATCAAAATTGAAATAAATAATTTAAATCAAAATGAAAACAAAATATTAGATGAAATGTTCGAACAGACCTCCTTGTGCGTCACCTTTGCTAGGCAGCGTGCGTATAAGCTTCGCTATCCAGCCGGCTTCTATCTATTTCTAACATAAGTGCCTTACACACTCCTCTCGCTTCTCTCTCGTATACATTGAACACGCACCCATCAGCCAAATCTGGTTTACTCTGTATATGTCACGTAACATCTAAGAAAGAATATCTCAGTTTCGTAATTTTTCACGATTACAATACTTCCTCGCCAATTGGCGTGGGAAGTAAACGCGCTCTGTTCAGTACGTAACTAAGCAATAACAAATCATCAATTTGTTTAGATGACTGTATTTGCCTCTTTGGCAAGTCAGTCAAGCTTTTTGAAATGTCTTCTTACAAATACTTGGCATGTTCAAACCTGTTTTATAAGTGTACGCGCCAATTCGAGATGGGCTGAAGGGATTATTTTATTACCACCAAAACTATCATATTTCAAATGAGTTATCGAAAATGGTCGGAATAATATAAGACTAGCATAGGGCACTGCGTATACAATGGCTACAAGAACAAGAGAACCTCACCATGTTATAGAATCTTCGTAAGGCTCTGGAAATTGCTATAAGTGCTACAGCACTAAGCATACCACCTGGTACTTCATTCTTCATTTGTTTCATAGCATCCAGTAGTCGCTCTCCATCTCGCTCTGTTGAATAGACAACGTACTTGTCCCTTGAAAGCCTGGTTCCGTGTAAAATGTTTTGGTTGTTTTTAAACCGAAGCATTCCTCTCTTCAATATGTATGGACCCATCATCACAAGCTGCAGAAGCCTCAGGTAGTTGTTTTTGAGTGAAGTTGAAATAGCAGATTTTTGATGTGCTTTATTCCTATTGAAGGCTCTCTTAGTCAATTTATCTAAATGATCATGGATTTTTTGCTGATCGTCTGTTAAATTTCTGAGTAGGAAATTGACAATAGACATGCCATCGCCCATAGCGTGGTGAAATCGGAAAATAACCACATTCGTATGCACACCATTTTCAGCATTCTCTACTTTTAATGGTTGCTTTATTGTTACCACTTCCCATAATACACTGTTATTACGAGGTAAAGGTCTTGTGGCACACTCTGACAAAACGTCGGTCAAATCACTCTTCTCCATGAAGTCTTTATTTGAATCTCCACAATCTAGCATAGTAATACAATCTAATTTATTATTATTGTCTTTCAAATAAAAGACGTATCCCATGAAAGAATGGCACGAACTACATAGCTTCAAATCTGTAAGGGGATGATTGTGAACCATTGGGTTCTCTATAATATCTTTTTTGAAAGAGAGATTGAATTGCTCTGATTTCATTTTTGAATCCATCAGTACTACTGTGTTTGTGATATGCTCAGAGTCGTCATCTCCCATCCAAATTACATCTCCAGGGGACATGAAGCCTCCGAATCTCTTGCCGTATTTTAGCTTCAGAAACAAGCATATAAATTGTCTGAATATAAGGACTATAGCTAAGGTGATAGCCTGTAATACTAAAATTATCATTGAAATCACCAGAAGCCTAAGTTGACTGGGTTCTCCGCCAGTGCGTGGCAGATTGGTGGTTTCTTCCTTGGATCTCTATGAAGAGAAAATAACTTTATATTTCACACACATCAGCATGAATCTAGCTACCTAGCTTTGAAGATCGACAGAACGGCGCGGGTAGGTACTACGTATCTTGAAAAGTGACATTGTGTCGGTTTTTTGACATTATATTGGTTTTTTGTGACATTATGTAGGTTTTTTGTGACATTATGTAGGTTTTTCTACAAGATGTTAACTTAGCACTAGCTGATGGACACTTGTTGTGAACTAGTTTTGTAGTGGTACATGTTGTCTAAACGACACGATGCTTCAGATATCAATGTTTGGCTCTAGTGACATTATTGTAGGTACAAGCTGTAAGTTGTATACTATAGCTTTCTAGCCTTATGGAAACGGCAGCGCTTAGGTGCGTCGTGAGGATTTGTGTGCTAATAATATGTGTTTATGATAATTCCAAAGGTTTCTTGTCTCAAATACACTGACATGGGATGTATTCGAAGCTAGAAATTAGTTGCGAATCTACTTTTTCGTATGGTTTGTTCATACAGTAATCGGTAACTTGTCGGAGACTGTCAAAATCAGAATCAGAGAGATGTTACCTGTTCGTACAGTTTCTGACTGTTTGCCGACAGCTAATCCGCTGTTCGTACAGAACCTTCTGACAGATCAGAGGATACCACTCAACCAGTGACAGTGACAGGTATCAGAGTGTTTTGAAATTATCTTGAGGGCTGAAACTATTTCGCAAGAGGCATTTAATGATCGATTACTCTTTTTTAATGGACGGTTTGGTGACACCTTCGTACCGACGGGACGTTGGCGATGTAGCTACGCCAACGGGCTTTGCTGCTCAGAGCTCTCTTCCATGGTGTCGCAGAGCGATATGCCTGCCTGTCTTCGGCCTCCCAGCGTAAGAGTAACTTTAGGCAGTTCAAAAATGGGAATAACAAAGTTTCTTTAAGCTCCTGAAAGCAGCCGCGGTGCCTTGGCATGTAGGGTTCGCCTGCGCGGCTGCTTCGGTGTAAAAAAAGCTGAAACCCAAACACCTTAATTTTGTAGAGAAAACAGTGCCACAATTCCACAGAAACAAGTTTTTGTAACATTTTCAGGTGAGCAAGTGGCAGAAGAAATTTTAATGAAATTCCATTTTAAATATCAGCTAGCGCCAAAGTGCTTTGTGCTCAATATTTTGTTTATTGTCCCGATAATGGAAACTAAGGCATACGAAGTCGCTTAAATAGGGTAGTCAACAAAGTGACACTTAGAAAGTTTCAAACTTCAAACTACTTCCGTAGAGTAACGGAAAAACTGAATTTTCCCATAACTGCTCCGATTTTTTTCTGACATTATTTATATTGTAATTTTAAAATAAATTGCACATTAACAGTGCCACGTTTTCTCCTCTACAAGAAGGCATAATCAGAATTTCTATATGACGGTTCGTCTCTTGTCCTCCAGCATCAACTTTATTATTTCTTAAGGACGCTATTTTGCATTTTTGCACAGATGAATAGAGTTTTTAATTTTGATTCAAAAAATGCATAATACGTCATACACTGACGTTGTCAAACCTTGATTACTTTAAGAAAAACAGAATTTCTTAAGTGGGCCCTGAAATTTGTTTCGATCACCAGATTTATTCCAAAACCGCTCTATTTTTTCCCAACTCTTTTCGAGATGGGATTTCAAAATAAATTGCATATTGTCATTGTTACTTATTCTCGTCTGCAAGATGGCGTAGTCAAATTGTCAAATCGACATTT
Organism: Acanthoscelides obtectus; assembly: GCA_963669975.1. Taxonomy (NCBI): domain Eukaryota; kingdom Metazoa; phylum Arthropoda; class Insecta; order Coleoptera; family Chrysomelidae; genus Acanthoscelides; species Acanthoscelides obtectus. The sequence goes on along the minus strand of CAVLJG010000003.1, from coordinate 33,125,610 downwards.
CTTCACTATATTGGAATTGTGTACATTTAAATGGACTCTTTAACTAAGGTTTTTCAATGTCAATGTATGACATACATTTTTTAAATCAACTAACTGCGCAAACTAGGTCATGACTTCTCGCCGACTATCAGTTTGCTGATTGTCAGCAAATAGGCTGTACGAACAGACCATTATTCATTCTTTAAATAACATATATGCAAATTTGCTGAATTTCAAAAATGAGAGAGATAATAGAAGAAAATCGCTGGTTGGTGAAGGAACAGGTGAGAAAATATGATACAGACAGAAGCATTTATCAAAGTGAAAAGGCTATTACATTGTTTTTATTATATTTTATACACATTCAGACCAATACACATAATCATCCAGATGCGATCTTGCTATTCAAACAACTTTCTTTCTCTCACATCTTCTCTACAGACTACTCGGCTTCAAAATATATATACTCGTACATACTTGCTCTCTGCAACCAACAATGCGAGTAATTGAGTCATTCCTCCATAGATGGACGCTGACAGCGATCATAGCGAGCAAACATGGAGTGAACTATTTGCACCCTTAAAACTACATAGTCTGCAAGATGACATTTTATTGGGTTTTTTGCAGACTAGGTAGTTTTTATTATGCCAATATGTAGTTTATTCCACGTTTGTTCACTATGATTGCTATTCGCTGACGTTTAAGCAACACGTACAGCAACAAACGAGTTCACAACAAGTGGCTTGTGACTAATTTAACATCTTGTAGAAAAACCTACGTTATGTCACAAAAAAAGCTACGGAATGTCAAAAGACCGACGTTATGACATTTTTCAAGATACGTAATAACCATGCCGATCGTCTTCACAATAACTATCAATCATTGAAAAACACTATACAGAAAACATCTCTAAGTATAATTAGCGATTCTTTGAAATTCAAATAAAATGTTTTCTACATAATGACATGAGCTTTACCTTTTTCAGGTTTAAATTTTATATTTTGATTTGTGAAGTGGATACGATTAAATTATTTTTTTTTTCGAATGCTACTCACCTTTGACAGCATTCTGTCTCGCCGGGGATACAAACAAAATGAGGTTTAGCAAATTTCCCACAAACAAACTGTAATAAATAATCGTGACCGGAACAAAATAAATATTTGTGCTTTAATTACGCTTATCTCTTTTCCATACAAAATCTGAAAATGAGTACATGACTCTACCAAATTACTCCAATTTAGATTCGTACATAAGAACCTCATATACTAGAAAAATTTCGATACTTATTTTCAGCTTGGTTTATTCATTTTCTGTACACGCCCTAGCTCTGAGTGCTGCTCGCATGTTTTGGGTGCTGCTGCCCCGACAACATTATCCATGCTTGATGCTGTCTGCAGAGAAAGGCTGTCCGTCGGTGACTCTTCTCTAATGGTCAGTCTCGGGATCTTTTTGCACCGACGGGCCGTCGGCGATCTGGATCTCTAATACCGCTACGGGTACATCCTTTGCTTCTCAGAGCGCCTGCCAAATAGACCTGCCTGACTTGGGGCTCCCATCCAAACCTCATACATCGAAAACTGGCCGGTGCGACCGCTCCTTTGTCCCTAGAGTGTCGAGATGTGGAAGAATTTGCCTGAAGAGGCTTTTCCTAGTTCTACTAAACTTAGGCAGTTCGTATTAACAAGTGTCAGTTTATAAAAAACATTTTATACGTAAGTTTATGTGACATCCAGAGAAAAGCTGAATGGACGTGGATGGACATAGATAAAAGTGCATCTTGCGATAGATGCAGTTAGGTACACTTTTCAGTGCATGTTCTGTTGTTCGGTATTATGCGAGTTGACAAGTTGCACTTGACTACCACTTTGCTTCGAATTTACCAATCTTAAGACTCCGACCTTTTGGCAATGCGGTACAGTTTTTACGTGAAAATGCTGATTTATCAATTATAAATATCTTCCAGAATGGTTCAAAAAAACAATATTGCTTGCCAAACGCTTGCCAGAATTTAATAATAGAAAATGCAAGAAAATAATACACGATATAATACAGGGTGCGGCAGAGAGGACGGATGTTTTTGGGATGGGTAGTACTCTCCGCCTCCGTCTACGAGAGAGGTGGGGAGGGTTGACTCGTGAGATCCTAGCATTATTTTACCAGTTGTCGTTATGGAGCCTTGGACGGTGGAGCACCGCGTTTTAGCCTGTGAGTGACGAAGCCCACTTTCACCTAAACAGCATGGTTAACCAGCAGAATTGTCGTTATTGGGCTAATGAAAATCCGCAACAGTTACACGAAAAACCGCTGCACAGCCCAAAAGTAACGGTTTGGTGCGCTGTATCGCAAACCTGCATCATTGAACCTTACTTCTTCGAAGACGGTAATGGTCGTGATGTTACCGTGAACTCGGAGCGCTACGTCGACATGATCACCAACTTCTTTCTCCCTGAATTACGACGGCGACGTGTTCCAATCCGACGTGTGTGGTGTCAGCAGGATGGGGCGACCGCCCACACAGCCCGAGCATCTATGGACGTTATTCGCCCTCTCTTCCCTGGTCGCCTTATTTCCAGGTTTGGCGATGTTCATTGGCCTCCTCGGTCCCCAGATTTATCCATATGCGATTTTTTCTTATGGGGACACCTCAAGGCTAGAGTATACGCGAACAAGCCCCGAACTCTGGACGAATTGAAGGGCGAAATTCGCGTGGCAGTCGCCCAAGTTGAGAGAGCGATGTTGGAGAGAGTTTACGCGAACTTCCAAGAACGCCTCCAGCACTGCATCAACGATTTCGGCCACCACATGCCTGATGTGATTTTCCACACTTGACTGTCTCAAATGCTATGTCCTTGTGAACCTGATTGCATCAATAAATTTCTTTTCGAGTAAAAATTTACTATTTTATGATTTTTTTAAAACCATCCATCCTCTCTGCCGCACCCTGTACAATAATGGGTTGCCGTAGATGAGAGAATTATTGGAAAGAAAAGTGAAAACACGCATTTTTCCTTACTACCACCGAATCTTGTACCTATTTATAATTTGAATTTTATTTATAACGTTTTCTTTAAATCTCAAAATACAATTGAACTAAGCAATTTAAACCGTTGTTTACTCGTTTAGCGCAGATATTGCCTCCTGCTTTCAAAAAATGCCTTTTCTCGTAAATATAAATTTCAGTTTTGGAAATATTATGAAATTACTGAATCCAGGATTAGCGAATAAGGTGAATAATCGACCAGTTCAAAGCCTGCTTAGTGTAGTGCAGCCATAAAACAAAGTTGTAATAGCACTGCGAGGCGATGAAAGTACCCTAAACACGATAATAAAAAATGGCGTCAAATCGGTTAACTCTGCAATTTCCACGCCACGCCGTTATCAGTTCATAAACCGTTCAGCACAAACTAGACCCTCTGAGAAAAAGTCAGTCAAACAGGTCCATACAATTAGTGAGATTATTTTTCTAAGTGCTAAGGGCTAATGTGTGGATAAATCTATGAGGTGTGAGAGATGTCTAGTAGGTGCGTAGGATTTCCAAAATTGGGATCGTATAAATGTACTATTATCAAAAAATTAAGATAAACCCTTCCCCTACAACCCCACCCCCGAGCTTTTAACCTGTAAGGATTTTATCGAAAGTGATCAGCATGCTCTGAAACGTCAAAAAAACGAATTTTGAGCTGTGTTTAGCCTTTTTCGTTTTTGGCCTTTTTCTCTGCCGCCATTGGACCGATTTTCAAAACCTGCAAAGCTTTTGCGTTCTTGGCATAGTAGTAACATTGTGTAAAAATGTTATCCAAATCCGCCAGACCGCTGGAGAGGCAGATAAACACACAAACCGACGAAAATGAGTGACATGGGTTTTAGCGATGTAAAAGTCCAAAAAACATAACATCTCGTTTGCGAAAATTTTTGCGATTGCGATGTTTATGCAAAGAATTCCCGTTTTTTCCTCAAGCTTTTGGTCATTTTGTGTGGTAGTAAAATTTGATTGTTCCGAGAAAAAATCGCCAACTAAACCGACTACTACTTTCTTCATTGAGGCTAATAAATGGTGTATGTGCATTAAGTGAATCTATGTTTCATCCATGTTTTGCATCTTACAAACTAGTACAGCTAGAAATAGTTTACTCTCGTCCAGTAAACTTCTCCATTGTTTACTTTCTGAAACAGCTTGTTCACTTGCTTCAAGGATCTATCGACTAGTGACAAGAAAACCGTTCATCTAACATTGTATCTACTTTAATAAAAAAAAAAGTTAGTTTCAGAAAGTATGATGAATAATTGTGCTCTACTTGGTAAACGGCTTCCATTTAGGCTTTCATGTTCGCTTAAAGTTTCGCGAATCAAAATGCAAACGATTTGTGGCATGTTTCGTCGTTTATTTAAAGCATCGTTCGAACCAAAATTTTAGACCGGCTCTCCAAATTGTTTAAGATACTATCAACTCCTAACATGAATCGGAGGGGAACGGCTTTAATATTTTCATCCATTCGTGCAAAGGCTTAGAAAGATTAGGTACTTACTACGAGTATGTGACAATTCCCTGAATAAAACGTGAAACTCGTCATACTCCATCATAATTTCTATTTTTGAAACATTCTATGTAATACTCAAACAGACAAAAACATGATGTTTTCTTATGCTATACAGGGTGTAAACGTTATGATAGTCATTAATATTAAATTGGTGATAGAGGGGGTTGAAAGAAGCAAAAAGTTTCATATAACATAGGTGTCAAAACGGCATTTTTTAGAGAAAAGCGACTGTAAAGGAAAATAAAATCTGGCAACGCCGCAATGCCAGATGCAAATTACGACGGAATGCAGTGTAAGTAAAGATGGAGTTTGTTATTTTTGGCTCTTAGGTATTATTTCATTATTTGATAATGTACCTACTCGTAAAATGCAAACAATTAAAAAAACGCGCTTACCACTAACTGTCTCAGCGCTTCACCTGGTGTGTAAAAGTTTATTGAACGTATTAAAAAATCCACTTATAAATAGGGAACACAATTTTGATACATACGTTGTTTTTCTTTTCAAAACCCACACTGCACTTTTTTGTATTTAAAGAAGGTGTTCAAAATGTCGTCCTCCACTTTCCACACAAGCTTCATTACGACGAACCCAGTTTCTTCTTACTCTAGGTCCTCGAAGTTGTCCATTTATTATTTCAACCGCATAGAAATTTTTTCGCGAAGTTGTGCTTCAGTTGTTATTGGACCAGACCCATAAACCATCCTTTAAGTTCTCCCCAATACCAGAAATCCATCGGATTGAGATCAGGAGATCTTGCTGTCCATTTTCGAGGATCAGGAGCATTTCGACCGATCCAGCGATTTGGATAATGTTGATTCAAATACTGAATGACGCCTCTAAAAATGTGTGGTGGTGCCCCGTCATGAAGAAACCACAAATTCTGTCTCCGTTGTAATGGCATGTTGTCTAAGGTTTGTTCCAAAAGTTCTGGTAGGTTATTTTCTAGAAAGGTAAGGTATCCTTCTCCTGACAACTTTGGGGGTAACTCAAAATTACCAATTACCTGATCGTCAAGAATTCTCGCCCAAATATTTATTTTAAAACGTTGTTGGAAATGACCTTCACGAATGGTATGAGGATTTTCTTGGGCCCACGTGTGAGTATTATCGAAATTTAATATCCCGTCTCGCGTAAAAGTACATTCGTCCGTCGCTAGAATGTTTCTAAAAAATCCGGATTTTCAATGTTTTTGTGCAAAAACCACTGACAGAATGTTAGTCTGCGAGGATAGCCTTCTGGTAACAAGGCCTGCACTCGTTGTACATGGTAGGGATAAAGCAAATTTTCCCGTAGGATTCTATAGACTATGGTATGCGATAGTCCTACGCGGCGGCCCAATTCCCGAGTGCTGATATCTGCATTGATTTCCACGATATTTAAAATTTGTTCCTCCTGTTCTACAGTAACCTGTCTTTGACGAGTGCGAATATTAGTGGGCTGAACACTTCCTGTATCTCGAAGTCTTCTGTACACTTGCACAAAGGTCCTTCTGTCTGGGTGTTCCCGTTGGCGAAATCTGTCGCGATAAATTTGAGCTGCAAGATTTGAATTCTGACGAGCTTCACCGTAAACTAACAACATATCGGCGAACTCTTGATTCGAGAACATTGTAAATAAACATGACGACGTACGCGAACAAAAACAAAACAACACGCCCGATGCTCTGCTCGACAAAACGATAAAGTGATTTATCTATGCAAAACGATAACTAACCACTGTTACCATTTGCGATCGATTGCCGGTTCGATAAGAGTGATGAAAGACCGTCGCGCTGTTGTCATGTGTGTTTTAAACATATAATTTAATGAAACTTACTTACTTACTGACTACCAATTTTGGCCTAATGCCATTTATTTGTTAATTACCCAATTTGAAAACGTTTTAGATTAGATTACAAAAATTGGTAAGATTGTGGTGCTGAATACAACAAAAGTGCAGTGTGGGTTTTGAAAAGAAAAACAACGTATGTATCAAAATTGTGTTCCCTATTTATAAGTGGATTTTTTTAATACTTTCAATGAACTTTCACACACCAGGTGAAGTGCTGAGACAGTTAGTGGTAAGTCCATTTTATATAATTGTTTGCTTGTTTGAATACAACGTAATTTACCTAAGAAATAATGTAAAATGTTACTCGGTCTTTCCCATGTTCAACAGTGGACCACCATATCAAAAAGTATTTGGAATATTCGCATAGATATAAACATCGAAGAAACGAAGCAAAAATCATGTAGATGAAAAAAGGATTTTGGTTGAAATCCCTCACATTAGTCACAATACTTATTATAAAAGTATAAACCTGTAGCTAAAAGTAAAACAGACGTAAGTCCAAAACTCAAAGTTTTCAGTATTAAACAAAAGAAGTAAACGTTTCAGCAAAGATTACATGCAAATATTAGATTTTCTACCAACATTATGTTGCTTATGATTGTTTGCTATAATATAAAGCTAAACTAGTGCAATTTAATAGTAACATAAGCTCAAAACTGCGTCAATTTCGACTTATGACTGTTTACCTCTGAGCTACAGAAATAATCTTACTTAGGTAATATTTGCGGTGATCGTGGACTTCCTTTTAGGTATAATTGATCACATATTTAACAAAAGTGTTAGGTGCTCACTAGAAAATCTGACCTTTCCTTCATTTCATCCCAATATTTCTCTACCATCTTTATGTGTCGATATGTGCTTTTTATTTTTAGAACCAATGGGAAATCGAGTACAGCCATAGAGAAGTTATTTGCTAGCACTGCCAGTTTCTCCATATCTGGCATTGAGATCATGGCGGACACCATGACGCTCGAAAAGTCCGGACACTCAACCTGATTCTGAAAAAAATGACGTCAAATAGGTTGACACTGTACGTCCTATGCAATTCTAGACAAATAGACATTGTATGTGCATCTGAGACAACTTTTCTACGCTCTGATAAGCTTACTGTTGGACGGCTATGGAAATCCTTACAGCTGGTCATATAAGTATCTTATATGTCAAGCAATTTTATGCATATGGTTGAAGAAAAAGTATTGTCGGTTTGATTTTCTTTTCCTTGAGTAATCGAGGACAACTTTCGTGCCGTTGGAGTATTTGCTTGAGGAAAAGGTACTCATTCCACGAATTATCTCCATATTCTCAGAAGACACGTCCATTCGTTATTTCACACGTGACTAACTACGCAGCCGTAATGTTGAAACGAGTGTTACATCGCCGTGCGACGTTGAACTCTTCTGTTGAAGTAACAAATTCGTCGCGTAGATGTCTGCCCGGCAGCAAATAGCGGCAAAACATATGCGTGAAATATGCCGAATAGGTGCACCGAATTACTGGAGTTTATAAATATTGGGTACCTCTCAAAATGTATTTAAAAGTGATCACGAGTCTCTGAAACGTCACAATAATTGAGTTTGAGCGATTTTTTTTCCTGAACCTCCACCGCCACTGGATCGATTTTGAATAACTACAAAGCATTTTCGTCCTTAGCATAGTATCATTGTTTAAAAATTCCATCAACATCCGAGCAGTACTTTCTAAGTTATAAACGGGCCAAGAATTGGCGGACCAACAGAAAGACAGACCGACAGATAGACCGACAGACAGACAGGCGGAAACGTAATATATCATTTTCAATTTTTTTTTCGCGATTCCAGAAGTTCCTCGCCAGTGGCGTAGGAAGTAAAAATGGAGTTGAAGATATTGACTCGGTACTTGCAACACATTCTGATATTCTAGGTATAACAAAACTAACGGAACAGCTCTGTGTTTTTCCAGGTAATGCATTTTTTATTAGGTTCACTTTAAACAATGAATTCAAGGGGCCTTGAATTTCTCTTCAAGATTACTTCAACATCAACTTTTGTTTTTTTTTAATATTAGGCCACCTTTTTTACATCGGCAATTGAAAGTGCGAAAAACTCTGCGTCCGGTTGTGTATGAAAATCTAATATCAAGGTCACATCTAAAGGCCAAATGTAGATGTCACTTACTGTCTGCTTTGCTGCAGTATGATCTGGCCTCTTGCTTGCAGATAACCAAGATATTTGTACCATTCTCCCTTTTCCATTCCGGCGATGGTTTGCCGCTCAGCAACTTCATATCCCGCGTGATGTACCCATTGACCCTTCTCCATCCCGCTGGTCCTACATTTGTCCAGCCCAAATGACATTTTTATGTCACGACTGAATCGAGTGACACAAGTCAGAAGGTCGACGAGGTGTTTTTTAGATTTTGCGTACAGCTTTAAATCATCCATGTACCAAAGGTGGCTAATATTCTTGTCTGAGTGTGGCAGTATATAACCTTTGCGCTGCCTATTCAACACAGTTGTCAGAGGTCGCAGCGACAGACAGAACCATAGCGGACTTATACTATTCGTCATTTGTTTGTCTGGGCGGTCCGTAGGACCTTTGCCCATTAGTCACTGTCTGATGTACGTTAGTCAAATCTGTCAGTACTGATTGCCCAGAAACCAGACAGTGTCAAGGAAAAAAGAGAAGAAAAAAGGAGAAGAGCAAAGAATTAACACGGCGGCCAAACCAACATCTCGATAAGCAATAATTCTACCTCTGTCAAAGTCTAGCATGGTGATAATTTGGACGTCTTCAAACTCGAAGCATTTCGTTATGCTTAACACTAGTAAATGAAAGGGCATTAACTAAAAATATCTGTGTTACTCGGCTCTCAGAAAATGCTTTCGTCACAAAAACTAAGAGATAACATTTCAACAAAAGGCAAACAAAAACAAAGATAAAATGTAAATATAATCATTATGTTACCAAAAAACAAGTTGAAAAAAAATTTTTTTTGATGTAACACTTCTAATGTCACTGAGTATATACCATAACATGCCTGCCAGCGATACTGTCAGACGCAAGGCAGGGTTCGGCGTATGAAAATCGCCGTTGCATCGCATCATCCCGACCGACCGCGCGTCTCGTCAATAAATGTTCCTTCAAGTTGTAAGGGGAAATATTATACATAATGTACGAGGAAATATTTAATGCGTGGAATGTGTACTAATAGGTGCGTAAAGTTACTGGAGATAGACAAGATATATCTTCCCCACCCCTCAATTTTCAATCTCTACAAAATTGTTTGTGAAAATGATGAGCCTCTAAAACGACAAAAAATGAAGTTTGAACGATTTTTATCGTAGGGGCAGTACTTTCTAAGTTAAATTAGAGGACAGACCGAAAGACAGAGAGGGATAGACAGACAGACCGACGGAATTGAGTGGCATGGTTTTTCGTGATGTACGTGTCATATAACATCCGAAAAAAAACAATATATCAGTTTCGAAAATGTTTGCGATTACCAATACTTGCTCGCTAGTAAGCCTGGGAAGTGGAAACAATAAAATGCGTATTTCGCAAACCGCATATATTGAAATATAAATATGTTACAAAATTGATTCTGCTTAAAAAACATTTGACTTCCATAGCTTTGTGCATATGAATTATAAAAATGCTGACATTCTAAGTTAGAGAACTGCGTGCCCACTGTGCCACTTCAGTCGGCAACCCTGAAGACTTTTTCACAGCATCCAGGATCTGTTCAGGTGTAACCAACAGTTTGAAGAATTGGTACTCCTTCTGAACCTTAGAACCAGTGTTTGATAACATAGATATCAGCTCTAGACCCTAAAAATAATACAAATCACACACAACAAAACCCTGCACAATAAATATCCCAATAATATTTCCAATAAAATTCTAGACATCTTTATGTTAAGATGTAAAAAATAAGAACTAGATAATGCAAAATCTATATCTAACCTGAATATGTTCAAAAGCCTTCAACATAACAGCTCGTTGGAAATTTTGAATGCCAGCATTTGCATTGGCAAACTTCATGAACCTGTTATAAATCATTTCAAAATTCATTGGATTATTGTCATAAATCTCTAGGTGATGCTTCATTGATATGATAAGGCACAATTCCAGTACAGTTAGGTCCTGCAACACTTTGATCATATCATCTTCCTCCAGGATATTTAACTCTTTTTGGAACAAATCCACAGTCAAATTTTCACCAGTGAAATGAAAAATTACTTTCACCTGCAAAATTATTAATTAATCAAGACCCAGTAGACTTATGTGTTTGGAGAAAAAAGTGGTTTACTAATGAACCATATTTAAAAAAGTATCACAGTTCTTGCAATATCGAGCTCATCAAAACTCTGATCATATAACGTTTTCAAGACAGTAAAATATGAAATTAGATAAGGAATGTTCAACCTTAGAGATATAGTATATTGATGCTAAATGCGTTTTTAGCGTCGCAGTAACGTCGACCTGTCGGGTGAATCAAATCCCTAGAGTGCATTTATTATACTTACTAAAAAGTCTTTTAGCATCGCTTCACTGTTATCTAAGTCTATCAGTCTTTGTATCACATTTCTAAACTTCTTCTCCTTCAAAAGATTGTTTAAGTTTCTGTTCCACTGCTTTGCTACAGCAGTATTGATTTGAAGCTTCTTATTACCTTCAGGTAATTTCAAATAATACTCGATTTTATTCACTGCATCCCCCACAGTGTGCACGTTTGAAGTTTGGTTTTCATGAGGTAGCAGAAAAATTTGCCTGTGTGAAAATCGCGATTTCACTCTTTTCTCTAGGAGTTCAATAACATCTAACCTACATGTTATTCCTAAAAAAGTGAGCTATAATACATACAGATTCTTTGAATATATATGTTGAATTCATTTTACAAGTGAAGCAAGACTGTCCAAACACAGATGAGGCTGCTAAAGTTGATTTCTGAGTCACTTGTGAAAGAAATTTCATTCCATTTCAACTGAGATATAGTAAAATGAACATGCAATAAGCTGAATGGAACTGAAATGAGATAATCTAAGATTGTATGTAAAAGGAATGTGACTACAGTAAATTATTTTTGTTGAATTCTTCAGTCGATTTTTCCCAAGCATATTTTCTTCAGTGGAAATGAATTTTGTTAAGAAAAAGTCCCAAAAGGTGCTTTTATCTAAAAATAAGTGAAAACAGTCTTGACATGTAACAACTATTCTGCTCTACACAAGAATCAAGGTGTTTTCTTACCTAAAATACAAATAGGGGCCTGTGCTGACTGGGATACATCAAATAAATTATATAACAGAGTTTGATTATGATGACAACAAAATAAATCAAACTCATCTAAAATAAATATTACACTTCTTGATTTGGATTTGTCTCCAGTTCGTAAACATTCTGAAAATAAATACATAAAATCTTCCAACATAATACAACTTATATTAAAAAAATATCTGAATCCTCATCTTCCAATTAAGCATAATTCAATCTAGATAATTTAATGAAAATGGATGTTTAAGCTCAATAAAAAAATGGTTCTCTAAGTTTATAGTTATATTACATGACTATGCTTCCATTTTTGGTACTGGTATATTTTTTTGTAACTGTATTGAATACAGTGGATATGAGTGGATTGAGAAATAACCATCACCAGTCTAGGACTCTAGAAAACTATCTAAAAGGCAAATAAAAATGCTGTTCTATTTACCTAACAAAAATGCCAAGTTTTCTGCAAAGGTACCAAAGACTTTTCCATCAACTACATTGTCCAGCTGCATTTGGCTTGTGGTACTTTTAAGAGCTAATCTATCATCTGTATGAATTAGACCATTCAGCTTCACCAAAATGCAATCAGTGTCAAAGTTGTCTTTATGTTGTATTCTCTCTAGTACTTTATTAACCAACTACAAAGGGGAGAATAATATAGTAGCAGGATATATGCTGCAAAATTATGAATGAATTGATACAAGTTCTACCCAATACATAAAAGCAGTTTAAAAACAAAGGTGAATTTGTGATTTCAATCGAATATTCTGACAAAACATTGACTAATATTTCAGACTCATATAAGGCAGGTGATTTACCAATGTTTTTCCACATCTTCTGGGTCCAATAAGCAGTGCAGAATTTGATTCGCCACAGTCAAGAGTTCGTTCTAATAAGTCAAAGATCTGTTGTTCCTCTTTATCATATCCATGACATTCTTTATTTTCTAATAAATTTTGCTTTAAACATTTGAGGATATGGAGGAGTTTATTTTCCATTTTTTTGAATGCCTGTAGCGACTTCCCGCCCTAAAATAAATTTGTTGTAGGTTCTAGGTTAGGATAACTGTCATGCATGACGTTTAATGTAAGGTATTATTTTTTTCTAAAAATAATATTGGCGGCTCTGAAAACCGGGACCTGTATTTAAAATTTGCCAGTATAAAATATATCAATATAAATCGATTCAACTAAGAAATGGTATTTACCTCAACTAACTTATATATTTTATCCTTACCACTACCATTCAGAATATTAATTATTAAAAAAGTTTTGTACAATCTTTGCATGAGTTCAAAAGTCAAATCACACGCCACTTGCACGCTACTGAGGGATTTTTCATTTCTGACATAATTGTGCTTGTGATGGATGTCTGTTAAGCTTAAGCATCTGTCACTTTTCTAACCTAGAAATTTCAACCGCAAATTTTCTAAAATCAGTGATTTTCAAATACAAAATGCCACAGGGTCGAAGAAAGGTACCATTCAGCGGGAAAGCCAAGAAGGAGCAACTGAAGGCTAAAAGACAGAATAAGCAGGGTAAAAATTCACGTGAATAAGATCCAGTTATGAGGTATCAAAAAACTGAATTTCAGGCCCTAAAAACATCCTTCTGAAATCATCAGAAGATTCTGGAGAGGGTACCAGCGTCCAAAAAATAAATTTTCAGCCTGCGCGAGATGGAAAATCCAAACCAAATAGATATGCTTTGCAGTTTTTCAAAGAGAGTAAGGAACAGGTTGCAAAACAGAAAGAACTAGCACGGCAAAGCTTAGACCCAAAAAGCGAAAAAGATTTGGAAGTTGATGGAGATGATTACTTTGTTAAAGAACTCGATTTCCCCAAGAGACCTGCTTGGAGTTATGATCTTACTAAAGATCAGTTAGAATCTAAAGAGCAGAAATACTTCAATGTAAGAACTTTTTCTCACTCAAACTATCTGAAAATCAAGTTAAAATCACTACAGTTTCTATCAACACTCATAAGGATTGGTGTACAGTTGGTTAACTGCAAATTTTGCTAAACACTAGTTTTTGATAACAGTTATTCTCAACATATGGTTGCTGATGCTTTTTTTGCACATGACTATAACTATCCATTTTTATTATTGTTTAAAAGTGGCAGTGATGTATGTTTGGCACTGCTGTAATCTCAACTCCTTTTAGAAATATATGTATTTTCAGGAATACTTGAAAAGCATTGAGGAAAAATTTGATTGGAAAGAACTAAGTGTTTTTGAGCTCAATTTGGAAACATGGAGACAATTATGGAGGGTTCTAGAAATGTCTGATGTTATTTTATTTATAGTGGACATAAGATTTTCTGTAAGTCTTCAGCAGCAGTTATTGTAACAAAATAAATCACAAAGTTTTTTATTTTAGGCATTCATGTTTCCTCCTTCATTATATGATTATGTAGTAAATATCCTTAAAAAAGATTTTATTTTAGTCCTAAATAAAATTGATCTAGCATCTGCTAGTGTTGTAGTTGCTTGGAAAGCTTACTTCCAAGAAAAATATCCTGACTTGCACATTGTGATGTTCACAACTTTGCCTGGATACAACTTGGTTGGAAAACAATCTGATACTGGAGGTAAGAATCAAATTATACTGCAGCCACAGTGTCATCATATTGCCTTAACACTGCATTATCAGCACAAAACAGATAGCATGCATATATCATGTCAATAATGTATTCCATTAATCATTTTAAAATTCACTTAACTTCGTTAACAGGTCTGCAGGTGAGACGTCGGAGAGGCAAAATTCATATGGCAGCTGAAGGTACCCAGCAGCTATTTGATGTATGTAAACAGTTAGTTGGAAATGAAGTTGATCTCTCATCCTGGGAAAACAAGATCAAGGAGGAGATGAATGTTGAAATTGATACTGATGACCAAGTTGCAATTGAAGAAACACACCAACTCAAGTCTGTAGATACTCAATATTACGAATATGAGAAATACAGCAAGGGAGTGTTGACAGTAGGTTGCATAGGACAGCCAAATGTTGGCAAGTCCTCCCTAATGAATGCCATCATGGGGAAAAAGGTGGTGAGTGTATCAAAAACGCCAGGCCATACGAAACATTTTCAAACCATATTTCTCACAAAAAATGTCAGACTGTGTGATTGTCCAGGTTTAGTATTTCCATCAAAGGTACCAAAGACCTTACAAGTGTTGATGGGGAGTTACCCCATTGCACAACTTAGAGAACCATACACAACAGTCAAATATTTAGGTAAGAAAGTACCAAAATCCCTGAATCTATGGTTCCAATACTTCTCAATTTACAGCTGAGAGACTGGATTTGGTAAAGTTACTAAGAATTGAGCATCCTACCAATGACGACACTTGGTCTGCTATAGATATATGTGATGGCTGGGCTAAAAAACGAAGATTTTATACTGCTAAAGCTGCCAGACTTGATACTTATAGAGCAGCTAATAATATTTTAAGAATGGCTCTCGATGGGAAAATTTGCTTGTGCCATAGACCTCCAGCATATGCTGAAAAGAAAGGTATATTTTTGTTATAGCTCAAAATGTTACTTACAGTCAGGATGTCTACTAATTGAATGTCAGTATTTAAGGGTGCAATTTTTGAGTCCATTTTCAGAGGAAAATTTCATCATATTTACATCCTAAATATCTTAAGTTTTGAGATGCATGGTGGTAAAGTTTTCAAAACAGAAAGTCAATGCGACTGCCTTCTTGAAATATAAATTATAATTATAAATATTCATTTATGATTTGAACTGTTGGATTTTTTTAGCCTGATGCACGCATTTTAGTTAAAGAAATAAGAGCTGTTTCCCTGCATGGTGATATTGTGATATTAACAATGTGATCATGTAGAGAAAGTTTTTATTTTCTTAAGGGAAAATCCGTGCATTGGATTAAAAAAAATCAAGCGATCATATTTGCTTAGAAGTGATTGGAGATTTCAAGAATTTTAAATCAGTGGCGTACCGTCAATGTCACTGATGGTATATGCCAAATTTCATTGAAATATCTAAAGTGGTATTTACAGATAATAATAGAACATTTAATTTTAAAAACTTTACTACCCTATATCTCAAAACTTAACATGTTTAGGACATATGTTCACATGATGTTTTCTTCTTAAAATGGAACAAACAATTGCCTTCTTAAATAGTGAGATTACATTTTAATGTTTAATCATGATTATCTAGAAAGTATTTTTTTCAGGGTATTGGTCTACACATCCAGAGATAAAAATTGTGGAGTGGATTCAAGCTAGATCTTCTGAAGAATCTAGTCCACAGAATCTGGAACTCAGTGATCTATCTGACGAGTCTGATGAGGAAAGTGCGGTTTCAAAACAAGAACAAATGAAATATGCTAAATCTGAAGATGGTGAGACAGATGAAAATGATGAACAAGATGAAAATAGTGAAGATGATGAAGAAGAAGAAAATTCTGAAGAGGAATTACTATGCGCTACTAATAAATTTGCAGCTCTTCAAGGTGATGATTAAAATCATACTTTATTTTGAACCATGTTCATTTTAATGCTTTTCAATAAATGCTACAACACTGATTAATTGAAATTAATTACAGTTATCTTAGGCCCGTATCGACAGTCGTTCCTACAATTGTAGGGCGCCTTTATGGCCTCCTTGATTGTCATGTTTTCTACTTTTCCGTGTCAGCGCTCTATTTTGAGGTTATATCATAAATATATATTTGCATCAAATTGGGCATGCTTTTGAGTTATTACATGTTTTATCAGCCTGAAAATTCCTACAATTTAAAAAGAAAACATCTTCACAATAGGAGAGCACTGACACAGAACAGGTGTAATCTAGAAATTTTTGAAGCAGAGAAAGGAGTATGACAAGCAAGGAGGCCATAAAGGCGTCCTACAATAATTGAATCGGTGAGTCCAAGAACAGTACAAGTCCAAAAAGATAGTTCTGAGAAAACGCGAAAAAACTTCATAGCTCCCGAATGTGTAGAGTTACCGTTTTGGCTATCATACAAAAATGGTAGTGATTCTTTATATGAATACTAATTTTAAATAAAAAATAGACAAAAATCACACCCCTCGAAGTTGTAGAAGGGTGAAGTTCATGGACTTGTACTGTTCTTGAACTCAGTCTTTTTTTTGTACATTTTTGCAGATTTAGCGTATAATAGAGTTGGAAAGGAACTCTTATAGAGGCTGCTAGACATATGAAAAATGTTTTATTGGGCGAATCCATACAAAAATATTAGTCAGCGGGATCTCCGTTTGCGTAGCTTTGCTTCCAGGAAGTTACATGGTAGTAAAATTCTAATGTTTCACCGTTAATGTACTTCATGACTTTTTTGATATCGGTGATCTTCTTATGGTTGATGGGAACGGGCTCTTGATATGCGCGTATCTCTGGCAAAGGAGGACTTGGTTTGTTCTGTTTGAGGAGCTTAAAAGTATAAGAAATAAAACCATCTATATATTCATAGGTAGTAACATATCCTGGAGAAGAACTATCATAAACAAACTGCCTATACTTTGAAACAGTGAATGCCTGCGTGGTATCACCAGGTTTAGGGATCGAAGACGCAGTTTTTTTGTAGCTAGAAGGCCACCAATTTTTAAAGTCAATGATATCTTTGTAGGTAATCTCTTTAAAAGTAAACGGGTTGTTCTTCCTGCACGATACTATCATCTCTTGATATTCTTCTGGTAAATACACTCGGTCGCTTCTTCGTACAAGTTTTTTCAAAGGTCCAAAGTCTCTATCGCAGGGCAAGAACGAGTGCCCCCGTACAGGAATATAATGATAAATTTTTTTGAACCGTTTGGTTGCTTGTAGAGCTAGGAAAAATCTCACTATTGTGTTATTCCGATTTTGACCAGGACAGCCGTCAGAAAATATATGCAGCTCTGTCACGTTTCAAGGAATGTGAGTCTCTATGTAGTTTTTGAGGAATGTGCAGACCTCGTTTGGTCCTTTGCAGGCATGCCCTTCGTGGTATGTGTAAAAATGTCCAGAATTGTCTGATAAATTATGAATTTCTAAAGCATATACCCATAGTTGCCGAAAATAAAAGATTTCTTGAACTGGTATATTCGGGAGGGGTAGATTTTGAATGTAATCTAAAGTAATACCGGCAACTTCAGGTCGATTTTGACAGAGTTTTTGGATATCCTGCAGTTTGTTATAAAATTTTTTGGCACGTCGCTTATGGACTATCAGTTCTGCTGTGGCCACTCGCTTTGCATTATCATTCAAATCTTTACTTTTAATCTTGGCGCCTAATCGTTCGCATTCGGAACAGACGTCCACCTGTGGTCTTCCAAATTTGAGTGCATAATTTTCCTTGAAGTACTTTAAATAGAATTCATACTTAACATCATGCTGCAAATCAGGATTTTCTTTAATAAATAGAGAGTGCATTGTTTTAACATTTAGCCTAGCATCTAGGTATTGATGTACTCTAGAAGAATAATGAGTACTTTTACGTGGGAAACGTTCTATGTGCTCCCTAATTCTGATTAGTACTTCATCTGATTTGGAACGTGGCCTGTTATTGTGTAGGCCCCTTAAATCTCTTGGAGATGCGCCGGTCACAAGCAATGTAGTTAAGCGTTGAATTTGCATATGTGACACACCGTAAATACTCATGAAAGCTCGCTTGCATACTGCCACACGGTTTCCAGAGCTTTCCAATATAGAATACTTAAAACTTGCGGATTTGGGCTTAGCATTAGCTTGGACTCGTCCTCTACGTCTTGAAATGGTTGTCACCTCAATTAGGCCTTGAAGAAATGTGTCACGTTCATTTTTGGGCCTACCGTCATATAGTTTGGAAATTAAGATTGTTTTTTTTTTCATCGGGAACTTCTCTGTGCACTTCTCCTTGCACCTTTAAAATACGCAAGTTACTACTCTGTGCTTTTTAGTATCGATAATAACACTTACCCACATGGAGACCCAGATGATTTTGGTGCAACCCTTTTTCCGGATGTAGAAACATAGGCTTCACCTTTAAGAGCAGCAGTTTTCCTTTTATTGTCTTTCCAAACTTTCGGATTCCTTTTTCGCTTTCTACTCCCTTGCAAACCTTCGGCACTATCATCACTCTCGTTAGAACTAATCATTGTTGTTCTCAAAAATAACTGCTTCCAACTATTAAGTTTGTCTCGGCAGTGAGATAACCTAACTCTTATAATTTATTATCGCCACCTCGCGCGCGATGTGTGACACCCACATCAGTGAGGTCGAAAACAGTACATGTCCTGGACTTAATGTTTTCCATCTCAACGCCATAGAGAGGTGGCGCGTATAGCCGAATTATTCCTGAACATTGTAATGTTTTTAAGCACAACACACGAATCTTCGAATTTTAAACAATTTGGCTATCTTAACTCAATACGCCATTTTTTGGACTTGTACTGTTCTTGGACTCACCGATTCAATTGTAGGAACGACTGAGGATACGGCCCCACGATACACATACACTGAAGATAGGATATTGCGCTTATGGGCGGAAACGGCTCGTGGTTACTAGCGGCAGGATTGTCGTAACGTTACCGCAGTTCACGTGTATTCGTGGTTAATACTATACAGGGTGACTTTGAAGTTGAGTCATTAATTTTCAGATAATGATTGTAGAAGGAAGATAAACCAAAATATGTGTGTAAAAATAAAAAAAAATGTTACCTTGTTTTATAAAGTATCCCCCGACAAGTATTTCAGTGCGGACCTGTGCGCCCAAAAGCATGTCACAAAAACTGTTCGAAATGATTTCCGTTTTGCTCGACACACAGCTGGGCGCGTCTTAGCCATGTCTCTTTACAAGCACGCAATAAAATCACTGGTTGATTTCTGATCACTGTACTCATTTCCTCAATTCGAGCACGTAATTCTTCGCGTGTATTAACCGGTGTTTTATACACTAGAGTTTTTAGCCAACCCCACAAACAAAAGTCTAAAGGATTTAAGTCCGGAGACCTTGGCGGCCAAGGTACAAAACCGCCACGGCCGATCCAACGATTATTAAATTGTCTATTTAAAAATTCACGCACATTTCTTGCATAATGGGGTGGTGCCCCATCTTGTAAAAACCACATGTTTTGTCTAATATTTAAAGGCACATCTTCCAGTAAACCAGGCAAATTGTGTTGCAAGAAATCAAAATAATTTTCACCAGTTAAGCGATTTGGTAATTCAAAAGGCCCCACTAAAATTCCATTAACAATTCCCGCCCACAGGTTGATTGGTTCAAATCGCTGTTGAAAATTGGTTTCCCTTATTTCATGGGGATTTTCAATAGGCCAAACGTGAGAATTACGTGAATTAATAATTCCGTTTCTAGTAAAGAGGGCTTCATCACTCACTAAAATTTGATTTAAAAAATTGTCATCATTTTGATGTTTATTTAAAAGCCAATTGCAAAAGTCAACCCTTTGTTCATGATCTTCCGGTTGTAAGGCCTGCACTTTTTGTATGTGAAACGGATAGAACTGATTTTCACGTAGAGTTTTCCAAGTTTTATACTGACTAATCGCCAATTGAGTTGAAATTTGTCGGGTGCTTACTGTTGGATAATCACTTACTAATTCTAAAATTTGTTCTTCTAGTTCTATTTGATCGTGTGGTCTTGGAGCACCGGCATGATCTCCTCTGTGAGGTCTTAAGTCACCTGATTCACGAGCTCTTTGCACTACATTAACAAAGGCACGAGGGGTTGGTTGTACTCGATTGGGAAACCGATCCGCATAGATCCGTGATGCCGCGGCAGCATTTTGTAAAGACTCCCCCCCCCGTAAATAAGAACCATGTCCACAAGTTCAGCATTTTCGTAAACATGTGCCATTTTTGATTTGAGCCTCGCAACAGACACGATTATTCACTTACGCGTTACCGACTACCGACTGATACTGACTGTATACAACTGAAGAAAATAATTGTAAAAAGATCGTTCCAAATTCTTTCGCTTTTTTGTTTCCGATGCGATGAACGGATAAGGCGGATTATATCTGTTGTTGCCAAACACGAGAACATAATATCATTATTGAGACAGGGCGGTACTCAAACTTCCAAAGGGCTATAACTTTGTTACTTTAATTTTACCAGAAAAATGGTAAAGGAAAAAAACATTTCTTTTGATCAGATCTACTCACTGTTAAAATAAATGACTCAACTTCGAAGTCACCCTGTATAGTGCGATTTGTTGGTGTTTTTTGGTGGTTTTGTGACTTGTTGTATTAGTTATAAATACCTTATATACCCTGTGTGGTTGATAAATTGATAAAAATGCGGTGCGCTGTTGTGGGAGGTAATCTCGACAATCAATCTAAACGGAATCTTTGCAAAGACATGAAGTTCCACAGTTTTCCTCAATACAGAGACTTTAGCAAAAAAATGGCAACATCTCACAAAAAGATAAGACAAAGTCAATGTGAAAAGCGCTAGGGTTGGCTAGAAAATGCTCTAGAGGATCTGAAACGACGCTGCAGCGTCCAATACCTGTTAACAAGACGGCTTAATCAATATGTGATAGAAACCTTTTTCGGGGTAATTAGGACAAAAGGTGGTCTTCCTGACCATACAAGTCCTCTAGAGTTTAAGTATAGAATGAGGTCATATATGTTGGGGCGAAACGAAGGCTTATACTCAGGGTACCTATTGCAGCGTAGAGTCAGAGGATACTCCAGACATTGCACTAACCGCATCATTAACGAGAATAAACTGAATTCACCTGAAGTATCAGCTGACTATACCGAGCAAGTTTTAGTGGAAGAAATAGATGAGCTCGAGTATGACAGGCTGGAAAATTTGTCCAGCTTTGTTTGCAATAAATTGCAGGATGAGAGGTTGAAAAGTTCCTCAAATGAAACTTATTCATGGATAGACCATCTTAGTGAGGGTGGATTATCAAAACCTTCCGCAACTTTCATGAATCAAATTGAGAAGCTGAACAAAGTATTCACTACATTCAATGGGGACGGAATAGTGACAAAAAAGCAAAATTTTATAGGTGAACTTCTGTTGAAGAGCAGCAACATTGACTGCCCTGAAAAAGCTAAAAAACTGTTTTTCAGGTCAATGATGTTCTTCCGGATCAAAGAACTGAATGAAAGTTCGAAAGACCAGAAAAATCGTAAAAGGAAATGGATAAAAATTGTTGCTTAGCACTAAGTCATTTCCATTTATTGTTATACCGCCAGCTTACTGCAAAAAGAAGATAACTCCATTTTTCTACTTTTCGAGTTGCATGCATTTTCACACGTACATGTTTTTAGGATGTTCTGTGGAATAAGGATAAATGTAGTACAGTATTATGACATGAACATGTTAATCCTGCTCCACAGAACATACTAAAATATAGGTAATGTAGAAAAATGGAGTTATCTTGTTTTTACAGTGAAGAGACGATACGCTCTATTGTGGAGCTAGAAGCCGTTTAAGCTGTAGCCTGTGAAATAGGAATTACAGGGTTGAAATCTTTTATTAAAATCCACCATCTTGTTTTTTATAAAATCTCAATGTAGCTAGTGTCACTCGCACCGCTAAGACGAATCCAACGACACCTCATATGTGAAAATCTATCAAGCCATTTGATCTGTAGCCTATGAAGTAGGAATTACAAGGTTAAAATCTTTTATTAAAATACACCATTTAGTTTTTTATAAAATTTCAATGTAGCTAGCTTCCACAGAACATACTAAAACATAGGTAATGTAGAAAAATCTTGTTTTTACAGTAAAGTGACGATACACACCCTATTGTGGAGCTAGAAAGCCGTTTAAGCTATAGTCTGTGAGATAGGAATTACAAATTTGAAATCATTTATTTAAATTCGCCATTTTGTTTTGTATAAAATTTTAATGTAGATTGTGTCACTCGAGCTCAAGCCTGCCAATTTTTTTTTATAAGTGACGCACATCTGAACGTTAATGCTGCGACCACCACTGTCCCCTTCCCCAGACGGATTCCTAAACCTGTCCTTGTTTGAAAGTCGGTAAAATAAATAATACACATTTGATTTATTGGACAATGGGTGGTAATTAAATTATTATTGACTGTTTAACATTTGAAAAGTATCAGACATTACCCCGGTTGGCGACGCTGGAACGCGCTAGTGAAGTTAGAAGTTAGCTGTTTGAATGGGAACACGGAACAGCATTTGTGGGAAAAGTATTGAACTACGCCATTTTTCTTCTACTGTATATAAACGACTCGTTTGTATTAGTCAAAAATAAACTTTCAACCGCCTTTGTTTTTATTGTTCACCCTTTTATTATGAGACATTTTTGTGTGCATGTGAAATATACCAATTTGCTGGATAGAAAATATCAATTTTTAGTCTTTAAGGTATATTCTGACTCCATGAATCATGAATATTTTTTGTTCCATGGGTGCGTCTTTTATGTCAAAGTCTTGCCGCTAACTTTTAATGTTTTACATGTTTCCGTTAAGGTTAGGTTTCTAAATAAAATCGCAAAAATAATTTATATATGACGGAGGAGGATATGAGAATTCGTTTAATTTAAGTAAGTGAACTAAAGATACTAGTTTTGTGGTAGGTAACATGAAAATTAGAAAGATGCCTTATATATCTGACCCAACGATTGTACCCCGCATAAAGAAGGTAAACTGTTGGAAATTGTGAGGAACAACACATTGCTATAGTAATCTCATCATTTTAGTACCTTGAAAACAATAAAAGTAAAGGCTTTATCAATGTAAATGATATGGCAGATGAATTGCAAAGAACATATAGGGACTATGCTAACCGTAAACGTAGTGCTTTTCGAGCTTCAGTCAACAAAGCTTATTCTGTGGTTTTAGAGCAATATGGTTTAAGTTCAGACAATTCAGAAGAGGAATCTGTTATTAGTGCTGATAGTGGTGAAGAGGAACCGACTACAAGTGAACAGGTAACATTGAGATGCCTTGATGATGAGGCTCATGTTTTAGCTATAATCGCAGATGATCAGTACACTACATATTAGTGTGTCGTTCGCGAACAGCCACTTGAAATCGAATGTCTCTTCTAAGTGAGGGACGATTGAATAACTTGTTACCGCCAACTTCAAATAGATTAGAAACCAAGCCTATATGTTTACATTCCATTTGTTGCCAAATCTGGGTAGATTTATTTATTTATCTGTGCCTTAGAGGTAAACGATCGTAACTCCATTTTTACAGTTTTTGTGATTATCTGCGTATAATTAGTATCCCCAGTTAATCTTAATGTGGAGTAAATGATCGTAGTGCCTAACCATGTTAATCATGAAACATATAAATAGAACAAGCAGCTAGTGATTTTTTGTTAGAGGTAAACAGTTGCTTCTCCATACATACACACAATACTATCATATGAATCATCGCTACGCAGCGGTAAACAGTCGTGTCTCCGTCGCACACCGCTTGCTTTACAAACTGTGTTGTTCGATCATTCTTCAAAGTTGATCAAGCTGCTTAAGTAACCAAAAAACGGTAATAATGTCCTCAATGGCTCAACAATTAGTGCAGCTTGCACTGGAGGAGGAAATCGTTTCTCGAGAATCTAGTAAGTACAACATAATTGATATTATAGGTGTCCGAGCCAAAGCAGGAACATTATGATGATCGTAAACTACTTTTACATATTACAAATAATAGGTCCTTCATTAAATTGTATCATTCACAAGTTTCTTGTACATAGACACACACACATGGAAGCTGATCATATCCATGCACTTATCGAACGAGTTATAAAAAAACAACCTATTATGAAAATATGTACGCCATGGGACTGGCAGCAACTTATAAAATCAACCAGACCCACAGTTTTCGAAATGCAATTAGATGGCTTCAAGAACTTTGAGGCCTTATATTCCAGCACAGGATCATCTCTCATTCAAAAGAAACAGATAGTAGACAAAGATCCTTTTTAGTGTCATCAACGGTGTGGCTTGAGGTTCGAAAACAGGATCCAGGGATACTCTACTATAAAACAGATATATTCCAAGAGGACTACAAAATGGTAAACATGAATAGATCCTCTAGGAAACCGATAGGGTTACCACTAGAACTATGTTCACCGCGTCAAACCCCAAAAGGACTTAGCAAGAAAAACCACGATCATCTTCTCATGCTTCTGCAATGGATACTAGAAGCATTTCATGATTTTTAAAAAAATATTCCTGTGCTGGGTCAACAAGGAGATGATGACGACGACGACGATTGAATATATATTCTCCAGATGTCATTTTTTGTAATAATAAAATGTAGCCTATTTCCACCAATTGTACTTACTGTGTTTCATCCTATGCTGCACCTGGATTTTATTATCATAGTAAATAGTCGTAACTCACAAAATAATCTGAATATCAAATTCTAAGATCATTAACATCAAGCATTACTGTTCTGTGTACCATATAATATATATTCGCATATTAACAGTAACATGAACAAAAATCCATTCTGCTACTGACTCAATTTTTAATTTGCTTGTTCTCTGAATTGCATTATATGGAGTTACAACTATATACCTCTAAGGCACAGTTATATATTCATACATTCTCAGGACAAGCCCACTTTTATAATTTTATTCAATTTAATTTAATAAGGTAACTAAACTTACTAAACATTAATATGTTTAAAATTAATGTCTACATAAATAAAATTTAACTGAGCCAAAGTATTAAGAACAAAGTACAACGCAAACAGAAATAACAAATATAACAGGTTAGGTAACATGTTTTAAGGTTCATTTCAGGGAATCATGGGATACATAAAAAATATCACAACACTAATTTCACAAAATACTTTTAAATCATCAGCATATAAAATAAAATTAGAGTATAAATAACAGTCACTTATATCATTGATATATAAATTAAAAAGCAGGGGTGCAAGATGTGCTCCCTGTGGAACTCCAGAGGACACAAAGATATTTTCTGACAAATAATCATTCACCCTGAGATCTTGCCTTCTATCACTTAGGAATGACTTTAACCAATCAAGTATGGACCCCTGCATTCCAAGTTTTGAGGGTTTACTAAAAAGAATGTGGTTATTGAGCTTATCAAAAGCTTTTGAAAAATCTGTATAAGTTGAGTCTACTCGCTTTTAATGCATAGTTTTGATTCATTTGTCTACCAATGCCTACCAAAGTAACAGCATAGTATCAACATGATAATAATACTTACTGGTGGAAATTATGTATACCTTATTTCACGAGTATCATCACGCTTGGGCATCTACTGAAGTGAACAGCTGACCAGCAAGTGACATTTTTGTGTTAGTCTACTACATTGGCAATAATGAATCGGGTATAAATCTAGTAAAACTTGTTTGTGGCGTTTTGTTTTTTGTATACAAAAGAAAAGCTGTTAGCAAGTACAAAATGAGTCTGTAGAATACAAAAAACCAAAACAAAATACAGCTCTGTCTACCTACCGTCAGAATGTTGTGTCCTGTGCTGATATGGGGAATTTTGAGATATTACAAGATAACCCGCTGTCATTCTACCGTGATGGATACTTGTGAAATAGGGTATAAGAAGTATCATACCTTGGAATCATCTAACAACACAATTATGTGCAAACTCTCACTGTTTTAAAAAATAACACTAAATATACAAATTCAATGACAACTGTCAAACATTGACTTACCTGTAATTTGTTCATATCCATCTCTTCCTGATTTTCAACTACTATTTGGATGACTGTCCTTTGTACATGATAAAACACTATCTGTAGAACCAAGAGTTTAGTTTTCACTAAATTACAAGTTAATCCCTACTTTTTGCAAAAATATGATAGTACTTTAAATTAGTCAACTAACCTTCTTCATTTCAACCCATTGTACTCTAGTTTTGAGGCTGCTTGGAAATCGTGTTGTTCAAATAAATAATTCCAAATGAACAAATAAAATGAGCAAGTTTAGTAAAAAATATATGCTATGCTTACTACTTATAATGTTTTATTGAAATACTCTTTCCATTGGATTCTAAGCCACCATAAGCTATAATTTATAGGAGAAAACAATTCAACCACACTAACATTCTCTATTATCAGAATCACCACCGTTTCAGTCTTATTACTTCCAATTTACTTCTGAATTGTGAACACTTTTGTGTCATTAGGTATATACCTGTATTTTGGGCACTTCCTACAGCTATTATCTATAACTACTTTAGGTAGGGCGCTAGGCATGGGTACAAAGTTGAGTATAAAAGTTGCATTCCTTGGCTTTAAGCTTGGTCATATGACAAGCCAAACTTGTGGATAAAGATGTTATTTTATAGTGGAGAAATATAGTTATGCTACTATATAAATTGAACTTGAATCTGAGTTTCAAGTAGATTTTATAGTAGTTCTAACATATAACTAGATTAAATTGATTTTTTTATTAGAGAAACTAACTGGTCAAAAGCCTTATTTGAGTTGTAAATGAACTGTCTTTTGACATTCTGGTTGTGCCACATGTTCTCAAGATTCCAAAGTTACATGTGATTGGCTATTGGCAGAATCCAAATGGTTCTAGGACACTTCCCTACAAACGCCAAATAAATCTTATCTTAGTTATCATAACAAAGTACCTGTTACATAAAATATCATGTACTACTTGTTAAGTGAATCTTTTTTTTTTTAGATCAACGATTCTATGAACAATCAGATGGTGGATCTCTACAAGATGAATGCTGCAAAGGATATTGATGAGAATGAACTGATTGACATCAGCAGTGAGGACTCTGATGATGAGGAAGCAATGAGAGCGGCCATAAATGCTCATGCTGCAAGTGTCTTAAGAGAAGAGGTAAAAATATATGTTTTTGTGTTATGAGTTGATCCGTTATTTCAATATAAAAGTAGCCTTGTTATGATATTCTTTTTTGTATTCATCAGTAAAGTGTAAAAATTCATGTCTGAAAAAATTTGGTTTGGAAACCAGTGCATTTTTACTTTGATAAATTGATTTACTGCTTAAATGCTTTCCAAAGTGGATAAATAGCTATTATTGTTGCATAATGCGAACAATATATTTTGTAATTGTAATCATAAAATGCATCCACTACATAGAAATTGCTATCAACTATCTTTAGATGATCAGATCAGCTGCAGCTCAAGCAGCACCGCCAGAAAATAACAAGGCGCAGGCGGCAGCCAACGAAAGGTACCTCGCCGAACTTAAAAAAGATCAAAATCCATCCGACAAAGGTAAAAAGCGTAAATTGAATGAATACGTCTCGGTTACGTCGTCGTCGATGAAAAGCAACACGTCCAAGAAGAAAAAACAAAATGCCGCTTTCGAAGAGATAAAGTACAGCTTCAAAGACGTCGGA
The DNA here is from genome assembly GCA_963669975.1 of Acanthoscelides obtectus. Classification (NCBI taxonomy): domain Eukaryota; kingdom Metazoa; phylum Arthropoda; class Insecta; order Coleoptera; family Chrysomelidae; genus Acanthoscelides; species Acanthoscelides obtectus. The sequence goes on along the minus strand of CAVLJG010000003.1, from coordinate 33,097,729 downwards.
GGGATGAACAAGACTCTGGAGGAGGTGTGCAAGCTGCTGCTGCACATAACCCATCCGGAGATATACAAGTCGATCGGTATCACACCACCTAGGGGGTTCTTGTTGCATGGACCGCCCGGATCGGGCAAGACCTTGTTGGCCAATGCGATTGCTGGGGTAAGTTGTATATATAACGATAACAAACTTTATTTCCTTGTTGAACAAATTGCTGGTAAATGGGGAGGTTGGATTAGTGTGACTAAAAAACTGAAGGGGTGCCAAGGTTAGGAAGGACAAGAAAAACTGGACCTAAAAAGTTATACCTTCATTTGGGTTTCTACATGGAACTATCCCAGAAACGATTTGAACTCCCTCTAGCTAATCGCAATATGTCACTGAAGTCATGAAAACCTATTACAAATAATCGGAATGGCTTGCTGGAGAAGCTGAATAAGGCTTATCTCTCCACTAACTTCCCATACCAATAAATGAGAAATCATTGAACTCACGGAACATTTATAAATCAAGATAGGTTTTCACATCACATTTCCTTCAGTCCGTCTATAGTTTATTCAGTTATTCTGGATGAAGTTTTGACAACAATATTGACTTCTATAAACTAAACGTGATACTTTCGTCCGTTCGACCAAAAGACAGCCAACCATGGACAGCTGTTTCATGCTTTTTGACTACTCATCAGCATGGTCTAGGCATCGTCTCTCGTCCATGGGACGATACGATGAAAACATTGCAACTATCCTTTATCCAGGAGGAACAGTATATCAAAATAAGTCATCGCAAAGCACTATCTATCCCCAGAATTGAGCAGGACCTGCCATTAGTTGGAACTGTTAAAGATCTCAGTTTACATTTCATAGCCCAGTCACCACGTGACCGCTAGATGGATTTTTGCTGTAACTTGTAGCAGAGTTTTTTTGGTGTAATAACAAGAATGATCCTTTTGTATGTACATGACTTTATTGTTTTTCGAAGTATTCTCCACGAAGATTAATACACATTTGCATGCGCTCGAACCAATTTTCGAAGCACTCATTCCACTCGTTTGCTGGCAGATCCAAAACGGCATTTTCGAATGCGTCAACTGCTTCTTCTGGTGACTGGAACCTTTGACCACGCAGTCTATTTTTAATTTTCGGGAAAGTAAAGAAATCGTTAGGACTTAGATCGGGACTATATGGAGGATGGTCCAATAATTCCACTTTTCTTCTGTTAAGTACTGCCTTGTTTTTTGGGCTGTGTGCGAGCTTGCATTGTCTTGGTGGAGGATGATTCTTCTTTCGGGGTTGATTTTTCGAAGCTCGGTGATGACTTTTGGCAAACAAATGGTGTTATACCAATCCTCAGTAACAGTTCTTTGCTCATTGAGAGGAATTGTTGCAATATGACCGGCTTTTGACACAAATGTCGCGACCATCTCTTTTGAAACACTTCGAGAACCGATGACTTTTGTTGGCTTTTCTTCACCTTGGAACACCCTAACAGCCGACTGTCGTTTATTTTCTAGTTCATAACAGTAAATCCACAATTCATCACCACTAACAATGCTGTACACATTTTTTGACTTTCCGGAATTGAAACGGTCAAGCGTTTTTTGACACCAATTAGCCCTGGCTGCTTTCTGCTCTTCAGTCAACAGGTGGGGTATCCAACGAGAAACTAATTTTCTTACTCCTAATTCTTCATGTAAATTTTTTTTAATTGAGATCTTTGAGACCTTCAAGGATGCCTCAATCTCGCAAAGACGTCCACGTTTGAATTCTCCATACCAACAAGAAATTGTCGAGTGATGTGGAGCTTCGTTGGCGAAAACAGACAGTAACTCAGCAAGGCATTCTTGTTGCGATAATTTTCTCTGAAAGTTGTAATAAATTATGGCGCGAAAATGTTCTCGGTTGAGTTCCATTTTTCTAATGACTTGGTGACACTTCACTGTAGTGAGAACACTGCACGTATTGTTGTGAAACTTTGAATTTAAGTTTACCAAAGAGTGAGGTTAAGATTCAGTACTGACGTTCGATCCTCGCGGCCTACTATGTTTCTATATGCAAAACTTAAAAGACATCCCTCGTACAAATACAAAGACTGCTTTAGTCACAATTTCATTTTCACGATTAATATGCTAATTTTTTTGTTCTAGGAACTAAACGTTCCTTTATTGAAAGTTGCTGCTCCCGAACTTGTAGCAGGAATTTCTGGAGAAAGCGAGGAAAGGATAAGAGAGTTGTTTGACCAATCTGTAAAATTATCACCGTGCATCCTTTTCATTGACGAAATCGATGCTATTACTCCGAATAGGCAGAACGCACAGAAAGACATGGAAAAAAGGATTGTCGCCCAGCTACTCAGTTGTCTTGATGGTATGGTTAAAAATTGTTTAGTCTTATAGGACTTTTTACGGTTTTTGGCGGTTATTTCACAGTTTCATACGAAATAAGTTATCAGATGAGCTAACTGTACTTTGTAAGGAATTTAACTTCCCTAATAGTCTAATCATGTTTGACGAAAATACCCATGGTTTGCGAAATAATTGTAAAGTCTGGTTTTATTGATGCAAGTTGTTCAAGTTGGTATTCAAAACATGGACGCATAAAGTGGGTACACCAATTTTTGTGGGAAAATTTTTGGGGATTCAATCGAAAGTGTTGGCAGAGATGGAAACATTTTTAGGTTATTGTGAGACCTACAAAATGAGACCACACGTAAAAAGATCCGACGAATAGAAAAAATGTTATGGCCGAAAAACGAGGCAAAATGCAGGTTTTGGCTCTCGTTGCTAATGCGACGATAACTTCACGCAACTACTTGAATCATTGTTTCTCAAAGTGCAATTTCAAACTGAAATTGAAAATGATTATGAATGAAACCGAAATGAAAGAGAATTCAAAAATACTAATTTGTCATTTTGTATACATCTAGAACTGAGCAGCAGTGAGCCAGGCAATCGAGTACTTGTAATCGGAGCCACAAATCGCCCAGATTCAATCGACCCTGCACTAAGAAGGGCTGGTCGCTTCGACAGAGAAATTCCGCTAGGCATTCCGAATAAAGACAGCCGAATTCAGATTCTCAAAGTCCTCACCAACAAACTGAAGTTAATGGATGGTTTCGATTTTGAAAAAGTCGCTGCTTACACGCCTGGATTTGTTGGCGCCGACTTGCTGTCTCTAGTTAGAGAAGCTGCCATGGCAGCCGTCAACAGGTATTTACTTTTCTAATAAATGTCATGATTAAAAAATATACGAGGTAAAAGATCTAATATATCAGATAAAAGGAGTAGTATTCTCCATGAAAAAACTATGAATCAAATATTACTTGTTAACATATCCCACTGGAAGCAATAAGCATATGTACTGTAGCACCAACAAGTGCTTACCACAGGGTTGTTATGTTTTAATCAATACAATGAAGATTTTTTAAACCAATTTGTTTTAAACTGTTTAAAACATGTTTCAAATACTGTTTTTTTGTCGTTTGTGAATTATTCAAGTTTTTTTTATATCTGTTTAAGGATGATTAAAATTGATCTTATTTTGCAAAACGAAACTAAAAGAGCCATACGTTAAAACACATAGGTACTAAAAAATTTACTTTATTTTTTTATTTATTATCCAGACATGAAACTAAGGAACTAATACTACTGGAACAAAAATCTGTTTATTAACAAACGAGTGAACTTAAACTGCATTGAACTCTAATACTAGTACACTACAAGCAGCAGAATAATCATATATTATGACTATGTATTTACTTGTATAATAACATTAAATAAGTTACTTAACAAATTTCTATAAAAGTATACAACCCATGTTATTTAACAAAAAATCCTTAAATCCATATTTTTTAAATATAAAATCATGGAAAATGTATATAGAATAAATTTTTAGGTTTCACTACTTTTTACGAAACTCCAAGTAAAAAAATTTAGCTTTTTCACAATTCTCCAAGCTAGTTAACTTTTAAATATTTTGTTTTTCTAACAAACTTCCTTGTTTAAGTTATTTAAAATTTTTAATATGCTTGCGAATTCTAGCCACCAGTGGCACTATATCCACATTGCAGGTTAAACGTTTTGCTCTTTTATTTATTTTCGAGCTAGCTTTGGCATCAGTCTCCTCAAAATATTTCCTCACAGGATCCTTTCTCCTCCCTGTCATTGCCTTTCTTTTTTTGCCGATCTTTAATGCACAAAAAACAAAGCACACCACCACGCTACGACATCGCACATTTGATTGCAACGCGAAAAATTACCCGAAGGCAAACGGTACTTCCCCGACGTCCGCAGGGTAGTTTCCCGATGTCCGCTTTTAAATTAGAGATGTGCTCTGATAGAGCTGGATCAAAAATAGTAATAACACTTTCAAGGAACTTCATTAACGTTGCCAGATTATATGGGCAACAGTATTTTTTATTATTTTTTTTTTTACCGTTTTAAAAATGTATTAACAGTGTTTTAAACATGATTTTTTTCCGCTAAATTTGAATGTTTTAAACAAAAAAGACATGATTTTTTGTTTTTTTTTAAACATGTTTTTTTCAACCTTGGCTTTCAACTAAGCACCTGACAACCAATAACTTAGTGCCACCTCTCGGGTTATCGGAGTTGCTTTTCTGTGTTTTCTGTGGTTGAAGAATTCTGAGTATACGAAATCATAGCAATAATTATTAGAGGGGCTGAAGGGTTATTTTTTCCTAACTGGTGTCATGTTTAAAAATAAACAATGTTCTTTAAGAAGTAAATTGAGTTTGTTTTTATTACTCCAAGGGAATTATTGGGTTCCTACTTGATGACATGGCTGTGACAATGGTTATCGTTGGCCATTTTGGAGAATACTTCAATCAATGGTTTTAGTGAACTTTTTTTTTAAATTTGAACATTGATTAACATATTCTACCTGAAGATAGTCAACCATGTACTGTATTTTGGCGCCTAAAAAGAAATCTAAAAGATGTTGACGTCATCTATAAAACAGTAGCAGAATTTACAGATCCAGTTTGAAAAGAGTGTTTGGTTTTACTACTATATCATAGATGTCACCAGAATCTCCAATCCCGTTACTCCTCTCCAAAGCCTATTTTAACTCTTTCCAAAGCAGATTTTTGAATTCATTTTTGTGTTTTGTTACTGACTCGTAGATAACGGTAGTATCTTTCAGATCCTCTTTGGGCGCTGAAGAAACAGTATATTGTTGACTGTCTTTAAGTGGAATATGTTAATCAGTGATTTCATTAAAAAAATATTATCTCATCTCGTCAAATGCTGCAATTATATTTTCAGGCTGATAAAGGAAGTGAGAGAAAAATACGTCCAGTCGGCGCAAGTACAGCAGCAGCAAACCAAACAAGATGAAAAGCCACAAGAAGAAATATCAGCGCAAATAGTCGTGGATGAGGTGTGTTTTACGGCTACAAGAGTAAGTGACGGATTGAATCGCTAACAAACTTTTTCTCGATTTGCGCAGGTTCCCAAGGAGGCAGAGGCAGTGAACGGCGAAAAGCCGACAGAACCAACCCTTGCTGCAGACGGTGGGGGCAGTGAGAGTGCCGCCGTAGTAGTGATCGACGACGACAACAGCAGTCAGCAGAAGATCAATGACGTCACCGTGACGCCGGTGGTGAGCAGTGTAGCGAATAACGCGCTGGCGAAGCTCAGCGAGGTCAGGACAGCATTGGAGGAAATTCTGCTGTGGCTGCACGAGAGTCTGCCCATCAGCGAACGGGAACTACAGGGGTTGAGTATCTCTCTCGCTGATTTTGAGGTTAGCTTGTGCTCATGGTTACTAAACCCTATTTCACGAGTATCTATCACGTTTTGACGTCTACTGAGGTAAACATCTGATCAGGAAAAGACATCTTTATATTAATCTGTCACATTTGCAATAATAAATCGGGTATAAATCTGGTAAAGTATTCAGCGCTGTTGTTCACATATCTAGATACTTTCAGTGACTGAGAATTTTGACAATAGAATATACGAAGTACACAGAAAAATCACATCTGGGATTTATTGATTATGATTACTGGGTTGTCTTTTCCAGTAGTTGTAATTTTCCATGTAAAAATGATATAGAAAAGTGTTTCTGCTTATTGTCCGTCATCAGTGTAACATAATTCAGATATAGCTGTTTCATTGTCCTTTAAAATAATATGGTGTTTCAAGTTCTAAAAAGTAGAGATGATTAACAAAGTCAAAAAATATCTCCTTTTACTCCTACCTGACTCATGATACGGCTCTGTTGTTTATCTGGTGATGACGGTTCTCTCAGAATTATCTGTCATTTGTAGATTTGGGCATATTTGAAATATTACTAGATAATCAGCTCTTTTTTTATCGTAATGGATACTCAAAGATAGCTCTTGCTTACACGGTTGATTGACATATTTCACCAGAAGATACTTCATTTGAAAGTCTATATGTCACATAATGCCCTATGCTTGTCTAGCTAAATCAAACCACGTTTATGTTTAAAATTCCTCTTTATTGTTAATCGTTTCGTTCCCAACGATGACCTTTTTCCAGCACAATAGGCTACTTAATACTTTTTTAAGTACGTCTTAAATAGTTAATATTTGTTTTATTATAGGAAAAACATAATACTTTATTCTTGAGACCTAAAAAACCATAAATCATTAATTTAAATATCTACTATATTACGAGCCCCTTCCCACTTCAGTTAGCCCACTTCAAGATTTGTACCAAAATATGCCTTTTAAAAACTAAACATGACGAAGCTATTTACTTCTAAAACAATTTATTTTCTCAAAAACATTTTAGATGGCAAAAATTTGGTGCAAAAGAATCCCATATTTCTTGAAGTTTTTGTCTCAATTCGGTGATTGTACGGCCATGTTGTCGTAGAACCTTTTTCATCTCGTGCCACAGAGTTTCAATAGGTGACATATCTGGACTGAAACCCATTTCAAAAGTGGTACATTATTTTATTCCATCCATTTTCTAGCCTTTTTGTTTGTTTCTTTCTTTTTTATATACAAAATACGTTGCTATCGTCCCTAAACAAGGGTATATCCGTAAAAATGAATGTATTTTATTTTCACATATGAAAAGACCTTTCTATCATTTCACTATGTACAATTTAAATCAGGAACACCCTGTATAGGTAAATCTTTGGATGATTCGAGACCGACACTGTTCTAGAGGTGCAATTTTCCAATGCAGAAATGTGATGGCAAAGTAAGAATTTGGAAATAGCATTTAAAATTCTATAGGAGTGGCACTTTTCAAATTTTCAGGAAGCTCTTGGGGTAGCTTCCGTCTTCAGCAACAAATGAGTGGAGTGTTTAGCTTTACACACTGAAATCGGTTTTTGTTACTAGGTGGCGCTAAAAAGTGTACAACCTTCCGCAAAAAGGGAAGGCTTCGCAACGGTGCCAGACATTACTTGGGACGATGTCGGAGCATTGAGAGAGATTAGAGAAGAGCTGCAGATGACCATAGTAGTAAGTAGTCGAGTTCAAAGATAACAAGTATATATATTATATGAAAAATGCAGCTTTGATGTTCACCAGCACAGCAGCATTACTGGAGTGATCAGTCTCATTAAGATTACGTTCCGTTTATTGGAACACTTCAAAAATATTTGTGCATGTATTTTGAGGTGTATTTTTTTAAACTGAAGCAGCAATGACGGGAATCAAGTCAGAACCAGAGACTTTGTTAATGTCGAGCGACATGCTACAGATAAAGCGATATTAGTGATTGCTCGAGTAGTGGTACACTCTGGTAACACAACTATCTATGTAAATAATATGAAGATTTAACTGTCTTTTTCACTTTTATCATTTTCAAGGCACCGGTCAGGCATGCAAAACAATTCGAAGCTCTAGGATTGAATGTTCCTACAGGAGTTTTACTGTGTGGACCCCCTGGTTGTGGTAAAACACTGCTTGCCAAAGCCATCGCCAATGAAGCTCGTATCAACTTTATATCAGTTAAAGGACCCGAGTTGTTGAACATGGTAAGTTAAACTCAAATCATAAGTCATACAATTGACATGATTGAGATTTCCATCAAATCTTTTTAAAGCATGAAAATGAGTTTAAAAAGTCAAAAGTGAGCACTATGCTTTACCAGGTGTAGTCAAGTCAGTATATGTATTATATTTTTTATTTTTAGTATGTTGGGGAAAGTGAACGAGCAGTAAGAGTATGTTTTGAAAGAGCACGAAACTCTGCACCTTGCGTGATATTCTTTGATGAGCTAGATGCTCTATGTCCAAAGAGGTCACTTGCATCAGAGGTATGTACATTAAAGTTTTTACAAATATGTATCAGGTATTTTTCTAATGAACACGTGTGATATACATTCTCAGTGGGGATTGATTTAGAATGAGACGAAAAATGTCGTTCTTAATAAGCTTTTGTAAATACATACAGGGTAACGCAACTGTTCGTGTTGTCAATCAACTCCTGACGGAAATGGACGGAATAGGAAGCAGAAATGGAGTATTTCTTCTGGCAGCCAGCAATCGGCCAGACATTGTGGACCCAGCTGTGTTGAGGCCTGGACGTCTGGATAAAATTTTGTACGTTGGTCTACCTGCTGGTAACGAACGAGTTGACATTTTGAGGACCATCACAAAGGTTTGTTGACATTCATTGTATACAGACACAGACATGGTGCCTGTTACTGCACAACCCAGCCAATGTTGCACTCGCACTGATTTACACTTTGTACTCCTAACTGTGCCATGCTGTATGTGTATTATACTAAGAGACACAAAATGCAACACCCAGTTTTATTTATTGAATTTGGATAAAAACTTTTAAACATATTTGCTATCATGGAAGTATATGCTGATAAAATTTTGAAGGCCGTACTTTTTTGTAAAGTCTTTTTTTGTCCTATCAGGATCTAAACAATATGAACATGTTTACTTAATATTCAGTGATTTTTCTGTGTTGGTTTCACTGTTGTTTCATTGCATTATCATGCCTAGAGTTCGCAGACGCGCTAATTTCACTCAACTTTCCGAGTTTGGCTGGTCGGATAATCGGTTACATGAAGCCGGACAGTTTTTGCCGAATAAGGCCTTATGGACTGTTTTCATACCGTCCTCATCTTGTACTACCTCTGACCCCACAGAATCGTCGGCAACGATTGGTATGGAGTAGGGAGAGACTTGAATGGAATATGGAATGGAACTCAGTCTTGTTCAGCGTTGAGTCCAGATTCTGTTTGGGCACACATGATGGCCGTGCAAGAGTAAGGAGACGTGGTGAAAGACCAATTTTCCATCGAACGGCAATTCATCGCTTTGTGGGTGTTATGGTTATATGGCGCGCCATTGCTTAAGGCAGCAGGTCACAATTAGTGTTCTTTCGTGCTAGCATGACTGCCCAGCACTATATCCACAAAGTTTCATAGCCACATCTGCTTTCCTTTTTGAAAACACTGCAAGATCCACTTTTTCAGCAGGACGAGTACACGACCTTATGTCGCACGTGTTAGTTTAGACTTTTTAGAAGCGTCCGGAGTAAATCTGCTTTAGTGGCCTCCTCGATCTGCAGTCCTTTCCCCCATCGAACACGTATGGGATATGATGCGAAGAAGGTTGCAAAATTCACTGCACCCTCCACAAACATAAAACAGTGGAGGCTCTACGAAACCAAATTCAGATGGCCTGGGATACAATACACCTAATCCAATCAACGCCGCGATGACTATTTTGCGATATTTAAGAGTTAAAATTTTAATCACTTTCTATTTATCAGTAGATCTAAAAATATACTAAAAGTGTGCTCATAATTACAGCACTCCTGGTCGGTGTTGCATTTTCTGCCATTTAGTATAAATGGTTTATTCACTGAAACAAAGCAGTTACGTCATATTTAGTAAATTTGAATGCCAACTTGAATGCAAAATAGATCCTAAATGGTACTTATAGTTTGAATTTCCCGGGTACATTTATATTTGCATTGTTTTATGAAAACAATTTTTTTTAAACTTTGAGGTGTCCTTCTTAACATTTTGCTAAAATGCCGAAACCTCTGGGGCGACAAGCAAAAGAATTCGTCAGTTCTTTGACGAAATATTTTGAGACCGAACGAAATCATGGACTCCATTATTGCCTTTACAGTCCGTAGGAGAGGTATTAGGTAGTAAATAGAATGTATACTAGCTCTAGCGTTTATAAAACATACGCTCCTTCATGTTGGTATTTTGGTTGCGGTAAGGCATCGAAGACATAAAGTAGATTTTGTAAAACGTCCTAGGATTTAGTAGTTTTGATTAATGTGGAAACCATGTGCGTCACTGTCATTATTTGACGTTGTGTCGTAACTGCTTTGATTCCATGAATAAACTATACAGGGTGTTTCAGAACGATGGGATCAAACTTGTAGGGGTTATTCAATGTAACAGTAGATAACATTTGAGTATAGGGACCCATATCCGGAAAAGTGTCACTACGGCCCTAAGACGCGTTAAAATTTAGAAAGACGATGAATTTCCTAAATAGGATTTAATGCATTTAATTTTTGCCTTTTGTACATGATATCACAATTGTTCAAAATGTCTTCCTCCAACCTGTGGGGACATGTAAAGTCTTTGGTTTACGAAACTCCAGTAGAAACAGAGCAAGACTGAATTGGACGAATTACAGCAGCATTTGAAATCATTCAAAACGAGTATCAAATTTTTAGTCGAGTCCACCAAAATCGTGTGCGACGTCTAAATCGGTGTATTCAGGTTGGAGGAAGACTTTTTGAACAATTGTTGTGATGATATCATGTACAAAAGGCAAAAATTAAATGCATTAAATCCTATTAAGGCAATTCGCCCTCCTTGTAAATTTTAACGCGTCTTAGGGCCGTAGTGACACTTTTCCGGATATGGGTCCATATACTCAAATGTTTTCTACTGTTACACTGAATAACCACAAGTTTGATCCCATAGTTCTGAAACACCCTGTATACGACCGTTATGGTTGGAGTGTAATTTAATGTTACTTGATTTCGTGGGGTAATATTACATAGCATGGTATATAATAGTATACATATGTAAGAGCTAGTATAGAGCTATTATAATCAGTTATTAAACATTGTTGACAAATATTTACACCAGAGCTCCAATTAAATGAGCCACTGCCTTTTTCACATTTTTTTTTTTCATGAAAAACCCAAATAGTTCTGACAAAACCTGTCTTTTTGATGACTTTGCATTCCATCGAAAATTGTACTAGAAATTGTGGGAACGAGTGGGAAGTATAGAGTCAATCTACTTGACGCCATTTGTTATTTAAGATGTAACTCGAACGAGAGTTATTCTTAACCTACGATACACAAAAAATCGTTTCCAATTTATTACCGTTTCAGAATGGTACTCGTCCAAAACTTGCACCGGACGTAGATTTGGAAGAAATCGGCACGTCAGAAGAATGCAGAGGCTTCACGGGAGCTGACTTGGCAGCACTGGTGCGAGAAGCTGGTGTACTTGCCTTAAAGGATGTTTTGTGTGGGGAAACGATGAGCGGTAGCGAGATCATGGTCACTGGGGAACATTTTAAGAACGCATTCAAAAAGATCAGGCCTTCTGTACCGGAAAAGGTAATTTTATTTTATTACAGAGCTGGAAAGGGGGACTGATTCAGCAACAATAGTTATTTATTATACAAGGGAAAAAAGTACTAGATTTTTCCACTGTATATTACACAATTTTTTTCTGTGACGGGAAACACGACGATTTAATATTGAAAAATTATATTATTACAATATTTAAGTCAGAAAATAAACGATGTGAAATTGGAATTTTGAAATTAGCAGGCTATGTTGTACTCATAGCAACAATTAGACCTGCGTTGCTAAGGAAAGAATTGTAATTTTTTAAAACGAATCAAGTGGCTGCGGAGATACAGACAAAAACCGAAAAAATTAAAATCGCTCATAGTTCAGAAAAATTTTCATATAGGTCAAAAATTGGGAGTTGGGATTGTTGCAAGTGGAGGGGGGGATGATATCTCATTTTTTTTTCTTTAGTATACTTATACGCTTCCAACCCATGCTACGTTTTAGACAATTTCAAATACCCTAGACGTCCCTGCACTTTTGCTCTTACTCTTAGACTGATAGAGACATATTTTCAAGCCACGCGTCGCGTATCGGTCGCCCGCAACGATCGTGTCTAAAATCGAAATTTCTAAATCGCAACGTTGTCAAATAGGTGGATACTGTGGACAAGTTTTGTATACCTGTTTGACTAACGATCCATTTCATTTTATTCATATATGTTCGTAGTTAACTTTTTTCCCAGAAGAGCGAATTTGTGCCGAATCCTTTATAAACTGATGAAGTTTTGCGTTGGAAATGCAGTCAGCCTACTTGAGGACATTTTTGAATCACATGTCCAACCATGACTTTGCTGCTAACTGGAAGAAGATATACTGGGGTAAAATAACTTTGCAAATTTATTTGGCAAACAGCTGGAACGGGAGTAATCGTTCCCGTTGGACGGATTACGGAAAATAGTTTGGTGACAATGAGTTTGCCAATTTATTTGGCGAACGCTTCGAACGGAAGTTGTCGATACCGTCGAACGGATTAACGGAAATAGTCAACTGAAAATAAGTTTGCAAGTTTATTTACCAGACACCTCGACCGGGAGTAGTGTAATTAACTTCCCATTTTGCATACTTGGTTTGGATACCCTTTTACCTGTCCATTAACGATTATATAGTTTTGAGTTTTGATAATCCATTACGTTTTCAGGATCGGACACACTATGAAAAATTGAGGAAATTATACTCTTCACTCCAAAGAGATACTGAAGTTGAGGAAATGGAACTTTCTTAAGCGTTTAATATGTATTATTTTCTCATTGTATTAGCACGAGAATCCAGGTCATACTTTTTACATCTTTGAGAGTAAGTGTTCAAAACTAACATAAGCACTTTGCATAGAAAATCTTGATGGAATTTGAACTGCCAAAAAATGATACTCTAGATTTTCTTCCAAATTATGGAATTAACGGTATTCAAAATTGATCATATTAGTCGTTTTTCTCACCTAGTTTTACATATAATTTAGTAAATCATGGTAACAAGTTGACAATTCCCCAAATCGCCGATATCTTTATATTAGTTTTATATTATTATGATATGTTTTGAAAAATAGTTTGATGAATGTTCAGTTAATGCAAAAACATGTAGAAGGTAACAATCTGGTGTTATTTAAATTACGTTTTTGTGTTTATGTAAAGTCCAATAAATTTCACTAGCTAAGTGGCCTATTTTTACTGAAATTCATTTTTTATTTAATACATTTTTCCCCACACACCTATATTGCACATTTCCTCTAAACTACGACTACCTAAGCTTACTTTTCAGGTTAACTATGAATGGTAACTATGAATTAACTCTCAGGTTATCAGTTTACAATGTTTCATTTGTCCTAAAACTGTAGATAGTCTTAATCAAAGAACCATCCATGAATTAACTAAGCAGGTCTAATTACACGGTAATGAGATTTTGCTTGATACTGAGACAAACTATTGAGCACAGCAACGCTAAGCATTACAAAAGGACAAAACGGCTCTCAGCCCATAGACAATTGTTTTTTTACCAAAATTTTAAAAAAGAATTTACGAGCAACTAACTCCATATTAGAATCTGTCAATTGAAAGGTAACCGGCAATTAAAAAACTCGACCTATAAAACCGTTTCTAATACGAGGGGCACGCAGTATATTTTGAGATGCGCGTTAACTATACTAGTTAAAACCGGTAACAGTGCACTATTAGAAAGGGCAGTCGTTTATTAGTAAGTCGCCGCATTCAGTTCATTTGCAAGCGTCTTCCAGTGCACGTGGTGTAAAATTTAAGAGGAAACATGGAGTTGTCTCGAGAGTTATCGCACTATGATTTACCATGAACTCAAAGTCGGTTTAACTGAACATCAATTAATCGAACGGTTACAACAGGCATTTGGTAATGAAGCTCCGTCCCGGGCAAGTATATTTCGCTGGTACGCCGAATTTAAAAGAGAGCGTGTTTCATTGGCTGATGAAGAACGTAGTGACAGGCCATGTTCTAGTGTGACTCCAGAAAACGTTGCTAAAGTTCAACGGCTAATTGAAGAAGATGCTCGCTGCACATGTGCGACTATAGAGGCAACTCTTGGGGTAGGATCCGCAACAGTGCATGATCATCTTCATTCAAAAAAGTTGTTGCAGAGATACAATCCTGCATCACGACAATGCCTCTAGCCACACTACCCAACTAACTGTATACTTTTTACGCCAGCGCCGCATCAAAATGCTAGAACATCCACCTTATTCGCCAGATTTGGCGATGTGTGACTTCTGGCTCTTCAAGAATTTGAAAAAAATCTGCGCGATCGAAATTTTTCGTCGGAAGAGGAAATCGATGAAGCAATTAATCAATTTGTTGAAGGCAATCCAAAAACTGACTGGCTAGAAGCATTTCATTTGTGAAAGGTCAGGCTACAGAAGTGCATCGATGCTGGAGAATACTTTAAACATAAATAATAAAATAGTTTTTAGTTCTCGTGTCTCAAAATATATAGCGTGGCCCTCGCATCAGGTTTGACTCTTGACTAGAGGATCGTCTTTAGGTTATCTGTAGTTCAACTCAAGGCTGAAAAACTAGGGTTGCGTAGTTATATGGAAATAAATTTGAAGGTAAAAAAAAAAATTATCTGCCGATATTGATGGTATTGGCGAGGACACCCCTCTCGGCGTTTCTGCAATCCAAAGTATTGAAAAGCCTTCTATTGTAGAAGCGTCGAATCTATAGGACGAGCAAGACCACAGAAATGCGATGAGGCATGGAAAAATTACTCTGCTCTTGAATTTCGATGGTACTGGAACACCAGTCGTCATTTCTGCATTCAGTTTAACTAAAATCCACACATCGTTTCTATGCAGTGTTTTATTAATGTTAATTTGCTATCGGGATCATAGGAATGCGAGGAAGTATGAAAAATTGCTCCTCATACCAATACAATAATCCCTGATTTTCAAGGGCACTAAAGTACTTTGAATAAAGCAAGTTTCAAAATTAACTGGTACATATAGTTATTCAATAAATATATACAAAAATATTTTTAGCTTATTCTAAATTAGTATAAAATGCACCTGTTTTATACATCCCAAGTTATTTTCAGCATTTAGCTGAACATCACATAATCAATACCCTCTTTCAAGTTCAGTTCGCGTAGATTATTCTCAAACACCCCTTCAGTGAGATCCTGAAACGAAGAAATTAGAAACTGATTTTCATTTGCTTCTGCCTCAAAGAGGTCCCAGGTTAAAAGTCCAAGCACTGCTGAGCACAAAAATTGATGTTTAGCCATAGATCTCATCTTTCTTATGCCTTCTCATTATGTAACAATTGGTAACAACAGATGTTCTAGCAACATGAAATATCAATTATATATGAAAACGAAATGAGCATTACCAGTTTCATACAAATCACAAATGGAGGGTTGGCATCTTTAAAATGTAGTATGTCAATCTCCTTCCCTGACTTTCTTTCCAGTGGGTCATATGGTACATACTTCTGGCCGATCTTGTTTCTGTCCACATCACACAGAGCTATTACTTTACTTTTATTTTCCTCTGATAAAGAATGATATAGTTTTCTACCTTGCTTTCCAGCATTCCAAATGGTAAATTTTGTCCAGCTGCTTAAAATTACTCTTTCTAATCGTTCGACCCTCAAATTCCATATTGTATCCCTGAAATTTTGGTTGGTTTTAGGATAGAATCTGTGGAGTATTGATGTTTTCAATGATGATTAAACTATACATCACAGATTATAATCTTTATCACCAAATAATACGTACTCGTGTATGGAAAATGATGTCTGATTGGGATGGTATGTATAAATCAGTAAAACTTCATCCACACGTAAAATTTTTCCACCCAAATCCAAATGTTTATAGAAAAATACTAAATCTTCAGGCGTCCCTTTTTTGCTTTCAAAAAATCCGCCAACTCTGAAACAAAAGGTGCCGTTGCATCTCCGTTTTTGGTCGGTAAGTGTAATCATAATTATTGGGGAGATTAAAAAAGATAGGCAGGTGGATCAGATAACTACGGAACAAGTTCCAGAAGTTAAAAGTGTCAAATTAAATATACTTTAACCTTCAAATTATTGCCATACTGAAAACGCTGGAGATATTTTACCTGTTATACACCTCGCGTTCACAGAACCATGTAGGCATGATAACTGTAGGACCATGAGATGTAAACACTTGTAACTCCAGTTGTTTTGGCGATAAAGAATTAGCCCATTTTGTATACCTTGAGGTAGAGTTCTCAGGATCGCGCTTAAATTTACACCCAATAATCTAGAAGATATTAAAGAGGAATACTGAAAATCAAAATATGTAATTGGAAAATTATAAACATTTAACCATTCAACATACGCATCCTTAGCATGTGTGTGTTACTACTAGGTTCAGTCACTTTCAATTTTTTGAACAGAGAGAGAAAAACCGTGAGAAAGCAGGGCTAGCATAGGCTAAGGAATGACAAGAGCAAAATTTCCTCTTTGGAACACACAGCCATGAGAAAAATCACCCATTTCATCAGCAAATATGAGCAAGATTTAATTCTTCTGTGGGTATTTGCAGTCTATTTAAGTGTATGTATGTAAGTTTTAATTATGTCTATACAATACGTGAATAAACTTATTATTATTATTATTTATTCTTCCAATTAACCACTGCAGTTACAACCTACCATGGACGCGTGAGTAGCTGAGTGGATATCGTGTCGAGCTACTAATCGGTCGACCCGGAAGCTCGCAGGTTCGTATCTCCTCACCGGCAGTTAATTCCGAACCATATATGTTGTGTTGTGTGTTGCCTATATTAAGCACCAGATCAGTGCAAGATGAACAAAGGCACATCGCATGGCTAGCGCGGGTTTATTCAGAAACTGGTTAACAGTACATGACTTTAGGTATCAGAAAGCATGCCATGCACAAAAAAAAATGTACCTCTATTTATTTCTATTTTAAATTCATGTCAGTCAGGTTTTCATTCATAATTTTATTCAAAAGAATCATATACTCAACTGCACTGCTGCCGTGTTTTAGAGCCATTTCATATTGCATTAATATTCTGCCAGGAAGCATAACATCGTCCTAAAATATAAAATACTTATATTCACTAAACTAAGACCTTTGGACATAATTTGATTCATATTAGTTTTATTTACATGAAAATGTGTTATAAAATGGTTATAAGAATCAAATTAATTGTTTGCAGATGAGAACTAAATAATTAGGTAATATTACTTTTACAATTTTGTAAATAAATATTATTGTTAATTAAAGATATTGACTTGTAGATAACCACTATAGAGTATTCTGTGTGTCCAATTCTTGTGTATTCAGAACACTCCACTGCAAAATTATCCACATTTCTCTATTTTGAATTTGTGGTGAGCCTATTTTATTCTTGCCGAAGAAATACAATAAAGATGAATGGGACTTTATTATTGCATTATAAATTGTAATTTTTTGCAAAGATTGATAGCTGTTTAGAAAATCACTCTGACTTTTAAAATTTAGGTTTTTGCCTAATATAAATACCATACGTATGTTATTTCAGCAACTATATCAAGAGCTGAATTTTCAACTTTGATATGGATGTTAGCTTCTATTATATTCAAGTTCTTGTTTCTGACTGCTTTCGATTTTTGAGCATTCAGCTTCAATTTGCTTATTTTTTTATATGCTTCAATATGTGCAAGATTACAGTTCATAGTATCATTAGCCTAGCCCAGGTTTTGACATCAGCAAATAGATTCATCAAGCTACTTCTCTAAACAAGTTCCATATCATAGGGATAAAAAAACAACACCAAAACCTTAGAAGAAGAGATGGAGGAACTGATCTGAGTCCTTTGTCTTATATTGCTCAAAAAACTGATTATTCATTTTAACCATGTCACCAATTCTGTATTGTTTTAACTTATTTATCAATATTTTTTGTCTATGTATTGGATATATACTTGTGTGTAAAGATGATCAACACCATAATAGTACTAACCCTTTCAAAATGTAATCATCTAGTTAAAATGTTTTTTGTAATACTTCTCAGAATTAAAAGCTACAATATATAATGTAGTATCGTAAGGCATTTTGATACCTATATTATTGAATAAATTATAATCTTATGTATTCAAGGGTGTCAGTAAATGTTTGTCCCAGGAATTCAAGATTTCTAAAATATAGACTATAATAGCACCTCTTGACGATGATAAGTATAAAATATGTTGTTTTCTAAATCATACAAACATGCCTGGAGACAGACGAAGTAATATAGTTCATGATTTTTTTTTATGAATTCAAAACTCTATCCACTTGTGGTCATCCAAAAGCAGCAAATGCAACCAACAAACCAATCATGAAACTCATTAGAAGATGACAGAAATGTCAACAAGTCATGAGGTTTCAATAGAAGAACAAATAAAGTTATAATTACTCACAATATCTTGGAAACACAAATACTGTCCCCTGCTTATGCTGATAGCCTTATTTTTTGAAAATCCAACTGTAACAATAAAATATGTACAGTCAAAGTAAAAAATAGAATCTACAAGTAATACCTCCTCCAGGGGTTGTAGATACATTGTTGAATATCTTCAGAGGGATCCCCATACTCTTAAAAATGTCTTTCCATTCACTTAACTTGTGAAGGGTGCCATCGGTACTCGAGTCATTGCATATGCATATCTCTATTGTTAGTTGATTTAGAGCAGTTTGTTCAAGAATTCCTTCAAAACAGCGCTTCATCCAATTCTCACCATTATGAATGGGAATGATTATGCTCTAAAAAAGGCTCCATAAGCGAATATGCATTCATTAAACTCTTATAAAAACCACTTACCACAGAAGGAGTGTTGTCATTCATGGTTAAACATTACGAAAATGATGCCGAATACTTCCAATTTGAATATTATTACCTATCAAAATCTATTCAGCTGATAAAGGTTAAAAACTATTTTCAAAAATACGAAAATTGAAAAGTCTCATGATGTCAGAAACGTGACTGACAGTAACGACGTCTATCAAAAAGTTCTGGTAGGCAACTACTATATCACTGTCGTAGTGTTGGTTGACTACCTTTATAGGTGGCGCTAAGCGCATTTGTTGTGATTGGTAATTCTGTTGTTTACAAATGGCACCTTGATACGTCAAATTTGATATTCAAATGAGGTTTAATTTTGAAATATTCAATTATATTTTGGTGGTATGGGAAATCTACTATGTTGCCGTAAAAAGAAAATTAGGCAGTAAGTCTACTTGTTAACCAAAGTCGCTTTCACTGGTTTATTAAACGTCATACCTATATTTTTTTCAGGAAGATTGTGCTGTTACTAGTAGGATTAGATAACTCTGGAAAAACTAAGACCGCATATGGTTTAGGAGGAGACATGCACAGAAATCCTATCCCTAATCCAGGTTTCTCTGTAGTGGATTTGAAATACCGTGATTCCGATGTAAAGATTCTTGATTTAGCTGGTGGACCAGACATGAGAGGATTCTGGCACAAATATTATGTGGATGTGAGTAAATGGAAAACTATGGCTCTCAAACTGTGTAATGGGATGCGCTAAAGCATCATGTGTTCTCGACGGGGCTGCCGCGAAATATTCAGCAAGTCGTAAAAAAATTGACGTTACGAATGTTCGTTTATTTTAAAGACCCATGTAAGGGCTGAGTCATCAGTTATCTTTATGGTTGAATAGAAAAGATTTATCGACGTATAGTTTTTATTATTTCTGTGAAATGGCTACATTCTGGAATTTTAATTTTCGACGCGGTCGAGCTTTTCGAGCGTGGTATTTGGCGACCGTTATCGTGCCATGACACTATATATTTTCTACCTAAATATCAAGAAAATGATCTTCAGAACATTTGCAACTAGGTTTTTCGCTTTGGGCCGATAAATTGGCCGCCTAAATGGTCTTACTCTTTCCTCTACATGCATAAGTAACAGTGACGTAGCTATACTTGGGAGGCACTGGGTGCGAGACTTAGTGGTGCCACCCCACCAAAAGTAAAAAGCATAAATATTTGATACTCGTCTTAGGTTATTTGTGCATATTTAAAACCAGTGGATGCCCGCAATCCCGTTTGAGTGAGTGAACCCTCTTTATCGCAGTCGGTTAAAAAGCATCCTATGCGTGAAATGCATGAGTTGTTAGGACGTCGTAAAACATTTTTACTTGTCGTTTTGCCAACAAGCCAACCAGTCGTGTTGGAAAAATGTCAAGCAAAAATGTTTTATGGCGGCCTTACAACCCAAAAACCAACCAAATAAAGCATAGTATGCCCTCAGTTGCCCATATGGGATATATCTCTATACCATAATTGAACACATACATTCTCGTATTCATATATGTATTATTTATTTTTATTTTTCTGTTCTTGATATTGGGTGTATATTCGCGGTAAAATCCATATAAAAGCTTCATCCTTTTCTACTTTCAGAATAGGCTGAAGTTAGTGAAGTTTGACATTGACAAATTTATGTAGTGAGAAGCAATCTTATCTCAGCATAGAATTATTTAAACAATATTCATTCTTCATCCTTATTTTATCTCATCAATGAAGTAGAAATTTACAATTCCCTGTACTTTGTTAATGCGGCATTATATAACATAATATGCTTATATAGTTGTTGTCACCGTTCTTGGCGGGTCAAAGTATCCCTTTATTTATCTCCTTATCCCTCATACACACACTTACCACCGTTCTTGGCAGGTCAAAGACTACCAGTATTCCTTTATATATCTCCATCTCTCTCATACATACGCATACAACCTACCCCTGTGTGTGAACGTTTGTTCGGTAAGCTCAAAGACATACGTTTTTTAGTTGTGTCTCCGTCTCGAAAACTTTGTCGCTGCGTATGAGTGCCCTTCAACCATATTTGTCAGGGTGACAACTTACTTGACATCGGCGTGCAATTCGAATTTTCCTGTTATCAATCTTCAATATAAAACTGTACTATGCACGGAAATACGATCAATGGAGAAGACCGACAGCTCGTGCTAAATTTATTAGAGTATTTCGAGGAAGAGGATGAAAACAGCGGTCCCCTGTTGATCATTTCATGCGTACTGGAGAGTAGCAGATGCGCTGAAGATTAGTCACTAGTGTTCCGCCCACGATACGGAGACTCGATCTGTCCACTTGTTTCATATGACGTTGATGACGTAACCGCCAAGAACGGTGACTACAACTATATGAACTTTTATTATTATTGGATGTTCTTCCTGCACCACCCTGTATAATAAATCTACCCTTAATTCTAGGCACATGGCGTAATTTTTGTCATCGACTCCAGTGACTATTCCCGTTTCAACGAAGCAGGAGCGGTTCTTGAGGAGATCATGTCAAGTGACAAAATAGCCGGCAAACCACTGTTGCTATTAGCAAACAAACAGGATAACGAGAATGCTGTAGACGAAGTTGACATTATTGAAAGCCTTCAAATAGAGCGACTTGCAAACACAAGAAGATGTCCTACACTGGTACAGAGCTGCTCAGCAAACGAACAGGATAGTGATAGGTTAGATCCTGGTATCAGACAAGGATATGATTGGCTGTTAGGTACCATTATACGAAATTACAAAACGTTACATGAAAGGGTCACAAAGGAAGCTGCAGCACAGGATCAGATAGAGAATGCTGAGATGCTTGAAAGAATAGAGCAGATAAAACAAGCTAAGTTGGTAGAAGAAAAGAATAATATAGATGCTATTGAGACATATTCAGATTATATTAGAAAACTGAATGACACAATCGAACTTCAAGAGACTCAAAATAAGGAAAGTGATGGAGTACTGACATTCGATGAGGCATTAAATGCATTGCCACTTTCTAGGACAAGTTCCAGTAGTTCTTCTATATCGTTTCCTCCAGTTTATGTCCATCCTGATTATGGACTTCCAGAAAGACCCAAATCTGCAGTCCAGATAGTCAAACATCAGCTTCAGATGAACGGTTCCCTGAGAAAACAACCCTTGAAATCTAGATCCAATAAAACCACCCCTATTAACCTGTACGACATTAAAACACCTCAGTCTGCTAAAGAGAGAAGAACAAAGTTCCCTCTAGATACACGGAATCTTAAGTCAGCTGATGACAGGCTATTTACTATTTGTAACACTTTGCCAAATGCAACAAGTGAAATGGGGCCCAGTGGGGATCATTATTCTCAGTTGCGAGAGTTAAGTGGTCAAAATAAGAAACTCCCTTATAGTAATGGGATGCCTAGGATGCATAACGAAGGTGGTGATCGGAATTTGACAGTGATTGATGTCGAATAAATATTGTTTAAAGAATATCGATTATTGGTGCCTTATAAAGTAAGTTTATATTTTTATACGCATTTTCACTAGGTGGTGGTACTAAGGACAGTTAAACGATGAAAAACTATTATGTGAAGAATAAATTCACAAGCACTTCAACAAAATGGATTCAAAAGACACGTGTCAAAATTCGAAAGAAGAAAAAACTTCACCAAGCATTGAGGAATGCTTATTATTACTAAAAAACATTTAACTTGTGCGAAATAAAATCTGAAAAACGACCGAAATACCGAATTTTCCTATATGATTCTTACAGCAAAATGTTATAAAAGATTTAACCAAAATTTTTGTACTTCAAATATTTCCATACAGCCCTCAACTTGGAATCAGCGCAACAATATTTGTTCCAAATTCAAATTTTAACCCCAGAAACGTTAATTTCAAAACGTATCTGTATCTCGTATATAGCTAAGTAATGTTGTGTTAATACATGTTCTAGTTATTTTATACAAGATCTCATTTTTGTACTGTACATTTTGTATTCAAATAAAAATTGAAAATTTCTTTTACATTTTATTTAACAAAGTTACCATCAACGTACAATTAAAATATATTTAAAAATTTCTTATATTCTATATCATTTTCGCTTAAATAAAGAACATATTTAACATAGTAAAATATATAAAGATCACAATTTACCTTATCCAAATAATTTTTGTGTTCAGTAGCAGCTGTATTCTTTTAAACTGCTTCATGTGACAGAAGTATATACCAAAATAAGAATGATGAAAGTGATCAGAATAACCAAATAATCTTTGAGAAGCATGAAGAAATACGCTAACGAGTAAATCAATTATATCACTTTTTGAACTCTGTAGCGGAAGTACTCAAAACAAGACAATAAAGAACAGATTCAATCACACGATCAATATGACCAGTACAATTATAGCAGATATTTACAATTTTTTGATGCCAAAATAAATAAATAAAAGCATGAAAGCAATAATTATAATGATATAGCTTTTGAGAAGCAGGGAGAAATTATATCACTTTTTGATCTAGGCAGTTCTCTAAACAACACAACAGAGGTTTGATTCGATAAACTGTTCAATTTGATCAGTACAAACAGAGCGAAAGAATACAGCTGACGTACACCAAGTAAAAAAATAAATCATGACCACCAAATCGCATTTTAATACATACTACTAAAGCAATACTGTCCAGTAATAAATCAATCAAAATATAATTTGACTTCAGTGTATATTATTTATGGATATTTCATTACAGCAGGAATATTCTTCTTATTACAAGTAAGATTATGATGGATATTATGATCCAGATGACAGCTGTCCACAGTTGATCTCTGAAAACGAGTAATTAATGGAATGTGTAAGCCATATTATTTAACAGAAAGGTAAGCTTTCGGTAGCTGCACCAAACTTCTGCAACGAATTTAACCACTGATCAACGAAAAACCGGATGACTTTCGCACATATGGCAACTGTCACAAAATCATTGTCAATACTTGCATTCGTCAAGTTAACGGCACTATGTAGTAGTAGAGGGCAACAAACCCTTTGACCCTTTTGCCGACCTTGTAGTACCAACAATGTACTACACCACGAGCAATCTACTGGAATCTGATATACCCGTGAGCTCCCGATTGCTAGGTCGACATGCTGACTACCGAGCTACCGAGGCTCCTTTAACGGCATTTCACAAGTCACAAGGCTTTGTTATACTTCGGACAGCTGAACGCGCCCAATGGTCGCATATCTAATAATTTATTTCTCGAAATAGATATTCAACAAATGTTACTTCCAACTGCTAAAACTACAAATGAGTCGGCCTCAGAGTAAATTCGCATCAATTGGAGAAGGAATTATGCATCAGTCGTTTTTAACGCAGATTCAAATGCTAATGGGACTCAACAACGTGAAATGATTTCAGTATACTTACTTGTTGCTTCTGTTAATAGATGCTGTCAGTAGTGCGTCAGTGTTGGGCAAACTAGTGCTGACACTTGAGTGTGCTGCTGTTATTGTGATTCTTTGCCTTATTTCTATATTTCCATCTTCTAAATCCTCTGAAGGTTGTTCATTGCTTGTTGTGGGTCTTGCTTCGCTTTTATTCGCGTCCTCTTCAGCCTAAAATTGGAATTTTAGTGTCTTCCGAGCTAAACTATAATCACATATTTTTCCTTGCTATGCTATCCTAAGTCACTAAAAGTACCGCTCAAGTGTATCACTTCACCACTATCATGAAATCGGGCCTGGAGATGGAAGGGAAAGCTTTTTGTATCACACTATTACTGAACCTTAGGCCTTTACGGGCTCGACATTACAATTTAATATTGGTTGCAGGACAATTTGCAATATTTCTTTTTATATTGGCTCAACATTAATTTCAATATTGGTTGTATGTAACATTTTGCGTATTGTCGCAATCAATGTAAACAATACGGGTTCAACGTTGATTTACAGTATTAATTCTATTCTTTATTGACTCAATATTGATATTCAATATTGGTTACAAGACATACTTTGTTTATTGTCCCAATCAATTATAAAAATACTGAAGGGCCCCATTGTCTGGCCGAATCAGATCACATATATATTCATATTTGAATATAGTATATATGTGATAATAAGTACACAAAACGTATTTCATTGAAAGTAATAGAATTTACGATAGTACGTCCATCTCTCTTGTACGGCTCCCTGGTCTGGTGGCCTTGCATTAGAACTGAGTCAACTAAGGCCAAACTCAATAAAATTCAGCGTTTGGCCTGTATTAGCATTACAAGCGCAGTGCGAACAACGCCATTGAGTGCAATGGAAGCTCTGTTGGATCTCCCACCGTTGGATCTGGTGATCCGCGGTGAAGCGAGAGTAGTCGCTCATCGACTGTGGAGTCAGGGCAGCTGGGCTTTCTTGAATCCGGTCAAGGGGCATACTGCCATATTAGTCGAATTAGATAGGGAGGACCCCGTCCTTCTAAGCAGGGGTGATCGTATTACCCCTAAATATCGCTTCAACCGCAAGTTCATTGTGGAGTACCCAACGAGGGAGGAGTGGGACGCCGGTAGCCGAGGACTCTCCGAAGTGAGCGGGCAGGTCTGGTACACGGACGGCTCGGTCACCGAAGAGGGCTCAGGTGCTGGGGTCTCTGGACCTAGAACTAGGCTATCTCTGCCTCTCGGTGAGTACACCACCATTTTCCAGGCGGAAATCTTTGCGATTCTGGCTTGTGTATCTCACATTCTGGAGGAGGGTGGGCCTAGGAGAAGAATAACAATCTTATCCGACAGCCAGGCTGCAATGAAAGCACTAAGTGCATGTAAGATTACTTCGAGTCTTGTATTGCAATGCAGGGAGGCTCTGGATTGCCTCGCAGCGAGGCATCCGGTATCGTTAATATGGGTACCGGGGCACGCTGGGATAAGGGGCAATGAGACGGCGGACACTCTGGCGAAAACAGGATCAGCCAGCAAGCTCGTTGGTCCTGAGCCAGCTCTAGGAGTAACCGCGCATAAAGCTAGGAGGAAAATGGAGACGTGGGTTGCAAGACAACACTCTCAGAAATGGAGAAGTATCTCTAGACATCTCCGCCAGGCACGAGAGCTCATTGAAGGGCCCAGTGCTAAGGATGGACGCTTCTGCCTATCTCTGGGTAGAGCCAACCTAAGGTTGCTGGTGGGACTGTTGTCTGGCCATAACACGTTAAGGCGGCACCTGCACGTGATGGGGGTGGCTGAGGATCCCTTATGCGA
The DNA here is from genome assembly GCA_963669975.1 of Acanthoscelides obtectus. Taxonomy (NCBI): domain Eukaryota; kingdom Metazoa; phylum Arthropoda; class Insecta; order Coleoptera; family Chrysomelidae; genus Acanthoscelides; species Acanthoscelides obtectus. The sequence continues at coordinate 33,071,653 of CAVLJG010000003.1, read as the reverse complement.
ACGCTGCGGAGTAGAGGAAGAGACCTCGGCGCACGTTTTGTGTCGCTGTGAAGCTCTGAGCTACTATAGGCAGACTATACTGGGGTCCATTACTTTGGACCCTCAGGACGTAAAGGAGCTTGGACTCAAGGCGATTCTCAACTTCGCTAAAAGGGCGAGGCTTGTGATTTAAGTATTGTAGAGGTGCATAAGGGCCCGCTTAAGCGGCCTATGCACTGGCTCCTTATGGTGGCCGGGATGCCTCTAAAATTCAAGATTCATTCATTCATTCATCATGAAATCGGGCCTGGAGATGGAAGGGAAAGCTTTTTGTATCACACTATTACTGAACCTTAGGCCTTTACGGGCTCGACATTACAATTTAATATTGGTTGCAGGACAATTTGCAATATTTCTTTTTATATTGGCTCAACATTAATTTCAATATTGGTTGTATGTAACATTTTGCGTATTGTCGCAATCAATGTAAACAATACGGGTTCAACGTTGATTTACAGTATTAATTCTATTCTTTATTGACTCAATATTGATATTCAATATTGGTTACAAGACATACTTTGTTTATTGTCCCAATCAATTATAAAAATACTGAAGGGCCCCATTGTCTGGCCGAATCAGATCACATATATATTCATATTTGAATATAGTATATATGTGATAATAAGTACACAAAACGTATTTCATTGAAAGTAATAGAATTTTGCGAAATAATCTTAATTTTCAGGTACATGTTAAAAAAATGCTAAACTTTGATGCAAATATGGCAACATTGTTTCTCCCTGAAAGGAACATTCTTTCAATCATGTTTATGAATTTGAATGGAAACCTCTGCTGGAAGCGATTATTAAAACACTTTTACACCAAGTGAGGTATCTTGGGTTTTGTGAGTTACGGGAAATCCAAGTGCAGCATTATGACATTTTAGCGTATATTCTGCAACAAATATCGCAAAATAACATATTGATCCGATTTAGCCCAAAGGGATAACCAAATGTATTTTCCAAAATTTAGTCAATATAGGGTGAATATAAGGTAACGAATATTCGCTGAACGATAAACAACATTAAAGTAATATTAATCGACAACATTCGTGCTATATAGGCAGGGAGAATATAAGGCCAATATACATTTTAACAATATTGTACTTCCGCTATCCGTTCGACATCCTGCCAATATTTATCCGCTATATTTTTCGAACGTAATTATAATATTGTGCCAATATTCTGCAACCAATATTGCAAAAAACATATTGATTCAATATAGCTCAACAGAGAAAATACAATGTTGAATTTTCCAAAGTATAGCCAATATAAAACAAATATAGGATTACGAATATTCGCTGAACAATCAAGAAACAAGGTTTATAGATAATATTAGTGTTATATAGGAAGAAACAACCTCTGCCAGGAATACAATATTTGGCCAACATCTACTTGTAATATTGTGTTTACGAACGCAATTACAATGTTGTGGCAATACTCTACAATCAATATCGCAAAATAACCTGTTGGGCCAATATTGGCTAAAAGGTACCTATGTTGTTTTTTCCAAAGTTTAGCCAATATAGGGCAGATATTGGTGTTTGTTTAGTGCCCTAATATGAATATGGACCCAATATAAAAGCAATGTTCAGCCAATGTCCTGTGATACTTGGGATGAATATATCACGCCTGCAATAAAGGTCAAATTAAATATAATTTTACCTTCAAAGCAATTTGTTTGATCAAACTAGTTTCCTCTTCTGTCAACTTGTGTCCTGAACCATCACTTCCTGCCCAGGCCAATTTGTCTGCAATCCTCCCACATATCTGGCACTCCCACGTTTTTGATTTCTTGGCCAAGTGTTGTCTCTCCTCAGGCGTGTAATCTAGAGAGCCAATTGTGCCTGCAGCAGGTGTTGGCATAAAGGCTATCAACGCCAGAAGAGCTGTTCGTATCGACCATGATGGTTGCCAGCTTTCAGGGTGGTGACCGGATATGGACAGACAGATTTTTTTGTTCACTTCAAATCTACCGTTTGGCTACAAATATAAAAGCAGCACGTGTTTATTGTGCATACAGAAAATTACTATTCATGTACTGTCTGTCTGGGCAATCTATAGATCTCTGCTTGTCAGTGTAAAAAAAAAACAAAATCAACATGTGATTCAAGAGAACAGGATGGAGAAGAAAAGAACGCCTGGCATTGTTGCTTGGTAAGCTAGATCAGATATTAGGGTGTTCGGGTGTACTAAAAATTAAAATTGCTTGACTTGTAGTCTACTGATCCAGTCAACAGAAGGTTATACGAGGGATGTCTTTTAAGTTTTGCATATAGAAACATAGTAGGCCGCGCGGATCGAACGTCAGTACTGAATCTTAACCTCACTCTCTAGTAAACTTAAATTCAAAGTTTCACTTCAACACGTGCAGTGTTCTCACTACAGTGAATTTTTAAGTATCACCAAGTCATTAGAAAAATGGAACTCAACCGAGAACATTTTCGCGCCATAATTTATTACAACTTGCAGAGACAACTATCGCAAAAAGAATGCCTTGCTGAGTTACTGTCTGTTTTCGACAACGAAGCGCCACTTCAGTCGACAATTTTCCGTTGGTATGGAGAATTCAAACGTGGACGGGTGAGTCTTAGCGACGATCCCAGGGCGGGTGAACCAAAAACGGCAGTCACCCAGGAAAACGTCGATGCTGTGCGCAAACTCATCATTGAAGATAAACATGTGACATATCGCGAGATTGAGGCGTCCTTGAAGATCTCAAAGACCTCAATTCAAAATATTTTACATGAAGAAATAGGAGTAAGAAAATTAGTTTACCCTTGGATACCCCACCTGTTGACTGAAGAGCAGAAAGCAGCCAGGGTTAATTGGTGTCAAAAAACGCTTGATCGTTTCAATTCCGGAAACTCAAAAAATGTGTACAGCATTGTTAGTGGTGACGAATTGTGGATTTACTCTTATGAACCAGAAAATAAACGACAGTCGGCTGTTTGGGTGTTCCAAGGTGAAGAAAAGCCAACAAAAGTCATCCGTTCTCGAAGTGTTTCGAAAAAGATGGTCGCGACATGTGTGTCAAAAGCGGGTCATATTGCAACAATTCCTCTTAATGAGCAAAGAACTGTTACTGCGGATTGGTATACCAATACCACCATTTGTTTGCCAAAAGTCATCACCGAGCTTCGAAAAATCAACCCCGAAAGAAGAATCATCCTCCACCATGACAATGCAAGCTAGCACACAGCTCAAAAAACAAGGCAGTATGTAACGGAAGAAAACGTGGAATTATTGAACCATCCTCCATATAGTCCCGATCTAAGTCCTAACGATTTCTGTACTTTCCCGAAAATTCAAAACAGACTGCGTGGTCAAAGGTTAAAATCACCAGAAGAAGCAGTTGACGCATTCAAAAATGCCGTTTTGGATCTGCCAGCAAACGAGTGGAATAAGTGCTTCGAAAATTGGTTCGAGCGCATGCAGATGTGTATTAATCTTCGTGGAGAATACTTCGAAAAACAATAAATTCATTTAAAACTACCTACCGTGTTGTTTTATTTCCATATGTAAAACTTAAAAAACATCCCTCGTATAACAAAAATCCGCTGGATAGTAACGTCGCCTGGAGGTTGATATAACCCCTAAAGTAAAAGACTACAAGATATCTGTTTAGGGTCTAGTTTGAAAGATATCATGAAGAGTCAGTAATTATTTCTAAGGTACTACTCTGCTTTGTGTATGTATGTCCTCGCAAGGAGAAATCAAGCAGAGCTAATAGCCAGTCTAACAATCAATTTGTATACCCTATTTCACGGTTATCCATCACGCGTTGACGTCTACTGCGGTAGTAAAACCTGTTAATAGGGTTTTGTTTTTTGTATGCAAATGAACTTTTCTAAATGAAAGATCTGTTAGCAAGTACAAAATGAATCTGTAGCGTACAAAAAACAAAACAAAATTAGGCTCTGTCTACCTGGCGTTGACGGATCCGTCAGAATCATGATGTGCCCTGTGCCGATATGGGGAATTTTCAGATATTACTAGATAATCAGCTGTCATTCTACAGTGATGGATACTCGTGCTCGTGAAATAGGGGATATGTTCACAGCCACCTTGCAACCAGATCATCAGTGAGATTAGATAGTGGTATAGAGCAAGCTTAGAGTTCAAGGCAGATTATTATTTTCATGTTTTTTATAGTGATGTCACATGAAAACTTTCACTGAAGCTTACTTGGACACGCTTTGCAATGGAGTGCAACCACTAACTTGAACCATTGGTTCAGATAAGTTTCAACCTCCTTGTCTTTACCACCATCACAATACAAAAGTTTTGTGGTTTATTTTCAAGATGAACATCTAGTATCACACTGTTCAGACATAACCACCTGAACTGCTTATTATGAAATGTGGTGCATGTTTTAAGGGTTGAAGAAAAGCTGAGGGACATATTGGAATGGGTAGATTTCTCGCAGGTATAAAAAATGAGCCTATCATAATATAAAAGACTCCCCAAATATATTTTTTGCTGCAAAAAGTATATTTGTAGCTAAAAAAGGTGTTCAGAAGGCACTCTCAAAGTAGTGGGGTGCAAATTTAAACACTTCAGTGGACAATACTAAACTAATAAAATACAATACAAACTATTTTCATCAGGTTATATAATAGTAATATTCATAAAATATAATTGTGTATAGGTGAAATGTGGTTATATTATAATGATACAATACCAAAATAATTCTGAAATATTAACAAAATAAATGGCGGCCTTAAAAATATTTTATTCAAAGTAGTGTAGGTATATTTAAAGAACAACTAAGAGTAAATGGCAAAAGGACTACTTTGCAAATAATCAAGAAAACTATTTGCAAACACTGTTGGTAACTTGCCATTAAACTTCATTAAATTTTACTATAAACAACACATGTCGCTGCTTCTCAAGAGTAGTGATACTATCCAAAAAACCGGAAAAATTAGTTAAAAGTGCAGATCCACTCCAAATGTTGACTATTTTATCAGAAATATACATTTGAAACTGTTTCAAAGTATTCGCCAGAGTCAGTCGTTGTTCGTTAATTGAATGTTTTGGGCTTCTGTCATGAATAATGTCATTATTGCAGTTGCGACTTGACTTTCAAAGAGTATACTTACATTTTTCTCAACAATAACGTCATATTAGAGCAAAGTACGCTAATAACCGATAGTGTTAATCAAAAATAGTGTCATAAAGTGCATTGTGACTATCTTCCTACAACATAAAAATTCGGAAAATGAGTCATTCACACTATCCAATGTTAAAATAATAAGGGTAGAATCTCAACATTCTAGAATATTTTTGTAAAAAGCTCGTACAGTGAGACTGATTTTCGTAAGTTGAGGTAGATGAAAAATCTTATAGAAGATCTACGAAAAATTAAGCAACAAAAAGAGGTCCTAGAGTTACACTGAAAAAAGCATACAAAAGTAAGATTCCCATTTCTGAGAAAAAGAAAAGCGCCTTACTTGATTTAATAAAAAAAATATAATACCCTCATACTATAAGGGATTTTAAAATAATTTGTAACCAATTTTTGTATTGTACTTGTTTTTTTTCTGTTCTTACCTTTGATTTTTTAGTTCCACGTAAAATGTTAGTGTATCATTGGTTGTAATACTAAAATAAATTTTCCCTCTTTGTTCTGTAACCATGAATTGTTTGTCATATACTTTTTAGAAGTGCATTATTTTTGTTGAGGAATAATGACACATTCCTGTAAAGTTGCAAAAAAAGTAATAAAATGGGATATTCTTGAAAACATACTGATCTTTCATTCAATGAATCTGAAAGTTCAATGAGCATTATTTAATTGATAATTTTTCTAAATCCAAATTATTAACTTTATCTTCAAAAAATATTAAAAATGCCTCTTCCGAAAAAAGCTTTTTTTGAATAGTGTCACTAATCTTGAGAAACAGTGATTGTGTAAAAGTATAATTTGTACTTTATCAACCAGGAATAATCTCCCCTAGTACCTACAATGTTAGCTCTATTACACTTCTAGCCTAAACACTAACATACCGTCATTGTTTTGATGAAACCTCCTATGTAACAATTTGTCCATATCGGAGCTTTCTAAATATCTGTATAGTCAAATATAAGCTCTGTGATCTGATGTATACGAGTTTCATAATAAGGACAGGACATAATTCTGTAGAGAAATGTGGTAAAAATCAGGGTGAATGGAAACAAAATATAGGAGTTTTCATCAAAGCAATGATGTTATTTTATGTTGTAACTGTATATGCCTGGATTAATAAATTATAAAGACAGATAGATACTCACAGTTAGTAAAATGATATTTGGTGGCTGCATTGGATACTGAGATGGTAGTAAGATCCTACCATGATAGCAGCCACCATCAAATTCTGTAGATGGTGGCCCTCTTACAGTAAAATGCCATTCAAAGAGGTTATCATCCAAAGGGCAAGCGTGAAATTCTTCTGTGGGACTGGCGAGCTCGAATGCTTCTCTCATTAACCGTTTTACTCCTTAAATAAATTGTTAAAAATTAGTATCTTCCTTAAATGTATGACAAAAACATTTTTTACCTGGACTTTTCAAATTATATTTATTTTCTAGCGACATATCGTCGATGTACTGAAATTTTCAGGAACTGCTGATATATGAATTTGATACACTTTTTGAGACGATGATTTGATAATTGATTGAATGACAAAATCACAATAAAAATCACCTTTTTGACTCTTATCAGCTGACACTTCAAATTGATGGCCGCTTTTGAATCTGATTGGTTGATTTTCTATTTTCACACGTTTTAGTAGGCCAATGATATTACAGAAACGTGTCCGTCATCCGTAAATGACGTATCCCAAAATGCAGGATGCCACGTTCTGATATATATACTGATTTTTGCTGGAATGAAACCTATCTGAAATCTAATTCATATTCGAATATTCAAATATTTACCTTGCTGTTCAAAAAATTGTTTCAAAACTGCAGCATGAGTTGTTCTGCCACTATGTTTATCTTCGCTAGCACCTATTAACCCTATTCACCAGAGGTTCATAATTGCCTGCGAAAGCAGTGAAAAAAAGCGAATAGAAGCGCCAGTCATATACTTCCATTTGTTTTGATTAGAATTTATGTAAGTTCTATGCTACTATGCTAGTGTTGGCAATGACTTGACCGGCACGGTTATTATAGAAAAAAATTAAAAAAACGTAAAAAAAAACAAACGAAATGTCATCTTGCAGACTAGGTAGCTTGCTCGCTATGATCGCTGTTCGCTGACGTTTAAGCAACACGTACAGAGCTACAGTACGAGTGCACAAGAAGTGTGCAACAGCTTGTGCTAAGTTAACATCTCGTACAAAAACATACGGAGTATAAAAAAAAACTGGAAATTTGAAAAAACGAACGAAATGTCACTTTGTAAGATACGTAATACCCGTGCCGAACTAAAAAATACCTAGTCTGCAAGATGACGTTTCGTCGGTTTTTTGGCATTTTTCATGATTTGCTACATAATAGCCGTGCCCGTTATTATAAAATTCTTGTTGACGCGGTAAATTTGCATGTTCCGATGCGAACGTACGATGTATAACCGGAAGGAATTAGCGATCTGGCATCAGTGTAAAGGTTAACTGACACACTGACAGAGCTGTCAAGGCTTTTGAATTTACAGGTTATATTTTGAGGTCTCATCCTCAATTGCTCATGACAGCTGTGTGATCCAAAAGATTATTATTATCCAATTTTTCAAAATAATGCCTTTCATTTTAATATCAGGGATACCCTGTAGTGGTAAAACAACTCGTGCTGTCGAGTTGAAACAGTTTTTCGAAGAGCAAGGCAAAGAAGTGCATGTTGTGAGTGAATACGAACAAATAAAGAAGGCAGGCTTTGAGAAAAACTCCTTTTATGCCGATGCAAATAAAGAAAAACATATCCGAGGTCTTCTTAAATCAGAAGTAATGAAATTAATATCACCCAACAATGTTGTGATTCTGGATGGTTTAAATTATATCAAAGGATGTAGATATGAGTTGTTTTGTGCTTCAAAAGCTAACAAGTGTAATCAGTGTACAGTACATGCAGAAATAAACAGAGATCAGGCTTGGGCCTTCAATGAAAATAGAGTGAATGCTGAAGATAAATATAACAGAGAAACTTTTGATGCACTCCTTATGAGGTATGAAGAGCCAGATGGGAGAAATCGATGGGATGCCCCACTGTTTATGATATTCCCAGATCAGACTTTGTCTAAAGATGACATTTACGCTGCCTTATTTAAGAAGAAGTTGCCTAAACCCAACATGGCAACACAAAATCCTCCCCTTAGTTCGACAAACTTTTTATATGACCTAGATCAGACAACAAAAACTATTGTGGATAGTTTAATCAAAGTGAAAAATAGTGGTGTGACAGGGGAAGTGGCTGTGCCTGGTTATCAAGATTTGGAAATAGACATTTCAAAGGTTGATATTCAGAAATTAATGATTTTGAGGAGACAGTATTTGATTTATTCTAAGATGCACACTCCAGATCCTAAAGATGTACCAAAGTTATTTGTGCATTTTCTATCCACTAATTTAAAATAAAATATTGACAAAACACTAGTTTGTATGACTAATTCATGTAAATAAAATCCTTAGGATATACTCTAATCCCTTTCTAGCAATAACTGTTGATTAACATATTCTGCCTAAAGATTGTCAGCAAAAAATTATCTAAGATGAAATAAGATTTGATTGGCTACAGGATTATCTATGGGATTCTAACCTTTTCAAAGCAGATCTTATGTCTATCATCAAGGAAGTGCAATGAGCAAATTATCCGGTTTGGAAGCTGTATAGATATATTAAGATCGACAATCATGTTAGTGTCCAGATTTGAAGAAAAACATGGAAAAACAATATATTTAGCATCAAAGATTGGTTAAGGCACAAATCACGCAAGCTTAAAACACTGCTATATAATGCTACTGCTGACACTTCAGCATTTTTGCTCAAAAGCTTCTTGCAGCAGCTTTTTCTGGGATAAGGATAAATGAACAATCCATGTTATACAGAAATAATTATATTAAAAATAATATACTGGAGGGATCATACAAAATTTCAGCAATATGTTTATCTTAAAAATAATCTCTCAACAAAATATAGTATTATACTTATATAATCAACATGACTAAAACATAAAAAACAAAGAAGACACATTTTACTATGGAAGAAAATATTAAGCTTTCCCTGAAAGAAAGTTGTCCTTTTTATATACTTACCAGTTTTACAAAAAAAAGTGGCTAGGAGCCTAAAACAATGTCATACTATTCATGCTTAGTTGAATAAGTTTTCCTATTTTTATAGTTACAGATTTAAAGCAATTCTGTTTGTCATTTAAGGTTGGTGAATTGGAAAATATAGCAAGTTTATTTCACTTTCTGCTTTCTCAGAGTTTTGTTTGTATTCTGGTCAACCTCTGGTAGATCAGACTCTTCATTTTTCTTGCCTACAACAAATCATAAATATTATTTTCAGTTTGCAGAATTTCCCCATCCAATATGTATTGGTTAATTTTACACAACTTTTAAATCACTACCTAGGTGTGTGTGTTTCAGTAGTGGGAATACTTACTCTTCTTGGATTTTTCCTTCTTTGGAACCTTGGTCTTAGGCACACTGGTGACTACTTTGTTCTCCCTAGATCTAGCTATCTCTTGGTTGATGACATTGAAAGTCAAATACCTGCAGATTAAAACAATGAATAACCTTTCAAAGCTAAAACTCCACAAGAATCCTTACATCTGTAGAGCCAATATTCCACCTAAAACTCCCAGACGGATGTAAGGAGTATTAAAGTGGCCAGTATTCAGATCAAGAGGCTTCTGTTCTACCAAGGCAAGACCATACCAAAGGGTCAAAATGGCCAAGATTATACTTCCTAGACGTGCCAGAAGTTGTAATGTGTTTGTTACCAGCCTGGTAGCTGAAAATGCATAATTCATTAGTTTGTTTTGTAAATATATTACTAATTTAAACATGAGAATCTAAAAAAATTCATTTCCACTAAAAAACCCTTGATCCTGATTTAACAATACCCAGAATCATATATGAAAAGTTGGCTTGGCATAAATGAAAAATTACCTTTTGTGAATTTTTCCTCTTTATCTACAGTTTCAATAAGTTGAGATCCATGGTAGAATAGTTCAGCAAGGTGATGGAATGCCAACAGACATACCAGCAAACGATTGAAGCTGAAAAATGGTAATCCAAATCACACAAACTATAACGCAGAAAAACTTCCATTGAAGTCACTTGGTATTTTTTTCCATTGACTATTTTTCATACCAGTGGTTTGTAGTTTCAGAAAAAATCCAAATAAAAATACAAGATAAATAAATCAATAAGGGACTGAAGTAGTAGTTTAAGATGACTTCACATAAGTGGTAGAATGTTATTATCATAAGACATTCTTATTGGACTTTAGGTCTTTTTCAATGCCATTTAGACTATGGAAGTCCTGAATATATCAGTTTATCATTATTACATATATCCTTTATCTAATACAACTGATTGATATTTTACAAATAGACCAGCACTGTGATGGATCAATTTTGAGGCATTCTGATTCATCTACAATTCTTTTTTGTTTAGTAGAAAGTAATTTGATTATTAATTACTACAAGAGCATATAAAAAAAATTCGTTAATTTCCTAAACAGACTAACTGAACTTACTTTAAAAAGTATGGTATAGCAATCAAAGCCAGTGCTACAACGCTTTGAGTAGCCTTGGCAAAATATTCCTCCTTCTTTGTCTTTTGGAAATACAGTTCTGGAATTTCATGCAGGTTATAAGCCAGTTGAATGATGAAGTACAGTTTAAGCATGAATGACATTGGTGATGGATAGTCTGACCACAGCCTGGAAATGTCAAAGAGGAACATCTCTTTGATGGCAATGTCCAGAGCCCAACCAGCTGAGACCAAGTAGAACACCAGGAGCTGCCCACTTGTAGAGAATATTGCTAGCTTGGATTTGGACAAATGGAGTTTTTTTGAAAATTTCTGAAACAATGAAATTTTTGTATGTTTACCTTTGGGCGAATATGAAATGATCAGTATTTACTAACAGTAAACTTGTTATATTTACACCAATAAATACTGATGGAATAGGATACTTTCTGGATATTATCAATATTATTTAACATTCATCTATCAACTATTTCCAAAAATCTGTTTCTCAAGATGTTGGTTTCACAAAATCCACAAACCATTTTTTTGTTGCTACAAAAACACTTAAAAGGTTCAGATTCAGTTCACACTTTGTATTTGTGGGGACCAAAATGATAATTGTTTTACATTAATTCTTAGGGAGTATTGATCAGTAAATCTGCTTAACTATTCTATTACCTCCAGATACCCCATTGCATGTGCCTAATAGCTAACACACCAAAATAAAAAAGAAAATAACAGAAACTAACAATGATAATATTTCAATAAGTGATCTGTTCAGATTTCAAATGCTCAATGATTTGTCATTTTAAAGCTGTATATCAGAGTATATTAAAGTGTATTATTGGGTTCAAACAGAATTGATAAAAGCTGAGATAATTGAATTCAGAAACAATAAATAATAATGGATAAATATTCACATTTGTATGTTTCAGTAATGTATGATGTATGCAGGCCCTATAAGCAGAGCAGGGAGGATCAGGTAGTTTTCTCCCCCTGTGCCTTCAGTTCTCAGAGGGGCCCAATACTCAGACTAGATAACCGTTCAACTTTTTTTGAACATGCAAAAAGCTAAGATACACACTAGTAGACCAATATCCCCTATATACACTTATATAAGTATCCTAAAATGTTAGTTTCTACTCAATACTTGAATTAACATGTTGAAACACACTTACAAAATCGAATGAGATATATGATAAATGGATATGTAACATAGTTATCACACAAATTCAAAAAATCAACCTAACTGCATGTGCTTGTATTATAATAAAATCAAAAAAGGGGCAGAGGAAGCCGTCAAGATTCTCCCTTTTTTCTAATTATGTATCATTCATTTACACCCTTAAAATATTAAAAGAAAAATTAGGACATTGATGTGTGGACCTACACCAACATTTCATATGAGTATATAATTTACAAATGTGACTGTTTTATGGAAAAATAGTGAGATTTGGGAAGATAAAAATATTATACTTACATCCAAAACATATTCCTGAATGATGGCATGGATAACGATACAGATTAAGCTGTAGAAGAAAATGCAAGCCCAGTCTTTTATCCCAGGACTATACAAAGGGATCTCTCGGGCCTCTGTCACGTTGTGCTGGAGGGTGATAAATACCGACGCAATAGGGGTTGTAGCCTGAAAAAAGGAATAATGCACATAACCTACATAGACATATGTGAATGATTTTCTCAGAAACTACCCGATAGATTTTTATACAATTGACCATATGGATACTTACGTGGACCATAAGTCCCACAACAAACACCATTGCGATACAGGACACGATATCAGCATGATTTTGGATGATGAATTCATGGCTTAGAATCGGTGGATTCTTATTTGAGGTTTTTCTGACTGGTTTTACCATTTTTTTGGATTTTTTAATTTTATAAAAGCTTAGCGGGTGAAGTTAAGTAACTTTGTTAGAATATCTATAAGCTAACCCCGCAGAAAACCAAACCACAACCACTAATAATCAAACACCCCTTATCTTACAACATATCACCAGGAATCTGGACGTTTATCGCATACCGTAAATGCCACGCACAGACACGTCAACTGACAGCGGTGCGAAATGCCGACCAATCAGAAACGAGAGATTACTTTCAGGCCAACGTTCTCAGAGTTGTATTAAGTCGGGTTCAGACCGAGATTCCAACGCAAGCCAAGGCACATGTCGTTACAGATTTGGAGGTGTTCGAATTTCGAATCGGTGTTTAAGTGGTGTTTACGGCGCGAGCCAACGGTTTCCCAAGTCGGCGTTGGCGTTCGATTGCGTTCGCTCCTTGATCGGTACATCAAAGGGAGGTTTGATTTGGTCTGGGCAGGATTTGTCGCACTTCTAGTATTTAGTAGTTTGTCTGTATTCGATGAGAGAAGACTCGTCGCTCGACATTAGCACCGAACTTAATCCAACGCGGTCCAACTCGAAACTAAATTTAGGTGTAGGCGAACGCATTCCAATACCTTCAAACAACAAACGCCAACGACACACATGTGCTTGCATTCGTTTGGATGTTCGATCTGTACGCGGCTTTAAGGCTGTCAGACATCCCAACGTAGTCCAGTAATTATGGATATTTTGAAAAAATACATGGCATGCAAACAACTTTTCTCCCATAAAAGCAATATGCACTCACGCACAAATTATTTTATAACCCCAGCTAAGCCAACACTGCGTACAGTTCACGGACATTGAATGGAATTTGATGTCTCACTCCATGTTTTCCGTCGATGTCATCGACGTCTTCCCAAGAGATATTCCATTAGTGCGTCGAATGAGTTGCTAATCCATAGATTCTAAGGCTCGCGGGCTTGAATCTCCATGGATGTTGTGTTTGTCTATACATATATTACTCACCAGATCGGTGCAACATCAACATAGATACAGTACAGAGTCCATACTATATACGGCCGGCAAAAATGCTCAAAAGCGGCGAAGTTGACAGGCCCCGAAGTAACCAAAACTAAACTCTTATGAAATAAAAACATTTTTCGTGTAAACTCTGTCGAGTGCTTTGAATCAATTTGTAGATCCGAATCTTCTCTGGGAAAACCGGTACTTTTTAATTTTTTTTCTGAAAAACAATCAGGTTCATTGTACATTAAGAACATTTTTAATTAGAGAAAAGCTGTAGGAAATCGATAAAATGGTATCGTCATATTTTCATATGAAATCGCACGGGTATTATGTAAAAAACCTATAAAACGTAAAAACAAACCTATAAGATGTCATCTTGCAGACTAGGTAGTTTTTATGGCGCAAACAGTCATTCCACGTTTGCTCACTAGGATCGTTGTGAACGTCCATCTATGGAGGAAAAACTCAACTAAACTACACCGATTGTTGGTTGCATATGTTTTGTGAGGCCGAGTGGTCTGCGTCTGTTGTTTTTATCTCTGAGAAGAAAGTTGGTTGAATAGCAAGATCGCATATGGATGATTATGTGTATTGGTCTGCATGTGTATAAAATCAGTGATATTAGCTGTGTGAGAAAATCATTACTGAATATGCTGTCAATGAAGTATATCTATTAGTTGTGCCCGACGGGTTATTTATATGTTGTTCTTTCTAAGAGAGTCTATGTTCAAAGTTATAAATTACGAAAAACATTAAGGAGAATTACGGGAAATCATCACCGCGCCCGCGCTGTGTGTAATTACTGTTAGCATGTATATAGCTTGTAATTTGACAGTGTACAGTGAATATAATTATTTCTTATAATAATAATAATAATAATAATAATAATAATAATAATAATATTTATTACCCATTAGACAATTTACAGTATGTATATACATAAAAAACAAACAGTAAAATGACAAGCAACAACAAACAAACATCTCTTTTCTTAAATTCAGCAAATTTGCATATGTAATTTCCAGAATGGATAAGAAAAAGTGGATGCGCAACTAATTTCTAGCTTTGAATCTAAATTAAGTGTATTTGAGACAAGAATCCAATGGAATTATCATCAACACATACAACTCACAGCTTAGACCTCCATTAATGTCATCTTTGAAGCAGAGCTTACATCAGAGCCAAACATTGATAATTGACGCGTCATGACGTTTAGGCAACACGTACAACTAAGTGCCAAGTTAATATCTTGTAGAAAAACCTACATAATGTCAAAAAAAAAACAGTAAAATGTCAAAAAAATCGATATAACATCACTTTTCAATATACGTAATACCCCCGTATTTTGAGTTCTTAACACGTAGACGCAGATTATGTATTTTTATAGATTTTCCACACTAGCTTCGGGAGGTTAATTTCCAAGTTGAAAATACTGCAATTAAAAAAGAAACACTTTACCTTTGTTGAAATGGAATGTCAAGTTGAATAACACTGGTCAGTCATTCAGGGTTCCTCACTTCCAAGGGGCCCCATGTTTGAAATAACAACGATCAAACATGAAAGACCATCGACACATATGGATGGAAAAAATAGCTTGAAATTGGCTCTTGAGAAGATGGAAGTAGTGATACTTTCTGGCAGACAGAAGCTAACTTCATTAGCTGTTAAGGTTGATAATTCCAAGATTCGGAGCCAAAATGCAATTAAGTATCTGGGTGTGCGGCTTGACAAAGATCTGACAATGATTGAACATATAAGACGCACCACTGACAAGGTAAATAAAGTCGTTACATCACTTATATGTACGGCTAATGGCATCTGACGGAGGCCCCAGCAGTGCTAGACGCAGGATTTTGGCAAAAATATAGACAGCTAATATTGGGAAGCCAGAGAAAAGTTGTACTGTGCGTGGTATGCGTTTACAGAATAGTGCCGA
Organism: Acanthoscelides obtectus; assembly: GCA_963669975.1. Lineage (NCBI taxonomy): Eukaryota > Metazoa > Arthropoda > Insecta > Coleoptera > Chrysomelidae > Acanthoscelides > Acanthoscelides obtectus. The sequence goes on along the minus strand of CAVLJG010000003.1, from coordinate 33,056,128 downwards.
CCGATGCACTGCTGGTGGTAGCTGGTATCCCGACAATTTATTCGCTGGCTGCGGAGAGATGTGCGGTCTACAAAAAGGGCGTCTAAGCTACAAGCGGGGGGAGACGGAGTTGTCTGCTACATCAATGCTTCTGATAACGAATGCTCTTATTCCTTGAATGACAGGTATTGAAAATTGAAGAGCGAGGGTCTGCACCAGTGCGTCTGAGTGCGCTAATGTTCTTGTGAAAATTGAATAGCGAAGAACAAAAACTCATCCCCTTCAATTTATTTTTGGCTCTTCATTTCATACCACCCCCCCTTCGTGCGCTGTGCGCTTCTATGGTCAGTGGCAGTGGCAAATTTGGCTTCCTAAATGGAGCCTCGGCGAAATCCATTTTGCCCCAGCACTATCAATCTGAAGCTCAGGAAGCTCTGATCCATTGTGAAGAAATGTTTAATGTTTTATTGAGATCAGTGGTAGCTATATTTCATTAAAACTATCTGCCACTCGACGTGTTTATTTTCACGTAAATTACATGAATTTGACCTACGTCGCAATGACGTCGTTTTTACGAGCAAAAAACGTTGGGTCACGAAAAGCCACCAATATTCGTCATTGTAAAGGCATCATCCGGTTAGCATGATAATGGAAAGCTTGATCGTACTGGGTTGATCGATCCTATTTTATTTTAAGTTGTCTTTATACTTAATATCCATCCCTCGTTGTTCTTCCAAAATGTTTTATATCTCGGTCTGAATATATCGGAGTGTCTATTTTACATCTCCTACGTTAAATCAGTCATGTCATGGATTAATTACTAATTTAATTAGTTTATTCTTATCAGGTAATGCTCGACACAAGGATAAAACAATTTTCTCAGTTTCACATACTTTACCTACAAGGGAAAATTGATCGCGTTTCCTCGTAGTAAACTATAATTTGCCCATTAATTTACCCACATACATACATACTTCACAAACAATTGTTATCTCTGCTTATCTTAAGATACATGAATACAAAATTGGCTCTAATTGAGAATGACAAAACTGATTTGAATACAAGCAGGTTGATTTATTTGTTTATTTAGCATCGAGACACCGATATTCCCACTAATAACTCTGTGTTCATAAAGTGGAAAAACGATTATTTCCTATATTACGAGGATTTTGACATGTTCCGGTCGGCAAGACATGAACAACAACCACGCATATATCCACCAAAAACATGATTTTTGTTGTCGAAAAAAGATCAAGTGTCAGGTAGAATGATTAAGTACTTATATATGTAGTACAAGTAGATTTTTAAGAAATACGAAAAGCCCTCAACGGCAGTAACGAAAAAAATGATGCATCCATAATTCATAACTTTTTTATGTTGCAAGACTATTAAAACGAAATAAATGACACTATTGTTTCCCACCCAGGTTATTGATAAACATACTTAATAGTTATGCGTATTTTATCATGGCACAATTGAATCAGAACAATAATGGGTATCACTTAATTAATGACATGTCATTATCGTATCCAGTATTGTTGTTCTTATCTTTCTCTTAAGCTGGAGAGCGTGAGAAGACGTGAAAAAATAATAGAAACATCGGTACCACTTAATAAAAGAGGTGTTTATTCTGTGCCAGATGTGCAATATGTTTTCGTATCAAATATTTATGAAATACAGTTTTACGTTTAAAATATTCCTAGTATGTACTAAGATTGACAAACAATACAAAAATCCAGTTTTGATTTTTGCTGTTTATATCATAGTCTTGCTTTAAGGGTATGATGGATGTGATGTTTCGTTAAAGTTCCTATGAAGGGCTATTACAAAAATATTCTCTACTACTACTCAATGTCTGCCTTCTCGAAAAAAAGTTCATCTCCACATCTTGTAAGCATTTTTTTAATCTAGACATGAAACGTTCCTTAACCCAGTAGCTCCCAGCGTATGATTCATCATACGTAAAACACGTGGCCATTTGAGGTTATGTTATATCTTGCGTTAGCGGCATAGCGAGCGGTTATGCAAATGTTTGAGTGTAGATAGGTCTAATATTGATAATACAACATTGCAATTCAGTTCTATTATGACTCATATGGCTTAGTGATCTGTTATAAGAACGAGAGGTTCACATTCACCATCGGAATGAGTACCAGGTAAGTTATTCATTATTTCCATGAAATCAGTTATTTTATTTGTTGTTTACTTTGTCCGTTTCTGTGCCTTGGGGATTGCTCCAAGTATTTCCATTTTCGACAAATGTTAAAATTTTAATTTACCATTGATTCGAGACTTTTTGTGTCACGTATGATATATCATACGCTGGTACAGTAGATATTATTATTATTATTTGATATTCACTATATTTTACAGGAAAACTTTGTATAATCCAGAGAATCCAAAGGACTTGGAGGAGCTGATGAACTACTTCCACAGCCTGGACTCAGACGATGAAGCTCATGAGCAGTTTCAAAGTGCAGAGAGCTTAGAAGTCGCGTTAGTTCCTCCTGACGATGATATGGACAAGATGATGCTCGCAGTGATGACGATATGGTACCTAGTATCAGAGATCTGGGAAAGCGTATTCTCTCTCAGAAAGTAGATGTTTTTGCTGTTAACAAGAATAAAGAGAAATCTCCAATCAAAACTGGAATTCAGTCTCCTCTACAAATCCGACCAAGTGACCAGAACTGGGAAGAGAGTGATGATGAAACCCTGGCTGATAAGCAGAAAAGACTGAAAATTCAAATTCCTTCTGTCAGAAAAAGTACACAAAAAGTCAATAGAGCATGGCAAGAAATAACCCTTGAACCACGAGACCAGCGAATTGAGTTACTAAAGGAAAATACTTATATATTATATTCTTACCGATATATTAGAGAGAAATATGGCGCTGATCGATTTGTTCAAAGTTTTTTTTAGTGAAGATATAATCACCACAATGTGTATAGAAACAAAAAGATATGCCGACCAGAAGGGATTTCATGGTTTCTCAGTCACAGCTGAAGATATCTATAAATATCTAGCTATAATTCTCTTGTCTGGGTATACTCCAGTACCTTCCAAACGCTGCTACTAGGAAACACGAATGGATACCAATAACCCTCTAGTTACAAACGCGTTGTCAAGAAACAAGTTTGAAACTATCCACAGATTTTTTCACTTGAATGATAACAGTAAAATTGATAAGAATGATAAAATTTATAAGATTAGACCCTTGATCGACCACCTAAATAAAATATCACAGGAATGTATTTCTCCATTAGGAAAAAACGTATCTGTAGATGAGGCAATGGAGCCTTATTATGGGAGACATCATATGAAGCAATTCATTAGAGGAAAGCCCATACGCTTTGGCTTCAAATTCTGGTGTTTATGTACCTATGATGGATATCTCGTCAAATTTAATGTTTATACCGGTGCAGGAGACAAAATAGAAGGCAAATCACTTGGCTCAAGTGTAACTGAGAAACTGTGCCTAAATTTTTTAGAACAAAATAGTACCATTTTCCTAGATAATTATTTTACCTCTATTCCTCTATTAGAAACCCTAACAGCTAATAAACTATACTGTGTGGGTACGGTAAGATCAGATCGAGTAGAGAAAGCTCCTCTCAAAGATTTAAAAAAGGAGAATAGGGGTAGTCACTACACAATTCATGACTCAACATCCAACATAACATTGACACGTTGGCATGACAATAGTCAAGTTACTATTATATCAAATGTACAAGACAAAACCCTTTACCAGACGAAAGGCTCGTGTAAACGATGGTCGAAGAAGGACAAATCTGCTATCCAAGTTGATCAACCGTCTCTAGTACATGTATAATAAAGGAATGGGAGGTGTCGATCGATTCGACCAAATGAGAGGCTTGTATAGATCTAGGATTAGGTCGAAAAAATGGTACTGGCCGTTGATTCGCTTTTGCCTGGACGGATCTATTGTCAATATGTGGTATTTATATCGTCAGGCACTTCTATCAAGGAATGAATCTATATCAATCCTTGAATTTCGTAGAAGAGTAGTCCTAGCGCTTTTAGCTGCGCCACCTTCAAACTCAAATACTGGTCCAAAACCAAAACTATCCTGTAAGGTTCTATCAGAAGTTCGATACGATGGAAAAGAGCACTGGATTGACCGACGGGAGACGCAGCGTCGTTGTGGAAAATGTACAAAATTTTCCTGTGTAAAATGCAATATAGGTCTACATCCAGATAACTGTTTCCGACAATATCACCAGAAGTAACCTTTAGGCTTTTTATGGATGTATTATTCTATAATTGTTTTGAATATATATTAGATATACCATTGTTTTTTACTTTTTTCATCCTACTGTAGCCCAGCGTATGATTTATCATACATCAAAAAAAACTACTTCAAAACCATAATTTTTATAAAATCATAATTTTATATGAAAATGTTACCAAATAATGATAACATATCAAAAGATTAAGTGAAATGCCAGAAAAAAATAATTCTGGGCATTAATGGGTTAATAAGCTGAAGTTTGGGACATTTATCTTAAGAACCCCATACGAGCCGAATTCTGCCACCATTTATTTCAGAACAGGCAAAAAACACATCTTGTGCAAAAAAGCCGTTCCCCCCCACATTAATTGAGATCAAGGGCGGATCCAGCCATTGAGTCAGCGGGGGTCACTTAGTCACAGTTGTGGATTTAGGAAGCTGACTGATTGGTTGGTTGGTGCTAGTTGATCGGTGTGGGTCCTCCTAGTAGATGTTTATGACCTCCATGAGCCTCCCTGGATCCCGATTGATTGAGAATTTCTTGCTTACCGCCTGAAGCCGGCCCTGACTATTCTGCTACTAAAATGATGAAAAACTGCTTCCTAGCATCTAACCACAGATAGTCATAATTATACTTCCCAAAATCAGCAAAGGCGCATGTATGACACTTGGCATCACCCAAAGCCCTGCCTGAATGTTACATCTCCTATTCAACCGCGGTGCACGTCACACGGAGGTCCACCAAAGCAAAAATAGCGGATGGGGTCCAACAAATTATACTCTGCCAGTTGTATCACATGCAAGACACAACTATTTTCTCTATAAAATTTCATGATTATCATAAAGCTAAGTGTACTTTACCAGTTGCTATTTTTCAAGGCTTTAGCTAAGGCATGTTTTTCTTCTGCTTCTTTTGTTAATCATAAGTTGTTGTAACCACATATACCTTAGTTATCCGATCCTCGAAGAAGTGCTTATAGTGCTAGTGCCCAATTTGCTGTTTTTTGCAGTAGGAACATTAGCATTAATGCTAAATAAATCATCAACAAACAAACAACGAAGACGCTACATGGTCTGATATTTTAATTGAACTTTTATGCATGTCATCATTCCTCATCAGATCAAAAATTACCATAACTGCCCATGTAATTTTTCCAAGAACAGACCTAGTTATAGATATAAAATTGTCAGTAATGAAAAACGGATATGTAGTTGAAAAACAATATTAACACTTGTAAAATCCAGGATCCAGGGAGGCCTCTCCACAGATCTTCTCCTTGGACTAAGCGCTGGTGGCTGTATAACATAAACATACTATTATTTTAATCCATTTTTGTTAGATACTAGGTTTCTACCATCCCTGCACCTACCTATAAAGTGCTAGTCTAATTTCAATAAGCATTATACATTGTAAGCTGTGCAAGCAAGGGAATACCCAGGTCAAAACTGAATGGCGGGCACCTTCAAACAATTTTTTGGTACCCATGCTTGATATTTTCTTTCTATTTGCATTTATATAGAGTCTTCCATGACGACTTGAAAATTCATATGGATATGGAAAACTACTAGGATTGCTTTTTGGAAACATTCAATCAAGCCAAATGTGAACCATGTTGTGAAAGGAATTGTACAGAAGGATTTATATATTCTTTAGAGTTAATGCAAAGGCACTTCATCTCGTAATAAGAAATTCTGGCTAACTTTTTTATCAAACTTCAAAGTTATGTCTATAGAAGAATTGGGAAGGCGATGAATACATCTTCAAAACGAGTATACCCAGTTCGTTGAAACATTCATTTTTTGCCGAAAAGTGAATAAGAGTATATATGAAATAGTAGCCAAAAGTTAAAGCCTTGCTCAAGCTATCCAGCAACGTAACTGCTGCAACAAATTAGGCATACAGGGCGAGTGTTTATTATCTAATTGAACAATAGCTCCATAATTACTATAAGACATAATCAATTTTGATCTCTTCACGGTGGCGTACATAGAACATTATGTTAATATGACTTTTCGTCTCTTATCCCGCGTATCAACTTTGATTTTTCTTATGTAAGCTATTTTTCCATAGGCGAATAGCTTTTAATACTGATTTCAAATATTATACCATGTCATACACTATCATAAAAAAATGTTCTTGGTTAAGCCGTCAAATTATCATATATCTATTCATTTATTTCATAGTATATCAAAGATTACAACATATTACGCATTGATATAAAACTTCAAATGCAGTTGGTTTAAACTCATCGAATGAGGAACAACATAATGTAACTCATTTACATATATCATTTAAGGGTAATGATGATATCGAAAACGGTATAACTTAAAAAACTGAGAGTTGAAGCTGAAATGCTAATTATGCCATGGTGTAGAAATAAAAAGTGTAAGTGCAAAGTTATTGTGTAAATTATTTGAAATTTGTAGACAAATCGAATGTTTAAAAAGTGTTGCCAGGAAAAATTACAACGACTAAATTCGAAATACTTTGGATTTCCAAACTGTCCAAGGTCCTTTTTTTACCTACGCAATTTGCTCCCATTGAGTACCCTGCGTTGTATATTTATCATGAGATGTGATATTTGAGCTTGTAGCCTGGATGTCAGTTATTATTGATGCAGAAATCAACTAAAGGTACGGGCCACAGTAAATGCAGATCGTGTGACATTCGCTGTACCGTTTCCGAGATCCAAAAGGCGAGATTCGAATTTGAAATACACGTAACTGCTTTTAGCAAAATTAAGTTTATATCCAGCGTAGATTTCAACTTATCCTAATGATTTCTCATCTAATAGATGTGGCAAACCCTCTGTACCTGAATAATTTAATTTTTATAAAAAATATTCTCTGCAGCTGCGTCCCCTGCCCCCCGCCTTGGGTACGCTCTTGTGTGCAATTAAGCTTACACACGTTGAAAGGACAGTGTAGACAAACTTAAAGTATAGAAATTAAATGTATGTATTTTTATTTCTTTTTTAGCCTTTTTAAAGGGTATTGTAAATTTTGGAAGGCCTCCATTTTGGGTTAGCTAGCATCAATGGTGACCCTATATCTTTTTAAATCAGAACTCAATTCTCTCTATTATTGCCGCGGGTCAAGATAACAGTGATAATTCGGTGCAATGTAATGGTTTGATGTCTCCAAGACTGAAAAGTGGCGCCCAAAGGCATACCCGTTTTTGGTGGGTATCCAAACTTTACCAGCAGATTATTCGCTGTAACTTGTCAGAGTTCAGATCACTGCGGACAGATGATTGTTCCTGTAGGAGTAATAGATGCTTCATTGTTGGTATCAGAAAGTCATTAAAACAGTAGACAGTGTTCCAACGTGTATTTATCTTGCAGTTTAAGATTAAAAAAATTCTTAAAGAGCAATTCACAGTGCATCAAATCCGCCTCAAAAGTGTCTGTTATAGGATGTTTAAAAATATTTTCTATAAGCATTTGTGTTTATAATAAAAATGTTCGCTTAAATAAATTGATCAAAACTGAATATGTCCATCATTAAGGCCCAACCAAAATCATGTATGTCCGGAAAATCAAACAGAACTTAACATGTCCAAGAAAATGTGTGTTTTATTTCGAGCTCATTGAAGTGAATGATGCCTCTACACTATGTTGGAAGTAACATTCAGGCACAAGACCGTAAGGCGGGTGCTCTTGTCGCTGGACATCAACAAAGCTTCTGGTCCGGACTTGAGGAGGCCTGTTCGACTGATCGATGACTCTTCTACCGCTACACCTTTGCTCCTTAGAGCTCTCCTCTATAATGGCACCGCACGATGTGCCTGACAGTACAGACCCGCCTCCCCTCCTAACCGTGTCGAACTTCGTACACCAAGAAGTGACAGATACGACCGCTCCTTTTTCCCCAGGATGTCGAGATTGTGGAACAATCTACAAGAGGAAGCGTTTCCCAGTTCTAACCTGAGGCAGTTCAAAAATCGCATTAACAAAATTTCTGTGGGATCCTCATAGCAGCCGCGGTGTCCTGGGATTTAGGCTTCTGCCTGCGCGGCTGCTTCGGCGTCAAAATAAGTATCTGCCATCAGCTTTTAGACCACGAATGATGAGACGATTTTAACAGTAAAGCAATGTATTCATGAGCGCAATTCGAGTCGCGTATAAAAGCAAAGGTGGGGCGACTTTAGCTGCATATTTCAAACCGATCAGTGCGAAGTGAGAGGTGTGTTAGGATGATTTCTTTATATCCGTGTTTACTTCTGTTAGCGCTTGCCGGTTCCACATTAGCATGTAAGTTCTCGTTTTACAGACACTATTCAGGGTTGCTGGTAATTCGCTGTATTCCTTCCAAGTCGTCATAAAATACAACAAACTTCGCCCTATACAGGGTGTTTCAGTTTATTGTTGCATAACTTTAAGATTCGATAGAACTTTTAAAATTAATGCATAAAGTCTATATAAACATGGGTCGAAAAATGCGTGGCTTCCGAAATACAGGGTGTTTAAATTTACTTTCTAAAATAGTTTTTTTAAATATTTCGAACAATATTTCATGTATAACAGTGAAAATTGGTATACGAGGCTATTTCAAACCGATCAGTGCGAAGTGAGAGGTGTGTTAGGATGATTTCTTTATATCCGTGTTTACTTCTGTTAGCGCTTGCCGGTTCCACATTAGCATGTAAGTTCTCGTTTTACAGACACTATTCAGGGTTGCTGGTAATTCGCTGTATTCCTTCCGAGTCGTCATAAAATACAACAAACTTCGCCCTATACAGGGTGTTTCAGTTTATTGTTGCATAACTTTAAGATTCGATAGAACTTTTAAAATTAATGCATAAAGTCTATATAAACATGGGTCGAAAAATGCGTGGCTTCCGAAATACAGGGTGTTTAAATTTACTTTCTAAAATAGTTTTTTTAAATATTTCGAACAATATTTCATGTATAACAGTGAAAATTGGTGTACGAGGCTTTTTTGGTACGACAAAACGAACCATGGGCATAGTTTTACTGTAGCCGCTAGAGGGCGCTCTCTACTGTACTTGTAGTGTATTAAAATGACCGAAAAATTTTTCTTAGTGCAATTTTTTGCTTTTTGAATAAAAAACTGATTCTTCGCACTTTTCAACATAAAAAAGCTCTCTTGTGAATTTTCGTTACAGTTAGCCGTTTTTGAGATATTTCGATTTTTAAGGTTCGATGCATTTTTCATTATTTATGATAAAATAACGTTAAAAAGTCAGTATCTCGATAATTTTTAGAAGTAGGCTGTGCCTGCAAATATCTTTGAAATTGAAAGCAGAATAAGGTTAAACGTCAATTAGTTTTGTTGTCCGTTGAAACCTGAAACGTTTTTTTGCAATTGTGAATGCACGAAATTTAGTTTCTTTGACCTGTTTTTTAAAAAGTTTTATTAAAATGCCATTTTTATTCTCCAATCAAGAGTTAGCGGATACTCATTTTGTGTATGGCTTTGTAAATGGAAACGCAGCAGAAGCAGCCAGAGAATACGCACGACGATTTCCAAACAGACGACATCCAACTCGCTCAGTATTTGTAAGAGTGCATCGCCAAATAATTGAAAATGGTTTTGGAAATCTCCAAAGGGATCAAAACATAAATGTTCGTCAGCGCAGATTTACCCGTATGATTCTGCGTGAGTTTGATAAAGATCCGACCACAAGTGTTAGGAGAGTTTCTGGTGCCTTGGGAATTTCAGAAAGCCATGTTCATCGTGTTCTTAGAAATGACCATAGACGTCCGTACCATTTGCAACCTGTGCAAGGACTACAGCCAGAGGACGGAGAACGAAGAATCTCATTTTGTCAGTGGATTCTTGATAGAACTGATAAAAATAGGGAGTTTTTAAGTACGTTATATGGACCGATGAGTCATGCTTCACTAGACGTGGAGTGGTAAATTTTTATAATCAACATATTTGGTCGCATGAAAATCCGCATGCAGTTAGGGAAAGAAATTTTGAGCATGAATTTAGTGTGAACGTGTGGATTGATATCTACCGTAATCGACTATTTGGACCCTACCTTTGGCTGCAAGGTTAAATGCTGCGACCTTCTTGGAATTTTGAAAGGCTGAACATGCAAATATGTTGGATGATGTTATGTTAGATTTAAGAAGATTGGCCTGGTTCCAGCTTGATGGTTGTCCATTATCGAGAATAGTTAGAAACTGGCTGGACGAAAATTATCCAGAAAGATGGATCGGCCGTGGAGGACAAGTCGCCTGGCCTCCACGATCCCCTGACCTAAATCCATTAGATTTCTGTGTTTGGGGAAAAAGTGTACCAGACTCCCGTAACCACAAGAGATATGCTAATAGACAGAATCAGGAATGCATGTGATGAAATAAGGCCTTATTTGAATAATGCTATACCACGTTCGATCATTCGTAGATGTGAATTGTGTATTGAACAATTGGGTTTACATTTCGAGCAACTACTTTAGATTTTGTATATTTGTCCTAAATATCCAATAGCATTTTAGTTGTAAATAATTAATTTAATTTGTTAAAAATAATATTGGAAAATTAAGCAAATTAATATTCTGTTTTTTTGTGTTTATTTGGAGTTAGGAATTATTGCTGTGTTTAAAAACACAATCTAAACGATCATCTTAATTACTTGTAATGCCCAAATCGAAAATGTAAAAAAATATTATTTTATCATAAATAATTAAAAATGCATCGAACCTTAGAAATCGAAATATCTCAAAAACGGCTAACTATAACGAAAACTCACAGGAGAGCTTTTTTATGTTGCCAAGTGCGAAGAATCAGTTTTTTTATTCAAAAAGCAAAAAATTGCACTAAGAAAAAATTTTCGGTCATTTTAATACACTACAGGTACAGTAGAGAGCGCCCTCTAGCGGCTACAGTAAAACTATGCACATGGTTCGTTTTGTCGTACCAAAAAACCCTTGTGTACCAATTTTCACTGTTATACATCAAATATTGTTCGAAATTCGAAAAACTATTTTAGAAAGTAAATTTAAACACCCTGTATTTCGGAAGCCACACATTTTTCGACCCATGTTTATATAGACTTTATGCATTAATTTTAAAAGTTCTATCGAATCTTAAAGTTTAAAGTTATGCAACAATAAACTGAAACACCCTGTATGTTTTATATAAGCAAAAAACAATAGTTTTCGAGAATTTTTTAGCGATCACCCAAAATTGGACTTTAGACAATAAAAAAACTTCGTCAGAAAAAGCTTTCGTAGTTATTACTCAAATTGAGCGAATACAATCATTAAAGGTGTGACAATGCTATTTACAATAAATAGCAGCTAGCCTAACAAAATGATTTCGTTTTCAATTTCACTTAGAAAAAAGTTGTGTTTAGCTCTAAATATTGCTAATACATTGGAGGTATCAATATCAGTATGAGAGCATTTATTTGTTAACGAAATCATGTCACACCAAAGTAGGTCAAGTAATCATCCCTTAATTAAATGATAATTTGAATATCTGTTTCAAATCAACGTACTAATTTCTCACAAATCTTGCGTAGTTTGAACCTCTTAGTTGAAAATGAGTTCTGCATTTAGTTTCTAGCTCCTGCGTTTGTCATGTTTGAAACAAAAATGACCCTCAGCCACTTTGCCGTTCTTACGATGAACTATAGAAATTTCTCCAGTATATTGAAATCGCTGAAGCCTGACCACTGCCTATTGTGTTTTCGATATGTATCGACTTAGTAGCTCCAAAGACGTTCAGCATTCGGCGTTTGGGAAAGGGAAGATAAACATTTCGATGGGACTCAACAGTGTCTCTGAAAAACAGGCAATATTCCCGTAACGCAGCCAAGGATCATTGAAGGATTCTCTACGTCTTTGAAGCTTCTGAGGAACTACATATCGAAACATACAACACGGACAGGGATCAGGTTTCATCAAATTCGATATACTGGTACCAATTTCTTTAGCACGTAGATAAATCTCGCAAAACAACAAAGGCGACTTTTACTTCAAAGATGATAAAAGCAGGAGCTAACAACCAAACTAAAAACCTTATTTAGAACTAAAAGGCTCGAATTGGCCATGATTTGTGAGAAACGAGTACTCACGTTCATTTTGAATAGTTATTAAGATTATCATTTAATTAAGGGATGATTATTTGATTAACTGTAAAGAATTAAATGCTCTCATACTGATGTTCAATTTCATTTTTGAAAGCTGACAATATGGGCAATTTTATCTGCTAATCTGTAATCGCACTTTTTTCAGCTAGACACAATTTTGTTCTAAAAAAAAACTGAAAAAATAAAACTAAACTATTTTTTTAGGATACCTGTGATCCTATTTTATTTTGTGTGTTTTTTGCACTTTTTATGATTAAATTCCCTTTATTTGAGTACAAACTACGAAAATCAATCTCAGTCTCACTTATATCTTACATAGTTTTTTTATCATTTAGAATGAAATGTCCAATTTCTGGTGATTTGTTGAAAAATAGCAAAATATGAAAAATCTCTAAAACTTGGTTTTTACCTATTCCTACATCGATTCAGATTTGTTGCATTTTAGGCCCCCTTCACGTCCTGGAAGGAATTCGTCGAATTAGCTCATAAATAAAAATATCAAAACCTCTCTACCTCTAAACCTCATAAAAACATTTTGAATTTTTCGGGAGTCAATATACTCGTAGCTGTGCACCGAATTCAAAAGTCGTGTTTGAAACGGCTTTTTTTGGGATTAATATAGCGTTATTTGAAGATACAGGAATATACTGATGATGGTTTATACCAGGAAACTTAAGAAAGCGTTTTCAAAAAAAAATGGCGCGAAGTAGGTTGACTCTGCGCTTCCCACGCAAAGCCCATATCATTACATGAAGGAATATATTCAGCACAAACTAGATACATCTGAGTCAGTCAAACAGGCCCATGCAGTTACTCTATAGACATGCTTTCCCCGCCCTACCGGTAATGCCTCTGGAAACGTCGCCTTTCCCCTGTACCTAACTCGGGCAGACCGTGGTAGCGCGGTGAGAACATAGAAAACACTATGCTGTTGCTCGGCAGAAATACGTGTGATTCCATACCAGAACAGTCATCACGCGGTCGGCTCGCGACGCCAGAAGCAGCCGCGGCCGATAGGTACGCAATCCGTCTCCCTAGAATATTTTTCTGGGCTAAGGCCCGTATCGTAAGTCGTCCCTACAATCGTAGGGCACGTTTATGGCCTCCTTGATTGTCATACTCCTTTCTCTCCTTCAAAAATTTCTTGTTTACACTTGTCCCGTGTCAGCGTCAGCGCTCTCCTATTGTGAAAATATGTTTTCTTTTTAAATTGTAGGAAATTTCAGGCTGATAAAACATGATATAACTCAAAAGCAAGCACAATTTGATGCAAATAGAGGTTTGTGACATAACCTCAAAATAGAGCGCTGACACGGAGAAGTAGAAAACTATGACAATCAAGGAGGCCATAAAGGCGCCCTACAATTGTAGGGATGACTGACGATACGGGCCTAAGGTACAGAGAAATCTATGATGTGTGAAATATGTCTAATAGGTGCGTAGAATTATTACCAATGTAGAGAGTACCAGCATCAAAAAATTGAGATAAACCCTCCCCATTCCCTTACAACCACCCCCATAACTTTTATTACCTCAAAATTTTGTTCAATCCTGAAACTCCAAAAAACGAAGTTTTATTTTTTTTAGGCCTTTTTCTCTGCTACCACTGGGCCGATTTTCAAAAACTTGGCATAGTAGTAACATTGTGTAAAAATTTCATCGAAATCCGAACGGTACTTCTCAAGTTATAGACGGTTATAAGATTAGGGGACAGGACCGACAGAAAGACAAACAGACCGACGGAAATGAATGAAATTCACTTTTTTACAATGAATTGCAATATTGGGTTTTCTGTTTTATAAAATAACTATGTGCAATGGATCGTAAATGTGGAATAGCTTATTGGACATCTTTTGCGTTTATTAGCACTCTTCATACGAGCCCCTTCCCACTTGGCCCACTTAGACCTATAACTAATAGAACATCTGAACAAATAAACAATGTGCGAATAAATGCGCGAAGTTAACAAAGCAACAATTGAAAGATTACCATTGGGTAACATCATATTTGTTATTAAGGCTGAAATTCTTTGGGGCATAGTGTTAACCAAGTTTTGGCAAAAATTTGGTGTGAAACAATTCCATATTTCTTGAAGCTTTTGTCTCAGTTCGGTGATTGTACGAGCAGGATGTTGTCGTAGAACCTTTTTCATCTCGTGCCACAAAGTTTCAATAGGTGACAGATCTGGACTGAAGTGGTACATCATTTTCTTCCATCCGCTTTATAGCCTTTTTTGAGGTATGGCACGCTGCACCATCTTGCTGAAACACAAAATCATGCCAGGATGTGAAACATTCTTCCATCACTGGTAAAAGCGATTCTTCTAAAATTGCCAAATATTTGTTTGTATCCACATTTCCATCAATAAAATGAAGTTTTTCTACTCCATTTGATGACATACTGCCCCAGACCATAATGGATGCTGGAAATTTCACTTTTCTCTTCAGACAGTCAATATGGAATGCTTCATTTTTTTTGCTAATAACTCTACTGCGACTGTCACCAACACAAACTTCGAATCGGGCCTCATCACTCCATTGTATTGCACACCATTTTTGTCTATGTTCTTTAGCCCATCTAAGCCGATTTTTCTTTTGCAGTGGAGTTAATAGTGGTTTTTCTTTGGCCTATACGCAAGTTGTGCAACTTTAGGGTTTTTACTTCACTTTTTTTCATACGAAAACTTACCTTGCAAGTGCTAAATCCCAGTTTGTGGGCTTCTCTATGAGTTGTGGACCTCGAAATTCTCCTTCCAACAGCGTCACTCCACAGAGCACTTAATTGTAAATAATTGGCACGCCTGTTTTTCACGATTATTCTTCTTAATGCTCTTCGGTCGGCATTTGTGATATTACTTTTTCTCACATATCGTGGCTTAATATTAACTGGACCAGTTACGTTATATCTTCTAACAATATTTATCACACTGCACCGCGATAAGTCTAACAAAGTTTCAATTTCTGAGTTTGATTCAAAATATTCATTGTTAATATTTTAAACCTATAATACCCTGCTACATTTTTAATATTTGTGTTTGATAAGAAAAAACTAAGATTTCAATAGTTGGGCCAACTGAAGTGGGAACGGGCTCGTAATATTCACTGAAAACCAAATACCACTGACGTCGTAATGTGTACGAGAGAGAAGCGCGATAAGCGTACGATATGTATGTTAAAGAGTGCGCCAATAGCTTCCGTGACTTCGTACTCGGGTTGCTAGGCAACGAGGTGCTTCTATCTCTTTCAAACATACATAACACACGCTTATCACGCTTCTTTCTCGTACACATTACGATGTCAGCCAAATTTGAATCTCACCGTATTGGCACGGATGTGGCAATACCCATAATATTTCCATGAAAAATATAAATGGCAAGACAACAAGAAACCAGTTAAAAACACAATTAATGAAAAGTCGCGAAATCTCATTTGATTTGTCTTCGCAAATCACAAATTAATAATATCCTAGAACATAAATGGTTAATTTCACATGTAATTCTGTGGCTTTTCGAAAAACAGGTAAATTGTGCAATTCATATTCGATGATATCCATACTACGAGATGCAAACAAGTATAATTAAGAAGTCAGGAAAATTTAATCCTAATTTTACGATAAGACCTATAGCATTGATCAGATAACTTTAGTGAAAAAGTAGGTTGCTATTTTGTTAGGGTGAACTTCATCACTAGTTAAAAATTGAAAGTTTCCTTTAACTGTTTTTTATCTGATCATTTGAGCCATAATATGAACTATTTTTAAGGAGAAAGTTGCCAAACATTGAAGAAACATTTGCATTTGTTTGCAAATGCACCAATTTGAGCGCTGTTTAAAAGTTTAAGCTGATGCGAAATTTGACCTTTGGCGAGTGCGTTTTTTTTTAAACTTTGTATGAATAGATGCGACTACAATTTAGATTTATCTTACAGCTTGATAAGTGCAAACTAACAATTATTGAAATCACACTATACTTCTATTCCTACATGGAAACTTTTCATTGTATTGTATCTTGTATAACCTTTATGTAAATTGCACTAATTGTCCGCAATTTATTTTAAAATCGGAGAAGCTTTTAATTTTGTTTACTTAGTAATTATGACTCCGCGTGATGTCCATCAGACAAAACTATGAATCATTCATTACAAGAATATGCTTTTGTCTTGTCTGTTTAATAACAGGTTATACTCTACAGACGTAAATATTTGATATAATGCATGTTTGACCAACATTAGCGGCTTCCAACTTCAACGAATATATAGGGTGTTGCCTAAACAAGTAAAACAGTCAGTGGCTTGGTATGTGGTCATTTCCAAAAAAAAAAACATGTTGCAAATAAAAAGTTGGGTCGTTACGATTTCAGAAAATAGAGATCGAAAAAAAATATTGGAATTGGGAATTAGGAAGTTCTGAAAAGATTTTTGAACGTTACTGGCCATTGTAAGGCACAGTTTAGTTTTTTTTTTACGTAATTGGAAATACAAATGTAATGATGAGTCAATATTTTTGAGTATTACTTATTTGGTATACTTTACTTCCCACTGACGGGAAAGTATTAAAAATAAGACATATTATATGACATGTACATCAAGACATGCTTCACTGAATTCCGTCAGACTGCCTGTCTGTCAGCCTATCGGTATGTCTACTAATCTTATAACTGCCTATATCTTGAGAAATACCGCGGATATCAATGAAACTTTCGCACATTGTTACTACTGTGCCAAAGATGCAAAAGCTTTGTAGTTTTTGAAAATCGTCCAGTGCCGGCAGAGAAAAAGGCCAAAAAAGAAAGAGAACGAAAATCACTCAAACATCATTTACTTGTTTTAGAAGATCCTGATCCTTTTTGAAAAAAAATTTAGAGATACGGATCGCGCACTTACCGGCTGTGGCAGCTACTAAAGGCGGCACGCTGCCGGCCTTGGTTATTCTGGTATGCTTCTACGCCTGACCGGGTTAAGACGACGTAATCAGAAGTGTAGAGCCAACCTACTTGAGGCCATTTTTTTGATATATCATGACATATAAATCATGAAAAACTGTTCATCTTACTCGGTCTGTTTATCGTCTGCGGTGACTAACCGTCTGTCTCTCCGGTTATCCCAAGCTTCTTGATCACAAAGTCACAAACGGCTACTTGGATTTTTATCTAAACTTGGTAGTAGGTTCCTACTATAACAGGGATGGAAAGGCCTTACGGTTTTTAGAATCGATCCAGTTGAGGTGGAATAGTTGTCAAAAAAACGTAATTGTTGGCCTCTCTATAAATGAAAACGATAACGAAAACGAGTTTTATACTTTTTGTGTATAGTTGTAGTCACCGTTCCTGTCGGTTACGTCATCAACGCCATATGAAATAAGTAAACAGATCGAGTCTCCGTACCATGGACGTAACACTGCGCATACTAATCTTCAAAGCATCTGCTACTCTCTCCAGTACGCATGAAGTGGGTAACAGGGGACCGCTGTTTTCATTCTCTTCTTGGAAAGACTCTAATAAATTTAGCACGAGCTGTCGGCCTTCTCCGTTGATCGTATTTCCGGGCATTGTACAATTATATATTGAAGATTGATAACAGGACAACTCGAATTGCTCGCCGATGTCAAGTAAGTTGTCACTCTAACAAACATGATTGAAGGGCACTCATACGTAGCGACAAAGTTTTCGAGACGGAGACAGACAGCTAAAAAACGTATGTCTTTGAGCTTACCGAACAAACGTTCACACACAGGGGTAGGTTGTATGTGTATGTATGAGGGAGATGGAGATATATGTATAAAGGGATACTGATAGACTTTGACCCGCCAAAAACGGTGGTGACAACTATACAGGGTGTCCCGAAAAAAGTGTGCAATATGCTACCAGCGGTTTCTAGAGCTTAAAATAGGAAGAAAAGTTTATATGAACATAGGTCGACAACCGTCGCCCAAGGGCGCTACGGTCTTTTAAAGGGGCTCCTCTGAAGATGGTTTTTCCTTAATATTTCCGAAACGTGTTGAGATAAAGACATAAAATTTGGTATTCTAGCCTAGTTTATTATGCTGGATTTGAAAATATTAACAATTTTAGACAGTTTTGTTTGGAAGCGTATGTAACAGGGACGGACTCAGGTTATTTTAGCCCCAAAAATGTTTGTGTGATTCTATTTTTGAAATTCAATTTTAGAATTTGAAAATTTAGGGTTTTCTACATAAAAAAGGAACTCTTATAGAATATCGATAAATTGTGCCATTTTTCAATAAAATCAAACTAAAGAATTTGTCACATGATAGGCAATGTACTGCGAATTTTAATGAATTGTTGATTATACATAGTTAGCCACGACTGTAAACAAAAGTTGTTTTGTTATGTTATGACTTACTTTGACGTTAAGCTGACATTGTTAGCAGTGTAAAATTACTAGATTAAAATCAAAATTTTTATTAAATCGATTTAAAATGCCAAGATTTACAGACAGAGAACTGACTGACATGCATTTTGTGTACGGTTTTGCAATGGCAGTTTATTGGCAGCCGTAAGAGAATATCAAAGAAGATTTTCCAATCGCATAGTACCTGGACATCGAATGTTTACTGATATTCAACGGAATTTGTCAAACCATTGAAGTTTTCAGCGCATGCAAGGCTCAGGAAGGCCACTGGGAAATCATCGTATGAATATTGCTTTAAATATGAAAATAATCCGCAAATAAGCATACGAAATGTTTCAGAAATTATGGACATACCTCGATCGATAGTAAGAAAAATTTATAAATACCTATTTGATAGCTATCCTAAAAATAATAATTTTAGATAGGAAGAATGACAAGAATGCAAGGATTACATCCTTATCATTTTAAACGGGTGCAGCATGTAACGGAGGCAGATTTTTTACCACGAATCGAGTTTTGCCAGTGGATATTAGCAAATGAAAACACTATTCCTAGAATATTATGGTCGGATGAGTCAATATTTACTAGGAATGGTGCTTTTAATTTCCATAACATGCATCACTGGTCAGATGAAAATCCAAAAGTTGTGCGCCTTACAAATTTCTAACATAGATTTTCATTGAACTTATGGGCAATCGTCTTAATTCAGAGGTGTATCTGAACTTTCTTCAGAATGAGCTCATTGATATAATACCATTGGATGTGCGCCAGCAGTTTCAAGAAAATATGTTTTTTCAACATGATGGCGCCCCTGTACATTTTGGACGCAATGTTCGAAATTGGTTGAATGTCAATTTTCCAGACAGGTTGTTAGGCCGAGGAGGTCCTATAGCGTGGCCGCCACGTTCACCTGACCTAAATCTATTGGGTTTC
The DNA here is from genome assembly GCA_963669975.1 of Acanthoscelides obtectus. NCBI lineage: Eukaryota > Metazoa > Arthropoda > Insecta > Coleoptera > Chrysomelidae > Acanthoscelides > Acanthoscelides obtectus. The sequence goes on along the minus strand of CAVLJG010000003.1, from coordinate 33,036,529 downwards.
TATTTTTGGGGATCATTAAAAGACCTAGTTTACTCGACTAAAGTAAATACTCAAGAAGATTTACTTCAAAGAATCCATCAGGCTGCAAATGAAATAAGAAGAAAAAGGTTTTCTACTTTTCGGGCTTCGCAATCATCAGTTCGTCGAGCGAGACTCTGTATCCAACAAAATGGGAATTTATTTGAACACTTATTGTAAAGCTAGTTTTAAGTATATCCAACTGTATGTCTTCTTTTTTAAACAAATTTCAATTTCGTTCGTAGAAAAAATTTATTTATTTTGGTTTTGCCTAAATGTTCTATGTTGCAATAGAAATATGTATTTATGTAATATTTACCAATTATTAAATTAGTTTTTTCGTTGCCATGGCTAATTATTCAACAATTCATTTAAATTTATAGTACATTTCCGATAATGTGACAAATTTTTTAGTTTGATTTTATTCAAAAATGGCACAATTTATCGAATAAGAATACCTTTTTTATGTAGAAAACCCTAAATTTTCAAATTCTAAAACTGAATTTCAAAAATAGAATCACACAAAAAATTTGGGGCTAAAATAACCTGATTCCGTGCCTGTTACATACGCTTCCAAACAAGACTGTCTAAAATTGTTAATATTTTTAAATCCTGCATAAAAAACTAGGCTAGAATACCAAATTGTATGTCTTTATCTCAACACGTTTCGGAAATATTAAGGAAAAACCATCTTCAGGGGAGTCCCTTTAAAAGACCGTAGCGCTCTTAGGGGACGTTTGTCGACCTATGTTTATATAAACTTTTCTTCCTATTTTAAGCTCTAGAAACCGCTGGTAGAATATTGCACACTTTTTTCGGGACACCCTGTATAACTTCAATGGTGGTGAAGAATGGGCCAAAAATTGCTGAGAAGTAATTTCATATTTCTGGGATCAAGCTTTTTACGAGCATAACTTCTAAATGTTGAAGTCACCATTCCTATTCAGACCTAACATTTAACATTTTTATGGTTCCAGATGCTGGGCAGTACATTCCAAAATCCTTCTATGTAATCGATCGACAAGGCCACCAATCAGACGTGGTGTACATCCGTAACAGAAGGGACATCCTGGAACCGCTGATTAGGATGCGCCGGGGAAGCGATGTTGGAGGAAATGGTGCCCAGGCTTCCTCCTCGGCTCATGCGAGTGCTTCAGCTAATGCGGGAGCTGGGGGAATAGGTGCAGGAGGAGAAGGGATTCCTGGGTTCCCAGGAGGATTTCCAGGACCTGGAGGGTTCCCGACAGGATTTAATGGACATGGTGATTCCCTTTTTCATCCTAAGAGCAAGCGCACATTGAGAGATATCAGGGAAGCGCATCTTAATCTTTCGCGGCCTACTGGTCTTCTGGGATGACCCCAATTCATAGTCATTTTACTTGGTTCTTGATGGATTTCCGACATTGCCACGACAGAAACTTATGATTCAGGATTTTTATTCATAATGAAATAATAGCCAACAGGCATTACAGCTAGGGCATCATACTGAGTATAATGACAGGATCGGCCCAGTGTTACGTGGTTTAATAAATGTTGTTATCGGTCCGCATCTTGTTAAATTTGCGTGATTTGGTGAATTGAGGATAGTGAGTTAAGTTTTGATCGAATCTCTTCATCAGGCGGGCATCATCAAGCCAGTGTGCCATTTTATATTACCTACGCTAACCAACTCTGTACCTCAGAGATAGACCAAGTTAAATCCAGATAAGTAGTTTTGAGATAATTTTATTTGAAATACTTTTCTTGCTTTGTATTGTATGCGACTTGACATGAGTTAAACAGTCGTAACTTCCTTATTATTACAGATAGATGCTACATGTAGCAAATGAAAATTCAAGTTATTATTATAAACTTAACATATTAAACTCATTTTGACAAAAATGGACTTAACCTATTCTGGTTCTGGGGTACAGAACTGTGTAATATCAGTGGTAACATACTGCATGACATTTGAAAAGGTTTTATAAACACTACTACGAATTGATTATATCTATAACATAACGTGAACGATTTTGTGATAAGAAGACACACCTGGGGCCTGATTCTAAATGAGTTTCGACAGTTGAAATTCATTTCGGTTGCGCCTTGTGACGCTACACTTCACTAGCTATGATAATTTTGACACTGCCATGATAATTTGAATATAGAAGATCAATATAATCAGATGTCAAAATTATCATAGAGAATCAAGTATATCGTCACAAGGCGCCATCGAAATCAATTTCAACGGTCGAAACGCATTTAGAATCAGGCCCCTGGCGGCTCACACTTATAATAATGAGAAAATGTGAACTGTGAACATCTGTCTGCATCTCGTGGCTTTTCGTCAAGTTAAGACAGTTTCCACAGCTTGGCCATCGTCATTGTAGAATCATGCAGGCGGTTAGGTATACAGGGTGTTCCATTTTTAACCTCCCCACCCAAATATTTCGAAAGCTATAAATCTTAAAAAAAGTAAAAAACAAAATTATATGCTTTCGAGGGGGCAAAATCTTGATGACCAAGTGAATATTTTCAAATGGAATCTCCCCTTTCCTACACCGGACTTGGAAAGAGGAGGAAATTCTACATACGGAATCTTAACCATTGCTTTAGCAGTACTGTTTGACAGCACAGTTGTGAGAGTAACTCAAATCTGGAATTGGAAAACAGGGGAAATGTTACGTTCGAATGTGACCTTGACCTCAAAGCCAAGGTCATGTCAATCTTATTGAGTGTTATTTGTAAGGCAACCCCTAGATTTTTATGTCAAAATTGCAGAAAGCAAGAAATTTAAACGTCTAAAATTTTGACTTGATGTTGAAGATGATGTTCAAAGTCATAGTCAAGGTCACCTCTGCTTTCTCCCCCCACAAAGGGTCACAACTGTGCTGTCGAACATTTTTGCTAGAGCAAATTGTTTTCAATGTCTCGATGTCTCGACCCTGAACTGGCCAATTCCGGTGTAAAAAAGAGGAAGTTCTATTTGAAAATATTCGCTTGACCTTGGAATGACTTTGAAGGTCCTGGTCAAGGCCACTGTCAAGGAAGGATAATATTTTTTGATGCCCTCCTTCTGCTATCCCCCACTGTTCAAAATCCCTAATTAATAGAATTATAGGAAAAAGGCGTGATGTTTGCCTAAAAGAAGCCAAAATAGTGTTAATCTGATTTTTGAAGGTTATTCTTAAGTTGCGATGAGAAAGAGCAGGCTCATTTGAGAGCAGAAACATAGGAAGGAGAACGATCTCCAGCTTTTATCTTCATTAACGTACAGCGTAAATTGTGTTTTTGATTTTTATATACGAATGAAGAGTAGCACGAATTTATGGTTCAAATATACTGAAGTATCAATAACGTTGCAATGTGTTTGTTCTTTTAATTATCGTACGTGCTAGTCCGAATAGTTTCCATTTCAGTTCCATTAAAGATAGGTGTGAAGAAAAATAATGAATGCGTGCAATTTGAATTCGGACCATAACCCATTGATCCATTCAGTTGGTTAGGTTGAACATGTTAACTGGTCCACTTATTATGCAATGAGGATCGATCTTGAAAGATATCATGAATTTTCAATAGGATCGCTGGTATTTATTCTCAGAAATACGATACAAAGCAAAGCCTGTTGTATATTCAGTAATGTTTTCAGTTCACAGTTAAAATGACATACTTCTAGTTGTAATGAATTTGAGAAAATAAAGTAGATCACTGGCCGCTAGCGAATCAGTAAACGAAGCTACCAGTCGTGTTGCTATCAAACGATCAACTAACTGTAATTCTTCAATGATACGGGAGTCAATATCCACTAAAGATCTATCATATCATGTATACCTAGACTCAGGTTCAAAATAAACGCAACCGACGGTTATTGGTCAGATTTGGAACCTCATAATCATAACATTTTTATTTTTAACGTGATTTTGTTGATTTTTTCAGCAGGCGGTAGGTACGCTCATCGGTTTAAATTTGCTTATCTGATTTCCTGATTGTAGCTACGGTTTGACTTGTACAGGGTAAATCAAAATGATGTCTCAGTACCCCTACTTTGAGTCACTTTGTGGTGTGACTCCAGTTGCTAATCAGACCGCAATAATTTCCATCACCACGATCCGCATTTTCTCTATAATTTTTTTTATTCGCGCCAATATGTACAGTGGTTGTACTTTTAGAGACAAATGGAGATTTTACTACCAACTTTCCGTCTTCCTTTCATAACTTTTCTAGTTCCCGTACAAATTGAAAAAGCTTTCCATCAAATTGTATAGAAATCTATTGCCTTTCAGTTTTAGGTTAATTTTTTATATAGTCATTGATTCAGTTTATCTACAGTGGCCAAATAAATAAAACTTTTTACTTAATTTAAGAATACTCTATATAATAATTTACACTCTACCCTTTTGGAACACAGTATCAGGGCAACAACCATATCTTCCGTATACAGTGGACCTCCGGTAATCCGACAGACATTATGCAGGGCAGTGTCGGAGCACTGCCTAAGACCCCCTATAGTCCGGAATTTTTTACAAAATAGTACCTTGTAATCCGACAAATTACATATCCAATGGTAAGATTATATATGTTATGTATATGTATGTACTTTGAAGTACAAATCATACATAGTTTATGTATGTCGAATTATCAAGAATTATTCATCAAAATCATTAATGAATTTCTGAAATTATGAAGCTTGGAAATATTCATCAATTTTTTTTTTGTTTAAGGTTGTTATAACGCGAGATCAGAGCTTTGTCCCTCAGTCTTCTCAAAAGTAAAAGTTTGTTGTAGGATGTACCATTCTCTTCAGCCTATTGTAAACCTAGCTTAAGGGCGTTAATTGCGTCTTGTGCTGTGACTTGTGGAGCAGTTGCAATCACGTCGTCGTTATTTTCCTGATTGTTTGTTGTATAATTATAAACCTCTTTTATAATCTCTTCGTCAGACTTTTCATGAAAAACATATTCCTCTTTATCCATTCCACGGCACCAGATTTCCAAATCTTCCGGACTTATCTGTGTTTCAGTAGCGACTTGTTCTATAACTTCCGAAGTTACACTGATTTGTGGAACGTTGCTAAGAGTGGTGACTATATCTAGCGATAACTTTTTCCAAGACGATTTAATAGTTGATGATGGTAACGCATTCCACGACTGACAAAGAGCAAAAACCAAGTCTTTCATATTAAATTCTTTTAACGTTTTTTCTATTGGTTGGTCTTTTGATACGGCTCTCAGAATTAGGTTTTTCTTATTGTCTTGCTTGACAAACTGAATGATATTCTGGTCCATTGGTTGAATCAGTGCAATTTGGCGGAAGAAACATCGCAGTGATGCATTTATCCTCAGTTGTTAGTTCTTCTTCAGACGGATGACCGGGAGCGTTATCAAGAAGCAACAACGCTTTTTGAGGAAAATTATGATCTTTTAACCATTTTCTAACTTCAGGTACGAAGCATTCATCAAACCACTTTTTGAAAAGGTCTTTTGTCATTAATGCACTTTTTTGTCCTTCATAGTGTACAGGTAAATCAATCTCTCATGTAATAGTCATTAAACGTATGCCATGACGACTTTTAAAACGTTCTAGCCATCCTTTGTTGGCCACAAAATCATCTTTTTTGTTATTTCCTTATAAAAAAACTTAGCTTTCATGGCCAACATGGGTCCTGAAATTGGTGCATGTCTATTTCTTTCCTGAAGAAACCACATGTACAAAGCTTCTTCCACTTCTGGATGTTCAGCTTTCTTGAGTGTCTGTCTCTTGCCTGGCCCGCAGTCAGTAGTTGACACGAACTTTTTGATCTTCTCGTGGTTTCTTTTAATGTCATAAATTGTAGATCGGCCTACGCCGTATTCACTTGCTAAACTACTAAAAGTTTCATTGCGATTTAAGCGGTCTAAAATATCACATTTTTCTTCAATTGTCAATGTTTTGTGCTTTCGCTTCTGAGTTTGTGATGACATTACTAGGTACTATACTTTATACTCAATGAATAAATAGTAAACAATGAACGCACGCTAGGCCGTACCGCTATCACAAGTAGTCAAATTCAAACTAAGTAAAACAATGCTTACGCGTCGAGCACGACAGTGGTGACGCGTACAAGTAGTAACCTGTTCAAACCTGCGTGATCTACATTAGCGAAGATTGTCAAATACGTATGTATGGAATGCATATTCAAAGACATGTCGGATTACAGGGGGCGCCAGATTAGACAGAGGGCGGATAATCGGAGGTCCACTGTACTCTAATTTTAGCTTCAAGAAAATTCGAGCGAAGATTGTTCTTTTGGAGCAAAAATTTTAATCAGCATTATACTCTTTAAAGAGGTCTTCCCGGCTTTCTCGGCTCGTATATTGTTCACAGATAATGTTTCCTTCATTGGATGTATGGTAACATGACTTAGGCATATTTTGCATTGTACAGAGTGGTTCATTTTCATAGTGCATACTGCGGGAGATGATAACCAAATTGTAAGATAACGTTTAGGGTCGACACCATCGACTCGACACCAATACTGTTTCTGTTCAGTAAAGCTATACTCATCCACAGAGCACTTTACATGTAGACATTCGTAATGTCAAATCGAGATGTGGAGAGTTTGAAAGAAGAAGGCTGGTAGCGATAAAATAGTCAGTTCCTCTTCGACATATGACGCGAAGGTTATCACTGATTTGCTTGTTAACGCAACGGTTTTACTGCTTCTGAAGTTCTATACTGTATTTAGTCACCAAGAAGCGTCATCAAAAATATAACTTAATGGTTATTGCCCTGATACTGTATTTTAAAAGGGTGGAGCGTGAAATTATTATAGATCGTGTTCTTAAATGAAGTCAAAAGTTTCTATTTTGTTTGCTACTGTATCAATGACGATATAAAATGTGAACCTAACACCTAAGAGATTTCTTTACAATTTAGTTGAAACCTTTTTTCGTACGGGAATTAAAAAAGCTATAAAATAGGTCAAATATCATTTGACTATGAAAGTTCAACCACTGTACGTATTGGCGTGTATATAAAAAAATGATTCTAGAGAAAATGTAGTGCTTGGTAATGGCATTGCGGTATGATTGGCAGGTAGAGTCACATCACAAAGCGACTCAAAGTTTGAGCAATGAAACGTCATTTTGATTTACCCTGTACAACAAGTCAAATTATCAAACAAGAACTCATATTTGCAAGTTAAAGCCAATGACCGTACCTACGCCTGCCAATAAAATCAATAAAACGGAGTTGAAAATAAAAGCCATATACAGGGTGCGGCAGAGAGGACGGACGTTTTTTGGATGGGTAGTACTCTCCGCCTCCGTCTACGAGAGAGGTGGGGAGGGTGCCGTTTGACTCGTGAGATCCTAGCATTATTTTACTAGTTGTCGTTATGCATCCTTGGACGGTGGAGCACCGCGTTTTTGCCTATGATTGTTTCGTCCGAAATAATGAGTCAGTCATCGTCGTACAGCGTGAGTTTCGTCGCCAGTTCAACATTCATCGGAATAGAGCTGTTCCCTCTCGAAACACCATCCTTCGTTGGGTTGATTCACTTCGCAGGTGTGGTGAACTGATCAACAGAAGACCAAGAGGAGCGCCGCGAACAGTTCGAACTCCTGAAAATGTTGAACGCGTTCGACAGGTCTTTCTTCGCAGTCCGACTCGATCTGCCCGGAAACATGCTGCTGCACTTCGCCTTAGTGATCGTTCGGTAAGGCGAATTTTGCATATGGATCTCCGCTTTCACCCCTACAAATTGGGCATTGTGCAACAGTTACAGCCGGAGATTATGGCGCTATGCAGCTACATAGATTTATCCATATGCGATTTTTTCTTATGGGGACACCTCAAGGCTAGAGTATACGCGAACAAGCCCCGAACTCTGGACGAATTGAAGGGCGAAATTCGCGTGGAAGTCGCCCAAGTTCAGAGAGCGATGTTGGAGAGAGTCTACGCGAACTTCCAAGAACGCCTCCAGCACTGTATCAACGATTTCGGCCACCACATGCCTGATGTGATTTTCCACACTTGACTGTCTCAAATGATATTTCCTTGTGAACCTGATCCCATCAATAAATTTGTTTTTGAGTAAAAATTAACTATTTTATGATTTTTTTAAAACCGTCCATCCTGTCTGCCGCACCCTGTACATACATATAAGCAACGTCTAGATACTGGACCAAAATTATTCATACTTCTTTGTTATCAATAATACTATGCGAGCAGCAGCAATTTTCATGATTAGGGTTAAAACATGGATAAAAGTTTTAACTAAAACCGGAAATTTACTAAACCTCATCTAAACAGGGAGGCCTCAACTCGAAGCATCCATATCAGAAATTGCCGCCTTCCAGTAGTGCGTGTGTGCGTATGAATATGTTACTGGCAATGACGATAATTAGGCATTAACGTTAATGGCCGAACACTGCTGACACGGATGAAAAACATTGACAATAAAAAAAAACAAAAACAAAACCAGCATGAAACAAATACATAATTTCAAAATCTGAAACTTAGAGTTCACGTCAAAATCTTGGCTACTTCAGTATCAGCAACACGGTTGTTATATTACTCAAAGTTAAAAAATGATTTATTGTGATCGCGTTTAGTTTCTATCATTAATCTTTCCCATAAATCGATTGCACATTTCCGCAGAATTTTAAATACCGGTTTGGATATCAAAATTGACATGAAATTATCAACAGAACCACATATCGTAACTTAAACTTCCACTATACAGGGTGTTTTCAAAGTTGAATCATTCATTTTAACAGCTTGTAGAAGTCGTCAAAAGAAATTGATATACCAAAAATCACCTATACAAAAGTTACATAATAAGAGAAATAAAATCATTGTGTCCACGAAGTTCTCCCAGAGTATTTGCTGCTAATCATACACCAACTCTTTCAAATAACCCCAGAGAAGAAAATCGCAAGGCGTTAAATCCGGGGAGCGAGCAAGAAATGGGTCCATTGCACCCTATCCGTCTATTCGGGAACTCATTATTTAGATGTTCATGAACCTGTGCCCCATAATGTAGGAACTACATATTCTGTCTCACATTTAGAGGAACATCTTCTAATAGTTGTGGCAGATTGTGTCGAAGAAAATCTAGACAAATTTCATTGGTCAGTCGAGGTGGACAAAGGTAGGGTCCAATAAGCATGCCATTTAACAAGCCAGCTCAAACATTTAATGCAAATCTATGTAGAAAATGAGTTCTTTTTACAGCATGCGGATTTTATACTGCCTAAATATGATGATGTGGAAATTGTACACTCCATTTCGTGAAAATGTGGCATCGTCTGTACACAAAATTAATTTCGTAAAATATTCATTTCTGCTGAACTGTTCTAAAAGCAACTGGAAAAATGCCTCCTCTAGGATGATCTTTAGGTTGTAACACTTGTGCCCGCTGATAATGATAAAGATAATACTGTTCTTGTCGTATTGTCTTCCACACTTTTGAAAGACTGTTACGATCGAACCAAAGACTCGTACTGAAAACCATACCATAACATAAAAAGTTTGCCAAACTTAGATAAACGATAAGAGTAGTAAAGGGAAAATGCTAAGAAAAAATCCGTGTAATATTCTTATGTTTTAAAATGTTTAATCTCTTACTATTCCTTTTGTTATGCAACTTCTATATAGGTGATTTTTGGTATATCAACTAATTTTGACGAGTCCTACAAGCAGTTAAAATATACTAAGTGACATATAAATCCGAACACCCAGTTTAAATGGTTTTATTTTAATAAAAGTTGGTGAATGTATTTATCTTACTGTAAATAACATTTAAGCTGGACTTTCTTTTCGGGCAATTGCAGTTAGAGTGCAAAGAAGTGTAGACACTGTGGTTAGGTGTTGTCAGGCATGGCTTCGAGAAGGCCGTACGCAAAGAGCAAGGGGCACTGGACGCCGCCGTAGAACAACAGACCGTGAAGATCGCCGCCTAAGACTATTGGCCTTAAGGGACCGTTTCTCCACTACCAGGTCCATTGCAAATGAATGGTTTGCAGAACACGGAAGACCTATTGGCATGCGAAGTGTTTACCGACGAATGAGAAGTTTTGGCTTGTTTTCATACCGGCCACACTGGGTCCTCCCTTTAACTCGAGAACACCGACGTAATCGCCTTGAGTGGTGCAGACAACGGTCACTCTGGGATCAGGAATGGAACAGTATTGTCTTTAGTGACGAGTCTCGATTTTGTTTAGGCATTCACGATGGTCGTGCCAGGGTTAGAAGGCGACGTGGTGAAAGGAGGAATCCACAGTTTTTTGTTGAAAGACATGTTTCTTCTCACTGTTGGAGTTATGGTTTGGGGTGCTATAGCTTATGGTTCCAGGTCACCTTTAATCTTCATCAGAGGTAACATGAACGCGCAACGTTATATCCACGAAGTTCTAGAACCCCATCTTTTACCCTGTCTTGACACCCTGGCAGATCCAACTTTCCAACAAGATAATGTCCCACCACATGTTGCAAGAGTCACAATAGACTTCTTTCACCATAATGATGTCACATTGTTACCATGGCCACCAAGATCTCCCGACTTATCCCCAATTGAGCACGTGTGGGATATGATTGCTCAATTTGCAACGTCCTCCTCAGACTCTAGAAGCACTTCGAGAGGAGTTGGTGGTTGCCTGGAATGAGATACCACAGGAGGACATTGACCACCTGATCAGAAGCATGCCTAGGCGCGTTGGAGAATGCGTAGCACATCAGGGTGCATCCACACATTATTAAAGGTCAAAGGGCTTTAAAGCAGTGCAATCATTTTGAAATTTTTATCATTTACTTATTATGCTTCATTAAGTATAAATAACTGAACTTTGAAAACACCCTGTATTATGACTGACTTCGTCTTGAAGAACTTTAACGCTACTTCCGGGCTAATGATGGTAACAGCGCGCTTTATTATGTTTTCTACAACATTGGCTGGGCTTTCAGGTCTTCCGCCGTCATTAACGTCAATGCCTGGATTATTTTTCAGAAATACGGCTAAATGCTGTTGATTCAACTTTGGATTTATTTTTTCAATCCACGAGGGTCTGTGGGTTTCTTTCTGACTAAATTGGACGATAATAATGTAGATAGCGCATGCTACTTCATGAAGACAGGGCCACATGCCATAGATTCGTGAAACAATGCAATTACTGCCTGAGATTTCTCGTATGCTCCCTCATTTTAATGATCAGAATTGATCTAAGCCTGTAAAACAATTAATTGATTTATGAGAGATTTCCTGGCCTCTTGTTTCAGTAAGGAGAGTTGGTCCTCTAAATCATGTGATTTAATACCGCTTTCTCTCACAGATATTCATGCATTAAAGGAAAAAAATCAATGCCACTTTAACAGAAAAAATTGTCAAGTAAAGTCGATGAAGGAATGCGGTCATTGACATTGGTCATATGTATTCAATAAAAGTAATAATCTAAGCAAGAAAAGCCGCGTATTTTTATTTGATTCAAAACTTGCGTTAGTTTTGGGGCATCATTTAGTTCGACATTTTAGAGATGGCTTAACTTCTTGCGAAACATGCGACTAACCTGTAGTCCATTTCTCGAAGAATGAAATTTACGGCCCGGCGAGGCTGCATGCATATATCCCCATATATCTCCCACTCAACCTTCCTGGTTTAGCATTGTTCTTGTATATGGGCTCGATCGATTCTGCCCAATAACAGTTATGCTCTTTATTTTTTGAAATATATAACGTGCTGATCACGCACTGAACACATGCTGGATATTGGTTTGGTTTAATATCTTTCTTGGATAAATTGACTTTAGATCTTAATAAGCTGTATGAGATATATGCATGGGAGCCCACAGGACTGTGCCTCCCTGAGAATCTGGGCGAACCACAAAATTTGCATATTTAGCATGATTTTGGTACAATTTTGTTTTTTTTATTTGCCTCTCGCCCGTGGGGAAATTCGCTACCCCCGCTCGTCAAAAAGTTTTTGGAGCAGGTACGCTTTCACAAAATATTGTTTCTTGCCCCCTGCGAAAAATTCCTGCGGGCGCCCAGGGATATATGTTTATGGCTTTACGTTTATATGTTTTATTTTTTATTGGTAAAAGTAAAAGTGAATATACTTATTTGATAGAATGTTGAATGACCCCTTGTTTCCAGATTACAGCAACCCCAGCGCGTTTCTTGATCAATTATCCTCCTTTGCATCCAACTTTCCAGGCGCATTTGGGGGACCAGGTGGAATAGGAGGCGGTCAAGGCAAATCATTCGCCACGTCGGGAAGTTTCGCCAGTGGAGGCGGCCAAGGTAGTGGCAGCGGAACGGGATATGGTACAGGTAGTGAAGGAGGTGTAGGTGGACATCAAGGTCATCAAGCTGGATACAATGGGTAAGGATCAATGAGGAAGTTTGTTAGAAAAATTCAGATTGCCTGTGTACTTTTCCCACACAACGGTTCATAAAGGATTACGTTCGGTAGAAGTTAGTTTTTCTGAGCTAGCTACAAACATGTATAATAAAAAACTTAAATGGATCAAGTAAGCCAAACCAGCGATATACAATTAGTATACATTCCATATTCGTCACTCATTTGGTAACGCTAACACTAGTTTCTTCCCTGCCTAAGTATCGACCATCTCCAGAAAACTGGAAATTTGATCATGTCTAATCTATCCCAAAGAGGATCTAAGACCGACCCTCACAACTACAGGCTCACAGCTCTGCTTTATGTTATAAGTGAGGTGATGGAGAGGTGAATAAATTGCGAGCTTCTGGACTCCCTCGAACATGACGGATTGATTATTTAGCGACAGGCAGTATGGTCTCCGGCACCAGCGATCCACAGGGAACCTCCTAGCTTATTTCACGCAATTGTGGAGTAAACATATTCAGTCTTATGGTGAGGCTCATGTCGTTGCTCTTGATATCAAGAAAGCGTTTGATCAGCTGATGCTGATGTCAGCTGGGAAAAATAAGACTTTCAGCGACTTCCTCTCTAACGAGAGACCTGAATGTTATCGCTGCTTGGGGACGCAACAATCTTGTACAGCTTAATGCTTCCAAAACACAGTACTGTACCTTGACGAACAAAAGTTTAGATGGATGGCCGAGTTATGCCAAAGAGCCGTTCATTTCGGCTGATCTGAGTCCAGATAACTGAGGACTTGATCTGGCTCGGACACATCTCGTCAATAGCGGCAGCTGCTGGAAAAAAGCTAGCCTATTTGCTTAAGGCTAAGAAGTCCATCAGACAGACCCGCCCGACTTCGGCCTCCCAACTATGTCGAACTCCGTACATCCAGAACTGGCTGATACCATCGCTCCTTTAACCCGAGGGTGTCGAGACTGTGGAGCAATCAACAAGATGATGCCTTTCCCAGTTCTGCTAACTTTAGGCAGTTCAGAAATCGGATTAACAAAACTCTTTGGATTCCTCATAGCAGCCGCGGTGTCCTGACATTTAGGTTTCTGCCTGTAAGGATGCTTTGGTATAAAAAAAGGTTTGTGCAGTTGATGCTCACTTGTAGTAGTGCAAAAGTTGTCATTTTACCGATTTTTTCATATTATATAGGTTTTTATGTAACAATCCTGCGGATCTAATTGCCAGCAGATCGCGTCATGTAAAGGTGGTTGGAATCTTTCTCTTTCGTATTGAGCTCGCTATTGACAGTGTGACATAATACCTTTATTTGATGTGGCTATCAAAGAATGAAAGAACGCGTGTATGTAAGGATAATGCTGTGTCTAGGTTCAGCGAGCTTTTAAGTGAAGCGTCAAACAAAATGTGACGTGAATCGGAGTACAGCAGCCTCCAACATGTTACTTCATACACAACCAGTGACGGGGGTGTTCCTTAATGATATGCGAATAATTGAGGGTGTGAATCTACATGAAAACTTAATTTTAGTTTGCTTTGTAAACTATGGTCCACAAAATGTTTCCTGTCAAAAACTCGGGGTGTTGAAGTTTTAGGAAACAAAATGGAAATTAATTAATATTTTCAGAACCTCTTCAGATATTTCACTCATATTTAGTACGTAGTAGAAGTTAATAAAGTTGCATATTTTTCAATGCAAAAATCATTTTTAGCTTTAACAGTGGCGTGCGTATGGGTATTGACTTCAATATTTTTTAAGAAAAAAATAGTACGCCAATAGTTTTTTGCCAAATAAAAATTACTATTGTATTCTCCGTTCAATTTAAAACAAATGATCTCTCTTGAATTGTTTTCCTTCGATGCGCCATTTTTGAATAAAGAAATAAAAACCGTTCTATTGTCTATTGTCAAAATTATTATTAATTTAATTGGAAAAATTAAACACATTAGGGGCAATGAACAACAACTGACAACATAAACATAACATTAAAACCAACGAAATGATTACAAAAGTTGTTGAAAATGGCCCCCTTCACTTAGTATGCATGCTTCCGTCCTCCTTCTCATTGAATTGCGCACTCGTTGAAATATCGCTGGAGTGTTTTTTATTCTATCACAAGCTGCAACTATTCTTTCTACTAATTCCTCGACAGTGTTAATGGGACTTGTGTCTTAAGATAGCTCCACAAAAAGAAATCTAAACTGTTGAGGTCTAGGGACCTTGGTTCTTGGGACCCACCGCGGCCAATCCAACGATTTGGATAAACAGTTTGTAAATATATAATTACGAACCGCTACACTGAAATGCGCTAGTGCACCATCATGCATGTACCACATATTGTTTCTTATTACTAACGCAACATCATCAAGCAGCAAAGGCAACTGTTGTTGAAGAAAATTGAGGTAAGTCTGTCCGTTAAGTAGTCCCGCAAAGAAGAATGGGCCAATAAAGTGGTTGCCAATAATTCCTGCCCATACGTTAACCGAAAATTGGTGTTGGAAATGGGTTTCGGTTACGGCATAGGGATTTTCTTCTGCCCACAAATGATTATTGTGGAAATTCTGAATGGCATTTCGAAAAAAATTAGCTTCGTCCGTGAACAGAATTATTGATTAGAATTGCGGATTTTGTGTAATTTTTTGAAGATACCCCTGATAAAAGGTCACACGCCTTGGAACATCAATGAGAAGTAATGCCTGTACTCTTAAAATATGGTAAGGATATAACAAAAAATCCACTAAAATTCTCCAAACAATTTGATGGCAAATATTTATGTGTCTAGAGATCTTTCTCGTACTCCTTTCAGGATGTTCTTCGACTTCGTGTAGCACTGCTTCCTCAACTTCAGGTGTTCTCACACTTAGAGGTCTACCAGTTTCAACAAGACGACGATGCATATTAGAAAAGGTTCCACTATCTGGCAAAGCACGATCGGGATATCTCTGGTGATAAATCCGTCTGACTTGCTCACCATTACCGTCGGCAAGGCCATATACGTAATGCATTTCCGCCATTTCTGCATTTGAATAATTCACCATTATTAACAAGATTTTAAAAACTAAATAATGAAAAAGATATCACAGCGATCAGATTTGAATAACAGATACTTGTCAGATGCCAAAAGCCAGTGACATATTCCAGAGCAACTAGATATTTATTGCTAAATTGCATTTTTCAATTTATTATTACATTGATTTTTAATTAATAGAACGATTTTTATTTTTTTAATCAAAAATGGCGCATCGAAGGAAAACAATTCAAGAGAGATCATTTGTTTTAAATTGAGCGGGAAATGCAAAAATAATTTTTATTTGGCGAAAAAATATTGACGTACCACTTTTTTCTTAAACAATATCGAAGTCAATACCTGTACGCACGCCACTGTTAAAGCTAAAAATTATTTTTGCATTGAACAATATGCAACTTTATTAACTTTCACTGCGTACTAAATATTATTGAAATATCTGAAGCGGTTCTGAAAATATTAATTAATTTCCATTTTTTTTCCTAAAAATTCAACACACCGAGTTTTTGTAAGGAAATATTTTTGGACCATAGTTTATAAAGCAAACTAACATTAATTTTTCATGTAGATTCACACCCTTAAATATTCGCATATCATTAAGGAACACCCTGTATATAGTTATACTATGTGATCATGTGTAATAAAGGAAAGGATGTTTTTATATGGTGCTTATGATTGTAACAAGTGAATAGTTCACTTCCTACAAGTGAAGATGCTCGTATTAGTCGGTGAAGTATTTATTTGCAATATGAATTAATACTTCTACCTGGTTGGATGAGATGTTACCATAAAAGAACCACGCTACTTGTACCAAGTGAATAGTTTACTAGATCGACAAAGTCGAAACGCTTTCAGAAATACAACTAATTCACTTGAAAATTGTTTATTATAGCAATTTCAGATAAAACCAATTTGCTTATGGCAAGTGGTCAGTACAGTAATTTCATACAGAGGTACACATTTTAGTTGACAAAATGAAAAATGTTATTTTTTGTTAATAAAATTCTTTCACTTCTTCACTCTTCTAAGCACCTGCGGAGTGGCCTAAAATCCACATCCCCTTTAATGGTTTTAATGTCACCTGTCATTCATGGAAATTGTCACTTTGATAGTCAACTAGCTAGGCAGCAGCGGTGGCCGCAGTAGTAGACTCTTCGGTCTCCTGATCAGTCGCCGTGCGCTGTGCGGGTTCGAGTCCCGTCCCAGGAGAAATTTTTCTCTTGGCTATGGATGTTGTGATTGTCCGTAGGTGGTAGACGGTCTCTGACTGTCGAACGTGGAGGTACCACCCGGCGGATCTCGTAGGCGGAGCCAGAATGTGTGCATGTTGCATGCACACGTGTTCCCTCGCCAGAGTCCGTGTGGCGTTCGCCCTTTCCCCTGTATCCCCCAATAGCCCCACGGTACCCAATGGGTGTTTAGGCCTTAGGCCTTCGTGGTAGTTGGAGTATAAAACAAAAAAAACTAGCCATAAAAATATAATTCACTCGGGTCATATGCTTACGTAGTATTTCAATGGCAAAACAATATCAAACTTCTTGATGCTGAAGGCAATCAGGTACACAAATACAAAATAGGTGAATAAGTGTACTCATCCGAGATTTGACCGTGTGGTTTTCCCTGAGACTTGTTATATACGAATGAGTAATGCAGCTATTTATATATCATGTTTTAAGCTAAATCGTGAGGAAATAAAATATACGTATATAGATTATGATTGAATGCTGGCCGGAAAAACTTGTTTGAAATATTTATTAAAGCATTACTCATAAAAGAAATGGTCTTAATTGGATAATGTCGGACATCATTTTTATGTCCAATAGTTACATACGATGCAGCGTTCGAGTAGTGAAATTCAGATTCAGAGCTTTTATAACATATGCCCCGATTTTTTTTAGAACAACGAAAAGTTAAATTACCGAAACGAAGTATATGCAGCTATCTCTATCCTAATAAGACTGATACCAAGCGCTGAGGGTCATGTCATGACTCCCCTGGGCGAATCGTATGACCGCTAATATTTATGACTTTCGAATCTCTTTGATGAATTTAAATATATACGGACTTTTTGCAAATATGTACTGTATACAAAAGGTAAAAAATCACCAGATTTATAATATAAATAAAAAGTGATACTGCGTTTTTCGGCTTGGTAGTACTACTTGTCCGTTAGACCATTATTGCAAATTGAACCTCATGTGTGTTGTGATTAAGGTAGTTCATTGCAAATTCAGGCATTTGGACAGTAATATAAGAGAAATCCTTTTCGCACGGGCCTTTAACGTTGTGCGCAAATTTGATAAAAATACTTTTTGACGGAGAAATTCAAAGAAAGCAGTTTCATTTGATTAAAAGGAGATGATAAGTAGTAAGCGTCATACTTATCTAACCGTACGAGTGTTCAAATCTCGCTCTCTTCATTTATCAGTTCATAAACATACCTATATACTAGTTCATGATTTTGATACTTTTGTTGACTGTTCCATCTACATCAATGTAATGTTACCAGCGGTTGTTTTCAAGAAATTTATGATTGATCTTGATTTTGTCTACAATCGGTCTGTGATTTCTGCAAACTGTTTATCTGATCAGTGGGTATATCTTACACCCTTGTTTCAGTAACTAGAGCTATAATGCATTTATTATCTTGTCGGTTAGCCTTGGTAGTATAAGACATCACATTTTATATTTCAGACCAATATTGTTCTCAAGATTCGGTGAAACAGAAGGTCGAGGTGCTCAAGTCTCGGCATCTGCAGAAGGACCACACGCCGCATTTAGTTCATCCTCCACCTCTGTGGATGGCAATGGGAAAGTGAAGTATTCAGTAAAGTCTGGGAAGTACTGAGAGCTGAGTTTATTTTAGTTATTTTACAGTGCCAGTTTGTGATAAATTATTGTTAGTATGCGCTATTTTTATAACAGTGATGCAGTGATGTATTTAGTAGTATGTAAATGTAGCATTATTAATAAAACCAACAATAAATCTGACTTGGTGATTAAAGTAATTCCATTCTAGAAACAGCTTAGCTTATGTGAATGACAAGTGGGAGATCAAAAAACATAACAAATATCTGTAAACGCACCAATGTTCAGAACTACTTGAAAATTATCTGAACGTCTTTTCAGCCTCCAACCACATTATAGCGCCGCTTTAACGTACCTTTAACCTATTTGAACGAGGCACCTGCACGCATACATTTAAATCAACTTTGATTTGTCTTGTGAGACAAGAAAATCGGCGCAGCACACTGACGGAACTAGAAAATATTTTCAGAGGGGTCTACATGAAAAAAGTGCTGGGAGGAGGAGCTCAGCAGTGCTATTTCGTATCTTGAAAAGTGACATTGTGTGGGTATTTTGACAATATATAGGTTTTTTGTGATATTATGTAGGTTTTTTACAAGATGTCAATTTAGATTTAGCTGTTGTTCACTCGATGTGCTCTCGTTCTGTAGCTGTACGTGTTGCCTAAACATCATGACGCTTCAGCTATCAAAGTTTGGCTCTAATGTGTTGAAAGCTGAGGATTTGTGTGCTAATAATCTGTGTTGATGATAATTCCATCGGTTTCTTTTCTCAAATACACTTACTTGAGATGTATGCAAAGCTAGAAATGAGTTGTGCATCTACCTTTACTTATTCATCCTGGAAATTACACATGCAAAGTTGCTGAATTTCAATAATGAGAGAGATAAGAAAAGAAAATCCCTGGTCGGTGAAATATATTACAACCAACAAGTGAGAAAATATTCCAAAGACAAGAACATTTATGAAACGTAAAAAAGTTATTACATTTTACATTATTTTTAATTCCCAGTCATTCAAATTGATAGATGTGAGAAACTACAGAAATGTTTTGTTTGTGATGTGTCATTTCTAACTTTTTGGTGATGTGGCCTAATCACAGACAACGCGGGCGCGATGGTGATTTCTCGTAATGCTTCTCAAAGCTTTTGAAAACACAAAAAAAAAACGGAGAAAATCGTAAGTTGCAACGTTGTACATAACCTCTGTTTACTTCATGGGCAGCATTCAATAATAATTTTGTCAAATGGCACATATCACTGATCCATACACACAATCATCCAGATGAGATCTTGCTAGTCTGCTACTCAGACTTCGAGTTTGGTGAAAGACATTTTAAAAAATACAAAACTAATTTATATAGTATAGAAAGAACAGAAATGCAACAAGAAGAATCTGATAGAGACAGTGATTAAGTTTAAGTAACTTCAACTTTTTTATGCCAAACAGAAATGGGCTTTAGTCATATGCATTTTATTTTTTAGTTTCCTGTGATATTTTTTTAATATGACTGCGTGATAAATGTTTGACAGTTATTTGTAATATTGGTATTGGTTTTTATAGTCAAATGTTTCTTTATTACAGTTTTATGTTATATTTTATCTAGCTATTTGGTTTTCGTTTTCCTTTTTTGACACAATCTGTACAATAAATGCTCCCCTGTTATATGAGTGCGCCAAATAGCATTAATTGTGTGGGCTTGTTGGACTGACTTGATCGTTTAATTTCTCTATTCTACACGTTCGTAACTAATTTATGACTGATGACGGCTTTGCGTAGAAATTCAACCAACTTGATGCCATCACTTTTTAACTGACCCTAACATATCTTGTTGATTCTGTTCGGAAAAAGGAGAATAAAAGTACGTATCACACGTGACATGCCATACCTGAATCACAAAATTGGGAAGATAAAATAATATACGTTAAAGCTAGATTGAAAAACGACAAAATTGTGGATTTTTTCATTTTGAAAAATCTTGCAGCAGTAATTTCAGAAGAGACAGCTGACATTTGTATTAGTAGTTTCTTCATTTCCTTCTGCTCATCTCTGAATAGTAGGATGTTTTGCTGGAGCTTGCTGCATATTCTTATTATCTTCCTCGAATCATTATATGCGGTGTCACAGTAATACATTATCGTCAATGGTCCAGCCTAAAACAATATATCTAAGAACTGATTCTGATATATCGAGGCAGATGCAAAGCAGAAAGTTAAATTCCAGACCACCACAAGCAATTCTCAAACATTTTTGATGAAACCATCATTAAAGGGAGCTTATTGGTGCCACTTTCGAAGCCCCAGAAACGGAAGATTGTGGGCGTACCGTCCAGTTCCAGAGATATTAGTCCACATTTATAAAAAAAAGTTTTACCTTTTGCTTTCAAAAAATAAAGCAATTCCTTCAAAGTATATGCATAAAAAGAAGTGAAGGAAAAGGTCTCGCTTCTGTAAACTAAAAGGTGTTAACGTTTAAGCATTTGCTTAAAAACTAAAGGATTTGCTTCTAAAAAAAGGAATCTAAGTTACAGCAAATTTTCTCATTTTATCATTAGTTGTCCCGGCATCTCAGAGCCTGCATCTTAAAATTTGTGCATTTTCGTTTAATAAAATCGATTTGTAAGGGCGTAAGACGTACACCTAGTCAGATTTCAAGACGTTGTTTAGATTTGAGGAGGAAAATGTGATGTGGTTGGCAAATTATACTAAGTGACATATAAATCCGAACACCCAGTTTAAATGATTTTATTTTAATAAAAGTTGGTGAATGTATTTATCTTACTGCAAATAACAAGTGTCTGCCTTATCAGTTGGACATTCCGGTTTTTATACTGCTTTTTTTTAATTCACTAAGGCTCTAAAAATGAATATTTCAGCCGCAGTAAAGAATCAACGTTGGCGGATTTTGGTTCTTGACATAATTTACGATCGGTTACGATGCCTAGAGTACGGAGACTTGTACGATTTCGTCAACTTAGTGAGTTTGATAGGGGCCGTATAGTGGGACTTCGGGAAGCTGGACTTTCTTTTCGGACAATTGCAGTTAGAGTGCAAAGAAGTGTAGACACTGTGGTTAGGTGTTGTCAGGCATGGCTTCGAGAAGGCCGTACGCAAAGAGCAAGGGGCACTGGACGCCGCCGTAGAACAACAGACCGTGAAGATCGCCGCCTAAGATTATTGGCCTTAAGGGACCGTTTCTCAACTACCAGGTCCATTGCAAATGAATGGTTTGCAGAACACGGAAGACCTATTGGCATGCGAAGTGTTTACCGACGAATGAGAAGTTTTGGCTTGTTTTCATACCGGCCACACTGGGTCCTCCCTTTAACCTGAGAACACCGACGTAATCGCCTTGAGTGGTGCAGACAACGGTCACTCTGGGATCAGGAATGGAACAGTATTGTCTTTAGTGACGAGTCTCGATTTTGTTTAGGCATGCACGATGGTCGTGCCAGGGTTGGAAGGCGACGTGGTGAAAGGAGGAATCCAGTTTTTTGTTGAAAGACATGTTCATCACACTGTTGGAGTTATGGTTTGGGGTGCTATAGCTTATGGATCCAGGTCACCTTTAATCTTCATGAGAGGTAACATGAACGCGCAGCGTTATATCCACGAAGTTCTAGAACCCCATCTTTTACCCTATCTTGATACCCTGGCAGATCCAACTTTCCAACAAGATAATGCCCGACCAATGTTGCAAGAGTCACAATAGACTTCTTTCAACATAATGATGTCACATTGTTACCATGGCCACCAAGATCTCCCGACTTATCCCCAATTGAGCACGTGTGGGATATGATGGGTAGGAGATTGTTCAATTTGCAACGTCCTCCTCAGACTCTAGAAGCACTTCGAGAGGAGTTGGTGGTTGCCTGGAATGAGATACCACAGGAGGACATTGACCACCTGATCAGAAGCATGCCTAGGCGCGTTGGAGAATGCGTAGCACATCAGGGTGCATCCACACATTACTAAATGTCAAAGGGCTTTAAAGCAGTGCAATCATTTTGAAATTTTTATCATTTACTTATTATGCTTCATTAAGTACTTATACAAAATTTTATTAAAATAAAACCATTTAAACTGGGTGTTCGGATTTATATGTCACTTAGTATATTTACTTGAACTAAAAATAAACTTACTCGTTTGAACTGGAAAAAAACGTTTAATTTTTTTTTGTTATAAATGCATAGTCTATTTACAAGTTTTGGTAAATATTATCTCCAACAACAACATACTCTTGCGGGGCTTTTTCGTTTGATGCCTCGTTTAAATTTTTTAGCTTGGCAGAGTAATATTGTTGTTAGAGACGAGCAACTTTCAGTTGTTCAACTAAAACTAATCGTTGAAGCTGGGTTGTCGTTAACTGCCTCATCTCGTCAGACTCTTGTTTGCCCGAAGCAAAGGTAGGCTTCGGAGGAATTTTTTTTTGCAGCAACGTCTTCAACCGATGTGTAGGATCGCTTTTTGTTAGTTACTACTTGAGGCATAATCATGTGATGAGCGTCGTTTTCCACCATAATGTCATCCGATGAAGTAGGTAAAGAAGGTTGACTTGCCACGCTAATTGCAAGAGCCCCTAATAAAAATATACATGCATGATAAGTACCTACAAGGTAATAGTAAAGACCTGAATCTATTTCTCACCTGGTACCCAGTACTTAGTACAGGATTTATGTCCGCATCCATAGCCTTTAACATAACTTTCTCCCAGGACAAAAGACGAATGGGCTATTATTATTATCCCTGTTTTATTTTTGTCAGTTTTATTTTTCAGTCGCGTTTTCATATTGTTCACTTTTTTCATAAAAGCTTTAATATCCATCTCCTTGCCAAATAAAGTAACGTATTCCTTAACGATATCAGTTAATGCAGCAGTTTTCTTCTATTTCATCGCTGGAACTTGAGATTTATCGGTAATCTCCGGAAATGCTTGGACTTTTTCAGCGATAAACATCATCTCGTGAGGGGCATCTCGGTAACTTCCTGTTCACTATCGGTGTCAGACATTTTAAATATTTTATTCACTTTAAAATTGCTGCACAATTACATCAATTCACGTGCCAACTGCTTTTAATTATGAGACAAATAAGATCAACCCTATCAGTTACAGACCACATACGCGTTGATTGCACGCTGCAAGTCATATCTTGTCGAAATCGCTAATCTCCGTACCTTTTACTTTATTTTCCCGAAGCATTTGCTTGCAAGGAAGAGGTAGAGATTATGAATACGAATTAGAGCAAAACCTTTTACTTCTACCTTTTGCTTGTACCTTTTACTTCAAAGTAAATGCTTCATTTTTATAAATACGGGCTATTGCGATTGTAAAATATGGATGTTCCTGTGATTTTGTATAATTGACACAGCAAAGCGGAATTTTTAACGTCAATAAACAATTGTTTTCTTTATTTTTTACTCAGAATTGATATGTAAAGTGAGTTAGCAAGCTGAGATACTAAATGATAAAATTGATGCATGAATAAAAATTCTATCGTAAAAACAACAGTGTAAAATTTCAAGATGGCAACTGGGCGTAAGTAACAACTTCCTGAAGACTGGATACACGATGAAGGTCTATGAAATTGTATCGCGGTACGTGACGGTATGTTACGCGACAGAAAATTTTCAATTTTTTAAATGTTAATTACACCGCTCCGATCAACATTTCAGCTAGCAAGTTTGCATTTTAGCATCAAAATACGTGAAATTTGACTGGTTTTCACCATCTCAGTACGTGATGTAACCACAAATTTGCGAAATTACTTGTATTCAAAGGAATGTACTTCTGACAAAAACCGAAAAGAATATGGAGGAAAATTGATTATTTTGTGCATTTCCGCACATCATTCAAAAACTAGTCTGTGAATTTGTACTTTTTGTGCTAATTCTACAGCTTTTTGTTATCCTAAGTATTCTACGTTGAGCAATAAATGTTATCTAACATGGTTCAAAATGGGTGAAATAAGATGCAAATTCATAAAAATGACAAATCAATGTTTCTTATAGAGAGTTTGGACATGTTTAATGTTACAGAAGCTGTTCAAAATGTCCTCCATTACTGGTTATGTATATTGTTGTTCTTAAAACAATGTGTTGTGCTGAGCGGCACAAAATATATGTGTCAGCCTTAATTTCGTTCGTAGCGGTATGGAGCCATTTCAAGGGGGTTGAAGTAGGACATTGTAGTGGGTGGATTAGTCGATAAAAATAGCTGAAAAATGTCCCTCTCAAATATCGGTATGTCGTGACCAAACACATTGTATAGGTTTTTTACGTAATAACCCTGCAAGATTCCCCTTATAACGTAGCATCAGTACGAATACCAGAAGCGCGTTAACGATCATAGAAAGTATTTGCGAACCGAATAATTACCGGAACAGCTTTATTTCAATGTTCGTGATCATTGATCATCATCATCTGTCCTATATAAACCTACCTACAAGGTCCATCAGTGGCACATGTATAGATCACTGCTTTGTGAAAGACCTATCCAACAAAATTACTTGTATACCAATAATCCTACAAAGCGATATTACTGACCACTTCTCCACTATTTTACTGATATCTTCAAATGAAAAACATTCTAACATCCCTACGGTTAATAACAACCAGAAAAATTACAAATTTTTTGTCGACAATTCAAAACTAATATCAAATGTCAAAGAAGAATCCTGGGAACAATTATACTCTATAAATAATATAGACAAAGCAATGGGACTGTTCATAGAGAAAATAAAAAACTAATAGATATTAGTACCAATAAAGTAATAATTAGTCACAAAGAGAAAAGCAGAAATGCCTGGATTACCAAAGGATTAATAACATCGGCAATAGAAAAAGAAAGACTATATAATGTAATGAAACTAACGCCAACTACAGAAAATACCGACTGCTACAACCAATATAAAAATAAATTTATAGAGCTTGTAAGGCAAACCAAACGAAAACATTACCTAAATAAATTGAATAATAACTTAAATGATCCTAAGTGGCTTTGGACAACTATTGATGAGATTACTGGGAAAACAAAAGTTAAAGAGTGTGTCACTGAGTTAAATTCAACATCGGGAACAGTATTAAAAAATACTCAACAGATATGCGATGAATTTGTACAATTCTTTACTGACATAGGCGAAAATTTAGCAAGTAATATACAAGCAAATGTACAAAATACTCAGCCTCCAAAAAGAACTTTGAACTCATTTATTTTGGATAATGTCGAGCAATGTGAAGTATATACCACTGTTATGTCCTTAAAAAATCGGAAAAGTCCTGGGTTTGATGGTATTAAAAGCGAGCATTTGAAAATTATAGCCGAGGACATAACAGAACCACTCACTTACCTAATCAACAAATGCTTTGAATCTGGCATATATCCCTCAATTTTAAAAAAAGGTAATATAATACCGATACATAAATCAGGAACAAAAACAGATGTTAACAACTATAAACTATAGACCAATATCAATAATATCCAGTGTAGCAAAGGTTTTTGAAAAAGTTTTATCTACTAGAATGATTAGATTCCTCACAAAATTCTAAATTTTAAGTGAAAATCAATATGGATTTACAGAAGGGAAGGCTACATCGGACGCAATAACTAAAATTGTAAATCAAATATATCAAAATATTGATAAGAGAATCCCTTCAATCTGCATTTTTGTTGATTTAAAGAAAGCTTTCGACACAGTTAATCACAAATTATTATTAGAAGCATTGGAGAGAATTGGTTTCAGAGGAAACGCGTACTCACTGATCGAAAGTTATTTGTCAAATCGCCCACAATCTGTGCAGATATCAGGATCATTTAGTAAAGAAATGTATATTAAGTGTGGTGTCCCACAAGGAACTGTCTTAGGTCCGCTGTTATTCAATATATATTTAAATGATATTTTCCAAATTAATTGTGTTGGCAAAATAACTAGTTTTGCAGATGATACTGCAATATTATATTAATAACATCGGCAATAGAAAAAGAAAGACTATATAATGTAATGAAACTAACGCCAACTACAGAAAATACCGACTGCTACAACCAATATAAAAATAAATTTATAGAGCTTGTAAGGCAAACCAAACGAAAACATTACCTAAATAAATTGAATAATAACTTAAATGATCCTAAGTGGCTTTGGACAACTATTGATGAGATTACTGGGAAAACAAAAGTTAAAGAGTGTGTCACTGAGTTAAATTCAACATCGGGAACAGTATTAAAAAATACTCAACAGATATGCGATGAATTTGTACAATTCTTTACTGACATAGGCGAAAATTTAGCAAGTAATATACAAGCAAATGTACAAAATACTCAGCCTCCAAAAAGAACTTTGAACTCATTTATTTTGGATAATGTCGAGCAATGTGAAGTATATACCACTGTTATGTCCTTAAAAAATCGGAAAAGTCCTGGGTTTGATGGTATTAAAAGCGAGCATTTGAAAATTATAGCCGAGGACATAACAGAACCACTCACTTACCTAATCAACAAATGCTTTGAATCTGGCATATATCCCTCAATTTTAAAAAAAGGTAATATAATACCGATACATAAATCAGGAACAAAAACAGATGTTAACAACTATAAACTATAGACCAATATCAATAATATCCAGTGTAGCAAAGGTTTTTGAAAAAGTTTTATCTACTAGAATGATTAGATTCCTCACAAAATTCTAAATTTTAAGTGAAAATCAATATGGATTTACAGAAGGGAAGGCTACATCGGACGCAATAACTAAAATTGTAAATCAAATATATCAAAATATTGATAAGAGAATCCCTTCAATCTGCATTTTTGTTGATTTAAAGAAAGCTTTCGACACAGTTAATCACAAATTATTATTAGAAGCATTGGAGAGAATTGGTTTCAGAGGAAACGCGTACTCACTGATCGAAAGTTATTTGTCAAATCGCCCACAATCTGTGCAGATATCAGGATCATTTAGTAAAGAAATGTATATTAAGTGTGGTGTCCCACAAGGAACTGTCTTAGGTCCGCTGTTATTCAATATATATTTAAATGATATTTTCCAAATTAATTGTGTTGGCAAAATAACTAGTTTTGCAGATGATACTGCAATATTATATGAAGGCACTGACTGGTCTGATCTGAAAAATGTAATTGAAAATGATTTTATCAAAATTATTCAGTGGTTTAACAGTAGAAAATTAAGCATTAACTACTCTAAAACACATTTTTTACCATTTGGATCTTATGCTAGACATCTGCCAAATTACACAAATTTCTCCTTCAATATTAATGATCAAAAAATGCAAATTAATAGAGTGCCTAACATAAAATACCTTGGAGTGGTCTTGGATCCTCACTTACGATGGGACATCCATGTCAATTATATTTTAAAGAAAGTTAGATTTGTATCCTACAAAATTAAATACCTTGGGAATATATTGACAGAAAAATATCTTCGAACATTATACCATGCACTGATTGAGCCTCATCTCACATATGGTATATTAGCATGGGGAGCTGCATGTTCCTCACATATCTATAATTTAGATGTTTTTCCAAAAAGTATTCTAAAAATGATATTTAAAAAACCGAAACTTTATCCCACTGAAAAATTATACGCAGATGTCGAATGTATGATATAAGACAGCTTTATTTCTTACACAGTATCACTCACTACCATAAATTTGTAAACACCGACCAAAAAATTAAACATAATCATTATACCAGGTACAAAATTCGTGGCACAGTAGTTCCTCAACCGCATAAATCTATAATGCAGCGATCATATGTATCTCTATTTAGCGCCTAAATTTTATGAAATTATACCTAAAGACTTAAAAGATTTACGTTTCGGAAATTGTTTCAAAAGAAATTTAAAAAAGTGGCTACATTCTATATCTAGGACTGAAATTCATAAACTCATAAATATGAACATCAACTAAATACATAATCTACTGTAGCTAATTTTTGTCCTTTTTTGTCATTTGCATTCTACAGTTTCAACTTAAATTATTGCTCCATGTACAGTCGATGCCTTCTATTGGGCCTGTTTTGATTTTATATTTATTTACTCATATTGTTTGTTATCTTTGTACATTGAGTGAATAAATATTATTATTATTATTATTATTATTATTATTATTATTATTATTATTATTATTATTATTATTATTATTATTATTATTATTATTATTATTATTATTATTATTATTATTATTATTATTATTATTATTATTATTATTATTATTACTATTATATCCGTTCTTCGCATGGTCCTTATTCTTATTCTGGTGTTGAAATGTAGAGTAGTAAGACGAAAAGTTAGATAGTTGATGAACTCGTACTGGCTCCGCTTAGTAAGTCAAAAACTACCATTTACAATGAATATTAAGTCAAATGTAAAATGAATATAATTAAAAATAAATTATTTGTTTGTCTTTAAAATCAAAAAACATGACACATTCAAACAATAATTTGTAAGTTTAAGCAATAAAACAACGTTTGTGGCGTATTTTGAGACTGTTTTTCTCGAAAAATAATCAAAAATAAGTTTATATAGTATTTATTGTATCATATAATATTGAAATGGGAGAGTATAGATTTGTTCAGGAGTGCAACCATACACATTCTGAATGTGTCTTTGAAAACAGAATCTTGTAGGCACCCATGGTAGTCGGTTGGATAGTTGGGAGTAGGTGGTGACACCAAGATCAAGAGGACGGACAGCAGCTGTCGCATCAGTATGCAATTTGTGGTACAGGTTTTTGAAATCGCAGATGAACTCCGGAAGATGATAACAATACCTATGTTGACCTCCATTGGCTAATGCCTGCCTTTGCCTAAGCTTAGCACACTGACCATTATTAAAATTTATATATATATTATTAAAACCGATATGGTTGAAAATCTTTTTTTTAACCTAAACCAACATATAGCTAGAAAATATTTGTAATAAATTCATTATTCTTTTTTCTGAAACACTTAGTATGGTTCTGCGGTATCAATCCAAGGAAGCTTGACATAAATGCATATACTCTATTTTACGAGTATCAATAACGGTAGAATGACAGGTGATTATCTAGAAATATCTCAAAATTCCCATATCGGCACAGGACAAATAATTCTGACGGATCCGTCAACGCCAAGTACTCAGAGCCGTATTTTGTTTTGGTCTTTGGCTCTTTTATATGCTACAGATTCGTTTTGTACTTGCTAACAGTTCTTTTATTTAGAAAAGTTCATTTGCATACAAAAAACAAAACGCCACACACAAGTTTTACTAGATTTATACCCGATTCATTATTTCCAACGTTGCAGACTAACACAAAAATCTCACTTGCTGACTTGTTGATCAGCTCTTTACCTCAGTAGACGTCAAAGTGTGATGGATACTCGTGAAATAGGGTATACATTCATTATGTACCTAGGGACATTTTTAATTATTATTAATTACATAGCGGAAGAAATGTATTTTCTTATTGGACGAATGAGATAAATAATGGCGACTTCTTAGGTTAATACTTAGAAAAACCATTTGAACTTTTATACTCAGACCAATGTACTTACGCAATTGATGACAGCGTAATAATAGATAAGACCTGGATTTCCTCTATATTGGAGTATAAATACGAAAACTATGAAACCGTTGAATGTCATATGGATTGTTTGCCAACTTAATAATTCCTGGAATAGTTTTATCTCCTTGGCCATCATCATATAAAGTCTTCGCATGGTCATTATTCTCATTCGGGTGTTGAGGTGTAGAGCAGTTGGATGGAAAGTTAGATAGTTGATGAATTCGTATTTGCTCTTCATAGTAATGATGACGCATACGATATAAGCACAAAATGACACTTTGTGTAAATCCCTCGTTCTGTTCAAGAGCGAGAATATAGGATGCTCAATTTTTTCAACCATGAAGTTTGCGATGCTCATAATGAGGAATATGAATATAAACACATTAACTCTAATTATTTTGCGCCTATATGAGTTGTGGTTAAAGCCAAACTTCCGCAGTTCTCGCTCAGTGTATAGGAAAGTTTTCATGAACTTGATCCATGTTCTGCCTATCAACGATGTGGATGTTGAAAGCAATAGAATTCCAGAAGTCGCCAGGTGATATAGTGCTGCCCTGGTATGTTGTATATCTTCGTATAGTTCATAAAACATTAAGGCCAATATAATGAATGATAGAAAAGCGCAGTATATCCTGCTAACTTTTCTGATAGTTATCGTGTTGTTATGAAAAGATGGAACGTAACCCAGAAGTATTCCTATGATTCGTGGCCAACATCTCACGGTTTCGTACATTGAAAGTAATGAGTTATTTTTGAGTTGTTACTTTATATATGATGGATGTGTGGAGTATTCGCTTCAGCTAATGAGGCCACATTAATCCATTTTTCATGGAGACGTAGGAGGCATAATGATAGTAGTGAATTCTATTCTACTTCGATCGTGTTGATGACGAAGCAGATCAGACGTTCAAAGTGCACATTTTGCTATTATTACAGGAATGTTAATGAATATAAAATTCAGGAAAATCTCTGAATTGATTCCATATTTATCTGCATTTAGAAAATAAACAATAACCGGCTGTAGATTTTAGCTATTTAACACATAGATAACAAAAAACAGAATGATTCCCCGACTCTCGCGTAAAGGGGATAGGAACATCGGGCAACTAAGTACATAAGAAATGCAAACTTCCATATAAAAGCAGACATAATACAAGCATTAGTAATTCATGACAGCACCGATAGCATATATTGCAGCTCCAGGAAAAGTTTCATTTTTCATTTGCATTCTGAAGAAAAAAAGGTTCTTATAAACATTTCTCAAATTGGTAGTTCCGGGATATATCATTTTTGGGGCCCCGAAGACAATATGAAAGGCGAAAATTTTAATGTTTCCAAAGTTACTAAATATTGATCAAACATCCTCTAATGGAATCCCAAAGCATTTAGGGGATATTGTTATTGAAGACCTTTATTTTTCAATTGCTAATCCAGCGCGCGCTAACGTAGAACATACATTGGGGACGCGCTTGATTTACAATTAAAGAACATGGGCTAACAATAACAATACCCCCAAATAATTTATCCGGAGCTAAAAACATGGAATGTTAAAAAAATATTTAAATAATTTTTGGCCTGGCAACATGCAGATTCGATACGAAAGATACATCAAAAGATTTCTCCGAGCAGATGCAAAGATACTTCTTGAACTATTTTTATTACCTTGAAGGGGGACGGGTATGATAAAAAACTACGTGAGGATATGGCACTTGCATGTCATGTCTCAAACACATATAGTAAAACTGCGTGAGTTGGTAGTCATCAGTTTTTAGGAGAATGAACAAACTAGATATGTTTTATCATTAGGTCTTTGGCTGACTGAATTGTTGTTTTGCCTGGTTTCGTTTGAAGCATTTTGAGTGATCGACGCACTCACGTAAACTCACGAGACGAAGTCAGTCGCTATCAAGGACCCATACACGCCCACTTACAATATTTATTTCTTCGTAGTTATGCGATTTGAGCCACTTGATTACGTGGTGTAGCAGAATCAACAACGAAATATAAAGATAGCTATTTGGGTGAACTGTCTAGCTAGTAGCTGTATACTTTGCAATGCTCCTTGAAGATTAGTGTCTTGTCAATCTCTCCGTCAAATATCACTTCGATCAAATTATTCACTAACCTAACAGATATCAAACCTTCCTGTAGACTGATTCAAAACTCCAAAAAGACTTCGGATCTGGAGACAACGAACTCCAGTCCGTACCGATGCGAACATCTAAATTCGTGCTACAAGCATTAGTCAAGACTCTTGACCTCTCGCAGGCCTTTTCTGTTTGGAAAAGTTCGAGATATACCTATCCACCTATTTTGCTAAAGCGACGCCTCGTTTTTTAACATTTTCGTTACTTTGCAGTTCTAAATTGAGGCGTTCCGGATCAGTAGGCATAACTATCTGATAGGAACCTTTTATTTCTTTGTTGGGTTTTGAACCACCATTTACTATTTCTGTCTGGTGGTCTTTGATGGAAAGTCCCAGGTAGTATTCAAGAGGAATGATGGGGAACCTCACCGTAGCCAAAAGGTTATTCTTCTGGACCAGCTTCACTTTCCATACTCCTAAAAAATTATTAGTTGTGAATCGTTTTCGACTCAGAAACTGAATTATGAACGTTGTAGTCAAGATACCATAAACCATGGAATACGTTTTTCTGATTGAAGTAAAAGACACGAAACTTTGAAAGTGTCAAATTTTATCTACGTCGCATAGTGGTTTAGAATACCCAAAAAGCTGACAAAAAATACAACTTCATGCATCCTCACGAAATTTGGTACAGACGGACTTTTGACTTCAAAATGGGGTCTATTTGAATATATACTGAGCTAACAGACGCAAATAAATAGCTGTACCGTAAATTACTCGGTGAGATAGGCGTCGTCAGCAGTGGTCTGTAACCTATCTAGGAGAAGGAAAACTCCAAAATCAAAGGGCGACTATACCCTATTTCACGAGTATCCATCACGCTTTGACGTCTACTGAGGTGAACAGCTGATCAGAAAGTTATATTTTTGTGTTTCTCTGCAACGTTGGCAATAATGAATCGGGTATGAATCTAATAAAACTTGTTTGTGGCGTTTTGTTTTTGTATGCAAATGTGTCCTGTGCTGATATGGGGAATTTTGAGATATTACTAGATAATCAGCTGTCATTCTACCGTGATGGATACTCGTGAAATAGGGTGTAAGTGTCCTTAGGCGCAAGTAAGGCCCAATATGAAATAAGCGACATGATTGGCGCAAGTATGGTTCAACCCGAAATGAGCAGCGCAAGTTAAAATAAGGCCGGTATAAAAGTAAAACATGAATAAAATATAAAATACACTTTTAAAAACAAGCTTTTATCTAGCTAAAATGAACTAAAAGTTCAGAAATATTTTTCCGATTGGAAATATGCTGATTTATACTCCTTAACCTCTAAACAATAGTGAAGCTCCTTCGTCGCAAGTTTTCATATATGTAGAAGCATGTTAAACCTTTTTCTCTTTTGATGTTAAAATGTGACATGCTTTTATTTGTAAACTTTAGATGAAGGAGCTTCAACATTGCTTAAAGGTAGGAATAATACGGCGTATTTCCAATCAGAAAAAATTACATCTGAATTTTAAGTTCGGTTTAGCAGCTAAAAAAGCTTGTTTCCAAAAATACATTTTTTTTTGTTTTATTTATCCACGGTCAGCTTTCATTATTCATTATCATTATACAGTCCTACCATATTCGAATTTCTATTAGATCCACAATGGTATCTTCACCGTGCACTCTTTGTCTGGTGTTATTTCGAATATGGTCTAATGTCTAATCTAATCTAGATACTCTACAAGAGCAGCGTAAAAAAACATTACCACTCCTTTTAGCAGGGTTTCTATAGTCAACGCCAAACAAAGTGGCGTGCACGTCATCACGATAAAAATTCCCCGACCTAATGCCTAGGTTTCTATCACAAACAATTGCTCTATTGCAGTTTCATATTAATGTGATATATAAATTGTAAAATGGTCATTACTCTCTTATTATGGTTAATAGTCATATAAACATTGTTATTAAAATATCACATAAGTTGCTTTCTGATAAATTTAGACGCATTATGCGAAATAAAATGTTTTGGAAACGCTCCAATCACTTATCGACATGTAAACGCACTAAACCGATTTCGCAGCGTTGACACATTGTCACCTTGAAACTTATTTAAACTGGGAACTGACATTTGTATTAATTTTGACACTGAATCAATTTGTGGCATTTCAAATCTTTATAAATCCTTTGGCCCCGCATACTGTAAATCAACAACTGTTTGTTTCAAAACAAAATTATTCATTTTACGAGTAGATAAAGGCAATTTTGGTATATAAAGATGCCCAAACAGTTAAATAGTCGGTGTAAGGAACTCGTGGCCTCGTTAATGCACTACTTTGAGCAAGAAAGGGACAACAACGGGCCTTTGTTGCCTTTAAATGCTGTTCAAGAGGTAGGTTACTAATAATTATATGTAATGTATATTAATAATAGTGAAATTTTATTTCATTTTTTGTAGCGTGTTGCTGCTGCTTTAAAAATTAGTTTAAGGACAGTTAGTCGTATTTCCGAGGGTGTGAAAAGTGATGCAAATTTAGAATCGCCCAAGAAAAAGCGGAGTTATATTAAACGTGTAACCAACACAGCGACATTGGATACAAGTGCCATTCGAGAAGTGATCTATAATATGTATCACAAAAGTAAGATCTTATTATAATAACTTATCAGAAATTTGCATTAATTTGTTAACTAAATTATAATGTCATATTACACATGGTTTCAGAAGAACAAGTTACGATACAAACTTTATGGTCTCGATTAAGAGATAGGGCATTATTTGATGGTAGTGCCACGTCTTTAAGGCGGTTGCTTAGAGATCTTGGATTTAAGTGGCTTAAGGACAATCCGCGACGAGGGCTCATGGAACTACCAAGTATAGCTTTGAAAAGGGTGGAATTTCTAAGGCAATACAATCAAGCCAAGGTTGAGGCCTTATACCAGTTTGTCTTCCTCGATGAAACTTTGATATTTCAAAATGGGACCATAGGTCGCTCTTGGCAAAATGGAAACCAAAAAAGCCTGAAAGCTATTAAAACAGATGGTAAAAGGTATGTACTTTTACACAATTTGCACTATAAAATTTAAAACTAATATATTTTAGATACATTATATTACATGCTGGAAATGAAAATGGGTTTATTGAGGGTAGTGAAGCGATATTTTCTTCGAAAACAAAATTGAGCGATTACCATGGAGAGATGAACCAGGACAATTTTTTGAAATGGTTTCAACATCAGTTATTAGAAAAATTGGAGAGTCCATCTATGATTATACTGGATAACGCCCCTTATCACAGCATGATATTGAACAAAGTGCCCAACAATGCATGGACAAAAAAAAATATCCAAGATTGGTTGACAAATCAAAACATACCATTTTTAAACACAATGTTTAAAACAGAGCTATTGAGTATTGTTGCTCGGTACATAATGCTTCTTAATTATATATATTTTGGTCGACAGTTTATATTTCTTTTGTTTATTCCTATTCTTAAAATAACTGCTTTTTTAGAAACAAACCACCTAAAATATACGTGATTGATGAATTGGCGGAACAACATGGGCACAAAGTTCTTCGTCTGCCTCCTTACCATTGTATATTTAACCCTATTGAGTTAATTTGGGGCATAGCAAAAGGTTACTATAACAGACATATTGGTAGAGATGGTAACAGTGAAAAAGACTGTTTGGATATGTGGAACGAGGCTCTACAAACGGTTACCCCAGACATGTGGAAAAATAGTGTTCGACATACTGAGCAAGAAATTTTTAAATGGTATGAAAGAGAACGAATTTTTGATCGACCAGACATCGAACCTTTAATAATCAACTTTGAGAGTGATGAAGATTCAGATTCAGACAGCGCTGAAGAAAGAAACTCCGACTAACTTTATTGTACAGAAAAAGCTTACACCAGTAGCTTACCTAATTTTAGAATGCATTTTTCTGTATGAATTCTGTAAAATAAATACCATGCATAAAATTTGGAGGACCCCATTTGGATTTTTATTCAGTACCTTTAAGCTATCAATTAAATATGGTAGTTTCATAGTGTCATCTGATCAATAATTGTCATACTTAATGATTATGCAAGTACAGATCTATAATTTTATTATACTATTATTTTTGTTCTCATTTGAGGTTAATATTGCTTATAAACCTAGATATGTAAATAATAAATTTTATTATTTTACAAAAAGTTTGGCAACAATGTAAATTTTTCAACACACCCACCTTGATGACGTGCACGCCACTTTGTTTGGCGTTGACTATATTATCGATGTTGACTGCTAAAACTCGACCCTGTACGTTACTGTTCCCAGGATACTAGAATACAGCTGGACTTTTATATACTAAGTGACATAAAATGCAACACCCAGAATTATTTATTGAATTTTGATAAAAACTTGTAAACATTTTTGCTATCATGGAAGTTTACGTTGATAAAATGTTGAAGGCGTTCCGAGCCGTACTTTTTTTGTAAAGGCCTTTTTGTCTTATCAGGATCGGAACAATATGAACAGGTTTACTTAATATTCAGTGATTTTTCTCTGTTGGTTCCATTTGTTTCATTGTTGTTTTATTGCATTAGCATGCCTACAGTTCGCAGACGTGCTAATTTCACTTAACTTTCCGAGTTTGAGAGGGATCAGATTTTCTTTTAGAAAAATCGCTAATCGGGTGAATCGAAGCGAAGCTACTGCAATGAGATGTTGTCGAGCGTGGTTCCAAGAAGGCCGAATTCGACGAGTTAGAGCTATTGGACGACAGAGACAGACTACAGAGCGACATGATCGTTATTTCAGGCAACTGGCACTTAGAGATCGATTTTCCACAACAAGGGCAGTTGCGAACAATATAGGGCCGTTATACGTTTAATCTCCGTATTTCACCGAGGCACCCGAATACATAAAGGCGAGAATGCACATGCTTGTTACACGCACAGAAGCATGCCAGTTACTGGATTGTGCGTGCTACTTGCATGTGTGACTTTCTCTGCCAACAAGAAAGCACGCTAGAAGATAGCACGCCAGTAGATCGCAAGACGTTTGATTTTTGTGTGCCAGTAGCAGGATTTCGTCGAGGGAATCTAGGGGAGGAAACATGCGAGTCATGTTCAAAGGTGTGTGAACGACATCAAACTTTTCTGGACCGGCAGTCGGAGATGATTTTTATATCCCTCTAGGTCTTCTTGCAGCATTTCCTTCAACAAACTATAACTTGCTCCATAAACGTCGCGTCTACTAATCCAGTTTTTCACCAAATTTGTCTGTTCCTTTTTGGTTTCACACTTTTTAAACGTATTATTTTAATTACGCACTGTGTTGCTAATGACAGTATAATACTGTTCAATTCAGCATTTAAATGAGAAATTTCCATCTCAAAAAAAGAACACATCAATTTAGATACCACACTTCAGCAGCACTATTGCTATATAGGTAATCGAGCAAGGACTCCTAGGAGACGTTTTCACAGACTGGCTTATCCAAAACTAGCATGTGTATTTTGGGATGTCGTAGGACAAGTAGTTAGCATACAAGTTACTGGCCACTGGCATGCTATTTTACTGGCATGTGTATTCTTGCCTTAAGCATGCCAGTGGCCAGTAACTTGTATGCTAACTACTTGTCCTACGATATCCCAAAATACACATAGTTTTGGATATGCCAGTCTGTGAAAACTTTCCTTTATCTTCTTTAACTCTTGGTGGTACGTTGTTCTTAGGTTTTTTATCTTATTTTTCATAAATTTCAATGTTAAATTGTTATCAGTCATTTGCTTCAATAAAGACTTGTAAGCATTGTCTCTAGCGATTTTATTTTTATACAATGGAGATCATGTATTCCATAAACACGGATACTCCCTATACTGCATAACAAACAATAAAGTCTTTTCGTCTCCCCAACGAGCCATTTTGCCCGGAACTAAACAAATAGTGCTATAGTTCAAGAATCCGTTTTTCACATGCGAGTTTCTGGTAACGATGTTGTTCACACACCTTTGAACATGACTCGCATGTTTCCTCCCCTCCATTCCCTCGACGAAATCCTGCTACTGGCACACAAAAATCAAACGTCTTGCGATCTATTGGTGTGCTATCTTCTAGCGTGCTTTCTTGCTGGCAAAGAAAGTCACACATGCAAGTAGCACGCACAGTCCAGTAACTGGCATGCTTCTGTGCGTGTAACAAGCATGTGTATTCTCGCCTTTAAGTCTAAATTGACTGTTATTTGTCTTATGCGACAAGAACATCGGTTCAGCACAGCGGCGGATCTAGAAAATATTTTCAGAGGGGTGTATATGGAAAAAGTGCCGGGAGTATTTTTTTCTACAAGATGTTCAACTTAGAACTAGCTGTTGTTCATTTGATGTGCACTCGTTCTGTAGCTGTTCGTATTACCTGAACGTCATGATGCTTCAGTTGTCAATGTTTGACTATAATGTGATCACTATTCGTCATTGTCTGTCAGAGCGGTCCGTAGGACCTTTGCTCTTGGTTGAAGTCTTGTAAGTCAATAGGTCTGTCAGGTCTGGTTGCCCAAATACCAAACAAAGTCAGGGAGAAAGAAGGGAAGAAGAAAGGAAGGAAGGAAGGAGGGAGAGCAAAGAAAAAAGAAGTGCATCAATTTGAGGGGTGCCTTGGCATTGCTAGTTAGTATTCGGCAATTTTAAATTGATCCTAAAATTAATTTTGGGATTAGTTGTTGTAGAAAAATTTTAATTTTGGTTGGACCTAAAGTCGCACGATTTAATTTTGTTCACAGTGCGAGTCGCGGCCTTGTGTGCTTGCGAACTTGCTCGACTGTGTAGTCTACTGACTCTGCGCAACGAAGGGTTGTTATGCGATTCTGCTT
The DNA here is from genome assembly GCA_963669975.1 of Acanthoscelides obtectus. Lineage (NCBI taxonomy): Eukaryota > Metazoa > Arthropoda > Insecta > Coleoptera > Chrysomelidae > Acanthoscelides > Acanthoscelides obtectus. The sequence goes on along the minus strand of CAVLJG010000003.1, from coordinate 32,997,874 downwards.
GACTGTAACGTAGCTGCGCTTGTTGTTTGATGTAGTCCCTTAGGTAAGGGATGTCAAGGTCTCTGTGAAGAATCTCGTTGGAAACGTACCATCGGGCGTTAGTGATTGTACGCAAGGTTCTGTTCTGAAAAACCTGCAGGCTACGCAAATGCGTTTTGGCGAGAAAACACCAAGCCACACTTGCGTAAGTGATCGCTGGTCTAATAACCATCTTGTATAGCCGAACTTTGTTGATCAAACTTAATTTTGATGTTCTACATAGCATAGGGTAGAGTTGCCGAAACAAGATTTGGAATTTAGTTTTTAATGCTTCAGTGTCTTTCTGCCAGGTTATCCCCTTGTCAAGAGTGACTCCGAGATACTTAGCAGAGCTTTCCCATGGTACCCGAGCTCCATTCACTGGAACCTCAGACTGGGCGCCACTACGTTTTTTAGTACAATAGCTTGCCTGCGTTTTCGAATGATTAATTTTGATCAGCCACCGATTCGCCCATTCCAATACCTCGTCCACTGCACTTTGCAGCCTGTCGTGAACTAGATCCCCAGAGCACGACTGGGCCGCCAGGGCAGTGTCATCAGCATAGAGATTGGTTTCACAGCTGCTGGGGCAAGGGACGTCATGAATAAAAAGTGAATAAAGGACTGGTCCAAGAACCGAACCCTGAGGGACACCGGCTTTGATGGGCCGTGTTGTCGTCAGAACGTTATTAATTTTGATCCGAAATCTCCTACCCTCGAGAACGGATTTCAAAAGTTTTAGGAGCCAGAAGGGGAAGCCCTTATGGATCAATTTGTAGAGAAGGCCCTTGTGCCACACCTTGTCAAATGCCTTTGAGACATCCAGTAGCAAGATGCCAGTACTTTGGTTACGGGTCAACCCCCTGGTTACTCGTTCAACAAGCCTTATGGCCTGTCGCTCCGTACTATGCTCAGACCAAAAGCCAAATTGCACGTCAGGAATCACATTGTGGTCTGCCGAGAAATTTTCAAGGTGACATAGAATCACCTTTTCAGCGAGCTTAGAAGGAGCTGACAGTAGACTAATGGGGCGGTAATCTTGGGGGAATATCGAACCCACCTTCTTTGGAATCATTATGACATCAGCGGTCTTCCACGCCGTTGGGAAGTGCTTTGTCCTTAGCATGGCATTGATTATTGCCACGAGATAGCGCCTTATTAGTGATTCGATCCTCTCCAGGTGCTTTACGCACCTTGAGATCTTTAATATGACCTTGGAGCTCTGCTGGTGTGCAATGCGGAGTCTCAGGAGATTCCGCTGATGTGCCGTGCAGCTCTTCAATTGAGGAATCTTCTGAGGAAAAATCACTAAGGGAAGGCACTACTGCCACTGACGCCGTTGGCACTAAAATATCTCCTGACGGATCTTACAATATGTTGCTCCTCGTCGAGGTCATTATCAAGGTCATAGTTGGGGGAGAACTGACTTTCCATTGCATCAGCGAAAACCTCGACCTTTTCCTCTGACCTACAGACTATGCCCCTAGGACCGTGGATGTGCGGGAGTTGTTCTCGCTTTCCGTTTCTGAGCGACTTTGCAACTTTTCAGAGATTAATACTTGAGTCAAGCATCCCCGACAGAAAGTCGCTCCATTGCTCATTACGGAATTCATGAAGAGCATTTCTCACTTCATGAATAAGATTCGTTGGTCTGTGAATTTCATCTGGGTGACAAGACCTCTTCGCTTGCTTAATTGCAGCTATTTTGTCAGAATTTTTCTGACGAATGTCTGCAGGGAGATATAATGTGATGTAACATCTGCTTCAGAGATGTCTTTATTCAAGGTCTAAGCTGTAAGTTGTTTACTATAGCTGGAAGGAAACGGCAGTGCATAGGTTCATACTGAGGATTTGTGTGCTAACAATATGTGTTAATAATTCCATTGGTTTCTTTTCTCAAATACACTTACTTTAGTTGTACGCATGCATGCCCTGGTTGGTGCAATTATATTACAACCAACATGTGAGAAAATATGCAACAGACAGGAATATTTATGAAACTTGAAAAAGTTATTACATTTTGCATTATTTTTTATTTTCAGTCATTTAAATTTTAGAGAAATTTATTTTGCGATATGAAATAGAAAATACAAATCAGCGCCTAGATATAATGCACTGCGAAAGTGTTTTGTGTGTGATGCGCCATTTCTATTTTTTCGGTGATGTGGCTTAATTGCACTCAACGCGGGGCGGGCACGGTGGTGATTTCCCGTAATGCTTCTCAAAGTTATTGAAAACACAAAAACCCGGGGAACATGGTCGTTTATAGACTTTGAACATCGCCTTTCTCCAGAAAAGACAACACAAATAACCCGGAGTGAACTATTTGCATACTAGTAACTATCTAATCAGCAAATTGACATTTTGACGTTTTTTTAACATTATATAGCTTTTTTCGTAATATTACCGCGTGGGATTTATGTTCAGCAGGATGTTCGTCTCGGCGAAAGGGGGGGGGGGGGGTATTGCAGATTGAAAAGCGGAGGGGAAAGGGCGAAGAACAATAAAAAAGTGCAGCATATCTGTATAAGAAAAAAAGGAACAATTACGCTCGTCTTATTCGAAACGAAAAGAAAAAATATTATGAAATTACTATCGACCAATGCAAGGGGGATAGCAAAAAAATGTGGCAAACTTTAAAGCAAGTTGTAGGCAGCAAAAACAAGAATGTTCTGTCATATGACAATATTGAATTTGAGGAAGATGCTGGATCTGTTCAAGAAAATTTTAACAATTTTTATGCAAAAAGCATAAATGAAATAGCCGACAAAATACCAAAAGTTGCACCGACATTTCAAGAATTGCCACAGTTAGGTGACGGTCTGTCAAGCTTCAACACTATAAGCATTGATCAACTTAGAAAAGGGGTAATGGAACTTAAAAACAAGTCAACAGCGGATGATAATTGTAATGTTAAGTTTTTGAAAACGGCTTTTTGTGTTCTCGGATACCCTTTGCTTCACTTGATCAATGCATCCCTTACAACAGGAAAAGTTCCAAAAGCAATAAAAACTAGTGTTATAGTGTCTATTCCAAAAGTGTCCACACCAAATAAACCAGCGCAATACCGACCCATTAACTTGTTATCAGTGATAGACAAAATCTTAGAAACCGTGGTTTGTGCGCAGTTACGGGAGTTTCTGGAGGCAAGAAAACTGTTGTTTAAGGGAGAGTCGGGATTTCGGGAAAAACACTCGTGCGAGTCGGCGCTGCAGTATGTCTGTTCGAAATGGCGTTCATACATTCATGACGGGAATATTGTGTTAAGTCATCGAGCTTCACCGTGCACTTGAGACTATTGATAGAAATTGCAGACCTAGGGGATTACAGACATTGCACTAAAATGGTTTATGAACTACTTGTAAGACAGTTGTCATGTGACGAAGATTAATAACGTGGCGTCAAATTCAATTGATAGTGAAATTGGGGTACCTCAGGGTAGTGTGTTGGGCCCGCTTTTGTTCCTACTTTATATAAATGACTTGAACAGGGTTTTAGTAAATACATTTTTGAGCTTATTTGCAGACGATACATTGCTTTATGCGTACGGTAAGTATTTTAGACAAGTTGTAGATACTATGAACTCAATACTGGAAATTCTGTATAACTACTCGTAGTTATGTGTTAATAGGCTTAAGTTGAATGTAGAAAAAACAAAATACATGGTTTTTGGGACAAAGCAGAACTGTAATACATTTTTAGAAAATAAATTTTGTATTGAGATAGATAATATTCAAATTGAAAGTGCATCTAGTATGAAGTATTTGGGCGTAGTTTTAGATCCTCAGCTAAATTTTTCATTGCATGTTGATTATGTTAGTAAAAAATTGGGAAAAAAATAGGATGTTTTAGGCGAATATCTGAAAGTCTTAGTCACTGGAGTCGTCTTCTTGTATATAATACCATCATATATCCACATTTTAATTATTGTTTTTCATTGTTGCTATCATGCAAAAAAACTGATATTCAAAGGCTCCAGTTACTACAAAATAAGGATATGCGCACTATATTATTTTGTACACGTTATACGTCTATTAATTTAATGTTAAAAACAGTCGGAAGGTTTTCAATACAGCAAAAGGTTGAAATGTCAAATGTCTTATTTATTTTTAAAACAAAAAATCATTTATTGCCTGAATACTTGCAGGAATATCTAATACCGAGGTCCGAGAGGCATGCATATAATATCAGGTCACGTAACACTTTTGACATAGAATTCGCTAGAACATCCCATATGCAAAAATGTCTTTTTAGTGATGGTTTGAGACTTTTTAATGCATTACCTACAAAAATTAGAGAAGCGACGTCTGTAAATATATTTATTCGTAAGGTTAAGCAATTGTATCTAGATAAAATGGCATAATATATGTACTTTCTGTGTTAAGATAACTGTATGTCATTATCTCGCATTTGCTATTGTTGCATTTACTGTGGTTGCAGTTACTATGATTTTAAGGGAATCTAGAATTACTGTTTTTTTGTTTATTACTTGAGTAAGACACTATTATAAACTATAGGAAGTAGCTTTAGGCCTAAGAATAATAAACATTTCATTTCATTTCAAATATAACTAAACTGTACCTTCCCATTGAAATCCGCCCTTTTTATGCCACATAATCACTTCGAAGCTAGTTCCTTGACGAAGTCAGGAATATGGTAATGCTTAAATGAGGACCTAGATCCGTTTTCCCCATATCTGGCGGGTGAGGTGGCCTGAACATGAAACTTTCATCCTGGCGTAGAATCATCACTATAAGAATTTTCATTAAAATTGACTGGTGGCCAAATTCTATATGTTTTGTATCTGGTATCGCTATAACATTGACAATCACGTTAAATGCTGGATCGCCGCTTTTCCTGAATGCGCCCACTGATATTGATTGCCCCAACTTTTTAATGTTATCCCTTTCTGACGGATGCATTTCCAAGGAAAGAGGATCCAGTGAGACAAGAGTGTACCTGGAAGGCAAAGGCGTGCAGGAGCTGGGTGCTTGGAACCCCCACAATGATCTTCCAGGCAGAGATATTAGCTATCTAAATGGTGGCGTACTCAAAAGGAGATTGCTCCATCAGCTAATCTGCCCTAAAGCGATCTCATCCCCGAGGAAAAGGTAACCTTAGTTCAAGAATGTACTACTGCCCTTCAGAGTTTAATCAGATTTATAAAACTTACCCTACTGTGAGTCACCGGACACAGGGGAGTGCCGAGTAGCAGGGCTAGGTCAACACGGCCCTGAATGAATAGGGGCCTGGGAATAGCGTGACGAGAGAGCGATTACAGCAGATAGGCCAAAAGGTTCGCAGCGGTCCCTGACAAATGTCGAACGCGCTGGCTACCCGACAGGGATAGAGAATCGTTCAACTCTATGGTCGGGGGTTCTTGAACGGCCACTGCAGACTGAACAGACACTCATCTCTGTTAAGGGTGCGGAATGATCCAACCTGCCCTATGTGCTGAGAGGTCGAGACAGCGTTCCACTTTCTGGGATATTGCCCTGTATGTTGCAGCCTGAAATATTCGGGTCATGGAGTTTGATGGTGAAGTTGCTTACTTAATGGAATGGTCGAACATTAAAAGATCAGGAACGGTTCGACTGATCAGTAAACTAGAATGTAGAGTAGAGTGTTGGTACACTTGGGGTCGGCAGAAAGGGCCAAAGGCGGCCTACTTGCCTGGTTTCGCCTCCCCACGACTACTACTACTATCCCTTCCTAAGAACTTTTGTAATTCAAGACATTAATGAAACTATTGCATAAAAATTCTCTAATATTTATTAACAATGAAAGGGCAAATAAAAAGTAAGAAATACAAATATAATAACAATGTGAACATGACTAAGAGTTTGAAAGCAACTAACTGGGATGCAAAAATAAGCATTTGAGTTAACAAAAACGATCAGCACCTTAACAGTAAAAATTTCGGTATGTTTTGGCAATATATCAAAATAATTTGGCGTTACAGAACATTTGTACGCGTGGGCTACGAGCACGAGCATTTGAAATTCATTTTTTTTACTGGGGTTAGAAGTATGTGAATTGTAGAAAATGATGAAATGAGATCAGAAATTGTAGTAGCAAAAATTGGAAAATCAGTTTTTGAAACTGCAATGGAAATATTTTTATTTTTTCTTATGTACTAGTAAAATTCATCAAAATGTATAACAGAGACATTTGTACGATTCAAGACAAGATCATGATGTGCAGTAGGTAAAGGAAAATTATGTCTTACATAATGATTATCTTTATGAATAAGAAATATTTTAGCAGGGTTATCAGCCTTATAAACATTGAGTATGCTTTGAATATCAGTGTTCTGTTTAGCTGTATGCTTGGAAGCTACCACAAAGAAAAATACCAATTGAGACTGCTCTTGGAAAAAGTCTGTATATACCTCTAACTCACTTTTATTAGTGGCATACCTTATATTCTCACAACTAAGAAATATCCTCTGCAATTTTTTATCTTTGATACTAACAAGACTTTCAAACAATCTATCTATTGCCACTTCCTTGTACATTAGCCTAAAATTTCTGAGTGAAGTTGCATGTTTCAAGCTTTTACAAAGATTAATAATAAACTTTTCATTTGGATATTCACAAGTCAAGCTTAAAGTATGCAACTTTTTACATTTTTTCAAAGAATCCTCTAGGAATGAACCATCTAATAAATGTGGAATTTCCAAGCTTAGTTTTTCTAATTTAGGAAGCATACTTATAGAGATATATCCTGCTATGATCCCACCAGTAACACAGTTGGGGCAATAATAAATTTCTAATTCTTTCAAAGATTTTAGCTTTTTGGTTATTTTACAGAAAGGGTGTTTGTCTGTTTTGGTCTGCAACCCAATTCTTTGCTTTTTGAAACCAGTGGTAGGTCTAGATAATTTATCTAGTTCCTCAGTAGAGAATAGACAAGATCTAAAACTTAACCGTTTTAAAAATTTACAATTTTTTGATGACAATATTTCTAATGCTGCATTAGTATATTTTGTGTTACACAATATGACTGCCTGACAAAAGTTCAAATCTACAAAATTCACATCCTTGATATTATGATTTAAATAAATTTGTCTACTTTCTTTGGATCCACAAGGCATATCTTTATGCAAGCTCATGAAGACATCCCAGGCATTCTCTAAAGCGGTACCTTTTGGTTCAAAAATTGAAGGTTTACATATGCTCCCTCTAGTCCTTACTCTTTCACATATAAATTCAGTTTCAAAGTTACATCTTTTACATTCAAATACCTTGAACAAACCTAAGTACCTTAAGTCATAATATGGAATCACACACTTTGATTTTATGACAAGTTTGCTTAAGTTAGGTAAAGATACAGCAATTCTTTCATAGTCTATCCTATTTACACTCTCTTCATCATCTGATATCCACAGCTCCTTAAGTTGGTCCATTCTTGCAAAGAAGGATATCACATTAGAGGCACCAGTGATGTGATCCTCTTGTTTTGAGGTTATTTTCAAGAACATGTATTTCAAGTCTACTAGATATTTGGCATATATAACTGTGCCAGCTTCAAAATGAGTATCTTCTACAGTCAGAGACAGTCTGGATAGCTTGCCATACTCCACAATATCTTTTTCTTTCAAACTCAGATTTGTATCAATGGCACATAGTTCTTTGAGGTTTTTCAAGTCCCTAACCATTTTTCGGAGATCTTGGGCTGGTATCCAGTACAGACCGTCAATTTTTAAAGTTTTTATTGCATTGTAGTTGACTTTAGTTAAGATGAACTGACACACATCCAAGTTGAAAATTACGAACTTTCTGGCAAAATCTATAGTTTTTATCACCTTACCATCTTCCAGGAAGTAATCTAAGTTCGGGAACGCAATGCAGAATTGCATCAATTCGAAAGTATCCAGATATTCCAGAATTTGTTCCCATATTTCGTTTGGCAGTAACGCAACCATTTTCGAGCTTTCACGTGCACTATTATCGAAGCACGATGTAATACTAACGTGCACAGATGTAATATAGCATCTTAAAAATAAGTTAATAAAATTAAACACTGAAAAATACCGATCATCTTTCACCCTTTACCATTTTGAGTTAGGTTAGGTTCTGAATTTTTTGTTTACGTTGTCAGTGTGGTTGTTAGTGATAAAAGCTGCGCTGTCAAGCATTTCCATTCACTACACATATGTGACCGTTTATACTCGTATACTACTAGTTAATTTCTAAAGGCAGTTCCACAATTGAATTGCAAATGCAAAGTACGCCGCGGAAAAAGGAGAACAAAAGTACGTATCACACGTGACATTCCATACTTGCATCACAAAATTGGGACGATACAATAATATACGTCAAAGATATATTGAAGAACGACAAAATTGTCGATTTTTTCATTTTGAAAAATCTTGCAGCAGTGATTTCAGAAGTGACTGCTGACGTTTGCATTAGTAGTTTCTTCATTTCTTTCTGCTCATCTCCGAAAAGTAGGATGTTTTGCCGGAGCTTGCTGCAAATTCTTATTATCTTCCTCGAATCATTATAGGCGGTGTCACAGTAATACATTATTGTCAATGGTCCAACCTAAAAAAATATATCTAAAAAGTGATTCTGGTATATCGAGGCAGACGCAAAGGAGAAAGTTAAACTCCAGAACACCACAAGGATTCTCAAACATCTCTCTCAACTACAACTTTGGGTATCAATGAGATACCCTCGTATAATGGCTCTTAGGCAACCAGAAACATCGAACGCCATCTAGTAAGCTTCGATGAAGGTTCGAGTTCTGCCTAGAAGGCTTCTGGAATTCGTCGATTCAAGGGTAAATACGCATGCCGAGAGCGGACACGTTCGGTCGACGATGAGTTACCAACAGTGCGAATCCTGATAATCCAGTCGTCATAGCAATAAATTTGTAATAAGTGTGTCGCAAGTGTTGAAATAAATTAGTGTAAGAGCGCACACGTCTTTATTTCGTCAATGAGGTCCCTTCCTTTGTGCATATCGGTCGCCGACGTTGAAATTGGAGTTTTTCAAGTAAATAAACAATTGTTTTCTTTATTTTTTACTCTGAATTGATATGTAAAGTGATTTTCAGAAAGGTTCGCATCTACTCATTCCTTCGACGGCTCAACTACTACTACTACTCGTCGTTGCTTCTCAATGCGGTCCGGAGGACCTTAGCCTTTAGGTCATTCGACGGCTCAAGTTAGCAAGCTGAAATTCTAAATAATGAAATTGACGCATGAATAAATATAGATATTCTAAGGTAAAAATAACAGTAGAAAATTCCAAGATGGCGACTGGAACAACTTCCTGAAGACTGGGTACGCGACGAAGGTCTATGAAATTTTATCGCGGTACGTGATGATACATAAGACGACTGATTCTGGTACAGAAAATTTTCAATTTTTTAAAAATTAGCCACACCGCAGTTTGCATCTTAGCATCAAAATACGTAAAATTTTACTGGTTTTCATCATCTCAGTACGTGATGTAACCAAAAGATTGCAAAATTACTTTTATTCAAAAGAATGTACTTATGAAATTGATGAAATAATGTATAAGTCTGGCAGGGGTATTACGTAACTTGAAAAGGTTTTTTATGAAATTATGTACGTTTTCCTACAAGACGTCTACTTGTAGCTAGCACTGCATGCTCCATGCAAGCGCTGAATGGAGATTTGCACACTAGCTTGCTTAGTCCACAAGTTGACATTTTATCATTTTTTTGCATTATATAGGCTTTTTATGTAAACATTCTCCAAGATTCCCCTTATAACGTAGCATCAATACGAATATCAGAAGCGCGTTAACGATCATAGAAAGTATTTGCGAATAATTACCAGAACAGTTGTATTTCTCTGTTCTTTATCATATACGTTCTTCGCATGGTCCTTATTATTATTTTGGTGTTGAATGAATAAATGAAAACACGAAATTAGAGGCATACCGGCCACCTTAAGGAGCCAGCGCATAGGCCACTCAGACGGCCCCTTGTGCACCTCCACATTTCTTAGACCTCAAGCCTCGCCATTCTAGCGAAGTTGAGTATGGCCTTGAGTCCTAGCTCCTTAATGTCCTGGGGGTCCAAATGATGGACCTCATTATAGTCTGCTTGTAGTAGCTAAGAATCTCGCAGCGACACAGAACGTGCGCCGAGGTCTCTTCTTCTACCCCGTAGCGCTGACACAAGGGATCCTCAGCCAACCCCATCACGTGCAGGTGGCGCCTTAATGTGTTATGGTCAGACAACAGTCCCACCAGCAACCTTAGGTTGGCTCTATCCAGAGATAAGCAGACGTTCCCGTGCCTGACGTAGATGCCTGGAGATGCTTCTCCATTTTCTTAGCGCGGGCACCCCTAAAGCTGGCTCAGGACCAACGAGCTTGCCGGTTGATCCTGTATTCGCCAGATCATCCGCCGTCTCATTGCCCTTTATCCCAGCGTGCCCCAGTACATCGCAACGATTTCCGCTTGAAAAATAGTGGTGTATCCACCAAGAGGCAGAGATAGCCTAGTCTTAGGCCACGAGAGCCCGGCGCCAGAGACCTCTTCGGTGACCGAGCCGTCCGTGTATCAGACTTGCCCACTCACTCCGGTAGCCGGCGTCCCACTCCTTCCTCGTGGGATACCCCACATTAAACATGCGGTTGAAGCAATACTTAGCCCCCGCTCAGAAAGACAGGATCCTCCCGGCAGTTCGACCAGGATGGCAGTATGACCCTTGACGGGATTCAAGAAGGCTCAGCTGCCCTGACTCCACAGTCGATGTGCGACTACTCTCGCCTCTCCACGGATCACTAGATCCAACTCAATGGCGCTGTCCGCACTGCGTTTGTACTGCTAATGCAGGCCAGTCGCTGAATTTTATTGAAATTGGCCTTATTCGTTCCAATGTAAGGCCACCAAACCAAGTAGCCGTACAAGAGAGATGTCGTGTAGAGCCAATGAATCACGTTGGGTTTGAGCCCCCACCTAACACGAACAACGCGTATACAAGTCCACCATAAATTGCGAGTCTTGTTAACCTTAAATTTAACGTGCTCTCTCCAGTTCAGTTGACAGTCCAGGATAATTCCTAGATATGTTACTGACTAGGATAGAACTAATCTAGTCCCAAAGAAGGTCGGCAAGACAAGCCCGTTAAGCTTTCTTCTGCTAGTGAATAGGATCAGCTCGGTCTTTCCAGCGTTGACAGAAAGATCCACTTGCCTACATCATGATTCCACAGCGCGCAAAGCGCCTTGCATAATCTCAAAGACTGTTCCACAAAAACGACCTCTAACTACTATGCTTACGTCCTCAGCATAAGCTTGCACGTAGACACCAACACTGCTTAGCCTAAAGAGGAGTTCGTTCACCACGAGGCACCACAGTAAGGGTGACAGAACTCCGCCCTGTGGACAGCCTCGAGCTATGCTGACGCTGCAACTCACTTCATTCAGCAGAGCTGTTGCTAACCGACCCTCCAGAGTGGATAGGACCCAATCTACTGGGATTGATCCAACCCTGTGCCTAACCAAGGCATGTCTGGTGCAGTCGGTTCTAGTGCAATTAAATGCACCTTCAATATCCAGAAAGGCCACAAGTGCCACTCGCTGATCTAGAGTATTTTCCAGTCTGCCGACCAGATTGTGCAAAGCCAGATCAGTCGATTTCCCAGCTTTGTATGCAAACTGATTGGAATGAATGTCACACCTCACCAGCGGGCCATTCCTCAAAAATCTGTCAACTATCATTTCCAAAGTCTTAAGCACAAAAGATGAAAGGATAATCGGACGAAAATCCTTAGGGCCAGTATATCTAGGTCTACCCGGTTTAGGAATAAATACCAATTTAGCCTGCCGCCAGCTTCTAGGTATGAAGCCCGTGGCCAAACATGCTCGAAACACCTTCAACAGGTAAGGAACAACCGAGTCCCGCCCATGCTGTAACTTTGCCGGAAATACCCCGTCCAGACCCGGGCTTTTGTATGGAGCAACCGAATCGATCGCCCATACCATCATTTCGAAAGTAACAATCTCCCTTGCAGTGCGCTAGTCCTCCCTTGGGCCTGCGCAATTATATGCACTCTGTGATTGACCGCGTTACTGTGGAACCGGGAAAGTGCGTATCCATCAGAAGCCTCAGAGTACCTTCCTCTTAAGTAGTACTACCTCCCGAGGGATCAGACAGAGACCCTAATCTTGCTCTAGTGTTTTTGCATAGACTTCTTCTGTGTATCCTAGCTGTAGCAGGAATGTCCTTTATGAACTGACAGCAGTTCCTCCAGGATTCCCTGGAAGCTCTTCTAATCTTTTTGTATGTTTGTATTCCTGCAACACCTTCTTGTAGTCTCTCAATTGGGGAGACCTTCTCCTGTGCTTAACTCTTCCAAGAAGTTTTGTGCACACCTCGTTTTCAGTCCTCTAGCTACTTGGACCAGAAGGTTGCCTTGCCCCTACCGTGAAATTTGGGTAATGGGCAGTTTTCCTCATACGAAGCAGTCAAGTCCCTGCTCAGAGAGCCTACAGCTGTTTCTATATCAGGTCCCCTACAAAGGCTGTATGGGACCCCTCTAAGTTTACTATCAAGGTCTGCCCTAAAGGACCCCAGTTAGTATGCCTAGGATTCCGAGCATATTTATCTGGAATCTCTCCATCAGTCTTAAACAGTATATATCTGTGATTCGATAGAGAGGGTATTAGAGACACTTTCCAGTCCCTAATCTCCTGAGCTAAATTGAGCGTACTCAGTGTTACGTCGATAACCTCTTCTGTGACATTGTTACTGTAAGTAGGCGTGTTACCGACATTCAGAACCTCAAGGTTCGATGACCCTAGGAACTCCATGAGGTCTTCGCCCCGTCTGTTGGAGTACGAGCTGCCCCACATCACGTGGTGAGCATTGCTGTCGCAACCAATCACGAGGTCGAGTCCAGAATCCCTACAATATGCAACAAGATCCCCCAGTTCCTTAGACGGAGGAGGTTCCCTTGAATCGTAAGGAAGGTATCCGAACATACGACCAGGTCTCTGTCAGCTCCTCCCTTCTTATATCTAATTCTAACTGCAACTAAATATCTGGAGGTAAAGTCTTATATCTTGGTGTTAGTGAAATGTAAAGTGATTATAATAAAAATCATGATTTATTTACTTTTCGTTAAAATCAGAAAACCTGACACATTCAAATAATAATATTGAAAAAGAAGGTTACGCAATAAAACAAGGTGCGTGGCATATTTTTAGACTGTTTTTCTCGTGAAATAATCAAAGGAAAGTTTATATAGAATTTATTGTGTCATATAATTGAAAGGGAGGGTATACATTTCTTCTGGAGTGCAACCATACATATTCGAATTGTGCCCTTTGAAAAAAAAATCTCGTAGGCGCCCATGATAGTATGTTGGATAGTTATTAAGTAGGTGCTGATACCAAGATCAAGAGGACGGACAGTAGCTGTCCTATGAGTAGGTATGAAATTTATGCGACAGATTTTTGAAATCGCAGCTGAAGTCCGGAAATGATAACAATACCAATGTTGATCTCTATTGGCTGATACCTGCCTTTGCCGACTATCCTAACAGTCAAGAATGCTTGTACCCAATAAACACTGCACCTTCACTTTTTTTCGAAGCAAGTCCAAAATGCCCTAAACGTAGCATACTCACCATTTTTTTAAATATATTGATCGCGAGCCTTGATAGTCGGAAACTTTGAACTCGGTAAAATTATACTTTTCCAGAGATATTAAGATAATATCGAAATAATATGGCTCATGCCAATAAGCTAATGGCATTACTCTAAACGACATACCGTGTATCATTGTTCCTTATCCTACTTATTTTGAATGTCCAACGACCTTAAATTCGAAGCAAATAATATCAAATACCCATTAGGTGATTAATTTTGAATTGTCTAAGATCGATATAATCCTGATGAGAAGCTAATGCCTGCCGAATTTGTTTAGCAGGCTTTGAAGCCACAGATTACTTACTTTTTAGGAAAAACACAGACTATATCACCGAGATCACTTTATATCGATATGGTTGAAAAGCGGATCGTTTTTTGTTCTAACCTAAACCAACATATAGATATCCCTAGAAAATCTTTATAACAAGTTCATTATTACTGGATCTCCTTTTTTCTATAAATATAACACGCCCTAGTGACACGGGAGGTAGATTGGCGCTTCAGATCAAGCAAATAAAATCAACATGACATTAGTAAGAGTTATTTCGTTTTCGAGATTTGCCACTTTTAAGTTTTTTCAAAAAATACCTACTTTTTACTCTTTTCTTGCCTGTTATGGCTATAAAGAATTTCTAACTCATGATTTTTTTCCTCAGCAACCATTGGTAGTTGGTTAACACAACCGAGTATTCATTTCATTGAAAACTTGCACGGTATGCGAGAAAAAAATAATTATTACATTTTGTTTCAAGGTGAAAGTTTGACTAATTACTGTGAAAAAAAATGTAACACACTGAAGCGGCAAATGATTTTAAAAACTAACCTGTTTAATGCTCCTTTAAAAATACTATATCATTTTTCTATCATCTTTCTACTAAAAATTGAATAGAAAGTTTACTCATTGAAGTCGTAATACTTGCGATATACTACAAACAAAAAATGAGTGCAGCCGTCTTTTGTATCCAAATTACTAAGGAATGAAATGGCCAAAAATTTCATTAACTATCTCGCTGCTCACATTCACTGTTCGGTCGGTAGCATTGTCACCAGGAGGAACTTTTACCATACCGTGCTAGTTTTCAATGAAATGAATGTCGTGCCATAAGTTCTGTCCCATGATAATCTCATGATAAAAATGAAACAAGATAAGATATATTTATATGAAAGATATTATTTATTCGACAACATTTTTAGAATTCATAATCAAACAGTTTTATTCAAAATGTCCCCCCTTGGCCTTCACACACTGCTTCAATCTCGCGGGCCACTCATCTATCACTGCACGCACAGCTTCCAAAGGAATAGCTGCCGCTGATCGGATCAAATCCGCTTTCAGGGACTCGATATTACGGTGGGCTTTGGAGCAGGCCAACTGCTCTAGCAGGTCCCACAACTTGTAGTCTAAAGGATTGAGGTCCGGACTCCCTGAGGGCCAATCTTCCGCAGCAATGAACTCTGGCACATTGCTTTCCAGCCAGCGCTGCGTACTCTTAGCCTTGTGAGCGGGGGCGGAATCCTGCTGGTAGACCCAGTGTTGGTTGGCAAACAATGTACCACTTAAAGGCTTGACGATAGGATCCAGTATGTCGCTCTGATAGTTTGCCGCTTTTGTTTTCACGCCCTGTTTACAGAAATGGAGCTGAGTGACCCCTTCGTAGGACACCCCCCACCAAACCATGACTGACGCAGGGTGGTGGCCTCTCTCAACTCTCGGAATGATCTCCGAAGCTTCCTGTGAACTCCTTGCATACACTTTGTCATTTTGTCGGTTGAATTTTTCTTCTATGGTGATGATTTTCTCATCCGTGAACAAAATCTTTCGGAATCCCCCAGCTGCGTACCTCTCCAAGAGCTTCTTGGATCTTGTCGCCCTGATGTGTCGCAAGGTGGCCGTAAGTCGCTGGCCCGTACGTCTCCGGTAAGCCCCTAGCCCTAGGTCTTGTTTAATGATGCGCGACATCGTCCGGACAGGAATCTTCATTTCCCTGGATAGGATCTTCTGCTTCCGGAGTGGATTCCTTTGAATCCTGGCTTTTACGGCTTTGATGGCTGCTGGAGTCCTTACTTGACGAGGTCTTCCGCTTCTTGGCCTGTCATCAACAGAGGACGTCTCATTGTACCGCTGAATGGTCCTAGACACAAATTTACGCGATATTTGAAGGCCACGTAAGAGTTCAAAAATCTGACTAGCACTGTGATTACACTTATGTAAAGCTATCACTGCAATACGGTTCTCTGCCTTGCCCCACTCCATCGTTATGCTTCGAGAGATCAATACAAACTGAGGTATATGTAATTACCCGAAAAGCGCTTAATCAACTGACACCACAATGTAAACAATCGGACAAGTATTAACAGGTCTACACTTGTTTGAAAACGAGGGACAGAACTTATGGCATGACTACGTACATACCTTTAATGGAAGCCCATAAAAAATCATAAGTTAGAAGTTCTTTATAGCCATAACATCAAAAAAAGGAGCAAAAAGTAGGGATTTTATGAAGAAACTTAAAAGTTACAATATCTCGAAAACTAGAAAACTTTTACTAAGGCCATGTTGATTTTATCTGATTGATCTGAAGCCAGTGTACTTCCCGTATCACTTTGGCGTGTTATTTCTGTTACACTCTGTATATACAAAATTTGTATAATTCTGTGGTCAACAATCCAAAGAAGCTTGGCATGAATGCATACATTCATTATTTATCTAGGGTCTTTTTTAACTACTATTAGTTATCACGCAAGAGAAATTTATTTTCTTCTGCGATAAATAATGGCGACTTCTCAGGTTAATACTGACGAAACCCATTTGAACTTATCTACTTAGAGCAATATACTTACGCAATTGATGGCAGTGTAATAATGGATAAGACCTGGATTTCCTCTATATTGGAGTATAAATACGAAAACTATGAAACCGTTAAAGGTCATAGGGATTGTTTGCCAACTTAATAATTCCTGGAATAGTTTTATCTCCTTGGTCATCATCATATAAAGTCTTCGCATGATCATTATTCTCATTCGGGTGTTGAAGCCTAGAGCAGTTGGATGGAAAGTTAGATGGTTGATGAATTCGTCTTTACTCTTCATAGTAATGATGACGCATACGATATAAGCACAAAATGACACTTTATGCAGATCCCTTGCTCTGTTCAGGAGCGAGTTTATAGGAAGCTCATATTTTTCAAGCATGAAGATTGCGATGCTCAAAATGAGGAATATGAATATAAACACATTCACTCTAATTATTTTGCGACTATATGAGTTGTGGTTAAAGCCAAACTTCCGCAGTTCTCGCTCAGTGTATAGGAAAGTTTTCATGAATTTTATCCATGTTCTGCCTATCAACGATGTGGATGTTGAAAGCAATAGAATTCCAGAAGTCGCCAGGTGATATAGTGTTGGCTTGTTTTGTCGTATATCTTCGTATAGTTGATAAAGCATTAGGACCAATAAAATGAATAATAGAAAAGCGCAGTATATCCTGCTAACTTTTCTGATAGTTATCGTGTTGCTATGAAAAGATGGAACGTAACCCAGAAGTATTCCTATGATTCGGGGCCAACATCGCACGGTTTCGTACATTGCAAGTAATGAGTTTCTCTTTTGAGTTGTTACTTTATATATGATGGATGTGTGGAGTATTCCCTTCAGCTAATGAGGCCACATTAATTCATTTTTTATGGAGGCATAGGAGACATAATGATAGTAGTGAATTCTATTCTAGTTCGATTCGTGGTGATGACGAAGTAGAGCAGACGGAAAAAGTGAGCATTCCGCTATTATTACAGGATTGTTAATGACTATAAAATTCTGGAAAATATCTGAATTGATTCTATATTCATCTGCATTTAGAAAATAAACAATAACCGGCTGTAGATTGTAGCTATTTAATACATAGATAACAAAAAACTTAATGATTCCTCGACCCTCGCGTAAAGGGGATAGGAACATCGTACATAAGAAAAATAATTAATGCATACTTTCATATAAAAACAGACATAATACAAGCATTGTTTCATCGAGCTTTCTTGCCTGAGAATCGATATAAAAGCTTTCCACTGTCAAACAAATTGTGTCTGTTATACAACATGTATAGTCATTAAATTTTGTTTTGTAATTTTATACGAATATATACTTTTCATATACAGAAGGTATATGGATACCACTGACGTCGTAATGTGTACGAGAGAGAAGCGCGAGAAGCGTGCAATACGTATTGCTCGCTTCTCGCGCTTTTTTCTCGTACACATTTTTTCATCAGTGGTATTTGGCTTTCTCTGTTGATGGCTCTGCATGACCCAAATGTTGTTGATCCGCCGCTGATCTTGCGCCGGTCCTGTTTTTCCTTCTTACCGATTTTCGCCTTGAATCTACCGAAATTTAACGACACAATCTACCAATTCCGTTTCCTTGTTGGTTTGTCAACGCGTGTATCAATTGAGATAGCAGTGTCTCACCAAAATGTCCGATTTTTTATGTGACAAATAAATATCACTGAAATTATTTTTTATTTTAAGTCAAGTAGCTTATAAAAATATCAAGCTAATTGACTTGATGAGTCGCTAGTACATTGCTAATGTTACTAATCTCCAAATATCATTTTTATTTTTTTACTTTTGTTCTCCTGAATCCGTCAATTGCCCCACTGTACAATGCGCCTGCTCACAAAGGTGTTTAACAATGGAAAACTGCAGGATATCTATTATTTTTATTTGGTATACCCTCAAGCTTTCACCTGTTACCAGGTTCAAAAAATTTCATTCTAGAAAGCGCTTTGGCTCCGATGAAGAAATTGAGAGAGCTGCAGGTGAATATTTTCCACTTCCGACAAGGAATCCTAACGTTGGAGAAACGTTGGACCAAGAGTGTCGGGGTCGAAGGGGATTATGCAACAAATAAAACCCTTTTTTAACTGAAAATTGCAGTCTGTCACTGTCAGGCGGAGAACTTTTCACCCTACCTTCCTACGTCTGAAATATTCAGCATATTTGCTAAATCGCCCTGTATAGGGCACTGATAGCAGCTGTCCCGTAATTTAGATCCGGAAAATTTTTGAGACGAAGAGCGAGATAACCGAGGTATTTACTATGGAAACTGACCCAGGGGGTCAGGAAATGGCTTCCATCATGGCAATGGAGATGGAGTCGAAGGAGCAGACCGTAGAGGAGTTTAGGGCCGAATTGGAGATGGTTCGACAGGATAAGAAGACCTATGAAAGATTGATGATGATCATCGAAGCCCAGCAGCGGACAATTACCGACCTAAAAGTTAAATTGGACCTTCTACTGAAAACCCAGGTACCTTCCCATCTAAATATTACACATTCTTCCCAAACACTCCAACAAAATCCCAGTAAAGACAAAGCTGTCAATCTTAAGAGACCGTTAAATAATTCCAGCGATCTTTCCACTGACGACGATACACTCCCTGACGGTTTTATCAAGGTTAAGCCCCGTAAAACGCGACGAAACAAGACCGACACGACAGGCTTTCCTGCTCTCCCTCCACCAAAATCGCAGTCTGAAACGTCTCGTTCAACTGCAAGCGACTCGAATATACAGCCTGTGCCTAATCTATCGGTTACTTCTTCGCCTTCGACATCTCAGGTATCAGAAGACACGACTGCACAGCCCCCACGCAAGGTACGTGTTACCCCCATCGTTCTTCGCGATGCTTCGAGATGGCGAGGCGTAAATGACAAGTTTATTTCTTTGGGCATCAAATTCGAACGCGCGGTTGCCGTCGATGCAGGAATAAGGATAATTCCCAAGTCCGAGGATGATTACCGCAGAATTATTCGTCTCTTCAGGGCGGAAGAGGTGCCCCATCACACTTTCCCTCTACCCTCGGAAAGGAACATTCATGCTGTAATCAGAGGAGTACCTGCGACGCTTTCGGAAACGGAGATCAAGGAAGAGTTGCAACAGAGGGGATATTCCCCCCTGCACATAATTCGCCTGAAACGCGGTGGCGGCGTGCCCATGCCTTTGGTGGTAGTCATACTGCCCAGGATAGAAAAATCTCAGCAGCTGTTCAACGAACATGAGCTGCTAGGTTTGGCGATCCGAGTCGAAGTTCAAAAGAACTCAAGACTCATCGGGCAGTGTCCCCGCTGCCAAAAATATGGGCATGCGCAATCATACTGCACTGCACCACCTAAGTGTCTAAAATGTGCTTCTGATCACATGACCCACTTATGCCCTCAAACAGAACAAGAGGAACGAAATTGCGCGAACTGTGGAGGGGGGCATCCAGCGAATAGCCGAACTTGCAGATTTGCCCCTAAGAAAAATCTGCAAGTGATAGCGCAGAGGCGCAATGAAAGTTACGCGGATGCAGCTAGGGATGCAACCCGGGCTGCCCCCTCGTGGGATCTTCTGCGAACACGCAAAATGTGGACCTGGCAACCGCGCTAAGGTCCTTACAGCAGATCATAGGTCCTCTGATTAGCGCAACACATGCTTTGCAGGCGATCTTTCCTGCAAATGGCTAGGTACAATCGACGACAGCCTGCATTTATCAAAATTCTTTTTTGGAATTGTTTGGGTCTAAGGGACATTCCCAAAAAACGGGAATTTCATCAAGCTCTTGTGGACGAAAGTATATATGTGGCATTGCTGCAGGAAAGATTACTTAATCCGGGAGATCGTCTAGCTTTCCCGAATTACGATGTTATCCGGGCTGATAGATTGACTGGACTGGGTGGCGGCTTGGCAGTGCTAGTGAAACGCGGTATTGACTACCCCAGAAGCACAAACGCTGAGATGCAGAGCACCGAAGCGGCTCCCGTGGTGGTCAATATGACGGGAGGTGTGCCGTAAAAAATCACATCGGTGTATGTCAGGTGTGGTATCAGGCTGCAAGAGGCGGATCTGGAAGTCCTTTTAGACTGCTCGGGTACACTTATTGTAGCAGGGGACTTCAACTGCAAACATCGAGCATGGCATTCTAGGTTGAATTCCACCAGTGGGATCCGACTGTACAACCATGTGATACGAAATGGCTACCTCTTACTTAGTACTGAGGAGCCGACGCACCACCCATTTAATCACCTTCAGGCACCGGATGTTCTTGATTTTGCATTATCCAAAAACTGTAGATAAAGTATCACTTCTCGAATCATGTATGACATCTCAAGCGATCATCTTCCCGTCATTTTGGAAGTGGGTAATGAGCAGATCTTGGGGGATGAAACCCCTCCAAGGAAACGCATTGATTGGGAGCTATGCAAGTCGCTCCTCAGAGAGTTCCCCAATATTCCGATCATAGATGATGAGAACGGTATAGATGCGGCTCAAGCAGAGTGGACAAGTTTTGTTCAGCAAGCTCTGCAGCGTGCAGCTGTACTTCCCGTACAGCGACACGGCAGACCTTTTCTGCCAGCAGACATTCGTCAGAAAATTTCTGATAAAAGGGCTGCAATTAAGCAAGCGAAAAGGTCTTGTCATCCTGATGACATTCGCAGAGCGATGAATCTTGTTCATGAAGTAAGAAATGCTCTTCATGAATTCCGCAATGAGCAATGGAACGACTTTATGGCGGGGATGCTTGACTCAAGCATTCCTCTCTGGAAGGTGGCGAAGTCGCTCAAAAACGGAAAGCGTGAACAAATCCCACACATTCACGGTCCTGGAGGCATTGTCTTCAGGACAGAGGAGAAGGTTGAGGTTTTCGCCGATGCCATGGAAAGACAGTTCTCTCCCAACTATGATCTTGATAATGACCTCGACGAGGAGCAACACATCGTAAGATCTGTCAGGAGATATTTTAGGGCCAACAGCGTCAGTGACAGTCGCGCTATCGGTGATTTTTCTTCATCAGAAGATTCTTCTTCAGAAGCTTCTTCAACCGAAGATCTGCTTAGCACATCAGCGCCATCTCCTGAGATCCCACATTGCACACCAGCAGAGATTCAAGGTCATATTAAAGACCTTAAAGTGCGTAAAGCACCTGGAGAGGATCAAATCACTAATAAGGCACTGAAGCTGCTTTCGCGGAAGTCCTTAACTTATCTCGTGGCAAAAGTCAATGCCATGCTAAGGATCCAGTACTTCCCATCCGCGTGGAAGACCGCTGAAGTTATAGTGATTCCAAAGAAGGTGGGTTCGATATTTCCCCAGGATTATCGTCTCATTAGCCTGCTGTCAGCTCCGTCTAAGCTCGCTGAAAAGGTGATTCTACGTCACTTTGAGAATTTCTCGTCAGATCACCATGTGATTCCTGACGTGCAATTTGGTTTTCGGTTTGAACATAGTATGGAGCTACTGGCGGTTAGGCTGGTGGAACGTGTAACCAGAGGATTCACCCTTAACGAAAGTACTGGCATCTTGCTTTTGTATGTCTCAAAAGCATTTGACAAGGTGTGGTACGTGGGCCTCTTGTATAAACTAATCCAAAAGGGCTTCCTTTTTTGGCTTCTAAAACTACTGAAATCCTTCCTTGAAGGTAGGAAATTTCGGATCAAAATTGGCAATGTCCTGTCGACAACTGTGAAGTCTATCTCTATGCTGACGATACTGCATTGGTGGCTCAGTCGTGGTCTGGTGACCTAGTCCATGACAGGCTGCAAAGTGCGGTGGAGGAAGTATTATATTGGGGGGATCGGTGGCTAATTAAAATAAACCATTGCTGAAACACACATGCGAAATCTGCAGGTTCTGCAAAGCAGGACGTTGCGCACTATTGCTGATGCCCCATGGTATGTCTCTAACGAAACTCTACATAGAGACCTCGATGTACCTTACCTAAAGGACTACATTAAGCAACAGGCGCAGCGGCGCTATAACCTAGCGGAATCGCACAGCAACCCTTTGTTGCGTGAGTCAGTGGACTACACAGTCGAGCAAGTTCGCAAGCACAAAAGGCCGCGGCTCGCACTGTAATCAAAATTAACTCGTGAACTTAGAACAACCAAAATTGGAGCATTTTGACAAAATCTTTAGAAAAAAAAATCGAATATTTTTAGACCATATCAAAATCTGTGAAGTGATTTTAACAATGCCTAAACGCTGCCTATCCTAAAAGATTCTCTTCTTCCCTTTTGCTCTCGTTCTTCCTTCTTTCCTTTCCTTCCCTTTTTTCCCAAAAATTGTCTGGTCTCTGGGTTACCAGACCTGACAGACTTACAAACTGACACTGTGACTTAAGAGCTAAGGTCCCACGGACCGCTCTGACAACCAACGATGACTTGATGATATTCAGTTAAATTCAAATGACAATCGACTTTATTGTAACAAATATAGTAAAGTATGATAAAATATTATTTAAATGTCCCCCGCGACTTCGCAAAGTGGCACGGATCCACGATGTCAAATTCGTATTAGCTCGGAAATTTAGAAATAGCTGGACAAGCAGCACTTTGTGGTTTGTCAACATCTGGCAAGAGATGGTGGACCTTCCTCTTAATTTCAGTCCGATGTGTTAGCATGTATCTTTTATGGGTATTTTGTTAATAATTTTTTTGATCTAAGTTTTTGTGTTAGAATTCTCTGATATGTATGGTCTGGAACGACATGTGATTTGCGGCGGACAATTGAACGATTTCATATTGCATGTAAAATAGCACACATGTACCTTCCAAATGAAACAAAATATTGTAATTGTCCCTCACATGACTTGTTTTACCACATTGCAACATTGAACACTTCTTATAGGAAAACGCGTTATTAATGCTACTTATCCTCCAGACCTCAATTTGGTCACAAAATTATTCTAAACAGAAGGCCATTATCTACATATTTAACAATTGAAGCGTTATATTCCCAAAGGGTCTAAGTGCGAAAATTTTACTTCCGAGAAAATGAAGAAATAAGATATTCTTGTGATGTAGCGATGTCAAATAAAACAAAAAAATATGAAAGTAAATTTATTCGATTAAAACATCAGGTTATTCAACATTTTACGAAAAAAGGTAGCAAAAATAAACAAAATATATATTGGAACACAAAATAAAATATTAAATTTTTAGAAGGTCCTATGTCTAATGCATCGTGTCATTGTAAAAGGGCCTATGTGAAACCAGTAATTCCATTCAAAATGTTTACTCTGGATTGTTTTGCTTGGTTTTTTCGATGATACCGGTATAAAATGAGATATATGCAAGTGGTATGTAATCTAACATGTCTTCTAAATGTTTGGCCTTTTCCTGAGATATGCGGTTTTTGCAATCTAACTGTGGCAACGGTGTTGTTTTAAGGTCACTCAAAGTTTTGCCTCGTTTTAAAACGTTACAAGAGGTCCATTCTTCCATTTCGTTAAACGTTGTTTTTGTTCTGACTAAAGTTGGATTTTTCTTAGAAACTTCTATCCAACAAGCTTTGGATATATTCAGTTTGGTCGTGTTTAAAAAGCTATCGGAAATCTCTTGAAGATTTTTAAAATCTTCTCTATTCATACGAATGACATTGAATGGATTTTTATGTTGTGCACTCCTAATCATTTTTTCAAGATGATCCGGTACGTAGTTTTTTGTGACTCTTTTAAGACGCTCAATCTGCGCAAAGTCCCTATCACATGCCAAATAGGAATGCCCGGAAACTAAAAGTTTCTGTTCAATTTTTTCAAACTTTCCATTATGGACCAAATATATGAACAAAAAAAGCAACATTTTGTTTTTGTTCTGTCCTATGCAATTATCCGACCAAATCACTAAGTTTTTTTTCATATTCAAAGCTGGCAAGTTAAGGCACTTTAAAAGGGCAGATCCAATTTCATTAGCTCCTCTACCTGTTATGGATTCGTCCCAAAGACACATATGAGCAGTTCCAGTATCAGATATGTGTATTCCTAGATTATAGCACGAAAGCTGTCTGCTATAAAACATCTGCGTATGTGTAAGTGTTGGCAAAAATAAAACTTGCTCTAAATCTATAGACATCATGCTAATGCTGGCCGTCGGGATTTGTGACAAATTACCGTCTTTTTCCATTTCTAGTCTAGCCTTTTCCGCCTTTCTGTGGTGTAGGTCAAGTTTGGCTTTCATCTCATCCTTTTCTGTTTGATTTTGGGCATAACTTATTTTATTTTTGTAAAGATCGCAAACTGAGCAAGTGTCCGTTCTGGGGCGACCGAATCGTAAATGCGGAAAATCATTTTTAGTAGTACTTATAAGTAACCTCTGTATCGGGAAACTGTCTTTTAAATGCCAAGTATAGGCGATTTATATTCAAATCTGGACTCAGAAATTTCTTTTGTGATTTGCTTCTGCTATAATGATTCTCTTCGCAAGGAAAACTTTGTACGTGTTCTCTAACCTGGTCTCTTATCGCTGTTGTATACTTTCTTGGTTCATTTGACTTGCCTCTTTTATCTGTATACACTGTTTCTCCCAACTTTTTTTTTTCTGTTAAAACTTGCACTGCCTTGTGTGATAGGGCAAAAATGTTTGAAAATGTTTGACGGCAAACCTGCACATGCTGGCCATTTCCGTTTGGAACCGTGTACCATGCAGTAGCTTGTCGACGACTTTGTTCTGCAGATTCATATTTTCCGTGACTTCTTTTTACACTGCCAATTTATATGAGTCCCAACAGATAAGATTTTTGCTTCACATGATTAGCTATTTTATAATAATCTTCAAATAAAAATATTTTTTGCTCATAGGGCAATTTTCTGCACTCATATTTACATTTACAAAATACCTGGAATAAAACAAACTTATTTACTTTTGTTGACTAAAACAATAGAAATAAACACAACTAACCTCAAAACTTGGCACCTTCTTAGCAGCAATATTCTTGTTACTTCGATTGTGATATGCCAGGCCACTATATTTCAGTCGTTTCATTTCATTCTTTTTATTTTCAGACCCTGGGGCACGTCGCTTTGGGTTGTTTACTTGATTTTCACTCATTGTTTATTATTAAATGCACGTAATAATATTACGCCTGTACTCGGCGCTTAGACCCTTCTCAATGAACAAGTCACGACCGAGTACGAGAACCCCATCTATCAAATGGGGAGATTAAATACATTTTCGTCGGATATGTACTTGGACCCTTTTCTAATGCATGCATTAAAGCATGTAGATCCTTTTGGAGGAAAAATATGAAATTCAGAAATATTGGCACTTAGACCCTTTGGGAATTCCACGCTTCAATTGAAACATTCTTATAATGACTTTACTATATTAATGCCAGACTCGTTCCGTATCGAAAAGCGAACATTTGCTGTTGTGTCGTGTATTGTCAAACTGACAGGAAATGATTTGTGAATTTTGTGATTTGTTGATTTTTTGAGTGTTTGGTGAAATGCAATTGGAATTGTTGCTCCTCATATTTATAAATCATATCAGCGATTAAGCAGTGAATTCACAAATTTTAGATAGGACAAAGATGCATAAAATTAAATCTATACCAGTTCCCCCCTACGTGCTTGGATATTCCTGATATGAGCTAGAAATGTTTACCAGTGCAAGTTGAAATGGTAAAAGGTAGCCCTAAAAACAACAAATGGATGCGAAGATATAGATCATTCTTCGTCATCGGCATTGTAATTTTATGCAGTCAAATATACCTTGCCATGAGGTTTTTTGCTTTAAACAAAAATGTTGAAACCCAGGAAGTCAAATGGGAGCAGTGGAGTTTTGAAAATGATATTGAACAGGATATTGAATCTAATTCAGCTGGGAAGATTAAACCAGAATCTGTAGATGAAGAGGAAGCTGTAGTTTCACAAAAAAATAAAAAAGCTAAAGCTAATCAAACTTATTCATTGCACTATGATGATCTAAACTTTACACCACCTTGCAAGATCTCCACAAAAGATGCTGTTTCAGCTATAAACCGTGCAAAAACTCAGTATTGTAAACAGCTCATATCAAACATTACATGTCTTTCTAGCGAGGGTAAATTATACCCAAAAGAATTGAAAGGAACTTGTCCTTCAAAAGGACACATAACTGGCAAAGAACTAGGTTGCTTTAAAGATGAAAAGAATTTCAGATTGCTTAGTGGATATTTTGGTATTAATAAAAAGAGCAACTCCCCACATTATTGCATAAAGCTGTGTTTACAATCAGGTTTTCCTTATGCAGGAGTAGAGTATTCGTAAGTATGATTGTGATAAATAAAAAACCAAAGTTTTTGTTAGAATTCTCTAATAAATAATCTGAAATCTTGGATACAAATAACCTGATCTTATGAAATTTTATTTATAATTAAAATGGATCAAGGCATATCAAATTATAGCTTAATGTACTACAACTTGAAAAAATCAGTAAATAAAGATTTTAAATATATGTCTTATCTGCCAACATCAAGTTGTTTAAGGTATAGATTTTAGTATTTAGTATATCAATTTAAATATTTCACAGTATGTGTACTCTGTAGTATGTTATGTAATCAAAAAGATTATTGTGCATTTTTTTATAGAAATGAGTGTTTTTGTGGTACTGAGATACCACCTTTGAGCTCAAAAATCCCAGACTCTTCATGCAATTCAAAATGCCCAGGTGATCCACATTCTACATGTGGTGGATATTATGCAATAAATATATTCCAAACTGGAATAAGCAGTAAGTATAATATAGATTTTATTAGATATTTATTTTTAAAATAAATTCACTTTTAGAATTCGTGGCACAAATTGCAAATACAGAAGTTAATAATGTAACAGTAAAACCTGTTAAAATTGTGTTCTTGCTCACATTGAATGGTCGAGCAGTGAGGCAAGTGAGGAGATTGTTGAAGCTTCTATATAATAAGAATCATTATTATTATATTCATGTAGATGTGGTGAGTACATACATATATAGATACAGGGTGTAAACGTTACGATCATCATAATTTAAATGGGTGATAGAACCAGTTAAAAGAAACAAAAAGTTTCATATAACAGGGGGGTCAAAACGGCATTTTTTTAGAGAAAAGCGAATTTAAAGTAAAATAAAATCTGACAATGCTGCAATGCCAGACGCAAATTACGACGGAATGCAGTGTAAATAAAGATTGAGTTTGTTGTTTTTGGCTCTTAGGTATTATTTCATTATTTGATAATGTGCTCGTAAAATGCAAACAATTAAAAAAACGGACTCACCACTAACTGTCTCAGCGCTTCATGAGGTGTGTGAAAGTTTATTGAACGTTAAAAAAATACACTTATAAATAGGGAACACAATTGTGATGCATACATTGTTTTTCTTTTTAAAACCTACACTACACTTTTTTGTATCTAAAGAAGGTGTTCAACATGTCCTCCACTTTCTACACAAGCTTCATTACGATGAACCCAGTTTCTTCTTATTCTTAGGTCCTCGTAGTTGTCCATTTATTATTTCAGCCGCTTAAAAAAATGTTTCCGCGAAGTTGTGCTTCAGTTGTTATTGGATCCGCCCCATAAACCATCCATTTAAGTTCTCCCCAATACCAGAAATCCATTGGATTGAGGTCAGATCCGGCTGGCCATTTTCGAGGATCAGGAGCATTTCGACCAATCTAGCAATTTGGATAGTGTTCATTCAAATACTGAATGACGCCTCTAAAAATGTGTGGTGGTGCCCCATCATGAAGAAACCACAAATTCTGTCTCCATTGTAATGGCATGTTGTTTAAGGTCTGTTCTAAAAGTTCTGGTAGGTTATTGGCTAGAAAGCTAAGGTGTCCTTCTCCTGACAACTTTGGGGCTAACTCGAAAGGGCCAATTACCTGATTGTCAAGAATACCCGCCCAAATATTTATTTTAAAGTTTTGTTCGAAATTACCTTCACCAATGGTATGAGGATTGTCTTGGGACCACGTGTGAGTATTATGGAAATTTAATATCTCGTCTCGCGTAAAAGTACATTCGTCCGTCGCTAGAATGTTTTTAAAAAATTCCGGATTTTCAATGTTTTTGTGCAAAAACCACTGACAGAATGTTAGTCTGCGAGGATAGTCTTCTTGTAACAAGGCCTGCACTCGTCGTACATGGTAGGGATAAAGCAAATTTTCCTGTAGGATTCTATGGACTATGGTATGCGATAGTCCTACGCGGCGGCCTAATTCCCGAGTGCTGATATCTGCATTGATTTCCACGATATTTAAAATTTGTTCCTCCTGCTCTACAGTAACCTGCCTTTCACGAGTGGGAATATTAGTGGGCTGAACACTTTCTGTATCTCAAAGTCTTTGGTACACTTGCACAAATGTCCTTCTGTCTGGGTGTACCCGTTGTCGAAATCTGTCGCGATACATTTGAGCTGCAGGATTTGAATTCTGACGAGCTTCACCGTAAACTAACAACATGTCGGAGAACTATTGATTCGAGAACATTGTAAATAAACACGACGACGTACGCGAACAAAAACAAAACAACACGCCCGATGCTCTGCTCGACAAAACGATAAAGTAATTTATCTATGCAAAACGATAACTAACCACTGTTACCGTTTGCGATCGATTGCCGGTTCGATAAGGTTGATGAAAGACCGGCGCGCTGTTGTCATGTGTGTTTTAAATATTTAATTTAATGAAACTTACATACTGACTACAAATTTTGGCTTAACTTAGAAAAACTTAATGCCATTTATTTGTTAATAACCCAATTTAAAAACGTTTTAGATTACATTATAAAAATTAGTTAGATTGTGGTGATTGTGGTCGATATAAAGCATTTGGTTGTGGTTTACATCTGGTCCCCCTCAAATTATATACAATATTGAATATTAGGATGATAGCAATGATAAAACTGCCTTTGATACATTGGTATTGCCAAAAAATCTATACTGGTTGACCTCTAGTTTGTATACACTACATGTGTTTCCTATATTAAACCTAACCTTAATTTCAGAGACAAGATTACCTGTACCGCGAACTACTACCATTGGAAAAATCCTTGCCAAACGTCCGTCTGACCCGCAAGAGATTTGCCACTATCTGGGGTGGAGCCTCCCTTCTAGAAATGCTGAGATCATGCATGTGGGAGCTGTTGAATAGAGAAGACTGGAGCTGGGATTTTGTCCTTAACATCAGCGAGTCGGACCTTCCCGTGAAGAAAGTGGGCCAACTGACGGAATTTCTAGCATTGAATAGGGACAGGAACTTTGTGAAGTCGCATGGTCGTGAAGTACAGCGCTTCATCCAGAAGCAGGGCTTGGACAAGACGTTTGTCGAGTGCGAGACAAGGATGTGGAGGATTGGGGATAGAATGTTGCCGTTCGGGATACAGGTAAGTTACGGTTTGACAATTGGAATTTTAAAGTTGTTAAAAAGTCTTCCAAAATAGCCAGGATCTCGAATATTTCCACCTCCAACTTTTGGGGTCGTCGTAGTTGTGGCAACGAGTAGTAATATCAAGAAAAGATACTACATGGGCTGTTTTTACAATCTGTCAGTCGGCCCCATTGGCCTTGGGAGTCTTCTGCATTATAGTAGAGAAGCTGCAATTTTTTTTTACATCATCGCGTACTGATTCGATACGATACCAACTAGTCGCGTCTTACGTAGTCTCATGCTAAGCCGCTTCAAAAGCTCAAAATGTGTGATTTCTAACTTTATTGAATGAAAAATATATTTCGTAAGCTGCAAACAGATGATAAATACCCCCACCATGAAGAAAAATCCAAAAGAAAGGAAACTTCTAGAAAAAAGTATTTACAAGTGATGGCCAATGAATTCATCAATCAAGGATTATTAGTCTGGCAACACTCTCTCTCTCTCTGATTTTATTTGCTTGTCTGTATTTTCTTTATATAATTACTCTTTGCTTGTTGAAGAATTTCTGATTTTCCGTAGTTTTCACTATTTTTCAAAATACAGTATTTTGATAAAGCATCTCTTACCCCTATTGATCAAGAAAATCGCGTAATTTAGGTAACTTTTGTAGCTTTACGAGAATCGGTAGGGGATTTTGTAATCGCGTAATCTTCCCAATTGGTACTCCCGGTGCGGACGAGATGCTGTGGAATCGTAAGAAGTGTTACTTTATAGCCTGAATATGAAGCTTACCACTAAATCCTTTCTGGAATGTTAACATTTTTTTACCCTTCTGGGAGATTATTATAATAGATCGTCTGGGAAATCTTTGTATCTGATCCGATTTGCTTTGATACTTTGGACTTTTTTGTATCCCTATCAGATAAAATTGTAAAATCTATTGAAAAATAGGTAGAATTAGCAAACAGCCTTGGGCTATAATGGCGACAAAAAGGTAACACATAAATTGCACTGGATTTCCATGGATTGTCTCTGATTTCCTTCGACTACTTCAGTATACAAAAAAATCCTTGGATTTATATGTTTCATTGTCAGCAAGGTAGAATAGCTCTAAAATTGAATTAACAAATTTTTAAAATAGCGCCATTGCGTGGATGTTTCAGAGTAAATTTGACACCACCTTTTGTTAATTACTTTGCTACGACTAATCAGAAACTATGAGATTTCCTTATCATAATGCCCAAAACCAGACAGCTGACAGATATGCCACATCTACTTTACACATTCATACATTTTTGGAAACGATTGCATACTCTTGACTTGAAAAATTAGTGCTAATACCGGAATTGTAGTAAACATTGTCAACCAATGTGATTTTATTCTTAAGTAAGTATATAGAATATATTTAAAACAGATACTACATAGTTTTTAAATGTTCAGCGTCAAAAATCGCAGATATACACTTCTTTTTCTTTTCACTGCCTTATTTCATCCCATCTTCTTACTCTAGAAGGCATTAGCAGCTTTAATAAGAAGAACTTCATTTCCTGTCATCAGTTTTTGATACTTTCGAATCTCAAAAGGGAATAGTGGCGCTCACAGATAAAGCAGACATTAGAATATGAGGAACCAGAAAGAACCGGTTGTGCGACAAAACCAAATACTTATTTATCTGATAAAAATTCAACGAAATAACTGGATGAACCTAAACATATAGCTTTATTTAGTATTTTTGTATTTAGACGAAATTTATTTTTCGCATTTTGTAGCCCGAAGAAGACATCAAATAAATATTGAATAATAATAATGTATTTTTCAAATTTATTATAAAAGCGAAAAAGTACTATATTTTAGACAAAAAACCGAAAGCTAAAATCTAGTATATTTCCCATGTATAATACACATTTTTTTTCTGTGACGGGAAAAACGACGATTTAATATTGAAAAATTATATTATTACAATATTCAAGTCAGAAAATTATCGATGTAAAATTTGAATTTTGAATTTACTAGGCTATGTTGTAGTTATTAGTCCTGCGTTGCTAAGGAAACTTTTAAAGTAATCAAATAGCTGTCAATTTAATTTTGTGATTTGATTTAAAAATTGTGAACTTAGCGGTTGTTTAGAAGTAATTTTAATACTATAAAGTAAAAAATGTCTGATTTCGAGTTTTCTTTGACTCCACCGGAATTAGTAGAAGTAGCTAAAGTAGCGTCACAAAAATTGTTGCCAGCTAAATCGTTTATACAGTATTCGGGAAAAAAGTAGTCATTTTTTCCCTGGGGAAAAAGTTATTTCATAAAAAGTGACATTTTGTTACCTGTCAACAGCGATAGAATGTCAAACTTTTTTCCCGTCACAGAAAAAATCCAATATTGTTCTAAATATTATTATTGCTGTCATACAACGGAGAAGGAAAATCAAAAGAAGACATTCCGAGAATATTGGATGCATCCCATTCCCAGTGATAGATTAGTTAGTGGAACATTTTACACAATGAATTCCAAATTACTTGATTACCCGAAAAAAACACGATTGTCTGACGACAAAGCTCGGAGCGAACTGAACTATAGGCCGACTAAACAATCGTCGTGTGAGCGAAGTTAGCCAACTCTGATTAAACAGTCGGCCGATAGGTGGCTGACAGATTAGTTTGAAGGGAATCGGAAAGACTATCAAACTTTTTTATCGGCGGATACTGAATCGCTGTAATGTGCGCATATGCATACGGCTCCATACTGATTAAGAAGCCGATAGAAAATCTGTTTTTATGAAAACATTTTCCCAGGCTTTTTATTTTTTGATATCTAAACATATATGTTGTTATTACAGGTCGACGGTGGAAGCGACTGGATCGCCCTTTCAAGAAAATTCGTGGAATACGTCTCGAATCCAGAACCAGACGATCTGATCTCCGGTCTTCTGAAGATTTTCAAACACACCCTATTACCCGCCGAGTCTTTCTTCCACACAGCCCTTCGCAATTCAATGTTCTGTGACACTTACATAGACAACAACCTCCATGTGACCAATTGGAAACGAAAACTCGGCTGCAAATGTCAGTACAAACATGTTGTTGACTGGTGTGGTTGCAGTCCAAACGATTTTAGGCTCGAGGATTGGCCACGCATTCTCAATACTCTCACTAGACAGCTTTATTTCGCTAGAAAGTTTGAGCCTATCATCAACCAAGCGATCATACTGAAGCTGGAGCTATGGTTGCATGATCTAGAAGAACCGTCCAGGGAAGTGAGGAACATGCATGGTTACTGGCAGAGTATCTACCATAACAACGACCTTGGAGTCGTAGCAGATGACGGTATCTTCACTTTGAGCAATAGCATCAAACGTCATGTAGCAAATTCGTTGCCTAATGTGAATTCAAGTTGTGATTTAGGATTAAGTAAATTACTGGAAGTGCACTCATATCACTATAATGATAGCTATAAGTACACTTTGTTCAAATTTATGGATAAGAAAAAGAATATCATAGAAATAGCTGTTCGGCCGCTGAGTAAGATCAGTGTTAATAAATCGTCGAACTTAGTGGCTCATATTGAGTCGTTGACGGTCAGTAGCGAATATGATCAGAAAGAACAGATATCGAGGAACTTTTTGAGGTCGTTGTCGCCTTATTCGGAGCCACTATTAGTATATAATTTCAATATGCAACATACTACGAAGGGATACAACATAACTAGTTTGTGGATAAGTCCTTCTGGTCAGCTGTATGATGCAGTCGAGTTTTTCGTGGACGAAACTACGCAAATTGGACACGCGAGGCCTGTGTTGAAACAACCGATTTTGCCAGGTGAGTTAAAAAATTCGGCACCTGTATTACGTAACTTAAAAACTGACATTATATCAATTTTTGATGACATTATGTAGATTTTTTAGAACTGGCTGTAATTCATCTCATGTTCACTCAACAAGACCGCCGGATTTGAACTTGCCGCCATTTTTTTTGTACAAATGGTATGGTGTTTACTTGATGACAGCTGTCATGTCCTGACCACGCGATTAGGCGTCATGGAGCAGTATTCAAACGAGCAACGTTTGATTGTGAGAACTCACTCCAAAAATGGAGAAAATTACGATGAAACAGTTCGCGAATTACGTACAATTTTCGGTCACAATAATGCGCCAAATGAGTCGACAGATCGCCAATTACAAAATTTATGTTGCTGAATGTGAAGACCGCTTTTCGTTGTCGTCCTGGTCGGTTCCTCGAAACTATAGTCGCAGTGCGGGAAAATGTGGCCGAATCCAGGCACGTCCATTCGGCATCGTGACCAAGAATTGAACCTTACCAGATGCACTCTGCAACGAAATTTGACAAAAGATCTGTGCTTGCATGCGTAGAAGGTTCAACTGATGCAAGAACTCAAGTCAATGGACCACGCGTAGCGTCGTGAATTCGTTGATTGGGCGCTGGAGCACCACCGCATTGATGCGGATTACTCGAAGAAAATCATTTTATCTCATAAGGCACATTTTCAACTGAACGGCGGGTACGTAAGTAAGCAGAACTACCGAATTTGAGGTTCTGAAAACCTTCGTATAATAACCCAACAACCAATGCATCCGTCGCGAGTTACCGTTTGGTGCACATTGTGGAGTGGCGGAGTGATTTCCTGGAAAATGCAGCTGGAACTGCGGTAACTGGTAATGGTGTGCGGTATCGCGAAATGTTAACCGAGTTGTTGTGGCCCCAGCTGGATCGAATTGATGCGGATGATATGTTCCTTCAACAAGACGGTGCGATCTGTCACACAGCACGCGAAACAATGGTGTTACTGCGGACCAAGTTGCCAGACCGTTTCATCTCTCTCTTCTCTTCCTCTGGGGCTATGTGAAGGAAAAGGTGTATGCAAACAAGTCACAAACAGTTGAACGCCTTAAAGAAGAGATATGGGGCGTTATCGACGAAATAGAGCCACTGATCCTGTGCCAGAGGTTTCGTGGTGGCCATTTACCGAAATTCCTATTTCATGTTTAATTACAACTATTCCTCTTCATGTTGAAATATAAATATTCGCTTAATTGGAAAAGAAATTATGTTTTCTTGAAAATCAAATCCGGCGCTCTTATTGTGACACCCTTTACTAGCTTTGCGTGTTGCCTAAGCGTCATGACATTTGAGCGATATGGTTTTGCTCTGATATGATGTAACATCTGCTTCAGAGATGGCACTAGCTGAGGCCATTTATAGCTTCTATGGCTTAAGTTGTAGATTCTATACTATAGATCGTTGTGCCATTCCTCCATAGGTGGCCTTCACAGCAAGTTGGCGGATTTTTTATGACGTTTTGAAATTGCCATCAATCACGTAAAACGAGGTTAGATTTTTAGATTGACAACTAATAATTTTTAGGAGTATGGAAAGTGAAGCTGGTCCACAAGAATAATCTTTTGGCTACGGTGAGGTTCCCCATCATTCCTCTTGAATACTACCTGGGACTTTCCATCAAAGATCATCAGGCAGAAATAGTAAATGGTGGTTCAAAACCCAACAAAGAAATGAAAGGTTCCTATCAGAAAGTTATGCCTACTGATTCGGAACGCCTCAATTTAGAACTACAAAGTAACGAAAATGTTCAAAAACGAGGCGTCGCTTTAGCAAAATGGGTGGATAGGTTGTATCTCGAATTTTTCCAAACAGAAAAGGCCTGCGCGAGAACAAGAGACTTGACTGATGCTTGCAGCGCAAAATTAGATGTTTGCATCGGTACGGACTGGAGTTCGTTGTCTCCGGATCCAAAGAGTATTTTGGGAGTTTTGAATCAGTCCACCGGAAGCTTTGATATCTGGTAGGTTAGTGAATAATTTGATCGAAATGACATTTGACGGGCATATTGACAAGACACTGATCTTCAAGGAGCACTGCAAAGTATAAAGCTACTAGCTAGAGAGGTTACCTAAATAGCTATCTTTATATTTCGTTGGCGATACTGCAACACCACGTAATCAAGTGGCTCAAATCGCATAAGTACGAAGAAATAAAAATTGTAAGCAGGCGCTTATGAGTCCTTGATAGGCAAAACAACAATTCAGTCAGCAAAAGACGTAATGATAAAACATATCTAGTTTGTTCACTCTCCTAAAAAACTGATTACTACCAACTCACGCAGTTTTAACCACGGTTTGTGAAGTAGCATTGCAGTATCACCGACGATATGTGTTCGAGACATGACATGCAAGTGCCATATACGCACGTAGTTTTTATCATACCCGTCCCCCGTCAAGGTAATAAAAATAATTCAGGAAGTATCTTCGCATCTGCGCGGAAAAATCTGTATGTATTTTTTGCATAATATTTTTCAAAAATGACCGTTTTGAAGAATCTGTATGTTGCCAGTCAAAAAATTGTTTAAACATTACTTAAGCATTCCTTTTTTTTAGCCCCCGACAAATTTTGTGGGGGTATTGTTATTGTTAACCCATGTCCTTTAATTCTAAATCAAGCGCGAGCTCAATGTATGTTCTGCGTCAGTGCGCGCTGGATTAGCAATTAATAAATCAAGGCCTACAATAACAATACTCCCTAATTGCTTTGGGATTCGATTAGTGGATGTTTGAACAGTATTTAGGAACTTTGGAAACGTTAAAAATTTCGCCTTTCATATTGTTTTCGGACCGAAAATGATATATCTCGGAAACTACCAATTAGAGAAATGTTCATAAGAACATTTTTTGTTCCTCAGAATTCCTCTAAAAAAATTAAACTTTCCCTGGAGCGGAAAAAATAATTTTCAGAATTTGTTTAAAAAAGGATGATGCAAATTTTAGGACCCGCCTCCAAAAGCTACGTGTAGTGTGTCATTGTTTAACTCTTCTTGAACCCAACAGAAGTTATTTATGGCGCCTAGTTTCAAATCTTAGTCCATTCAGAATTATACAGTATTTTATAAAAATTAATTATAGGAGGAGTCAAAATATTGTTTACACACTGTATACTATTTTTCACGAGCTATACTAACGGCCAGGAACATAATAAGAAATGGTTTTAGCGAAGTTCACTCTCCGGTGGAATACCGACAGGGCCTTGAAAATAGCCATTCTCACGCGGTCTATACAGGGAGATTCGATACAAACATTCTGTATGAACTGAACAAATATTTTGAAAAAAGAACGAATTAGAATATTTTTCCGAGTATGTGCGGAAATACTTCCTGGACTAAACCAAATTAACAGTATTCAGTAACTATTTTTTGATTATAATGAATCTAGTTAGCCCAGAGCAATGATGTTTCCAGAAACGTGTTTATGCCCGACCCATCGAACACAAGTTTTTCCTACGTCTTTATATATATATACGTATATATATATATATATATATATATATATATATATATGTAAATAAACTCGCATAATTCCGGTCACTTTATCAGATTCTTTTATTTGTATTTGGAAAGTAAACCTGTTAATGCAATATTCTAAATGATGATGGTTATGAATATTTTCAATTTTCGAAATTATTACTTAAGAATAAATCTCTGATCCATTTAGAATTACGTCAGAGCTTTAATAATCTGAAAACCCAATTATTATACTTTTGTCCACATGAACTAAAGGAATTTGGGTCACGTATGGATATTTCAGAAGGTACCTAAATTGATATATTTAAAATACGGTTTGTAGATTGATAATTTGGTCCGGATTATCGAAACCCGGTTGTCCCTGTTATTCTGGACATATGTTTGACATTTTCTGATCCCTCCAATACTATTAAACTCATTCCTCACTTTTGAAATTAGCTTTTTCATTAGCTGTATAGAGCATGCAACTTTTAGTGCCATTGCTGCCATTTAAGAACTAATATTACCTTACTTAAATATTTTGTATGTAAAGTTTGTTCAAAATATTCAGATACATTTCTTGTAGAAATGATCTACAATTGGATATTGTCAATGCAGTTTGTTACGTCAATTTGATGGTCAGTTCGTTGTTTTATCGCAAAACATTCAGGACATGCCCGTTTTAACAGTGAGTCTAAAAATTTTGAACAGGCGCATTTATACTACATGTGATAAAAAATGGTGCTCAATATTATGAACAATTTATTGTTTATTGACTGAATAGACTTTAAAAAAATCTTGTCCACTGTCCATTCTCCTATTTTTGATACATTGAAATGTATAAATGTATATAATCTAGAATATTGCTTATTTCTGGTATTGGTTGAGACTTTTCAATTTCATGAGTATCAAATTTATTATAATCAGGATGTGATAATTGAAATCAGTATTTCCTGGCTTTCTAGCAGAAATACGTTGGCAGTAAATTTCATGACCTTGAGGCTTATTGCAACATAATAAATTTAGTCATTTATTCTGTCATTTTCTGCTACTGTTGAAACTAGAAACTATTTAAATGTATATGCTTATAAATTAGAATAGACAGTGGAACAGAGATAATTTAATTTGAGCCATTAGGTGTAATATAGCAAATAATTATTCATACCTAAGTGTTCTATTTGACCAATAAATTCATCTATCACAAACAACATCCAGTCATATTTTTTCCGCCTAGTTCCCAAGACCAAAATGGCGCGTAGATCTGATTTTTATTTATTTATACAACATCCAACAGACAGGATGAAATGATGAACGCACATAACGAACAGATAACGAATTGAAGACTAATAATAATATTTATTCGCCAACATTCAAAATATTTTTAATAAATATAAAAAATCCATAGAAGGCATTGGCGGTGTATGAAGTATGTAATTTCTTACTCTGAAAAATCATGTGTATAACAAATATTATTAATTATTTATACAATTTTGAATTTTTCAGTTTTAGTTTTCTATATAATTATGTAATAACACAGTGAGTGGAAAATACTCAAGAAGAAGTAATGTAATAACTAAAAAGATATTTTATTTGCGAGAGCCTAGTAAACCTGACATTAATTTCATATTCATTATACCAGTATCTCGGTTATATTATAGATGAGAAAACACTAGTCACTATTTAAGTTCAGTTTGTTCTGCTGACACTCTTACTCAGGAATTTGGCATCATCAGCTTAAAGCAGACAACTTACACTCAACTTCTCGGAAACGTCATCTTTGAATAAGAGAATAAGTAAAGGCCCCAGTACGGATCCCTGTAGCACACCAGCGCTTGCCAACTATATGTTCAACTTTAGTGCCATTATAAGACAAGTATTAATATATGTTGGTAAGATACGACGCAAAGAAGAGCAATTGGTCATAAAACCAAAGCATCGCAATTTATTCAAAAGCACAGCATGGTCAAGACAGTCAAATGTTTTAGTGATGTCACTATACAGGGAAAACCAAATTTGTCTGACGGCTTGAGTTTAATGTATTCGAGAGAGAAGCGCGATAAGTGTGTAAAGAGATAGAAGCTGACAGGCTTCTACAATAGGTTAGGTTACTGTCAACGAAGGAGGTCTGTTCGAATATTTAATTCAATATTTTGTTTTCTTTTTGATTAGAAATATATATACGTATTTCAATTTTTTGATGCGACTTAGGCTGAAAATATAATGGATCGACGAGCAAACAGCGCGACATCGCGCCGGTTTAGCTTCGCGTTGCGACATAGTAAGACGCGATGAGGGTGGTTTAATGCGAGTATAATCAAAGCATTTTCTAATTATGTTAAGGGCATCACAAGTTTTGGGTAATAATACATCTAACTTATGGTGTTGGCATTTGTTACAAACACGCCATTCCAGTAGTATTTACGAAATTTTTAAATGCTTGCGAGAATATGGTGAATTCCATACAAAATTGCGACAGCATCCTAAAAAATTTTACCAGTACACAAGAATTTAAATTGGAACACTCGATTATATGATTATTAAATTTAGTCAGGTATAAATTAACAGAAAATTGGACCAATTTTAATCTAACTCCAATAGGACCAGAAGAACGTTTAATTATTATAACATTAAGGTAAGTAACAGGTTTATTTACGTTGTTTTAAAATAAAAACAAAATCACTGATAGGAATATTTTTAGATATGTAGTAGTTATAAAACAAACATATTTACTTAACTGAGATTTTCGAACTTAGTTTTAAAATATAGTTACGTGTACAATTTATTTCTTTTGCCACCTCATCCCACAATTTATCCAACATATACCGATTCTGGTGGTTTTGGTCTTTTTGATCCCATAAACTGAACCTCACAAAGACAAAATCGATCAGTATTTGACAATACATCTCTAAAATTGCAGAGCGGCAAAGTGACGAAAACAAAATATTTTGAGTTGATATCGCCGCTCGATAAACTCGCTCGCACTCGTCTTGTTACTATGTACGTTTGCATTTGATTTTACGCGTTAGGTTTCGGCACGATATCGCGCTGTTTGCTCGCCGCTCCACTATCTTTTCAGCCTTAGTTATGTTAAAATTATATTGGATTTCCACCGATGGTGATGAAATCAATACGTCCTGACTTGTTACATTTTGCGTCAGCGCTAACTATCAGGAAAAAATCAGAGTGTAGCGGATTCTTAGTAGCACGTAGCGGAATTTTCGACCAGCAGTAGCGGTGCGACGCGCTAAATGGTTGGCCACACTGGCACGCTCCAACATCTAAACTGAATCCAAATTAAAGATGAGATGTAAATAATAACAGTTAGCGCGTGATCTCTTGGTAACAGGTGGGGACAACGCCTCTTATTGGTCAATTCGCCATTAAATTTCAAGCGGTCGCCTGGCGGAATAATGCGCGGGGCAGGGGCAGGGCAGGCAGAGTTGCATTCAGGCCACCGACCGTCGCGTGTATCACTGCGTGCTTGTGTTTTCGTATTCACCTTGCTTGGTTGTTGCTGTTGTTAAGCGTATTTGAGTAATTTGTTAAGTTTCTGTTTGCTATTGTTATTCCTCGTTATTATTTGTTTTAAACCAATCATAGAAAGCGATAAAAAAGACATCTTAGCGTAGACATGAAAGACGTCATATTGAATACATTCAAGATAGAGCGGAAGGAAGACGAAACATCAACTAACCCGAAAATAGCTCTGAAAGTGGCAGATAAAATTGGGGTATGCCAAGCACAGTGTATAATGTTTTGAACGAACATAAGAAAAAGCATGCCTTTTCCAAGCCAATGACGGGTAAAAATCGCAAAAGTAGCATAAGATCGTTGGATGACGCTGACAAGCATGCGATTCGTAGGAAAGTGCAAGAGTTCTTCTTCAGAAACGAAATACCGACAGTTGATAAAGTACTACGGGAGGTTAACGAGGAATCGAGGAAATTTCAAACGTTCGACTATTCATAAACTTTTGAAGCATCTTAATTTCGAATGGAAGAAACGAGATCGTAACAGCTTACTTATGGATAGAGAAGAAATTGTTCTGTGGAGGAGAGAGTACCCGACCAAAATTAAATCATTCAGGGATTAGCACAGGAAGATCTATTACCTGGACGAAACCTGGATTAACGCAGGTCACACTACTCTGAAGGTATGGGTTGACAAAACTGTGACTTCATCCAGAAGGGAATTTCTAGATGGACTGTCGACCGGATTGAAAAATCCAGCAGGTAAATAGATCGAAGTAGTTCACGGTATCAATTTTTGCGCACAATATCTCTCTATCTTCGTACCTACAAGACGTGCATGTGTACTTAGCGGATCTTATCTTTCTAGTCAAAGGAAAAAGGCTCATTATTTGCCACATTGGGGGTGTAGATGGCTTCGTGGATGACGGCTTATGGTCTTTTGAGTAAAAAAAAGACTACCATGAAGAGATGAATGGGGAAGCATTCGAGAAGTGTTTTTCAGGCATTTTACCACGTCTCGAAGACAATTCTGTGGTTGTTTTGGCTAATGCTCCCTATCATTCTCGCAAAATAGAAAAAATCCCAACTTCAGCTTCTAGGAAATCAGACATTCAGAGCTGGCTCCGTTC
The DNA here is from genome assembly GCA_963669975.1 of Acanthoscelides obtectus. Lineage (NCBI taxonomy): Eukaryota > Metazoa > Arthropoda > Insecta > Coleoptera > Chrysomelidae > Acanthoscelides > Acanthoscelides obtectus. The sequence continues at coordinate 32,956,185 of CAVLJG010000003.1, read as the reverse complement.
CAAAAATATAACTTTCGACCCTTCCTTACTGAAATTACAACTATTAGATATTGTGAAACAACACAGACCAAGACATGATAAATATGTCATAGATGAAATGGCCAAAGCACACCACAAAACAGAACCACTGTGAGCTCAACCCCATTGAGCTCATATGGGCAGATGTTAAGAATTTTGTTGCTGCACACAATACAGCATTTAAATTTTCTGACATGCAAGAGCTGTTCAGAATTGCTATACAGAGGGTCGCACCAGAAAGATGGCAAAAATGTGTGCAGCATGTTCTTCATAAACATTAATGACGATAGCTCTTCAAGTGAGTCTGAGTAAGTTTCCCGTTTTTGTTTTGTCACAGAATACATATTATGGGAATCCTAGATATAGTGAAATATTAACTTACAGATAAACTACAGACAATGCACCTTCAAAATCTATTTTCAATTGATTGAACACCCTTATATTTATTCCATGTACAAAAGTGTCATCTCTACCCCTCGTTGACTACGGATTCATTGTGCATAGTGAGCGCTGGTTACCTCTGGTATGTATTTCTCCATGTTGTCTAGTTTGAAAAATCTGTAGAAAAACTTAGCACCCCGTGAAGAATAAATTTGATTTTTCGACACCCTTAACTATAACTACTTCACTGTATTAGATAATTTCATTAAATACTGTCATCTTTGTTTTACAACACGTTGGTGGTAGTCCATCATTCGGAGGTAGCCCTGAATGCGGCCCTGTACGCCGTCCTTGCTTTTGTCGTGTGAAAGAGCACTTAGCTTCTCATAAATATTTTTGCCAAGATGACAAGTTTGAACCATTTTTTATATGGCCGACTTTTCTCTTATACTCCAGAAAGACGAGATGATAAAGAAGGTATCTTGAATGAACGTTATCTGTCCGACACATTTTTTACTGTCAGACTACGGGTTTTTTAAATAATGAAATTCAATCCGGTTTATGTTTATTCTATAAATCTTAATTTAGCTATTTAGTATTTACAAAATACACACTGTGGGTCACAATTATCTTTTTATCCACTTTTCGGATTGAACTAACATCTTCACCAAATAAAATTCTGCTGCACACTAAAAAGCCAATCTGAAATATATCTATTAACAAAAAGACTACAAGAGCGAAAGTATTTCTGTTAGTCCAATCCGTGAGATACCATTTTAGAACTTATAATAAGTCTATACCTATACTAAAGAAAAGCGGAGAAAATACAAAAATATAGAACATATTTCACAGATTAATTGTAATAATACATACTAGAACTTTTAATAAAATTTTTAAATCCTAAAAACAGTTAACGAGTAGTTATCTTGAAAGCATCATAATTATTTACAAATACAGCACAAAAAATGCACTGACCAAATTACACTTAAACCAATGGCGCGAAGCTGGGACTTTTTATATTACCAATAACAAAACTGAAACTTTCTGCAAAAAAGTATGGACTTGAAATTGCACTTCTCGAGAGATCGCTAACATTGACATTGTAACAACTTCACGAATATTGAAAAAACGATTTATTTGTATGATTCGGACAATTCATAAAATGACAGAATTTTAGCATTTTACGTCAAGGGCTGTTTGCTTCAAATACAAATCAAGTGTTTCAGGTGCTCTAAAGCGTCTGCAGCCATTCGTCTAAGACGGTTCATGGAAGAGCATTTTGAAACGCACTTTGACGGTGTATCAATGCCAGTATTAAGTATCTAGAAATCAATCTATAGAAACGTAACATATCTCATCGTGAGTCGAGAAAACGCAAAAACTATTTATACATTTTTTTATCTCATTATAATGTAAAATTTGATTTGGTAACCTAAAAGGGATCTTCAACAAGGCGCCATTGCTTTCAATATTATAATATTACAGAAAAATTTTGAATTGTTTGGCCCTTCTGTAGTCTTTGCTAATGTTCATTCTATAATTAACATTTCAACAATATTCTTTATCAAAATTGATAAACTTCCACATTATTATACATTTATATTTGATATAAATATAATGAAGTGCTGATATGGAAAGCTTGTGTGTTTATACAGCCTGGTAACACAAATTGCAGCTTTTTAATATAAAAGAGATCCTCTAGCAATCAGGTGAATGCTCAATTATACACTGTGATCCCATAAATGGTGACAAAAATTCCTAGGCACAAATTACAGGAACTGATATGCTAAGTCAAATTTTAACTCGAAATAGAACCTGAAAAAGTTCATCTGGAAAACAAAAACCAATCATGAAATTCAAGAGTACTCTTGAAAAAGATGCAGTAAGTACTTACTACAGGATCTCTTAAAACTCAGAATTAGCAAAAAGCACATCATGAATATTTATATCTGTTAGTTAACATCCATTTAAGAAAATTAGATGGATACAATGTTGTACTCTAAGTTTAATCAGAATTACTACGAGACTCCATGGTTGGCTGGCTGCTAAGTAAAAGGGTACGAACATAGTGGAGCGACGAGGTTTCAGATTCAGATAGAGGCTAACCGCGCGGTTTGCCGCTATGTGAGTCAAAAACACAGGTTGAAACCTGTCGGGCCATAGTAGCGCGATAAGGCATGCGTCGAGTCTCTAGGAGGTTTCGAGCGACGAGTTTTAAATAGTTGCATTCAATTTTTGTCACGCGTTTTCAAGCGATTTAATAATGGATGTTGTGCAATTAATAAATAGTGTATATCACAGAAGGGCTATATGGGATCAGAGTCATCCAGATCATCGCAACCGATACGTGCTAGATAAGTTATGGGAGGAGGTAGCCAATGAATGCAATAATCAGTCGGGTAAGTAAATAATTGTATTTTATACACATTTCAACAGCTAGAACTTACATCTTGCGGTAAAATTTTAAGCTGTCTCGTAACTGATTGGAAAGAAATTAACATAGTTACAGAAAATGTCGCGAACTCTTTGACCTTCACCCAGTTGCCTTCCTCTAGGTAATTCAAACATCTGATCTCTAGGAACTGCATCAGTTACTAATGTTAAATGTCGTTGAAATCCCTCTCGGTCCAGTATTGTATTATGCAAAATGCATATCGCCTTAATGATATCATCCGCAGTCTTTTCAGTAGTCTCTATAGCTTTGGACAGAAGACGCCACTTCGCGTACATAATTCCAAAGGTGCACTCGATAGTTTTGCGTGCTCTGGACAATCTTTGGTTAAAATTTATATGTTCCAAAGAGCGGTTCCTTCGATTGTATGGTTTTAGCAAATTGGGCATTAGTGGATACGCTTCATCTGCAATAAATACGTAGGGAGCGCGGACATTTGTTCCTGGTAAACTATCTGGATTTGGCACATTTAGTTTGTTTTGGTGTATCCGTTTGTACAAATTGGAACTCTGAAACGTTCCCCCATCGCTCTGTTTGCCGTAACCTCCGACATCTATCACAAGCAATTTGTAATTTGCGTCGCAAACTCCTTGTAGGACGATAGAAAAATAATGCTTATAATTGAAGTACATGGATCCGGAATGTTGTGGTGCTATAACTTTGACGTGTTTGCCGTCAACAGCTCCGATGCAATTGGGGAAGTTCCATACTTTCATGAAGTCTGCACTTACATTTAAAAATGTTGCCGTAGTAGGTTCTGGCATGTGAAGTGGTTGCAGCATGTTCCATAATATTTTAATCATATGTTTTATAATGCTCGCAACAGTACTCCTGCCCATTCGAAAGGAAAATGCCAAGTGTCTAAAGGACGCTCCTGTTGCAAGATATCTGAAAATTTTTGTTTGTTGCAGTTAAGAAAGTTTCTGAGAAGTGGAAAAATCTACGTGATTATTTCAGAAAAGAACTGAAGAAAATACCTCTGCCCCGGTCTGGTGATCCAGGCGAAGAGGCTCTTAAAAAGAGCTCCTGGCCTCATTTCAAAAGTTTATTGTTTCTGAGAGACCAGTTTCTGCCGAGATCCAGTCATAGCAACCTGTTGGATCCCGACAATGACACACAAGTTTCGACACCCTCTACGCAGATGGATGAAAATGATGGTGACTATGACGAAGACGAAATGGACGAAACGCAGGGTGTAGAAACGCAGGAAACAGAACCCGACCACACAGAATCAGTCACTCCAATTCAAAGCACACCAAAAGAACCACGAACTATTCTAAAGAATAGGGCCCGAAAACGGTCAAATCAACTTGACGCTTTTCTTGAGATAGAGAAGAAAAAACTACAATATTTAGATGAGAAACGTGTCGCTGCAGACCGTGGCAGAGCCCTACCAGTCACAGATGACGATAAACTGTTTTTTGATAGCCTTTTGCCCCACGTGGTGAAAATTAGGCCTCATCGAAAACTTCAGTTCCGCAATGAAATTCAAAATTTGGTTCAGAAGTATGCCTATGAAGAGTACTCGAACAATCAGTCCACCATCAATGTCAGTCATTCTGTTAATCATAGCCCGACATATACATCTCAACCACAAACATCGTTTGCACATTCATCCCATTTGTTGCAGGGGTTTAATTACGCAGATCAGTAAACATTATAAGTTATTATAAGTTATCGTTCGTTGTGTTCAGAAGACAGAATATTATTTTGCGTTACCGTTTGTTTGTTTATGAATAATAAAAGTATTATCCTTAATACATAATATTCTCTTACCGAATTGTTACCACCAACATTTCTTCGGTTCCTATAGGCGCTTGATTAAAATTTGTCCATTTCTTGTTGATGCAGGGTGTAACTTGTTCTAATATATACTGAAAGGTGGCAAGTTCCATTCGAATGTAGTCAAATAGCCTGTCGGGATAATTTTTCAGTTCTAGAAATAAATGATGGAATTCCCCTAGGCGTTTCCGACTTTTATTTACGTCGTGCACACTACACTGCCGCACTCCAGTCATTAAAAGCACTTGCAGGTAAGTATTATTGAGAAGAATGTCATCGTCACTGTCGGAATACATATTTTTACGTCTATCTTCGACAAAACGCGACGCTCTACTATAACCATAGGTGCCTCTTGCCTCTACGCTCTAGACGCTACCAGATATCTGAATCTGAAACCTCGTCGCTCCACTATGTTCGTACCGTTAGGTTTACTATAGGGATTGAGTTTGGTCACAATTTAAAGAAATACCTGAGGTTTTCATATGTTGAAGGCATTGCCATCACTTTTTGACGATTTTCTTTTGAAATCCACCGTTTTGTTCTGGAGATAATCATCAGAAACAAATCTTGAATGGCATTAAAACATTATTTCCTTGGTTTTTGAGAGAAGTTATTTTATACTAATGATATTATTTCAGTGGTGAAAAGGGAGGTTATTGAAATTATGAAATTATGTGGGAAAATACGAAAATCAATGAGTCATCTTTGAACGATCATGATACTTAGTTAATTATTTCCTTTTACAATTTTGTTAGGCTGTCTGTAATAGTACTAAGGGATTAAAATACCATTAATTTTTTGGAATCATTATGTATCCACCTAGCTTTCCTATATCTTACTATTGACGACGACAAAAAATATAAACAACAAAAAAGTGACATTGGATGAGTACTCAGGCCAAGATTCGTGTTCTTGGCCATTCGCGTTTGTGCACAATGCTACATTCGTACGGATTCTAAGAGTATGAAGGAAAACCGTTATTTCTGAGCCTGAATGATGTTTATAAAATTTACATTTTTCTGAGCGGTGATATGAGTCAGTTGTGACAGATGTCGGCAAAACTCCAAATGGGGTAAAAGTGGCCACACAAGATCTTTGCTGAAATGTACTTCGCTATTAAAGGTAATTTCAGGGTTTTTGGCAGGTCACAATAAAGCTACAGGAATTTCATTCATACATCATTCTCCCTCACCCATTTGCAATCGCCTTTATACACGAACGTTTGATTGTGTAAACTCAAAGACATACGGTTTTTAATTTTGACTCACCGCTTTGGAAATTTTATCGTCAACATGCGAGTCTTTCACATCTAAGCAGTATGACAACTTGCTTATCATGAACGCGCGATTTGGGTATACCTTAGTTGATCTTCGATATAAAATATTGTAAAGCCCGAAGGTACATCTACAATGCTGACAGTCTATATTAAATTTGTAGAAGTATTTTCACAAAGTGAGTAAACACAATGGTCCTCTATCACATGCACAGGGAGTAGCAAATTATTACGGATAGGGAAGTAAGCTGTGCACATGGTATTATTAATCAATCTGTTATTTCATATGACATTCTGAAGTAACTGCCAAGAGCCGTGAAAAGATAGATAAGACTATCTAATGCCGTTTTCCCAGGAATTGTTGCAAAATACAGCGTGTAATAATCACCTGTAAGTGCGATCCCAAGAATATTTTCAGCTCGCACATTGCCTCTTTGACGAATCGTACGTATGCGAATGTGTACAATATCGGAGCATGTCAGAAATAGGTCTCGCTGGCCAGGAACAAAATAACCAAAAGACCGCCTTTGATGACCTTTCGTTTTTTTTTTGAACACATCTTTTCATCATGCAATAAATTGGCCTGGCAAGTAACATCGTTTTCCATATTGCCGTTAAAATTACCACTTAACATTATTAGATTATACATTGAAAATGCAGAAACGGTGTAAACATGTTCTCACCTACAGTATAATTTGTTTATGCTGTTAGAATCACACAAATGCATATTGTTCTCTAATAATTTTTGTTTGTGCTTTCAAAGGTGGTGGCTCAAAAAGCTTTCTGAAGGTTTCAAATACTCTAGAATCAATGCCTACATCTGAAAAATCAAGAAAATGTTCGTACCAAATCCATCACAATATTTTCTACACATTTCTAGACGTTACACCTTGATTTTAGACTTGCAAAAGTGTTATTGTTTTAAAACAAATAACTTTAATGATGTATTTCTATGAACCAGTTTAAAACTATAGTTTTCCAAACAGAACAAAATCTTATATCAAACCCCCTTTTGAAACAAAAAATGATTCATTTGTTTAATACCTCAGACATACATTTGAAACTCACATACTTCAAACGATTTTTCTTTTTTTACCTTCATAATAACTCTCTTGTAAAAAGTTTATAGAAGTGGTTTCACAGAAAACAGCATTATAACCCCGACTATCGATATTGTTGCTGCTACCTTAGTGCGTCAAAGAATGCACTATCTACTGATACTTATATCTTTCAAAGTTTCAAAACCTAAGAGCGCTGATTTACCACCAATCGTATGATTTTAAATCAAACGTCTCGTGTTGTTAAAGCTGTAAGTACAAAAATAACAAAAAAACGATCTTGTTATTCGAGTTGAAGACGAATGATTTAAAATGGAGATGAACTACATAACAATTAGAAATGTTAGGAATTAGAGAATGACACATTTACGTTTCGGCTTTACTTGCATCACTGGACACAACACAGCTCGTATGGCCTCGTCGAATACAGTTTTCAGTCCTTTCTGCGTCAACGCAGAACATTCCAGATATTTTACAGCGCTTATTTCTTTTGCCATTGCCAGACCCTAAGAAGAAAATTACTGTTTACAAGCAAATTTTTAAAAAGTATCCAAAAGCCAAATATAATACTCGTTTTACATCTACAATTTCTTAACGAATCTGTACAGATGGTTTCATGTTGAAGTCATCCAGATTATGCTTTGTGGTTTTACATCAATGGGTAGTACTGACAGTAGACAGTGCTGCCAAATTTGTGCTATAAACATGTTGAGTATCACTCACACTGTCATGTCAAATCTGGGCAGTGAAATAAAAATTTCAATGTTGAAAGTTTTGTTTGAGTCAGTCAGATGATACAAAATGCAAAAAATTCCATGTCTGACACACCTATCGTAAATGCAATATATCATTTTTTTGGAATTTCTTACCTGTGGGTAAGTTATTGGAGACAGCTTTTTATCCTTAAGTTTTTCAATTGTTGAGCGATCATCCCTTAGATCTAATTTTGTGCCAACTAGTATAATGGGTGTATTTGGGCAATGATGTCTTACCTCTGGATACCACTAGAATATCAATAATATTTGTAATGAGTAAATAGTGAAAAACAGTGAAAAAGTCTTCATCTAGTTGTATATTTCAGAAATAGGTTTATTTCATTTATTTTCTCAGATGGGAAAAGAAGACAAATAACATAATTTCATCATATTTATACATATTGAGCATTTTATGTATACATTAAAGAGAAAAACTCTGAAGTTTACACAAATTCCATATAAGTAAAAACATATACAACACAATAGTAAGAAACATTGGATTATTTTCAATTTATACATTTTCCAAGAGTATTGTATTTTTTATAGCTAATCACCTGAAACATTAATCAATCAATATATAAGATAGGAAAGTTTAATGAATAGGATGGATTTTCTCTCTCAAGATAGCAATATCAAGTTGTTCAAATGTTCAATGTCTGATAATTTGAATCAATAAAGTAATCAAGTTTTTATGAAAACTGTACCAATGAAACCTTCTACTTCACATACAGACTCAAGAATTCCTACAAATTAATAGTTTGGTCCTCAATCTTAACAGCTCCTTCTTTCTGTTATAAAAATAGACATTAAAGAATAATTTATTTAAATACGTCTTATGTGATTCAACAATTTTCAACACAATACCAGCATATAAAAGCTACTAAGTAAGCCAGAAACTGCTGATACGGAGCAATGTGCATTTTAAGTAATTAACTTGTTATGCTAACTGCAATTTTTAATCTCAACAAATTATATTTTCTATGCTCTGATAATTTGTAGTCAATGGAATAAAAATATACAATTCACATTTCAGTTTTGCAGCAATAGGAAAATTACTTTTTACAGTTAGTGAGTTTCATAATTCAAGTATGATGAGTTTATTGCATGTAGAGTAAAATATTATGGAAAAATGCAATTTAAACCTGATTGAAGAATTTCAACTAGATTACTTACTGATAACAATCAATATGGTCTGTGCTTCATGTTCATAAGTACAATATATCATCTCACAGGACAGTTCCTTTTGGAAGAAGCTTCAAATTTACTATTGCTAGATATTATAATTCTCTTCCTTACTATCTCATGCAATCCACATAAATTTAAGGAACTAGTTTTGGATTACTTTATGAACAATTAAATTATTACAATTTCCAAGTTTAATTTAGGCGACCCTATTTGTTTTTTGGTTAGTTTTATGTTAGGCTAATTCTACCTCTAGCTGGATTCGCCTTGAAGTTTTGTCAATATCATTATGTTCTTTCTCATTTGTGTGTGTGTGAAATGTACGAAATATGATAGGAAAATAAAGAACACATTACCATTATTATGAATTAGGCCTAGGTAAAAAAAACAAATAATCAAAAAGATGTACTTACCTTAGCTCTAACATTCTCAAATGAAGCTGGATTCACCAAAGAGAAGCAAATAAGAAAGACATCAGTCTGTGGATAGGACAGAGGTCTTAATCTATCATAATCTTCTTGACCAGCTGTATCCCACAATCCCAGATTGATAGGTTTACCATCTACCATTACATTTGCTGAATAGTTATCAAAAACTGTTGGTATATATTCGCCAGGAAAGGCATTTGTAGTATAGCTTATTAGTAGACATGTTTTACCAACAGCACTGTAAAGTAACAAAGCAGAGAGTTATAAAAATAATAAAAACATGTATTTTATAAACTATACATAAAGTTGACAAATAAGTAGAATTTCTGAAAAGCTTAGGAAGTTTATAATGAAATCATATACTCAGGGCTAAATAAAAAGGTGTCCTCTCATCTAATGATGTAAAGAAAGTTTTTTCCATTTAAGTACGAAAATTTGAAAAACCAGTATGTGGAAGATATTTAGAAACCAAAACAATAAAGTATCAATATAAGCGATCCATGGAAGAGCTGATAAGGCGGAGACCTAAAAATGAGATCTTATAGTAATTTGCCACAGAAGTTAATTTCATATTGGTGAAAAAAAAATTATAAATTATTGAGTTTCAAATTCTTTTTGTTGGGAAGTGCATAACAGTAAACATAAAATAACAGATAATAGCCTAAGGAGTTGTAATTAGATAATAAAAAAAATGCACAATGAAAAATGCTCAATGGGTCCTACTTCTCAGTAATCTTTGATCCTTAGATAAATATCACATGATCAGTATTTAAAGTGGTCTGTACTATCAGCATTTACTGATCATTTCATCAGTGTTAGTGGATCTCTATGTAATCTTATACATTGATAAGTACTGATCCTGGCTACATGGTCAATGAAATCACATTTCATAATAATCACTGACAGATTACCGTAAATACTGATCTTGTAAGATTTGGCTTACTGATTAATTTGAGAAAAAAAAATGGCATTTTTTGATAAAGTTCCATTTTGAAGGCCTCATTATCCCACAGAACATCTTTGTAGATCACTAATACACTATTAGTTTAATACCAGTTTGGCGAGTTTAATAAAGATGCTGCTTAGCAAAATTTTATATATTAATGAAGAGGAACATCTTCATTTAATCTCAAAAATATAATTCCACTGTGAAATCTCTTTCAATAATTTTTTTTTGAAACATGGTACATTTTTTGATAGTTAAATATCAAGGATTATGTTGCATTGAAGGTTATTTTGCAAAAGAAGACAGCAACATTTATTATTCAATTAAGATATTGGCAACTTAACAGAAATTATGAAGTGGACAGTACACATTGTAAAATTGTCTTTTTGACTGATAAAAGAGAAATATTAAGCTTATCATGACTTTATAACTTACTAGGGTCTAAACTGAATGTGGAAAAATGATGGTGTGGAAAATTGATAAAGAATTTAGTCATACTTGTTAACAAGTCCATTATTACTACCATAAAAACAACCAATGTAAACTAAAATTCTGAATTTTAATGGGTAGTGAGTAATATTTTGATTCGATTCTCATATATCATTAATTGAATTTCATGAATCATAAATATGTTACACAATGCACATCTCAGAAAATCTGAACGCAATAAAAGTAGGCCACTGATAAAATTTATTTGAATTCTAGGAGAATCTTCAATCCTACATAGCTACAAGTAGTGATTACAAAGGTTATTTATTCAAATTCCAAGAAATACGTTTCTAGTTTCGTCTTTGTCTAGCACATTGAGATAGACGAATCCTACGCAGGATGTGTACTAGGATACGATAGGAAGCGCCAATAAAATTTCCTAGAAAAATATGTTTCTGATAATACTTACCCATCACCAACTACAACACACTTTATGGCCTGCATCTCGTTATCTAATTGATAACGATCGTGTATCAAAGCCGGAATATATTAATTAAACTCTTTGGTTTTGGGTGTGTATGTCAAAGCAAGGCCAATGTATGGAATACAACACAAAATCATTCACTGTGCTAATGTGCAGCTTCCGAGTAAAGATCACGACCTCATATCTGACGGATATGGTTTTTTTAATGATGATTTTTAATATGTAATTACACACCGAACAATCTGGCGACCACACGTAAAGTTAAAAAATGACAAATCAAATAGACAAATTCCTTGACAAATTGACGTTTGACTCGAACAACGCGATTTGCGCATGTCAATCAAACGTCAATTATGGTAATGCAACTACTACTAGGTACGACGGGCTCTTATTCTTCACAGATGCACCATTGCCAAGTCGTAACTGTTGTACTGACATTTGCGACATGTGAACCTTCCACGAAACGAAGTGGACCGACACAGAATTTATATCCCGAATCTACAGGGAGCAAAACAGAGGTCAACCAACTCCCTATAGGAATAATGTCCTCCTGCCTATGTGGTTGAATAAATATTAAGTAAAAAGTAGAAGCTTATTGATAAGCACGACACATTTTTAATCGTACCTCGTATGGTATACGATAATGGGTATCAAGATAGGGCGATTCAACAAACAGCGACACTAGTTCTACGGAAGTATTGCTGCATTTTGTGGAAATTCGTGAACAAAGATTTAAAATAGGATTCTTTCTTTCGGTTTTGAAATGGAGAAAGAATTAAATCTACAAGATACTCAAATGTCATTCACTCGGTCATAAATGCTGGGCGTGGTAGCGTAAAGCGTATAGAAGTAGCGATCGAGTGCTTATTATTTTTTCGATTTAAAATATGATATAAACTTGTGATGAGCTCAATACGTAGTTTTTCCAGCTCAAAATAAACTTGAATATACTATATACAGGTTGCGGCAGAGAGGATGGACGGTTTTAAAAAAATCATAAAATAGTTAATTTTTACTCGAAAACAAATTTATTGATCGAATCAGGTTCACAAGGAAATAGCATTTGAGACTGTCAAGTGTGGAAAATCACATCAGGCATGTGCAAGTTCGCGTAGACTCTCTCCAACATCGCTCTCTCAACTTGGACGACTTTTACGCGAATTTCGCCCTTCAATTCGTCCAGAGTTCGGGGCTTGTTCGCGTATACTCTAGCCTTGAGGTTCTCATTTTGATCGATCAGTGCTTCCATCTCACGTGCGAAGTTCATTCGTTGAGCATAATCTCCGGGCTGTAACTGTTGCACAATGGCCAATTTGTAGGGGTGAAAGCGGAGATCCATATGCAAAATTCGCCTTACCGAACGATCACTAAGGCGAAGTGCAGCAGCATGTTTCCGGGCAGATCGAGTCGTACTGCGAAGAAAGACCAGTCGGACTGCGAAGAAAGACCTGTCGGACGCGTTCAACATTTTCAGGAGTTCGAACTGTTCGTGGCGCTCCTCTTGGTCTTCTGTTGATCCCAACGAAGGATGGTTTTTCGAGAGGGAACAGCTCTATTCCGATGAATGTTGAAGTGGCGACGTAACTCACGCTGTACGACGATGATTGACTCATTATTTCGGACGAAACAATCATAGGCGAAAAGGCGGTGGCCCACCGTCCAAGGCTCCGTAACGAGAACTGGTAAAATAATGCTAGGATCTTACGAGTCAAAGCACTCTCGTAGACGGAGGCGGGGTGTACTACCCATCCCAAAAACGTTCGTCTTCTCTGCCGCACCCTGTATTATCGTAAGTCTTTCTGCCGTACAGTGGTGCGAGATGTGAAAAACACATTACACATTAAGTTTATCACACTGTAATACAAGTTCTCTCCAATACTTCTTGTTTTGTGCAAGTTTTTGCATCCTCATGTCTTACCTTTATCCTGAGTGCTCAATTACATCATCCCGAGATCTCTTTGCAAGGGCGTACCCAGCTCATATATATATAGTCTTCTAGGACGATTGGATAATTCATATGGAAATGGAAAACTAATAGGATCACTTTTTTGAAACATTCAAGAAAGCCAAATGTGAACCCTGTTGTAAAAGAAATTGTACAGATGAATTTATATATTCGTTACAGTGAATGCAACGGTCACTCATCCCGAAATAGAAAATTCTGGGTAACTGTTTTTTAAACTTCAAAGATATAAGTCTATAAAGGAATTGGGGAAGGGATGAAAACACCTTCAAAATGGATACGCCCAGTTGGTTGCAACAGTTAATTGGTTATTGCAAAGAATCGTTAATTTTTTGCCTAAAAGTGCATTAGAGTTAGAGTTAATATGAAACTAGAGGCCAAAAGTTAAGGCCTTTGTAGCGATTAACATCAAAAAAAATCTTCAAAAATGCTAAAGCTGTCCAGCGACGCAACTACTGGAACAAATCAGACATACAGGGTGAGCTTTTAGTATCGAATTGAACAATATCTCCATTACTGTAAAACATAATCAAAAACGTTAATTACAAAAATTGTGGACGATACGATTCCCACTTTGAATATATCGCTCCCTACAGGGTGATTCATACATCTTTTAGTATATTCTAACATGCACTTCAAAGGGAGAAGTTTTGATATAGCCAGGAATATTATACTAACTCCGAAAGTAATTTCTTTTTGTCCATATATATTCATTGTTTTTTACAATTAGTTTTTTTTATGGAATATGTAGAAGTATATATCTACCTGGTTTATACTAGAATAATTTGAAAAACAAATTTGTCACAGTTTCATCATTGCCATCTTCGGAAGGGTAAGAGATACGGGTTGGTGGAATGGTGGCAAAGTTGCGAATTTAAATATTTTAGAAAATGCATTTAACAAGTTTTTACGCTTCCAGTATCTCCAGAGATACACGGAAAAGTGAATGAATGTTCCAAAAACCGTTTCCATTTTTTTCTGAATTTATTTGGAAAAGGATTTAAAAATAAACCGCACATTGACATTGTCACCTTTTTGTCTCTGCAAGGTGACATAAATAGAACATTATTATGATTTTTCGCCTCTGATCGCTGGCCTCAACTTTGATACTTCTGATGTCTGACATTTCTGTATAAGCGAACAGCTTTTAATTCTGATTTCAAATATTATAGCAAACTTTTTTTCTTGAGTAAGCCTTGATCATTTAATAGAATGTCAAAGATGATAACATGTTACTCATTGATATAGAAATCTTCTAGTACCTAACATCATATATGGTTTAACCTCATCGAATGAGGAACAACATAATGTAACTCATTTATATTATTTAAGGGTAATCATGTAGACAACGTAATTTGAAAAAACTGAGAGCTGAAACGTCAGATCGAAATTCTAATTATGCCACCGCGTAGAAGAGAAAAAGTAGTAATGTTTATGTAATTTGTAGACAATGTGGATTTCCAACTAACGCCAGTTTCAAGTTCCATATTTTTTACTTACTTACACAACTTGTCCCCATTAGGTAGTCCGCGTTGCGTATATTTATCATGAGATGTGATATTTATTGACCGTGTAGCCTGGAGGTCAGTAATTATTGAAGTATAATGTTACGCAGAAGTCCAATGAAGAACTCAAAGGCAAGGTTCGAATTTGAAACACACGTAACATATATAGTTGCAAAAATACGTTTCTGTCTAACATATATTTCAACTAATCCTAGTAATTTCTTATCTAATAGAAATTGATTCAGCTTGTAGAGAACATGTACATAAATAATTTAATTTTTGTAAAAAATATTCTTTCCATTCAATTTTTGCCAAGCTAGGGGAAAGGGGACGTTTTCATACATCCGGCTTGTATTTTTGGTTTGCTAAAATTCAGCAGAAGCTCACTCTGCCAAAGTTATTGGTCTTAAGTTGCTGTGTCCCACTCGCAGCTTCTTCACCTTTGAGCTTGCTTTTTTAATCATCTGACCCATAACAACAATGAATAGCGTGGTGCTCAAATCACTACCTTGCCTAAGACCTCTGCTTGTGATGAATTCTTCTGACTCTAGACCTTTGATTCTAACCACATTTCTGCAATGTTCGGTACAAGCTTCTTATTGCTGTGAAAAAGTTTTTCCCTGTATTCAGATTTTAGAACGATTTCCTAAACTTTTCTCCTTGAAATTCAAATGCTTCCCAAGTCAATGAATGCTATATCAGAGTCTCTACTTCAGAGTTTTACCGATCTCTTGCTTTATGGGAAGCACATTGTCCCAAGTGCTAAATCATTTCCTGAATAAGCATCAGATAGCTGGTGTTCCACCTTCTTGATTAATGCACCTTCAAATCTTTACTATCGCCCATGTGAATTGTGGGTACGATGATACCCAGCTCCCATTCTTCATTAAAGCATTTGACACAATTGATCATTCACCTCTTGTGTATAAAAGCAGCTATTATGAATTTTCTATCTTTCGTTTATTAAAACCTACCCTGAAAACGGCTTCAAAAAGTTCATCTAAATTAACAGTACCCTACCGCACTAAAAAATTGTTCTGGTACCCCACAGGGGCCTGTTATTTCCATCATATATCTTAGATTTAGAAACAGATCCATTTAGTAGTAATGACTTGGAAACAGCGAATAATAAAATTAATCACGATCTTGCCTAAATTGAAAAGTTCAGTAGTAGTCATAATCTACGTTTGAACCCTTTAAAGAAAATCTTACTATACGCAAATAAAACAAAAAGGAATGCTTTAAAAAATTACATAAACATAAATTTAAAAGGTAATAAAATAGTTCCTGTGGATCATTCTAAGAACCTAGATATTATAATGGATGGTGGTTTAAAATTTGTTAAACACGTAATTCATTCATGTAATTTTCCAGTGCTACGCTGTTTTCCGAGTTTTATTTGCAAATAAGGCTATATTGCATAAATCTGCGAGAAAGCAATTGTGTGAATCTTTCTTGTTTTTAAAAATATCGTATTGCTTAGTGGTTTTGCTATCCCTATTTAAATGTTATGACATAAAATCGTATTCAAAGTATTATGAATACATGTTGCAGACTTGTAAATGATCTCAGAAAATATGGATCATATATCGAAGGCCATTAATGACGTCAACTGGATGAAAATTAATAAAATGTATAAATACTAGCTGCTAAGTCTGACTCACAGGGTTCTTTATCCAAAAACACCGCCATATTTAGTAAACAAATTCAGACGAAGAGGAAATATCCATAGTTCCTTAGACCGCAGTTTGAAAGAAACTAATTAAATACCCAAATTCAACAAAAAGGTGAAAGATATTTTACTTCATCAGCAGCGAAATATTTTGTGACCTAATGTCTTCTTTATATCTCTACGTTAATTCTGCTTAATATTGTCGTTATTGTACAGGTATTAATTTTCAACAAAGTTTAAGTTTTTATACATCTTGAATTGTTAAGGGGTAGAATAGATATAGTATAAAAATCTTGCCTCCTATAATATTATTACAAATAAAAAAGACGTTGATTATTATTATTATACTTCCTTAAAGAGCGTCGTTAATATTTCCATGACGCTTTTATTTAGTAACTTAATCATTTCGAGTTGTATTTAGTTTTCCAAGGGTGTTGAAAGGGAGAGATTTTGCCACCCCCACTACTGAAGAACATTTTCCGCGCCGTTCAGATTTATAAAAATGTTTGAGATTTAATTCTGAAGCCCGAAATACTTTTCTATCAATCTTCTTCTTCTTCTTCCTTTTATGGAAATTAATATTATAGTATTATGAATTGCAACCTTATTTTTTTGTGAGAAGATATTCCCCTCTTTATCGCAAATACATAAAAATGCCGTAGAATTCTACCCTTCTACCATCGTATCTCAGCAGCGGAAGTTTAGGAATTATATGAATTTTATGTGTTGTGCACTGAGGAAACGTAGTGAATTAAACAGTTGTTCTGGAAAATTTGCAATATCCGTAATACATTTTTTGATTACTCTAGATAACTAAATTATTTAGTTTAATTAAACAGTTTTTTTTGGAACCAGTTTAATTGAAAGTAACATATTATTTGAAAACATTAACTATCAAAATCAAGATTACAAAATTTTTGATATCTAAGATTTGTCAGAGGACAGTTAAAATACATATACATCATTCAGTAAAATGCTATTTGTTCTTTTATATTCCAAACATTATCCAGAAATCCTTTCAAATCTAAATAAAATAATTCATTAAAACCAAGCAAACACTTTTACCTAAACTAATTGAACAAATTTGATTTATATAATTAAATTGTTTTACTTGGACAAGTAAACTCATTTTAATAGTTCATTAATTTTAAATAAATTGGTGTAATCGATCTAAATAAACGGTTTAATAAATTTAAATAAACGATTGCGTTTTGGGTTAATTAAACTAGTTTCATAGATTCAAGTAAACAGTAAACTGTTTTATAAATCGGTGTTTAATTAAAACAATTAAACTTTTTAGCTGTCACATAGTTAATTAAAATTTTTCTCAGTTGTATTTTCAATACTATTAATATTTCGCTGTTTTTCGAATCTCCCTGTACACAGTGTCACAGTAATTATTATAATAGGATATTTGACCTCCGTACACCGCGTCGCAGGCGCAGTTGTTGAACGTTCATTTTCATTCAAAACTCGGATAGTTTCAGGGCAGATAAGATAAATTATTTATCGTCTACAAACTGTTGCTTAAACGTCAGTATTGGCTGTGGTGACTACCA
Source organism: Acanthoscelides obtectus (assembly GCA_963669975.1). Lineage (NCBI taxonomy): Eukaryota > Metazoa > Arthropoda > Insecta > Coleoptera > Chrysomelidae > Acanthoscelides > Acanthoscelides obtectus. The sequence goes on along the minus strand of CAVLJG010000003.1, from coordinate 32,938,298 downwards.
GTGCGTTTTACCATGGCGAAGACTAGTGTTGACTTGGAAGATATTGAGGTGAGCTTTTGTTACTGCTCCACTTTCTAATACGCTTTTTGTTACTTAGGTATTTTATTCTACATTGTCTTTGACCGCCTGAATCAATTTGTATCGCTAAATTCAACTTTAGTCGTATAATGGACGAGTTGCGTTTGTTAGTATGCTGCTAATAAAGATCAAGTCAATTGTGAATTGGTGGTCCTAATTTTTAAGTTGCGCATATATAAAACTCTGAATATTCTACATAGTGCTTAATGTATGATAAACATGATCAAGTATGTGTTTTTACTTCCTATGCCAAAGCTGGCGAGGAAGTATTGTAATAGCGAAAAATTTCGAAATTGAGATATGTTTTTTGGATGTTACATTACATGTAGGTCTACATTGCGAAAAATTATTTCGGTCGGTCTGTCTGTCTGCCTGTTTGTCTATTTGTCTTTCGGTATGTCTGCTCATTTTATAACTGCCTATAACGTAAGAAGAACCGCTCGGATTTTGATGGAATACACACCAGGTTACTGCTATGGCAAGAATCAAAAAGCTTTGTAGTTAGCAGTAGTAGTGGTAGCAGAGCTAGGGAAAAAAGCATGCAAAAAAATAGAAATCGCTCTAGCTTCTTTTTTGACGTTTTGGAGGGTCCTGATGATCATTTTCGGAATTTTTTTGTAGGGGTTGAAACTTGGGTGTTGTAACTGTTACGTCTTTAGTAATAGTCAAATACGTTCTATCATCAGGAAGTTTCTGATCCCGGTAACACCGGGAAAATTAAATGATAAAAGTCCGATATACAGGGTGGACAATATAATTAAATTGCACCCCATATTTGATGCACGCATTTCAATAGGTGGCGCCGTAGTAGTTGTTTAAAGCACATGTGTCCAATTCATTATGGAGCGCTACACAATCCCACAACGCGGCCGTATTTATAAAAAGACTTGCATTTGCGGACATACAACGTTCAGTTAACCCAAAAACAACAGCCTAGTGACCATGAAAGTCGCCGACAATACATATTGCAGCTTAATACCTACCCAAAATAGCGATTTTTACCGACAACTGATAATATGGTGCAAAACTTTCGGGCTCCTCAAATCCAACAATTTAAGCTGAAAAACATGTGGTTCCAGCAGGACGGAGCAGCTTGTCACACAGCTAGTGAAACAATGAATCTTTTGCGAACCATATTTCCGAGACGTTTAATTTCTCGATTTGGTGATGTCAACTGGCCACCAATATAACGGAAGCGATTGAAAATATTCCTCCCGAAACCTATCAAAAAGTTATGGAAAATGTAATCAAGAGGGTTCAGGTTTTAGCGACTTCTTTAGGCGGACATTTGTCTTACATTATTTTTCATACATAATTTGTAAGTTTTAATGAAAGAATAAGATGAAAACAGTGGACCTATTTTATTTCATTTCACAAATATTCAAGATACAAACCAGTCGGTTACATATCGGCCACCCTGTATAATGTGCTCATAACACTGGTCAACAAAATTTTAACTTTGTCGTGCCACACGGACTTTTTTGTTATTTTTTACTTTAATTGGTGATTGTAAGAAAAAATAAACAGTTAAAAAAAATTTGCTAGACAAGGATTTTATTCTATTGAGTAATTTAAAATATTAAGAAAAAACACAGATCTCGTAAATCAAAAGTTATTTTTTTTTTATAAATGACTTAATAATCTAAGATTTTCTTGAATATTTAGCTTCTGGTTGGTCCCTTTTAATTGTCCAGCAGTAAGCTGCTAACATATTTGGGCTTCATTTGCCCTGGTACCGCTTTTCCATATTAGAAATGTCCTGATGGAACCTCTCACCGTGCTCGTCGCTGACAGCCCCTAAATTGTCAGGAAAAAAATCCAGGTGCGAGTCTAAAAAATGGATCTTAAGTGACATGTTGCAACCCAATGCTTGATATGACAATAATAGCTCGCTAACCAACTCTCTGTAGCTGTCACTCTTGTGGTTACCCAAAAAATTTGCAAAAACATTTTTAAAAGCCTTCCATGCAGATGTTTCTAAATCGCTTAATTTTTCTTCAAATCTTGAATCTTTTATTAACTCCCTAATTTGAGGGCCAACAAAAATACCCTCTTTTATCTTTGCATCACTTATTTTAGGGAATTTTTCTTTTAGATACCAAAATCCACTCCCATTGCGATCCATTGCATTCACAAATTTTTTTATTAATCCTAATTTGCAATGGTGGTAGAAGCACATTATTTGGCTCTACAAGGGGTAAATACTTTACGCTTTTTTGCCCAGGAACTAACGATGCACGCGTAGACCATGTTTTTTTTTTATATAGTGATTAGTTCTGTCTCGGCTATCCCATTCACATAAAAAGCAGCAAAACTTTGTATAACCCAGCTGAAGTCCAAGTAATAGTGCAACAACTTTAAGATCACCGCATATTTTGAAAGAATATGTACTGTAATTTATTTTTTCAAATAAAAGTTTCATATTTTCATAGGTTTCTTTCATATTTGCAGCATGGGCCAGAGGTACAGACGGAAGCTTATTTCCATTATGCAATAACACTGCTTTTAGACTTGCTTTCGAAGAATCAATGAATAAACGCCACTGAGAGAGATCAAAATCTATGTCCAACATTTTCATAATCTCATTTACATATGTTATTGCAAAACACCAAATCTCCATCCTGGGAAAAATACGTTCTGAAGTGTTGATCACGGTTTCGAAAATAGCTAACTTTTGTATTATGATGTAGCAAATTCCATTCTTTTAGACGTGATCCTAATAGTTCTGACTGCTTTTTTGACAAATTTAAATCCCGAACCAAATCATTTAACGATGCACGCGTAGGCCATGTTTTTTTTATATAGTGATTAGTTCTGTCTCGGCTATCCCATTCACATAAAAAGCAGCAAAACTTTGTATAACCCAGCTGAAGTCCAAGTAATAGTGCAACAACTTTAAGATCATCGCAGATTTTGAAGGAATATGTACTGTAATTTATTTTTTCAAATAAAAGTTTCATATTTTCATAGGTTTCTTTCATATTTGCAGCATGGGCCAGAGGTACAGACGGAAGCTTATTTCCATTATGCAATAACACTGCTTTTAGACTTGCTTTCGAAGAATCAATGAATAACCGCCACTGAGAGAGATCAAAATCTATGTCCAACATTTTCATAATCTCATTTATGTTATTGCAAAACACCAAATCTCCATCCTGAGAAAAATACGTTCTGAAGTGTTGATCACGGTTTCGAAAATAGCTAACTTTTGTATTATGATGTAGCAAATTCCATTCTTTTAGACGTGATCCTAATAGTTCTCACTGCTTTTTTGACAAATTTAAATCCCGAACCAAATCATTTAGGTCTCCTTGAGTTATCAAATGTGGCTCGTTTACAATTCCTTTTAACTCAAAGTCATCGTCCTCGTCAAACATTCACCTGAAGTGGACGGTTGTGAATTGTTCTCAACAGACGTAGTTGCAACTGGTATTAGTTCTGGCAAATTTTTACAATGAGAGACTGGTCTTATAGCCGAAGATAAGTTAGGGTAAATAACTGTGGTTTTTTTCTTGTAATTTATACCTTTTATGTCTGTGAGACAAAAATTGCAATCTGAAACGTGATCTCGCTGTTCAGTCCATATCATGGGTACAGCAAACGGCATAGGTCGTGCACCTTTCTTCCAGTCAGTAAAATTTTTCACACACGTTATGCAACAGACATGAGGGGCCCAGGATTTGTCTTGATGGGCGACAGAAAAACCAAAACATTGGTGATAACACTCCAACACAAGATTCGTAAAATTTCGTCGTTGTTTTTTGAATGTTAGTTCTCCGCAGACATAACAAAAAGAGTTAGGATCATTATTACACTTCCTCGACATATTGACAGGGTTAATGAATCACAAAAAAGTGTTCAAATTCAACAACAAATATTTTTATAAGGATTTACTTGTAAGCGTTTCTGTTAATTTACTGCCGTAGTACTAGTTATCAGTATTACCGTATCACAACAAATATGAGGCTAATAGACATATGACAGCTGTCATGTAATAATGAGGGTAGACTGATAAAACAAAATTAGCTGTCAAAGTTCGTGTGGCAAAACCAGTGTTGACCAGTGTAATTCGAAATAACTTGCAATCGTTGACAATTGCGACCATGGCGCGATGCTGCATCCTCATGGAGGTCACTGCCGACTGTGCAATGGGTAACAAACTCCAACTGGTGAATCTGCGGTGATGTCATCACTGGTATACCGCTACAGAAGAAAATTTATATATTTGGATGTTAGGAGTACTGTTTCTATATCTACACATACATTTTTCTAAATTTCATGATCCTCAAATGTACCACCCATTTCGATTAACCTTTAATTTGTGTTATCTTGTCTATGATGGTTCTCTGAATATTTCATCATGTAGACTGACTCAGTACTTATGGCGAATTGCTATACAACAGACACGTACTAACAAACCGACATAAATGAGAAACACGTAGTTAACATATGTGGTGTAGATATCTTTAAGCAACAGAAAACTTGAGAACCGAAGTTCAAATATTACCGCGAGCTTAATACTTCCATCGTTTAGGTAGCCGTATATTTTAAAAATTGCCTGAGAGGCGGCGGAAATAAAATTGCTGGAACATAGTGTTACAACGTTTCAGACATTTCTGCGCATTTTCAGACATTGTTTGGAGGTGATGAAAATTTTAGGTTCACTTGCTTTTTATATGTAGATGGATATGCAGAGGTCTTAGATAGATCGTATCTACCTGATCATGATTCGATTTCGCATTTGGAAACGGTACGACCCATCCCTTTTCTTTGAAACCTCCAACGAAGGCGTAGGAACTAATTGTAATTCGGAGCAATATACATAACCTGGGCAAATCAGGAGAGTATATTCCGGGTGCGATGTAAATTTTATACACTGAAGACCAAGGGGGCTTCAAAGAGGCTCGATTTTTGCCTTCAAACCACGCGTGATTTCTCAAAGTCATATTCTAATTCAACGCCGCACTTGAGTGTAACAAGTTTGGGAGACGAAAATGGAAATATACTAAGTGACATATAAATCCGAACACCCAGTTTAAATGGTTTTATTTTAACAAAATTTTGTATAAGTACTTAATGAAGCATAATAAGTAAATGATAACAATTTCAAAATGATTGCACTGCTTTAAAGCCCTTTGACCTTTAATAATGTGTGGATGCACCCTGATGTGCTACGCATTCTCCAACGCGCCTAGGCATGCTTCTGATCAGGTGGTCAATGTCCTCCTGAGGTATCTCATTCCAGACAACCACCAACTCCTCTCGAAGTGCTTCTAGAGTCTGAGTCTGAGTCTCATTATGTTGAAAGAAGTCTATTGTGACTCTTGCAACATGTGGTCGGGCATTATCTTGTTGGAAAGTTGGATCTGCCAGGGTGTCAAGATAGGGTAAAAGATCGGGTTCTAGAACTTCGTGGATATAACGCTGCGCGTTCATGTTACCTCTGATGAAGATTAAAGGTGACCTGGAACCATAAGCTATAGGACCCCAAACCATAACTCCAACAGTGTGATGAACATGTCTTTCCACAAAAAACTGTGGATTCCTCCTTTCACCACGTCGCCTTCTAACCCTGGCACGACCATCGTGCATGCCTAAACAAAATCGAGACTCGTCACTAAAGACAATACTGTTCCATTCCTGATCCCAGAGTGACCGTTGTCTGCACCACTCAAGGCGATTACGTCGGTGTTCTCGAGTTAAAGGGAGGACCCAGTGTGGCCGGTATGAAAACAAGCCAAAACTTCTCATTCGTCGGTAAACACTTCGCATGCCAATAGGTCTTCCGTGTTCTGCAAACCATTCATTTGCAATGGACCTGGTAGTGGAGAAACGGTCTCTTAAGGCCAATAATCTTAGGCGGCGATCTTCACAGTCTGTTGTTCTACGGCGGCGTCCAGTGCCCCTTGCTTTTTGCGTACGGCCTTCTCGAAGCCATGCCTGACAACACCTAACCACAGTGTCTACACTTCTTTGCACTCTAACTGCAATTGCCCGAAAAGAAAGTCCAGCTTCCCGAAGTCCCACTATACGGCCCCTATCAAACTCACTAAGTTGACGAAATCGTACAGGTCTCCGTACTCTAGGCATCGTAACCGATCGTAAAGGATGTCAAGAACCAAAATCCGCCAACGTTGATTCTTTACTGCGGCTGAAATATTCATTTTTAGAGCGTTAGTGAATTAAAAAAAAGCAGCATAAAAACCGTAATGTCCAACTGATAAGGCTGACAATTTTTTCACTTGTTATTTACAGTAAGATAAATACATTCACCACCTTTTATTAAAATAAAACCATTTAAACTGGGTGTTCGGATTTATATGTCACTTAGTATATTTTGCGCCACGAAGTCCTGTAATATTTTGAGGTTCCATACGAGAAACCCTTATTATCTGTGAACCGGACAAAATCCCATTTTCTGGGCAAATTGTATGTGAAGATTCAGAATCGCCAGGTCGGTAGTCCCGGGGTTCTAGAAAAACCGAGGGGCGTAGCAGCCGCCGTATCAGCCGTGTCTTTTTGATACAGGGCCCCCAGCCTGCAGGGGCCCCGACGAGTGGAAGACAAATGCGTAAAGTGTTCTCTACAATCTCATGCAAGTCTTTAGGCCGAATGTCAAACCAGAAATTCTCAAAAGCTAAGTAGATAAGTCGATTGTATGGCTAAGTGATAATAGCAGTCTTCCTATTTTCCTTAATATAATAATAATAATAATAATTAACGTCTTTTATTTGTAATATTCTTACAGGAGGCGAGATTTTGATTATATATCTATTCTACCATCTAACCCCCTTAACAAAACGAGATGTAAAAAAAAAGAATTTGTTGAAAATTAATAGGCACCTGTATACAATAACGACCGAATAAAGTATAATCCAAGTAAATGCATAAGGAAAATATGAGGACACTTATGGGTTACACCCGATTTCGCTGCTGATCAAGAAGAACTTCTTTCACTTTTTTTCTTGAATTTGGATAATGGATTGGTTTCTTTTAAACTGCGGTCTAAAGAATTATATGATTTGATCGCATTGTAAATGTATGTATTCTGAAATAGAGACGTGCTGTGGCGTGGAAGTGAAAAAGTCTCTCTATATCTAATATTAATACGATTCATATTCCCTCTACCTATGAATTTGTTTACTAAATACGACGGTGTTTTTGAATAAAGAACCTTACGAGTCAGATTTAGGAGCTGGTACTTATACATTTTATCAATTTTCATCCATTTGAGTTCATTAATGGCATTCGATATATGATCATATTTTCTGAGATCATTTACAAGTCTGCAACATTTATTCATAATACTTGTTATAATATCTAAATAGGGATAGTAAACCACTAAGCAATACGATATCTTTGAAAAAAATAAAACTCTGAGAATATCGTAGCACTGAGTAATTTGATAGTTCACGTGTGCAACAAATTTTAAGTCATCATCCATTATGATACCTAGGTTTTTCGAACGATCCACAGGAATTAATTTATTACCTTTTAAATGTATGTCTATGTCCTTTTTAAGGTATTATTTTTTGTTCTATTTGCGTATACCAACATATTTGTCTTCAAAGGGTTCAAACGAAGATTATGGCTACTACTGAACTTTTCAATTTGGACAAGATCTTGATTAATTTTATTATTTGCCGTTTCCAAGTCATTACTCCTAAATGAATAGAAAATTTGAGTATCATCTGCAAAAAATTGTATGCTGCATGATTTTACCTCTGTTTCTAAATCTGAGATATATAATGAAAATAATAGCGGTCCTAAGACTGATCCCTGTGGTACCCCAGAACAAATTTTTTGTTCCGTAGAGTACTGTTGATTTAGACGAACTTTTTGATACCGATTTTCAAGGTAGGTTTTAATAAACGAAAGAGGTTTTTCAGAAAATCCATAATAACTGCATTTAGATACAAGAAGTGAGTGATTAATGGTGTCAAATGCTTTAGTAAAGTCAAGAAGTATGAGAGCTACTGCTTTTTGGTTATCAAGTGCCATTGTTATATTGTCTGTTAAATCACAGAGTGCCGAAGCTGTATTATGACCTTGTCGAAATCCAGATTGTTTAGATGGAATAATTTTGTTAGAATATAAGTAGGCGCAGAGCTGCTCGTAAACAACGCGTTCCAATACTTTAGAAAAAATTGGCAGTAGACTGATCGGTCTCAGTTGATCATAGTTAGTAGGATCAGAACACTTAGGCAGCGGAATAACTATAGCGCCTTTCCGCTGATTGGGGAAATATCCCCTCTCTAAACAGCAGTTTATAATATGCGTTAAGTACACATCAATTTCAGGTATACATAGTAGTATCATATGCAAAGTTATTCCATCTGTACCACTAGACTTTGATTTTTTTTTAAGTATAATTTTAACAACGGTGTCAATAGTCACTTTATTAAATTGAAATTTGAATTTTGAGTTATTTTATTAGCTCGGTAATATGCAAGCCAAATCACTATTCTAGAAAATTGAAATGAATGCCTTTAGGGTCTTATAAAACTTTTTTATATCCTGTTATCCTGATTTTGAACAGCTTGTAAATAATCTCTTTTTCCTCTTCGCACGAGCGTTAATGCACGATTTCTGAAATATTATGTATACTGTTGCCAAGAGGCGGCTGTACGATCACGTTTGAACTTTGACAAAGCTTCAGCTCTCTGCTTGAATACAAGTTTAATATTATCATCCAACCAAGGAGCTGGAGCTTTGTTTACACATAATTGTAATACCAGAAAAAAAATCGAAATTAAAAGTGATACAATTCTTTTGGGCCTTCTATGGATGATTTAAAAAGTTTTCCTTTATATATTTTGTTAAAAATAGTGTCAAGTCGATTGTCTAGGATGTTCTCAGGCATTTACATATGCAATTGATTAACGTATTTTACCCGCATTTGCCTATTCTCAAATTTTCCGTGCGTATATTGACTCACAAATGATGGTTAGGTATCATTATGTTTAGATGAAAGCTAAGAATAAGCCACTAGGAAAAATGTTCCAGCTCCATAATAATGTTTTTCACTCCGTGACAACCTGAAGTAATTAGAAATGGCAAAAGCAATTTTTTTAAATATTTCAAAGTTTACAGGTTGTAAAGCATACAAAAACAAACGTTGGGTGCGATCTGAAGCCGTTTCGTTTTTTGCTCCAATTCCTCTGCCACTTAAACGATTTCCAAAAATGAGCAGCAGTAGCATTACTCAAGTGTCAGCCGGTACCAAGATTACCAGAGTAAAATAATGCCAACATACTTATCCTTACTTTATGCGTGGGGAAGTAAAGGACAAAAAAAGAGTACATCAGTATTTGTTATTTGCCCATCTTGGAGCGTTATCGTCAGTTTTAAAAATCAATACTTATTCAATACATATAACATTTTATTCATGTTATTCAATATGCGTTCTTTTTTGGGAATAATATTTACCTCAAATCTTACTCTCGATTTTGGATTTGGTTTCCCAACAAACTTTGATATGGAGGTCTCAGGAGTAAGCTACAAATTTGTAAGGTTACTAGGACAGAAAGATGCTCGATGTTGTTCAGAGGAAAACTGCCCAACTGTTCTCTAACGGACAGTCTCGGAACCCTTTGGCACCGATGGGCCGTCGGGGATCTGGCTCTCTTCTACTGCTATATCAATGGACTTTGCTCCGCAGAGCTCTCCTCCATGATACCGCCGCGCGATGAGCCTACCAGACAGATTCGCTTGACTTCGGCCCCCCATCCTAACCGTGTCGGACTTTGAACATCAAGAACTGACTGGAACGACCGCTACTTTGTCCCTAGGGCGTCGATATTATATAACATTCTGCCTAAGGAGGGTTTTTCCAGTTCATACTAACCGCGGTGTCCCGGTATTTAGGCTTCTGTCTTTGCGGCTACTTTGGTATAAATGACTGTGTCTTACGAGTTTTACGTTCTGCTTCTCTTACCCTCTCTTCAAAAGTCACCAGCATCAAAGTAACAGACAACTGTGTTTTGAGATTCGAGATATTTCTTTCGAGCTTACGAAATTAACGAATTGATTGTTGTTCATATGTTTGTATTTTTCACAGAATTTGTTATCCTTGAACCCAAGAGTACGACAAAATTCAAACTTTGTGCCGTCAGCTCTAACCAAGAAAAATAAAGAACACTGGAAAAGAAACCTTGATAAGAAATGCTCGGTAAGTTTTGCGAATATGATGGTTGTCTTATCAGATATCAAACTGCAAGTGCACAATATGAAACAATTTAAATATTCGCAAGTATTATTGAACATATCAGTATTTGCGTTACTCATTTCATCAGATAAAATCATATCACTTGCTGTAACCAAACATGATAAACCAGGTTAAGCACACAGTCTAAGCACAATGAGGGTATCAGAATTTCTTGAAAATATTGCTATTGATACCTAGTAAATCATTGTCATATTCTCTACTGACTGAAAAACTTCTTTGGCTGTAATATACAACAGTTTTATTGAAATCCTTCGTTTTGTTTGATGTATCTCTACAAGTGATTCGACACTTCAAACTTTGAACGCCTTTTCCTCGGTTTCATGTTATCTGCAGATATCCCCTCTATGCTCAGCATGCCATCACAGTTGTGTTCCACTTCTAACCAAAATTGCACTTACCATTTTAATTTCGCATTTGGAAGTTGAGACGAAGCTTTATCAAATGTAAAAAATGATAGATATATGATAATGGTGAATATAATAGTGAAACTATAACTGGCTACTTCGTCTCATGCAAACTTTTTTTCTTGTATCAACAGCACTGAAAATTTTCCTCTCAAATATTCCGCAATTAAAGAATAACATTAACTGTTTATACATCAATCTTATTTTTTGCTTACTAGCCAAATATAATCATCAACACAAGGCTTGCCTTGCTATTTTTTAAACGCCAATATATTTATAAGCAAATTCACCATAGTGATGTTATAGTTTGCGAAATAAGTTGTTTTGCTCGAATTATGAACAAATACATACAAAACATCTTCAAAGCAAAAAAATAAAAACAGCGTTATTTTCCAGTAATAAATTATATACGAGAACCATATCCTCCTCAGTCCCAAGGCTTGCTTCTTCGTAATTTTTGTAGAATTTTCTGAGAAATACGAGTATTATGGACTAAATAAAGCTATAGATCCAGTCAAGTGAAATTTTATTAAAAAGAAAAAAATACAACATGTTTCACATTTTGGACATGAGGACTTACTTTATCTCAAAGTTTAAGAGTGAAATTCAAAAAAACATTGTCTTTCTGGAGAAATACAAAGATAAACCTGGCATTTGAGACAGTTGAACCGAGTTTTCTTTGTGCAACCTTCATTCCTGCACCGCATGTAGGAGTTTTTGTCATTTACACTACATATCGGCAAATGATCGTTGCCGGTTTTTCTGACGTCCTTGGGTGGCAATGCTGTTGACTTCTTGCATTTTGCCGGTATATTCTCTTCGGCACTATCATTGTTCCCCCGATCGTGTAAAGTCTTCTGTCTTTGGCCCCCGAGAGCTAAAGATCTACCAATATCGAGTTTGAACTCTAGCCAATCCATGACGGTATTCTTGCGATCTCCACGCGCTAAGCAATCCTGCTTGTACTCTATCCACGCATTAGTGATGGCCAAGTCAATGAAGTGCCAAAATACACGCACTGGCCATTTCTTTGTTCGCATGCAAATGCGATAATATGAAATGAATCGATCGTAAAGATCTACACCGCCCATCGAGTGGTTGTAACTAACGATGGAATTGGGACATGGAACTAAAATATATTTTGAGTTTTTTTGTCCCACCTGTGAACATCGCATATCGGCGCAGAACCTGACGATGTAGATGCCATTGTGACGGATCTGCTGTCCATCCACTTCACTAATGACATTTTTTTATCAGTTCTCACCCATTCATCGTACGAACCCCGACCATTTGATAGCAGATCTTTATCTTTTTCAATTTTATCTCTTACAACTCGAGGCACCCTATTATTCATAATAGTTCCTACTCCTAAGATCCCTTTAGTTAATAAATAGTCGAGTAGGTTGAGGGAAGTGAAATAACGATCAAAATAAAGGACGTGTCCAGGTGACAAATCTTCAGAAAGCTTTTTCACCACACTCCCTCCTATACCCAAATCCTTCTCTGGTGAACCATCTGGCCAGGTTTCAGCTCCCTGGTAAATGAAGAAATTTAATACCAACCCTGAGGGTGTCGCCAGAACAAAATTTTTCAACCCAACTGGATTTGGTTTATTTTTAACGTATTGGACTAAGCTTGAAGTGCCTGTAAATGGTATCATTTGTTCATCAATAGATAAGTCTTTTGTCCTTGGCAAGCTGATACACTTGGCTCGAACTGAATCAAGAATCGGTTGCACTTTCCATAACTTATTTGATTGTTTTTCTTGATCTGAAATGCTGAGGTTATCAACAACATGTAGGTAGTTTCGTAATTTGAAAATTCAATCTCTAGGTAGTTGGGTTATTATGGGGATTTCGATTCCTTTTATGAAATCCAGCCTTAGTCTTGGCAGTCCAAATATACCCATGAGAATATGAATTCCCGCCAGTTTACGATATTCTTCCTCTGTAGAATTCAATAACTTTTTTTCATTAGCCTGCATCGCTTTGATATTGCTTTGCTTAGATAAATTTTCCCAAAACTCGTCAGAAAAGTAGTGTGAGAAATAATCTAATGGAGTCCAAAACTCACGATCATCCTGTAAGTGAGATACTATGCATAAAACTATGTCCAGCGCGGAGGACTTCGGGTCGGACAGGGTAAAATATTGCGTTGATGTTGTGCTAAAATACTTTAGAATATGTCCAGTGGGCTGGACTAAGGGAGCGAAGAGGATATACTCGTAGTCTTTTAAAAAATACAATAATTCCTTATTTTATCACTAAGCATTTTTTGGTACTCAGGTAATGGTAGATCTTTTTTTTATAATAACTTTCATCTTGAACCGCCTTATGAAATGAATAAAAGAGCTGACACCCATTTGCTTTGAGAAAAGGAGAGAAAAGTATTGTCAGCTTTAAAAAATATACAACAACTGTTTACAAGATTAAAATTGCTAAAATTTTCTTTCTTTAGTCATGTTCTCCACTAGAAAACAATTTTGATGACATAAAGCCGACAACGCTCAGCGAAAGGGGAGCTTTGAAGGAGGCAACACGATGTTTAAAATGTGCTGATGCCCCTTGCCAAAAGTCGTGTCCCACCCAGCTGGATGTCAAAAGCTTCATTACAAGCATTGCAAATAAGGTAAGTCATAATCACTGTCTGATTCCGATCTTTTGAATTGTTCAAAACTATGCTCAGTGACTGAGCAGAGTAGTCGTTTGACCCGAGACTCGCGGATTCGAATCATTGCCTCTTAAGTCAATTCCGAGTTATACGTGTTGTGATGTGTGTTGTCTATATCACGCAGCAGATCGGTGCAAGTTCAACATAGACAGCGTACACTACATATTTGCACCGTTTACAGTTAATGTATTTATCTTTATATTAAATTCGTTAACATCCAAGTTCGTGTTACAGTTCATTTTCGGCAAATCGTTAGCTTCAGCCTCGCCAACAGCCTAAAGATACCCTTTTTCCCAGCAGCGCTATTGAAGAGATGTGTTCGTGGCAGGTCAAGTCCTCGGTAATATGGACCAGCCATATCGAATGCTTTGAAAAATGTTTGAATAAAGCTACAACCACGAACTTCCAGATACACATAATTACAATTGTTTTTAAAATTATTTGATTTGTATTCAACTATAATAGCTTATGGTGTGATAACAAATACATTCAATTAAGTATGATGATATGTGTACAAAACATCTGCAAAGATCAAATGTTAAGGTCACTTCTCTTTCGATGGGAACTGAATATAGGAATGGTCAGAATAGATAACATAATATTTATATGGTTTAATTGGGTTGAGTCACCTACGGTTATAAATCATCTCTGCAACACAGTATCTGCCACGAGCTTATAGAACTATATCGTTTGTAAATGTTAATCCATACTAATGTCTATATTATGCACTAGTGATGTAAAGAATGTCATTTTTTGAACATTCGCGAATGCGAATGCGAATATTCAGTTTGTGTTCTGGCGCCAATTGCCTACGGCAGTCTCGTTCGACCAAATGCGTTCCGTTTATATTTGAAACTGAAGCTGAAGACACCCAAAAGATAAACGAGTATATCTGAAAGAATCAATGAATTGACTAATAGATGCGAGCGACAGTGAAAATTTCTTGGAAAGTGAACAAGGAAAGATACGGTATTGACTTGATGGAGACAAGGCGTCCAAGCTTTTATTTTTTAAGTTTATTATTCCTTTACTGGAGTTTAATTATTAACTTGATTGTTATTTTTTAAAAGATAAGTATTTTTGTTTGAGAGTCTATAATTTTTTTTGTTTTGTTTGTTTAGTCTATATTTAAACTTTATTGTATAAGAATATGGTTTTGGTTTGATTATGCATTATATTTTTAGTTTTATTCAAGATGATGATTATCTAAGCAGTAAGTGAAAGACTGGTGAAGGTCTCATAGAAGAATTGGTTTTTGTTTGTTTCAATTGCATTTAATTTTTGTGGTACAAGTTCTAATGAGAATTTAATTTTTAAGCTTTATTAAAGTAAAATAAATGATTTTATTTTTGTATGTTTAAAGTGTTTACTTATGACTCTTATAAAAAAATGATTATATTTATAGTTTATTGTAGAAGATATTTTGTTCAATAAGAAGCTGATTATGTAACTTAAGTGACAACTGATAAAACTTTAACAGAAGAATATGTTTTTATTTGTTTACATATCATTATATTTGTTTGTCTGATCTATGAACATTTATTTGTTAGGCTTCATTGTCCAAATTAAAGTAAATAAATAAATAATACCAAATGATTAAGTGAAGACTTACGAGGTGAAGTTACTTTTTCTTGTATTGAAAAACATAAGAAATGAGTGGATTTTATTTTTATTAACCTACTATTATCTAATAATTGTATTTTCTTCTGATACTTATATTCGCAAGATATATGCAAATATCTACGAATCCGAATACGAATATTTGTTACATCACTATTATGCACCATTCATGTTTGTTTTTAGATCCACCTTTCAATGCACACTTTTATATCTAATCTGATGTATTAGTATAATCAAGTATTATAAAATTGAACATGCGACGTTGATCATGACTTGCGTGCTAAAATATGCACTAAGCGCTTGCAACTTAAACGAGACTTCTTTACATCAGCTGTTGTGATAATATATCAGTTTGCACACAATCTACAATGACCTTGACATTCAAATTTTATTAAACAACGATATTTATTAATTTATCAATCAATATATTGAATATGTATAGCCAAGAGAAAAACATACTATCATGAGTTGAATGCTTGTTAATAGGAGTCTCTGCTTTTACTATCAAACTTTGCAGACTTAGAATACTCGAAAGCTCTGATAAATAGACTCGAAGACTTGAACGTTATGGTTTGATTTTCAGTGCAGAAATATGAAAGCGGGTTTCAGTGTACTGCTCCAAAACAAAAAGTTTTCAAAGAAAACAATTTATGGATTATTATTTATGGCATCTGGAGGCATGTTCTAAAATATTGACACTTTTACAGGATGTTCCAATGTTGGCTCTCATATCAAGGCTGATTTTCCTGAAATGGAATGCCCTAATTTTTATTAGACATTTGGATAGGCCCTTTCAAAAGAACAATATTGGTATAACATACGTATATATTTTGGTTATTAGTTGTTGAGGTAATGGGTATTTTATATAATAAAAATAAAATAAAAATTTCTATAGTAGTACATGTTGTTCAAATTTCAGTTATGTTCACTTATAGGCGTAATATTCAGACATCTCAAGAATTATCTTTTTATTATAATACAGGGTGCGGCAGAGGGGACGGACGTTTTTGGGATGGGTAGTACTCTCCGCCTCCGTCTACCGAGAGGTGGGGAGGGTGCCGTTTGTTTGACACGTGAGATCCTAGCATTATTTTACCAGTTGTCGTTATGGAGCCTTGGACGGTGGAGCACCGCGTTTCGTTTCAACAGAAGACCAAGGGGAGCGCCGCGAACAGTTCGAACTCCTGAAAATGTTGAACGCGTTCGACAGGTCTTTCTTCGCAGTCCGACTTGATCTGCCCGGAAACATGCTGCTGCACTTCGCCTTAGTGATCGCTCGGTAAGGCAAATTTTGCATATGCATGTCCGCTTTCACCCCTACAAATTGGCCATTGTGCAACAGTTACAGCCCGGAGATTATGCACAACGAATGAACTTCGCACGTGAGATGGAAGCACTGATCGATCAAAATGAGAACCTCATTTTGTTTACGAGTGACGAAGCCCACTATCACCTAAACAGCATGGCTAACCAGCAGAATTATCGTTATTGGGCTAATGAAAATCCGCAACAGTTACACGAATGACCGCTGCATAGCCCAAAAGTAACGGTTTGGTGCGCTGTATCGCAGACTTGCATCATTGGCCCTTACTGCTTCGAAGACGTGATGTTACCCTGAACTCAGAGCGCTACGTCGACATGATCACCAACTTCTTTCTCCTTGAATTACGACGGCGACGTGTTCCAATCCGACGTGTGTGGTTCCAGCAGGATGGGGCGACCGCCCACACAGCCCGAGCATCCATGGACGTTATTCGCCCTCTCTTCCCTGGTCGCCTTATTTCCAGGTTTGGCGATGTTCATTGGCCTCCTCGGTTCCCAGATTTATCCATATGCGATTTTTTCTTATGGGGCTACCTCAAGGCTAGAGTATACGCGAACAAGCCCCGAACTCTGGATGAATTGAAGGGAGAAATTCGCGTGGAAGTCGCCCAAGTTGAGAGAGAGATGTTGGAGAGAGTCTTCGCGAACTTCCAAGAACGCCTCCAGCATTGCATCAACGATTTCGGCCACCACATGCCTGATGTGATTTTCCACACTTGACTGTATCAAATGCTATTTCCTTGTGAACCTGATTCCATCAATAAATTTGTTTTCTAGTAAAAATTAACTATTTAATAATTTTTTTAAAACCGTCCATCCTCGCTGCCGCACCCTGTATAACAACCTAAAATAATGAATTACAACACAAAAACATTGAGCTACTTGGTTCATTGATAAATGCCTGATTTTATAGAAATATTTTCAACCTTTACTTGTTTTGAATACACTGGTAACAACCTTTTATCAGAAAAAGATCATGAAAATGAGGATCCGATAGTGAAAAATATTTGCGGTGTTGCATTTAATTTTTTTTGAGGCCTCAGTTGAACAAACATATAATTTGCTATCAAGTATAAGTAATTTGAAAATGCTTGACCTCAATTCAAGTAGAAGAACAATAAACCAATCAAGGAAAGCATTAACGTTACAAGTAATTTTATTTTCAATTCAAGTAGGTTCTAAAAATATCAAACTACTTGACTTGATGCATCCCTAGTGACACAAGGTAGAAAAAAGTGATACCTTTACGCAGTGGCGTAGCTACCTTGGGTGGCGCCCAGTGCGGAAGTTGGTGGTGTCACCCCATCGAAAGCCAAAAGCAATACATTTTATATGATTTATAAACGTCATGGATCATTTAATATTTATATTTAAAATATTGAACAAATAACTAAACAATAAAAACTAAGACAGAACAATATTCTTACCTTACAATTAAAATCTCTTCTTTCTAGCTGCAAACTCAGAAACCACTTCATCAAAATTTATATTTTGTATTTGCCTTGCACTTGATGGTAATATACCCAGATTGCTAAGCCGCGATTGAATCATTGTTGCTCGCAAATAGTTTTTTATTAATTTTAGTTTGCTGAAACTTCTTTCACATGAAGCTACGGACACGCAAAATGTCATGAACAATTTTAGTGCAATCATAATATTTGGAAGAGATTATGTAAAATCCCACTCTATAATATACTTAAAAAAATCTAGAGATACCCAATCAGAAACTGTAACATTAGCAGCTTTTAAGCGTCTTCGCAGTCTTGGTATCTCCAAAAGTAATTCTGTTTCTGAGACCTCATCATAGAAATCAGTAAATTTGGATGTAGCTTACTTTTAATTCTTCAGTATTCGCCAAAAGCGAAGTACTTGCTTGTACGATCTCAAACAATGAAGCTAGGTCTTGAAGATCTTGTCTGGAGTTCAACTCTGAAAAAGTTGAGTCACCGGATGGGTGTCACCCCAAAAAAGGTGGCACCCGGTGCGGACCGCCCTCGCCGCCCTTCTCGCTACGCCACTGCCGCTAAAAGCTTTTCGGAACGAAATACAGCTAGCTTGGGATGAGTTACATTAGCAATACATAAATCGCATCATATTTTCTCATTTGTTTCTAGAATTACTATGGAGCAGCAAAAGCTATATTTTCCGATAATCCTTTGGGCATAACTTGCGGAATGGTCTGCCCTACTAGCGATTTGTGCGTGGGTGGCTGTAACTTACAAGCTTCAGAAGAAGGACCGATCAACATTGGGGGACTGCAACAATTTGCTACAGAGGTAAATCTAATTCGAACAAAAAATGATACGAAATGCTACCAATATTTTGGGACAGCTATGAAATTGTTTCATACATATATCAGTATCTCGGAATCTTTTATAAAGTAGGTTTATAAAGTAGATGATTGACAGCTGATGCTTCTCATAAAAATATCCATGGAGGAATTTCTCAAATTTATGATGTGATCGTATTTTTAGGTCTTCAGTAGGATGGGGGTCAAACAGACAAGAGATCCAAACACGCCAAAACCAAGTAATCCTAATGCGAAAATAGTTTTACTAGGGGCAGGTCCAGCATCCCTTTCTTGTGCTACATTTTTAGGGCGACTAGGATACGACAATATAACGATATACGAAAAAGAAGACGTTATAGGCGGTTTAAGGTAAGATGAGTAGTTTGAAATGCAGTGAGAATTTTTGGTGGCTGAGAACTACTCATAGTCATTTTGCAGATTTGGTGTCAAGACATGAACACCATTGTCAACAGGATAACCGTTTGTTCTATTATTTGTATAACCAGATATTATTTGTCTGGACTTTATAACTGATTAAGGGTTTTCTACAAGCTTTTATTTAACTCGGCCTGTTAGTTTTTAGATTAGAGGGAGCGAAATCTTGAAACTAAATTTTAAATCAGTTGAGCTGAAATTTTGTATACCTTTGGTTGTTATGACTATACAGGATAAATTAAACTCCGCCATGGAAGATAAAACGATTCAAATCCATCGAGCTGAGACTCGTTTGATTCTTCATGACAAGTACTAAGTTCCAAGGGTCTGATGATTAAGTTAGTCGACTGTTATGTAAAGTAAATAATCATCTATTGTTACCATATTAAATTTTAATTTTTCAGAACTGGATGGTTTGCTGAAATATAGGTACGTTTAAAAGTTAAAAAAATCAAAACTTCCAATCGGAATGAAATATGTTTAGGTTTTTAGTTCTTTTTATGAATAGTTAAATAAAAGCTTGTCTTAAGAAGCTTATAAATTAATTATATGAACGTTTTTCTCGTCGATGCAATACTTAATAATTTATAAAAAATACAGTACGCTAAATTTGTAATTTTTTGGCAGCACTACAGAAATCCCACAATATCGTCTTCCAATGACTGTGATAAACTTCGAGATACAACTAGTCAAGGACCTAGGAGTTAAAATAGAAACCGGTAGAAAACTTTCAACAAAGGACCTCACCATCGAAGCACTACTGAATCAGTCAAATGCTGTTTTTCTCGGAATAGGTTTGTAAAACTCTGTTAAATTGCGTGATAAATTTACCTAGAAATACAAAACTTGTGATTTGATACTGCAGATGAGTCCAAAGCTGGTGTGCTTTTTATGAACGACATAACGAATGCTAATTGGTAATGTAGATATATTTTCGCTCCACCTTGCAAAACGTAAAATTTATAATTAAGTCTCCAGTACCTACCTATAGGTGAACGAAGCTCGGTACACTGGGGTAATTTGGGATTTCGAATCAAATATGGTGGCTTCGAAGTGCAGTGAAATCTTACTTGATTCAAAAAGATAGGACGTCGATTTCAGCAAAAAACTTAGATTTATGATAATTTATCATAGAAACAGGTTTGAGCTGAAAATTTTCGAAAAATTACCTCAATATGCTTTAAATTTTAAAGTTTCAATAGGTCAAATTTTTATTTTCGCTCCCCGTGTCGCCTGATTTCAAATATGACCATCAAGCCTTCCACCACTTACGTGTCAGGATGGAACTATTGTATTCGACTCAAAGGCCAAGGCGGAAGTGCTAGCCAAGATCTTTGCTGCCAACTCCACCATGGACGTCCCCACCAACGCCCAAGTGCCGTCGATTCAAAGGGTTCCCCACACTATGCGGGAAGTAACATTCAGGCATAAGACCGTAAGACGAGTGCTCTTGTCGCTCGACATCAACAAAGCTTCTGGTCCGGACTTGATTCCTGCCATTGTACTGAAGAGATGTGCAGCGGAGCTTGCTCCAGTTCTTTCGCGTCTCTTCCAGATATCTTATGAATCCGGCACCTTCCCAGAAAATTGGAAATTTGCTCATGTACAGCCCATCCCAAAAAAAGGATCTAAAACCGACCCTTACAACTACAGGCCTATAGCTCTGCTTTCTGTTATAAGTAAAGTGATGGAGAGGTGCATAAATCGCGAGCTTCTGGAGTACCTCGAACGTCACAGCTTGATTAGCGACAGGCAGTACGATCCACAGGGGACCTCCTAGCTTACGTCACGCAACTGTGGAGTAAACTCATCCAGTCTCATGGTGAGGCTCATGTCGTTGCTCTTGACATCACGAAAGCGTTCGATCAGCTGTGGCACGCTGCCCTCTTAAGCAAACTTCCATCCTACGGCCTTCCAGAAAAGCTTTGCAGATGGGTGGCTGACTTTATCTCTGGCCGCAAGATATCCGTCGTAATTGACGGATTCTCCTCTTCATCCCACAACGTCAACGCGGGTGTTCCCCAGGGATCGGTCTTGGCTCCAACACTGTTTCTCTTACATATCAACGACCTCCTTTCCTGCACGATCAACCCAATCCACAGCTTCGCTGATGACAGCACTCTACATGCAGGAATTCAGAGTGACAAGCCGATCTCTGCCGCTGAGCTGGAAAAAAGAAGACTAGCGACGACTTCTTCTCTGACAAGAGACCTGGAGGCTATCACTGCTTGGGGACGCAACAATCTTGTACAGTTCAATGCTTCCAAAACACAGTACTGTACCTTGACGAACAAAAAGCGTCCTAGCGCTCATACAGTTTCGATGGACGGTCGAGTTCTACCAAAGAGCCATTCATTTCGGCTGGTCGGAGTCCAGATCACCGAGGACCTGATCTGGCACGAACACATCTCTTCAATAGCTGCAGCTGCTGGGAAAAAGCTAGGCTATTTGTTTAGGGCTAAGAAGTACTTTTCTCCGCATGACCTTCTCACTCTATATAAGGCCCAGATAAGGCCTAGCCTCGAGTATTGCTCACACATTTGGGGTGCTGCCGCCCCGACTACATTGTCCATGCTCGATGCTGTCCAGAGGAGGGCGGTCCGACTGATCGATGACTCTTCTCTAACAGACAGTCTCGGGACTCTTTCGCACCGACAGGCCGTCGGCGATCTAGCTCTTTTCTATCGCTACACCAACGGGCTTTGCTCCTCAGAGCTCTCTTCCATGATGCCGCCGCGCGATGCGCCTGCCAGACAGACCCGCCTGACTTCGGCATCCCATCCTAACCGTGTCAAACTTCGTACATCCAGAACTGGCCGATACGACCGCTCCTTTGTCCCGAGGGTGTCTAGATTGTGGAACAATCTACGGGAGGAAGCTTTTCCCAGTTCTACTAACCTTAGGCAGTTCAAAAATCGTATTAACAAAATTTCTTTGGGATCATCATAGCAGCCGCGGTGTTCCGGCATTTAGGCTTCTGCCTGCGCGGCTGTTTCGATATAAAAAAAAAGAAAAAAAAAGAGATTCTAAAATTTCCAAAATCCTGTTTAGGTGAATTAAAAAAAGCATCCCGTTGATCTCGGTGGAAAACTGACATTAGCTTCGTCAAATACGCATCAGACTTACCCAAGAAATGTTTGAGATTTTTGTATATCGAAGCAGCCGCGCAGGCAGAAGCCGAAATGCCAGCACACCGCGGCTGCTTTGAGGATCGCAATGAAACTTTGTCAATCTGATTTTTTGACTGCCTAAGGTTAGTAGAACTGGGAAAAGCTTCATCTTGTAGTTTGTTCCACAATCTCGACACCCACGCGACAAAAAGGCAGTCGTATCGGCCAGTTCTGGATGTACGAGGTTCTTCTTAGCCCTAAACAAATAGGCTAGCATTTTCACAGCAGGTACCGCTATTGACGAGATGTGTTCGTGCCAGATCAAGTTCTCGGTGATCTGAACTTCGACGAGTCGACATGAAAGGCTCTTTGGCAGAACTAGGCCATCCATCGCAACACGATGGTCGCTAGGACGCTTTTTGTTCATCAGGGTCAGTACTGTACGTTACTGTGTTTTGGAACGATTAAGCTGTACAAGATTGTTACGTCCCCAAGCAGTGATAATCTCCTGGTCTCTCATCAGGAAGTCGCTGCTGGTTTCCTTTTTTCCAGCTCACCGGCTTGTCGCTCTGAATTCCTGCATGTAGAGTGTTGTCATCAGCAACGCTGTCGATTGGATGCAAGAAGGTCGTTGATATGTAAGAGGAACAGTGTCGGAGTTCTTCAAATTACGCGGTAATGGGTTTCGTAGCGGTGTGTAGTTGTGTTCGTCATAATTTCCCTAGTGAACATTTTTTTATCAACTACAGTGGACCCCCGATAATCCGGCCGCTGTCAAATCCGGCAATCCGACATGTCTTTGAATATGTATTACATACATACGTATTTGACAATCTTCGCTTATGTAGATCACGCAGGTTTGAACAGGTTACAACTTGTACGCGCCACCGCTATCGTGCTCGACGCGTAACATTGTTTTACTTAGTTTGAATTTGACTACTGGTGATAGCGGTACTGCCTAGCGTACGTTCATTGTTTACTATTTATTCATTCTGTATTAAGTATAGTACCTAGTAATGTCATCACAAACTCAGAAGCGAAAGCACAAGACATTGACAATTAAAGAAAAATGTGATATTTTAGACCGCTTAAATCGCAATGAAACTCTCAGTAGTTTAGCAAGTGAATACGGCGTAGGCCGATCTACAATTTATGACATTAAAAGAAACCACGAGAAGATCAAGAAGTTCGTGTCAACTACTGACTGCGGGCCAGGCAAGAGACAGACACTCAAGAAAGCTGAACATCCAGAAGTGGAAGAAGCTTTGTACATGTGGTTTCTTCAGGAAAGAAATAGGCATGCACCAATTTCAGGACCATGTTGGCCATGAAAGCTAAATTTTTTTATAAAGAAATAACAAAAAAAGATGATTTTGTGGCCAGCAAAGGATGGCTAGAACATTTTAAAATTCGTCATGGCATACGTTTAATGACTATTACAGGAGAGAAACTTTCTAACGATGCCACCTGCATAGAGCCCTTTAAAATTAAGATTTCTGCAAAAGGTGAACGATTTAAATCTTGACCCGTCACAGGTGTACAATGCAGACGAATCAGGGTTTGTTTGGCGTGTGATGCCTAACAAAACTTTCGTTTCTTGTAACGAAAAATCCGTACATGGCCGAAAAGTAAGTAAAGAGCGTGTAGCCATACTACCATGTGCTAACGCTGCGGGCACACACGCGCTTAAGATGATGGTCATTGGGAAATCTAATAAACCACAGGCATTCAAAAACATTGATTTACCTGTATACTATTACGGACAAAAAAGTGCTTGGATGACAAAAGACCTTTTCAAAAAGTGGTTTGATGAATGCTTCGTACCTGAAGAAAATGGTTAAAAGATCATAATTTTTCTCAAAAAGCATTGTAGCTTCTTGATAACGCTCCCGGTCATCCGTCTGAAGAAGAACTAACAACTGAGGATAAATGCATCACTGCGATGTTTCTTCCGCCAAATTGCACTGCACTGATTCAACCAATGGGCCAGAATATCATTCAGTTTGTCAAGCAAGACTATAAGAAAAACCTACTTCTGAGAGCCGTATCAAAAGACCAACCAATAGAAAAAACTTTAAAAGAATTTAATATGAAAGACTTGGTTTTTGCTCTTTGTCAGTCGTGGAATGCGTTACCGTCATCAACTATTAAATCGTCTTGGAAAAAGTTATGGCCCGATATAGTCACCACTCCTAGCAACGTTCCACAAATCAGTGTTACTTCGGAAGTTATAGAATAAGTCGCTATTGAAACACAGATAAGTCCGGAAGATTTGGAAATCTGGTGCCGTGGAATGGATAAAGAGGAAAATGTTTTTCATGAAATGTCTGACGAAGAGATTATAAAAGAGGTTTCTAATTATACAACAAACAATCAGGAAAATAACGACGACGTGTTTGCAACTGCTCCACAAGTCACAAGACGCAATTAACGCCTTTGAGCCAGGTTTACAATGGGCTGAAGAGAATGGTACATCCTACAACAAACTTTTACTTTTGAGCAGACAACCTTAAACAAAACAAAAATTGATGAATATTTCCAAGCTCCATAATTTGATAAATTCATTAATGATTTTGATTAATAATTTTTGATTATTTTAGTACATATGCATGTGCATTTATGCTTAATTTTATGATAAAACGTAAGCTCTCTATTGTTATTTAATTTACTAAATTCGACATACATAAACTATATATGATTTGTACTTCAAAGTACATACATTTAGATAACATATATAATCTTTCCATTGGATATGTAATTTGTCGGATTACAAGGAGCTCCTTTGTAAAACATTCCGGACTATAGGGGGTCTTAGGCAGTGCTCTATAATCCGACAAATTCGATAGTCCGACACTGCCCTGCATAATGTTCGTCGGATTACCGGAGGTCCACTGTATTGATATCTCCCTTCCTTCCCGCGACATTGTTTTTTGAGTGCAAGGTGTTTCAACGTACGTGGCGATTTTCAAAATATCCGTGAAATATGCGTAAAACCGAAAAGAAACACTTTATCAAAACATTTGAAATACTTAAAGAGCATTACAGAGGTGATGCTCTAAGTCGTACACAGTGTTAAAAGTAGTCGCCCGTCAGATGCAGATGATCCTTGACCAAAAAGATTTTCCATCTCAACTGATGAACCTCGTGTTCAGAAAACATAAAATCTATGAACTGATTCGTGCAAATCATTGACGGCCTGCCAAAAAACTTGCAGAAGTGGTAACGTAACATTCTGACCGAAAAATTGAACGTACGTCTAGTTCCAGCAAAATTTGGTCCTCATTTGATGACAGCCTGTAAAAAAGGAATTCGAGTGGAAGTTTGTCGGAAACTCCGTCAACAAGCTGACAATCTTGACACGTTTATGAAGCGACTGGACGATAGCTTAGTTTACCGATACGACACCAAGACAAAAGTTGAATCATCACAGTGGGCTGGAAAAGGAAAAAGCACGACTGTCTCGATCCAACGTCATGGTAATGTTTACTGTTATTCTCCAATTTAATTGGAGTGCATTTTGATTTTTCGCCTCGAGCTCGAAAAGTCAACTAGGGAGGTGGTTTGAAACGATTGCTTGAAAGAATCACATTAAGAGACCGAAGTTGTGGCGATACAACTCGTGGATGCTTCATCACAACACGCCAGCTCACGCAGCCTTGTTAATTCGTAAGTTTTGTGCCAAAAATCGAATAACTATCCTCCCTCAACCGTCCTACTCATCAAATCTAGCGTCTTGCAATTTTGTTCTTATTTCCTACACTGAAGTCAGCCGTTTTGACACCAAGGATGATATTAAAACAAATTTGTCAGATGTACATTAAGGAATTGAAACTAACCTAAAGGGTTTGTCTGGAAAGTAATAGGATTCATTTTCTCCGCCATGACTGTAAGTGCGCGCACCGACTGGATCCGGTAGAGGGCGTTCCTAGCTAACGAATGAGCGGTTTGTCAAGCATTTGGAGAGTCAGGACAGGCATTTTCGCGCGACGTGTTTCTGTGAGTTGTGCAAGCGGAAAATGCAGCGTTCGTTAGAGCAGAGGTACGCTATTAAATTCTGTGTGAAACTCGGTAAATCTGCGAGAGAGACGTTTGATATAATCAAGCAGGCTTACCCAGGTGTTGCTTTAGCAAGAAGTGGTGTGTTTCGGTGGCACCAGGCTTTTTGGAGGGCCCGGAAGAGGTCGCTGATGAAGACCATGCTGGAAGACCTTTCACTTCGACAAACACCGATAATGTGACTCGTGTACGCAAAGTTTTGAACTTAGATCGTCGACTAAGTATTCGTTTAATTACCCAGATGTTAAATTTACCAAAATCTGTGGTTCATGACATTGTGACACAGCATTTGAACATGCGCAAGGTGTGCGCGAAGATGGTCCCAAAAGTGCTCACTGACGACCAGAAATTGCGGCGAGTGGAAGTGTGCCAAGAAGATTTGAACATGTGTGAAAGTGACCCCCAATTTTTGAATCACGTAATCACAGGTGACGAGTCTTGGATCTTTGAGTATGATCCCGAGACAAAGAGGCAATCTTCCGAGTGGCACACGACGGCGTCTCTCCTCGCCCAAAAAAGGGAAGAATGAGCAAATCCAATGTGAAAACGATGCTCATTGTCTTTTTTGACATCAAAGGCATCGTCCACCATGAATTTGTTCCTCCTGGACAAACCGTTAATGCCAAGTTTTACGTGGAAGTGCTCAGGAGACTCAGACAAAGGATCAGTCGGGTCCGACCGCCTTTCTTGTGAACAGCTATCTGACCATAGCAGGCATCCCAACGCTTCCGCAGCCGCCCTACAGCCTAGATGTGGCCCCCGGACTTTTTGTTTCCTCGCCTGAAAAGGCAAGCATTTTGAGACGACAGAGGGGATCCAAGCAGCATGCACCGCGGCTCTCAAGGCTATTCCGCAGAATGCCTTCCCTGACGGCTTCAATGCTTGGAAATCGCGCTGGCAGCGCTGCATCGACGAAAAAGGAGCCTATTTTGAAAGTTTTTAAAGAATTGTAACGATTGGCTCAATAAATTTTTTTAAATCGACTCAGTCCTATTACTTTCCGGACAAACCCTGTATATAAAGTTTGGTTATTCTTTGAACAGACCTTATAAGGGTGGTTCACAAGTCGTGATCAGAAATAAAACATCATACACAGGACCGCATCTTAAGGGGTAACATTTTTTCCTCGAGGGCGTCATTAAAAAGATGTTGAAGTTTAAAAATAAAAAACAATTTTTCTTAAACCGTGAACTGGAATTTGGTATCTGGATTTATCTAAGTATAGTCCACATTCAAACGTGTTTATTTGGAATTAACGCGCACCAGTGGCGGAGATACAGGGCATTAGTGGCATTATTTTTCCAAATAAAAATAGTACGCTACTGTTTTTTTTCGAAACGCGCAATGTTTCGGACTTAACCTTCAATTTGCTACAAATAATTACTCTTGTGTTTTTTCTTAGAGAGCACTGTTTTCGTAAAAATACAAATAAAACAAATTAGATTATTCACGGAGGGCCGGGATACAATTAGTTTCAAAATAAAATAGGAGGCCGCAACTTTCGCTTGACGTTGTTGAAACTTCCTGATCATTAAGCTATCCCTACAGGACTACCTCAACCGAAAGTCGCTCCCGTCTTCCAAGGTCTGACCGAGCAGATGGGCTTCTACACATCCAAAAGCTTCCTACCCAAGGTCGCAGGGGCTAGCAAAGACATGGACAATGGCAGATGCCCATGCAAGGCCAAGGCAGACCAACTGCCAAAGCTGCATGGAAATGTCATCGTGTTGGGGGCTGGTGACACGGCGTTCGACTGCGCGACCTCCGCTTTGAGGTGCGGGGCTAGGAAGGTGTTTGTGGTTTTCAGGAGAGGGTTCAGTAATATTAGAGCTGTGCCTGAAGAGGTATGTTTAGATGCTAGCTAGATTTGTCGTCGCTTCTTCTCCAATTTAGCCTATCTGAGACAAAATAACGGTTCTTTCAAAACAAAACAGCCCAAGGTGAAATCCGTCACCAGAATCGACCACGGCGAAAGTGAAAATAGCAAGCTGACCGTTATAACTGTATGCCGGTTCGCATTATCAGCTGGGTCACAACTGTGACCGCCAGATGCCGCCGTCACTATAGTAGATACGGTCTACCAGTCACTGAACAAACTAGTAACAGAATAAAGTTGCTCAGCTTTCTCTCTTTGTTATCCGACTAAAACTACATCATACCGAAGAGTTGCCAAATAGAAGGAAACAGGCCGTCTATGGTCGGATGAATGAAAGCTATATTCTACTCGATACATGCATCTAGTAACATTGTAAACGACAAACTTTTCAGGAGACTCATTTCAATTTTTTAGTAATTTCAGCCAAACCTTTTAACGTTCAATAAAGTAATGTGGAGTACAGTACGAGCACCTTCCCACTTCAGTTGGCCCACTTCAAGATTTGTACCAAAATATGCATTTATAAACTAAACATGACGAAACTATTTACTTCTAAAACAATTTATTTTCTCAAAAACATTTTAGATACACCCTAGTCTTAAAAAATACATGTTTGAAATCACTTAGACCCATAACTAATAGAACATCTGAACAAATAAACAATGTGCGAATAAATGCTCGAAGTTAACAAAGCAACAATTGAAAGATTACCATTACATCACCATTATTTTTTATTACGGCTAAAATTCTAGTGTTAACCAAGTTTTGGCAAAAATTTGGTGTAATACAATCCCATATTTCTTGAAGCTTTTGTCTCAGTTCGGTCACTGTAAGAGCAGGATGTTGTCGTAGAACCTTTTTCATCTCGTGCCACAAAGTTTCAATAGGTGACAGATCTGGACTGCTAGAAACCCATTTCAAAAGTGGTACATTATTTTCTTCCATCCATTTTATAGCCTTTTTTGAGGTATGACACGCTGCACCATCTTGCTGAAACACAAAATCTTGGACGGATGTCAAACATTCTTCCATCACTGGTAAACGCGATTCTTCTAAAATTGCCAAATATTTGTTTGTATCCACATTTCCATCAATAAAATGAAGTTTTCCTACTCCTTTTGATGACATACTGCACCAGACCATAATGGACGCTGGAAATTTCACTTTTCTCTTCAGACAGTCAACATGGAATGCTTCATTTTTTTGCGAATAACTCCATTGTATTGCACACCATTGTTGAGGTGTCCATTGTCTATGTTCTTTAGCCTATCTAAGCCGATTTTTCTTTTGCAGTGGAGTTAATAGTGGCTTTTCTTTGGCCTATAAACAAGTTGTGCAACTTTAGGCTTTTAACTTTTTTTTATAAGAAAACTTACCTTGCAAGTGCTAGATCCCAGTTTATGGGCCTCTCTATGAGTTGTGGACCTCGAAATTCTCCTTCCAACAGCGTCACTCTACAGAGCACTTAATTGTAAATAATTGACACGCCTGTTTTTCACGATTATTCTTCTTAATGCTCCTCGGTCGGCATTTGTGATATTACTTTTTTTCACATATCGTGGCTTAATATTAACTGAACCAGTTACGTCATGTTTTCTAACAATATTTCTCACAGTATACCGCGATAAGTCTAACAAAGTTGCAATTTCTGAGTTTGATTTCCCAGAATTAAGAAATTTAATTATCAGTAACCGAATTTTCTCACTAATAACCTTTCCTCTACCCATTTTGAAAACCTTAACTACCCAAAACTATTTTAAACGTATTCTCACAGCTGTGATTAGTAAAAACAATTGTCATGGCTTTTATTTTTCACAGCCACCTATGCGTTAGAGACTTATTTTGCATTGAAATGAAAATAGGTTGATATGCTGTAATTGCAACATGTGTTGTTTTTATGCTGCAAATTTGCTTACGGAGTGATAAGGTTGGTGTTTTCTACTATATATTATCGAAATCATTGTTAATATTTTAAACCTACAAAACCCTGCTACATCTTTATTATTTGTGTTTGATAAGAAAAAAACTAAGATTTCAACAGTTGGGCCAACTGAAGTGGGAAGGGGCTCATAACGGGTGATTTTTTAAGAGGTATAGGATTTGATTTTCAAAAAAAACACAAAAAATTTGAAAAAACGATTAAATCTTTATTTGAGTCGATAGAACGGTCGATATAATTTAATGTTTAAAGATTATTTCATGTAAATGTTGGCCACCAGTCCGCTTTAGATGGACCATGCGCAAGGTCCAATTTTGGCACACTCCCTCCAACATATCGGCCGGTATCTCACGAATAAATGCTTCAATATTGGCTTCCAGTGCGTCAATCGTTGCTGGTTTACCCTGTAGACATTAGCCTTAACATGGCCCTACAAGAAATAGTCCAACGGCGTTAAATCACACGATCTAGGCGGCCAATTGACGGGCCCCAAACGTGAGATAAACTGTTCACCGAACTCGCCTCTCAATATTGCCATTGTTAGGTGTGCGGTGTGGCATGTGGCACCGTCTTGTTGAAACCACATGTCAGCCAAGTCCAGCTCTTCCATTTTGGGCAAAACAAAGTTTGTTATCATCGCACGGTAGCGCTCGCCATTCACAGTTACGTTCCGGCCATTGTCGTCTTTGAAGAAGTACGGCCCGATGATGCCACCGGCCCATAATCCACACCAAACAGTGATTTTTTCGGGATGCATTGGTAGCTCTTGCAATGCTTCTGGCTGGTCTTCACTCCAGATGCGGCAATTTTGCTTGTTAACGTACCCATTCAACCAGAAATGAGCTTCGTCGCTGAACACAATTTTTCGATAAAAATGTGGATCTTCCTCCAACTTTGCCAGAGCCCATTCACCAAATTGGAAACGTTGTGTGAGGTCGTATGGCTTCAATTCTTGCACCAGCTGTATCTTATAAGGTTTTACACCCAAATCCTGTCGCAAAATTTTCCACGTAGTGGAGTAACAGAGGCCCAATTGCTGCGAACAGCGGCGAATCGACATTTCACGGTCATCACTAACTCTGGCGGATACAGGCGCAATATTTTCTTCAGTCCTCACTCTAAGTCTGCGTGTTGGTGGTTTAATGTCCAATAATGTAAACTGGGTTCGAAATTTAGTCACAAGCTTTCGAATAGCTCCCTCAGTAGGCCGACCAAATTGCCCATAAATTGGAAGCAGTGCTCGATGCACTCTCTTAACCGAGCATGAATTTTGATAGTAAAATTCAATAATTTGCAAGCGTTGTTCGTTCGTAAGTCGATTCATGGTTAAATTATAGACCAAACTGAACAAGTTTGACAATGACACAAGACACAATTCACGCGTCATCTGTTAAAAACAGTGTTGCCAAAAAGATACTAGCAAAAAAATCACCCATTATATATGCCATTGTAAAGGTTACTTACTAATTAATATCATATTTCACTTTGGAGGAAAAAAGTTGAAAACTGGAAAATATTGTAAGCAACAATGTTCTTCCTTCAACCGCTGCAACTATTCTTAATTGTAAAAGTAAATACAGTTACTGTTATAGATACTTATAAATACACTCTACCTGTAAGAATATCGCCACCACCAGAATCGCAAGCTTCTCGCTGAAATCCTTACAGACCTAACCGATAGCTGCTATACACTCTCGCAGTGGTCGATTCTGGTAATAGATGGCGTATTGTGCTGACTTATTATACAACTTTTTATAAAAAGACTCACAAGCCTCATTCGCGTAATAAAAGCTGTCTAGATGAGCCCAATCCATGTTTTATATATTATATCAGTTATATAAATTAAAATAAAATCATATAATTGAGGGAAGTTAGCTTAGTGGATATTTTAAGAATCAACATATGAGGGAGGAAAGGTATGATGAGTATTGAGGCATGGTTTGATATTGAAAATATGTGAATAAATATAACCTGTATTGAGAAGAAATGGGCAAAAATATTGTATCCGAACCGACATCAATAAATAATTCATTAAACGCATTTTGAGATAGACCTAAAATACCTAAAATTTTTTCGATCTGTTGTCTGTTTGGCGAGTTGAAAATGCGAGGACTAGTAATTTTTAGGATATCTATGCCGATGTCATCAAAGGGTTTATTTAGAAATGATATTTATTTCAACATGATTTAATAATATTGCTATTTCGATTTGTTACCAGATCAAAGTGACGTTATTTTTAGAATTTGTTCGAATTTTCATTGTCGGGTGGTCATTAGGGTGGAGCGTTTATGTATGGATTAATTTTTTTTTCCAAATATTGAATTGTAATAGGGAGCAATTGGTGCAGTATATTATAGTAAAAATATATGTAATTTCTCAATTAATTTTTCCAACATCTTCTGCCTCCGCACTGACCCCACAAAATCTAAATTTTAACTAAAAAATATTAGTACACATTTTACCAACTATTGAGCTTAGTTTAATGATATATGGGTGATGAATCACTTGCAAAATTAATCTAAGATATTTATTGAAGAACTACAATTAAAAATACGGTAACATTTTAAGAACAATAGTAAGAAAATATATACATATTTATATATTACTTTCCTTTAAAATTTCTTTTTGTCTCAAATTTAGGCATTATATTCCGAGATTTCAGTTTGGCTTTTATTGCACCCAATCGTGCCTTTTCCGTACATTGGGACGTGGCTGCCTCTGTCGTCACTTTTACAGCTCGTTCTACAGCTTGTGTGTGACACGGAAGCTTCAAAAAGGTCAATTGATTCTCATCCCCAGTTTCGACGACGCGCCAAATTTCTTGGTCAGAAAAGATTTTTAAAATAGGGGGTTCCGTTATTTTTTCCTGCCAATTTATTAAATCAACGTATGTAGAAGCATTAAAATTAATGCAAGGCAACTCAAATAATCTAATTGTTGATGTTTGCTGCGTGCTACGTGCTTTCAATACACGCCTGGCTGCCAGTTCTCGAATATGTTTCTTGGCATCAGTTAACATTGCAAGAAGCGTGTTCTCCGGATGTGCAAAGTAGCTATTCCGTTGAATGACAGGATCGATTATCTTTTTAAGATCTTCTGACAGGTATCTGGAGGCAGAAATTATAAAGAAAAGATGTCGCGTTCCATCCTTGCAGAAGGGTTTGTTTTTAATAAGGAACCAAGATGGTGCGTAAACTTTAACAACAAATTTTGCCAGAGTTAGCAGTTTCTCTGATGGTGTTTCGGTTGCTACATACAAACGCAATATTCTATTGGCACGTGTGAGCCAACGGGCATGTGAAAGTTTGCCGGGAGATTTATTTGACAGATCCTCTGGAAAAATACCTGTAAGAACCGCTGTGACAATATTATGTAAGTACTGTTGATCTGTACTCAAATCTTTGGCCATTTCTGGAAGCATTTCTCCTTCAATAGGTTGAAATTTTCTAATAGGTAGTTGTTCACAGGTCTCTAGTGCTTTTCCTAAAGGTCCAGAGAAAGACTTAGGTCCCGAAGTACACCCATCAAGATGAAGAAACAAGTGTCTCAAAGGCAGTTCATTCATGTGCAGCAAACACACTATCCACTGGAGTGGTTTTTGTAGTTTTCTCTCGAACAGTCTTATTATACCTCCATTCTTTCCAGTATTAACATTTGTGCCATCGCAACCGATTGCAATAAGTTCATGAAGAAGTATTTGTTCACGTGTTAGAAACTCTGCTATGGAGATTTCTATTCCTTTTGCTGTCCCAACATTAGGCACCACGTATCCAAGATAAATTGATCCAGGCTCTTGAATTAGTGAGATATGTTCCTCGACAGTCAAAGTCCTGTAGCATTTGCCATTCTTTTTAACGATCTTTAACGTTTTGTCTTTCCTCCCGTCAAAGTATAAAGCATTAAGTTCCGAAATTTTCACCTCATTCAATAACTTATTTCTTGTTTTGGTTCTCTGTCTACGTAATTTATGCCTGTCAATGACGCCAATATCAGAATCAATGTCGAACAAGACAGATGATGCAATCGCGGCTGCAGCCCTATCTGACACTCCGTACCTGTCACATGTCTTCGAGAGCGTCGGAAAATCGATGCGTGAGGATTTTTTCCTTTTCTTTTGAGTAACTTCTTCGAATTCGCTTCTATCTGACATTGATGACGTTTCCGAAGAAGTACTAACATTTAAAACAGCCAACGATGATGTACTCGTATTCGAAGATACATTTTGGCGGTTCTCTCGTTCATGTTTCCGTTTTAAAGTGCTTTGCAACTTCTTAGTGATGATTGGATCGATTCCACCGATTATCATATGTCGACAGGTTCTTTGATCAATTAGGAAGGCTTGTTCTTGTTTAGGAACCTTTTTATCCTTTGGGCAGGTGCACTTAATAAATTCTTTGCATTTGCATGCCGAAATATCAAAAAGTAACCTACCACTATGCCGAAATCTCTCTAATTTATCTTCAGATACCCTTTGCACAGATTTAAGTAGATTTTTGTATTTTAAATGATAGGCTTTCAACATTTGTATGATTCTTGTTCGTGTTACTGTAGGAATAGATGCAGTTTGCCATATATTTTCAATCGTGGATGTCACTATATCTGCTATTTCCGCAAAAACTGGCTCTTTGGCAGTTTCTAACCTCAATTTTCGTTGATGTCTTGTCCATTCATATAACTTGATAACATCGTCGTAAGTAGGTAGAACATTGTATTTTAACTCACAAATAACACCCAAAACAGGACATTTAAACACACTCCGAGTTCTCGGCATGTTTTAAAAGACTAACAATAATTAAATATGGCCGGCACGTGATCGTTGCGAGCGAAAACAAAAGCGCAGGCGCACTGAGGTCGTGGCACAGTATTGCCAAATCTCTGATTCTCCTTCGACTTGAATTGAATTTCAATGACATTGCGGAGGCAGTTACCGTAAACGAAATCAAAAAATATTTTATATGGTTCAATTTGATCCTAAAACGCACCATATTTTTGCTATTAGATTGCCATATAACGAAAACAAATTTTTCGCTCCACCCTAGTGGTCATCCAGGGCGCGCAAGTGAAGATCAAACTTACTGTAACCCTGGTTTCTTGGGTGGAAATACTGGTATTTTATAAATTGAATATAATCGTTTCATTATTCAACACATGAAATAAATTTGTTATGTCTCTTTGACTGTTTGCTTATGGAGCCTATTTTTCGAAAAAAGCCCATATGCATGTAAACAGTAAGAAACGAAGGACTGGCTAAAATCTTTCATCAGTTGAATGTTTTTATGGAATATGGATATATCTGATGGATAACAACGTCTGGGAATATTTAGTATGCACTGTATTTTAGGATCGAGACGTTTTACGACATATCCTCATATGAAGATTTAGCTTAATCCAAACATACAGCCCCTAGAATAATGTCTGTGGATCCAAAAACATTACACACGTAAGAAATACTAGAGGTTAAAACACAATTGAACTGAAAGAGACACTGAAACTGAAAAAGTTCAGAATTATTATTATACTCAATTACATCAAACATCCGCTCTAATACACGCCAGATATCAAACCAAAGACTTATAAAAATCAGTACCTTCTGCAGCTTTTATCTCAAAACGCACTTTTCACCTTAATTGATCAATATACATATCAATATCAAGATTATCCAACAATATGTCACAAATTGGGATGTGTGCGAAGTCTCCATTTTCAAATTGACTGCTGGTTCTTTGTGAGCATGATAGCAAGGTTTCTTTCCCAAAACCCTTGGTTTTAGTTTCAACTAGTTTATTTTTTAATCGACTAGTTAATTGTGTAGGTGTCAGCGGCAGTGGACGAAAAATGCGAGCTGATCGGTTTCCTATCACCACATTCTGTGAATGTGAAAAATGGGAAAATTGTCTCTGTGATGTTCAGCAGGACGGAACAAACTGAAGATGGTAAATGGGTGCAAGATGAAGAGCAACTAAATACGCTTAAATGCAACTACCTCATTTCTGCATTTGGATCTGGTTTGGAAGATCAAGACAGTAAGTATTTGAGGAAAGATATAAATAGCTAGGCAAGGACTTTTATATACAAGACTAGGTGAACATGACTCTAAATCGAAGTAACAGAGCTTAAAGTGCCATCTATTACCAGAATCGACCAGTCAAAATTGAACACATCAAGCTGTCGGTTGGAACTGTATGTCAGTCCGCACTGTCAGCCGGGTCATCACTGTGGCCCTGAGCTATTAAGAGTATAAGGTCTACCGAAATATAAGAGCATAAGGTGACATCTATTACCAGAATCGATAGACCTTCTACTCTGAGTAAAGTGGAGCTGCTCAGCTTTCGTTCATTGTCCACCGAGAGCAAGCCTACACCATGCTTAAGAGTTGCCAAATAGCACAAAACAGCTGAAAAATAGAATATGGAATATATTTTTTAAAAAGTGTGGGTCACATAATACTTTATTTTGAAGTTTCTAATTAGTAATTTGTAGCACTACAGTACATGTAAATTTACTATCAAAATAGCGGCCTGGAGCGCCGTCATAGACAAGTCTTCAAATAATCTTGACAATTGATAATTTTTTCACAACTTTTTCATGTGGAATTATCCGTATCACATTACATATTCGAATAGATAACGTCAAGGGAAGATTCATATAACATACTCTAACGCTTCAATGATTAGTTGTCGAGTTATAAGCGATCGCCTACTTTGACAGCTTGCCAGTCCACTAGGTTTTATATTCTAGGCCTATGAAGTACTTCTGAAGCTGTTTTTAAATTAGGTATCAGATGATCCCCATATGCCATTATAAATGATCCAATACGGCGCCCAGCCTCCAACTTGAAATTTTCAACTATCACTATCAATTTCAGCTTGCCTGGTTCAACTCTTTTTGAATAGCACTATACATATACGTTAGGTGGATATAAAAGTTTGAACAATCCTAACGAATATTTTAATTTCAGTGATCGATGCGTTGAAACCTTTAAAATTGAAAAGCAACAATCTACCTGAAGTGGACGTAACCACAATGCAATCATCTCACCCGAAAGTGTGGTGTGGTGGCGATGTCGCCGGGGTAGCTGAAACTACAGTAGAATCAGTCAATGATGGAAAAATAGCAGCCTGGTATATTCATTGTGCACTAGAGGTAATAATCTGTCGCACCCTTTGAAGAAAGCAAATTCCAACTCGATTCGACAATTTTTGTGCTTTTTCCCTTTCTCTTCAACATCATCACACAACACTCATTTTATTGACGATGAAAAAGAAAAGAAGGGCTACGTATGTTAACAAACCTTTAGTAGGTAATAAATACATGTTTGTTTGTTTGTTTAAGATTTATTTAGCATGATTGCTACAATAACATTCTTCTAAAAGACTAAACAATTACATAACATACAGATATTGAGAAAAAACAAAATTTGCATCTCTAAGAATTTTAACTGCTCATGAAATATTCCTTAATTTTTCTTTAAAACATCTTTAAATTACAAGTAGACTTTGTATCATTATTTAGTTTATTAAATTCAAGTAATCCTTTCTGAAATATTGATTTGCTAGTTATATTACTATTGCGATTTTGTAAATGAAAATCTATATTTCCTCTTGTATAATAATTGTGGTAATGATTATTCAATTCTATGCAGTGCTCTAAATGTTGTGGCAAAATATGATGTTTTATTTTAAATATAAAAATAAGAGCCAGATATGATATGAAATTTTTTATATTCAACCACTGCAATTCTTGTAAGATAGATTTTATTGAGGTGTGCTTATTTTAATTCAATATTATTCTCATAGCTTTATTTTACAGGACTTGTAATTTTGAAAATACAGCTTCATTGACAGTGAACAACATAGTTGAACAATGCTCTAGAATAATCGTATTATGAACCATTTTCTTGGAATATGTACCAAGACTATGAGAAGCCCCATAAAAGTAATTTGTTTTTTTTGCAATTTTTGAAATAATGTTTTCAGAGTGATCCTCAAACTTTAGTTAAGTATCAATATGTGTATGTACCTAAATATTTAATCTATTCAACATTTTCAATTATTTACAATTTATCCTAACTGTGGTAGTACTTTCATTTAGGTATTTTCCTATTAGCATACATTTTGTTTTAGACGAATTCGATTTTAGTTTATTTACATTTAACCAATTTATCATTTTTGCCAAGTCAGAATTTAGATTTTTTAAAGCAGTGTCTATATTTTCATCTGATATGTATATTAATGTATCATCTGCAAATATCTGAATTTTACAATAATCTAAAATATTACAAATGTCATTAATGTATAAAATAAATAGTACTGCACCTAGTTTACTACCTTGTGGTAAACCAACAGAAAATTTTTTGGGCTTGATAATGTAGATCCAATTTTGTTTTTTTGACTTCTGTCAATTAAATAGTTTTGCAGAATTTGGATACGGATCCTTTAAATCCGTAGCAATTTACCCTGTCAATAGTCTCAAACGCCCCTTTGAAGTTCAAAAATACTGTTACTGTATGTTTCCTATTGTCCATACATTTCTTCTTCTCTAAAACCATTTTAGTTTACGTTACTTCTATTCAAAACTGATATAAAAGCAGTATTGCATTGTTTATATTCATACAAAAGTTATGGTTCAGAGGTACGTGAGTGCAAACCCAACATAAAACCAAAAAATGGGTCTTAAATATAGTTGCTATTGCATTATTGAATATTTTCAGGGTTTGCCGAGTATTACAAAACCCAAGCTACCACTGTTCCATACGGACATCGATGAAGTAGATATATCCGTAGATGTGTGTGGGGTGAAATTTGAAAATCCGTTCGGACTTGCATCTGCACCACCTGTAACTACCACTGCCATGATTCGTAGGGCTTTTGAGCAAGGCTGGGCATTTGTTGTTACTAAAACGTTTTGCTTGGACAAGGTAAGCAGAGTTTTAAAAAATTACAATTTTCCTTCTCCGGCCAATCTAGTGCATTAACAAATAATACAAAAAGTTCCTATGACCGTGAACGAGATATTCGAGATACAGCGTGTTGAAGGTTTACTTACGAAGTTGTAACAAAATATCACAAAAAACTTTGTCTTTGACATTGAAATCATTTACAATGAAATAGCATTATTTGAAACATACACAAAAACACAGCTATACATTCACATAGCTAGTTATGAAACACATGATTCCTTGAAAACATTTTGAAAATTATACATTGTACTAAAATCAAATTTTAAAATAAACTCACGATTCGAATCGTTTTATTTTTTGACATCGGAATAGTTAAACAGATAAATTTGATTTCGGTGATACCAATTAAGCGATTTCTTTGACGAAAACTAGTAGCTGTACCTGTACTTCAAAAACAGAAAACAGTATAGTAAAGGAACCTTCGTATCAGGCATCTCTTTTGATAGTCTTTTGCTAGATATGTTCATTAGTTCAATTGTGCAGAAGTTCATAATGTCAATGACATATTTTACGACATGGGTTTATAAAAGTTTTTCTTATTTTCAACGTACGTTTTGCTTTAGAGATACGAGGTATTAATTAAGTGATGAGACTGGCAACGTAGCCTTCGATCTGGCAACACTGGAGGCGCCGGGTTTGTAGGGGAGACAGGGAAACAGGTGATCCGTCTTCAGTACAAGTTTGAACTCGCTCGAGTCATCTGGTTGCCCGTAGCGATTTTTTTTCAAACAGTTTTTCCTAGTGTGCTGCAAAAATACTCGTAATTGGCAGCCCTACGGAGGTAGTGTTTTGTCAAGAGCCTAGGTTTTTCGGTGATTTGAGGCATTTTCAGAACGGAGAGAGTCGATTGAAGATGAAACACGAAGCGGAAGACCTTCATCTTCAAGAATCGATGGAAATATCGACAGAATCCGTCCATCACATCAAAAACTGGGTGTTGCATTACGATAATGCTCCTTGTCACACGGCAATATCAGTAAACGAGTTTTGGTCAGTAAAAACATTTCTGTGCCTCCTCACCCTCCTTGACTTCAGTTCCTGTGACTTTTTTCTTTTGCCGAAGTTGAAAAATCACCTCATGGGAACTCATTTTGGGACAGTCGAAAACTGCTATGAGGAAGAACTGTCTACAGCGTTGTGTCGCTTCATAAGGGAGTTTTTTGAGGGTGATAATATAAAATTGTAATTATATTTGAATAAAAAAAATCAGTCTCATCACTTAACTCACTGACCTCATATTACCACTGTTTTTTAATCAAGCTTGTACGATGAAAAACATTTTTTTAAACTTAAAGTTGGGTAAACCTACACGGCCATAGTTTTTTTCTAGGACAAGGTTACGAATGTTTCTCCAAGAATAATTCGAGGAACTACCTCAGGCTATACTTATGGGCCACAGCAAGGCTCTTTCTTGAATATAGAACTGATTTCGGAAAAATGCATGGACTACTGGTTGACTGGTATAAGAGAACTGAAGAAGGATTTTCCTTCAAAGGTAATTCCACTTTTATTGTTTTGAACCCACATTTCCATCATCAAACACTGATAAAAATTCATTTTCAAACGTTTTGTCTGTTTAGAAATTTTCTTTCCTATAGTTCGGGATCATCATCCTCGCTAGTGGGACCATCCACCATATTTTTAAAACAGTCCTTTCAGCATATTTTCTTTGACAAAATCTCTTAACAATCCTTTCTAGATAATAATAGCGAGTGTGATGTGTGCGTTTATTGAAGAAGACTGGAAATTGTTAACTAAGAAAGCCGAAGACAGTGGCGCTGATATGTTAGAGTTGAACTTGAGTTGTCCACATGGAATGGGAGAATCTGGAATGGGTCTGGCCTGTGGACAGGTGGGCATTTTGATTTAGAAGTCGCCGGTTTTATTAATTTTTTGCGATTTTAGAAACCTGAGCTGGTCAGAGAAATTTCCAAGTGGGTGAAACAGACTATCAAGATACCATTTTTCATAAAACTTACACCTAACATAACTGATATCAGAGATATCGCACAGGCAGCTTACGAAGGTAGGCTTAGAAGACTGCTAATAAACATATTTTGATATTATTTTTTTCAACTTCCATTAGGGGGTGCATGGGGTGGTGCGGCTATAAATACAGTATCAGGTTTGATGTACGTGAAGCCAGATGCAGCTGCTTGGCCAGCAGTTGGTATAGACAAGAGGACCACATACGGAGGAGTCAGTGGAAATGCCACCAGACCAATGGGACTTAAAGCTGTTTCATCGATTGCTAATAAATTACCAAACTTCGCAATTCTAGGTGTGTAACTAGTTATATTACAGACAAGCTGCTACAAAGCAGAATATCATGCGTAAGCCCAGAAGGAAATGCGTAAGCCCAGAAGGGAATGCGTAAGACAAGAAAGGACTATGCCGCCTAATTTTACGGGTTACGAACTTATATTTTTACTATAACTGAATTTATCGTAAATAAAGAACGTAAATATACTCAGAAATAAAGTATATAGAACACCCAGTAAACATTATTTTATTTGAATTAAGCTTTGTATGCAGTCAGATATAAGCAAGAGTCGTGATTAAATTTTGAACTGAAAACATTTAAGATATCGCTAGATTTCGCTAATAAAGTGTTAGGCTACCTTGATGGTGTACTATATATTATATTCATTCAGTTGTAGAGGCATGCTTCTGATGAGGCGATTTACGTCTTCCAAAAGTATTTTATCCAAGCTACCTGTCAGGGGCAGTTCTAGAAAGTATATTTGGAGGAGTCCATATGGTGAATTTGAAATTACCCGCTCAAAAAACTTCGGGAAGATGTCCGCCTCAGGGAGGGGAGTATCAGCGATTGGAAATTGAAGGTCGAAGGAGGAAGGGAGGTGGCAACATCTGCTGTATCACTGCTTTTTAGAACGCATGCCCTTGTGACTATTGAAGAGCGAGACAGAGGGTATCGGCAATTCAACACTGAAAAGCAGGGGGTACATCGGCGATTGAAAATTGAAGAGCGTCTGTGAGTTGAAACCTTTGGTACAAAAAGGTGTTAACTCTAAGATTTTATAGTTTGGAGATAATTTGCCTCAAAGTTTA
This sequence comes from Acanthoscelides obtectus, assembly GCA_963669975.1. Classification (NCBI taxonomy): domain Eukaryota; kingdom Metazoa; phylum Arthropoda; class Insecta; order Coleoptera; family Chrysomelidae; genus Acanthoscelides; species Acanthoscelides obtectus. The sequence goes on along the minus strand of CAVLJG010000003.1, from coordinate 32,896,238 downwards.
AATCCTGAAGTTTTTTATTGAGTAGTGTTAGGGCTGCTTTTATTATTGAATGTTATTTTAGACACATGAAAGTATCTCGAACAGACAGGTTTGTTCAAAAAAAATGTTGTTATTATCAGAAATTTGAAAAAGATTGTTGAAAATTATGACTTCACACCTTTTTAAGAAAACTGTTGTTTGCTTGGTCTGGAAAATGACAGTAGCAGTGTTCTTTTTTCTTATTACAAACTCACAAATAATCCACACACTGTAACTAATCGTCTCCCCTTCTTAAATTTTGATAAAAGCCTCTAAAATTTGCTGGTGTTGAAGGAATTTGTTCCTGAATATTATCAATCTTTTTTACCCCAATAGGTCGGCTTCTATCGACATTCAATAATGGTTCATTTTCTAGTCTTCTATAGAGATTTCGCTGTTTTCTTATATCAACAATAGTCCAATTTTCCGTTTCATCAAAAGAGTATCTGTACCTAGTTACACCAAATTCTTCAATCTGGATCCATCTTACATATCTGGATGAAAATTTCTAATTAGTTGTAGTTTTTTTATATCGACCAGTCCAAGTTTTCTTGGAAGTTCTTTAATATCAACAAATTTGTCCGCCATTCTTGTAATATTAAAAGGAGTCCGTGAAGGTAGACAGGGAACTTATGGTCAATTTTTTTGAACACTCTAGGTGATTTTTTCGTTTGTTATTGCTATTCTTGGATGAGATATCTGTACTCAAAAGCTTTTTTATACTTTGCAACATGTTCCTCATTCGATCCTACATCGCAAACATTTTTATATTTCAATCGAAAACTAAATTAACTCTTGAGTTAACACCTTTTTACCTATAATGCAAGAGTTAATAACTTTTAAAGTTTACAGATGGAATTTTTGAATATATTTAACACTTTTATGAATCTCTGTATCTAAGAACTTTGGCCGGATAGATAGTATCAAAAAAGCATTTTAACACCTTTTTGCACTACAAATCTTAAAATTCGAAAAAATTGAGTTAACACCTTTTGGCACCAAAGTCTTCAATTGAAAAACACGTTCTAAATTTTTTTAACTAGTATATTTGGGGGTCTTGATGCCCAGGACAGCCCCTGGATCCGGCACTGCTAGCTGTTTTTCTTCCCATCACATCTCACGCATGTTCGATTGGCGATTTGGGACGCCAAGGAAGGAAGGTTCTAATAGTTCCTGGATACAACGCTGCGCCATCAAACCTCCTCTAAGGGAAACTAGAGGTGACTTAGCATCGCATATGGTGTCACCTCAAACCAGCACTTAGAGCGTGGGAAAATTGGGATGATTCTTGGTACGAGTACCATTTTTGAAGTGAGACCCCATTACGAATCGTGCCTGCGTATCCTGTCACGTGGCGTCTGCACAACCTCAGTGCTTGTTTCATGTCTCTGCCGGCATTGGTTGTGTGGTTGTACTGTATCTGTCACGATATCATTCGGTAAAGATGCCGATTATGAATTGCGGTTTTTAAACATAATAAAGTTCTCGAAAGCTCCTCCTGCAGAAATTCACCAGTAACTTGTTGCGGCAAGAACGCAGACCCCACTGGACAAGTGTGATTGGTGAGTAATACATCATACTCTATATAGCCCAGACTTTCATGTTTACCCTAGACTTGAGGGACTTCTTGTTGGAAGGCGCTTGGAAAATGATATGTTGAAAGAAACCGTTGCTAACTGGTGTTACGGTCAGACGACTATGTTCTTTGCCGACAAGATTCAAAAGCTGGTGCCACGACTGGTGAATATTTATGGTGACTATATTGAAAAATAAACAAAATTTCACTTTTTGGTACAATTTACCTTCATAAATAAAGTTTCTCTAACTCCATTACAAAACGGTTCTTACTTAAAAATGACCCTCGTATAACTTACTTTTAGTGATGATATAGACCTTATATTAGAGTGCATGATAGACGGGTACGAAATAGAATGTGTCGAGGTCTATTCTTCCAAACACTTAGAAAGCCGAATTTCTAACAAGACAATGTAAATTTTTAATATGAACATAAGGAGTATAAAACACAACATTGATTACTTAAAAATACTACTCCACCAAATATGGTACAATTTTGATCTAATAGTTTTAACTGAAACGTGGCAAGTGGTTGATATTTCTTGCTTCAATCAGCAGGGATATGACACGCTGTATAACTTTGGCACTTATAATCAAAACGATAGGGTGATAGTTTTTGTAAGAAATAAACTGCAATATAATCATGATACATTCACTTTCACCGATGGAATCAAAATTTTAAACATAATGATCCAAATTAACCATAACAAAATTGAGATATCTGCAATTTATCGTCCGGCATGTTCAGAACCCCACGAGTTTTTAATGAATATCGAATTTTTTTTTCAAAATCAAAATAAAGTTCATTTAAAGCAACATATTTTCTTGGGAGATGTCAATATAAATATTTTGGACGATGATCCCATCACAAATGAATACTTGAATATCCTATCAAGTAACGGATTTCTGTCCTATATAAACCTACCTACAAGGTCCATCAGTGGCACATGTATAGACCACTGCTTTGTGAAAGACCTATCCAACAAAATTACTTGTATACCAATAATCCTAGAAAGCGATATTACTGACCACTTCTCCACTATTTTACTGATATCTTCAAATGAAAAACATTCTAACATCCCTACCGTTAATAACAACCAGGAAAATTACAAATTGTTTGTCGACAATTCATAACTAATATCAAATATCAAACAAGAATCCTGGGAACAATTATACTCTATAAATAATATAGACAAAGCAACGGGACTGTTCATAGAGAAAATAAAAAAACTAATATATGTATATTAGAACCAATAAAGTAATAATTAGTCACAAAGAGAAAAGCAGAAATGCCTGGATTACCAAAGGATTAATAACATCGGCAATAGAAAAAGAAAGACTATATAATGTAATGAAACTAACGCCAACTACAGAGAATACCGACTACTACAACCAATATAAAAATAAATTTATAGAGCTTGTAAGGCAAACCAAACGAAAACATTACCTAAATAAATTGACTAATAACTTAAATGATCCTAAGCGGCTTTGGACAACTATTGATGAGATTACTGGGAAAACAAAATTTAAAGAGTGTGTCACTGAGTTAAATATAGTACAACATCGGGAACAGTATTAAAAAATACTCAACAGATATGCGATGAATTTGTACAATTCTTTACTGACATAGGCGAAAATTTAGCAAGTAATATACAAGCAAATGTACAAAATATTCAGCCTCCAAAAAGAACTTTGAACTCATTTATTATGGATAAAGTCGAGCAATGTGAAGTATACACCACTGTTATGTCCTTAAAAAATCGGAAAAGTCCTGGGTTCGATGGTATTAAAAGCGAGCATTTGAAAATTATAGCCGAGGACAAAACAGAACCACTCACTTACCTAATCAACAAATGCTTTGAATCTGGCATATATCCCTCAATTTTAAAAAAAGGTAATATAATACCGATACATAAATCAGGAACAAAAACAGATGTTAACAACTATAGACCAATATCAATAATATCCAGTGTAGCAAAGGTTTTTGAAAAAGTTTTATCTACTAGAATGATTCGATACCTCACAAAATTCAAAATTTTAAGTGAAAATCAATATGGATTTACAGAAGGGAAGGCTACATCGGGCGCAATAACTAAAATTGTAAATCAAATACATCAAAATATTGATAACAGAATCCCTTCAATCTGCATTTTTGTTGATTTAAAGAAAGCTTTCGACACAGTTAATCACAAATTATTATTAGAAGCATTGGAGAGAATTGGTTTCAGAGGAAAGGCGTACTCACTGATCGAAAGTTATTTGTCAAATCGCCCACAATCTGTGCAGATATCAGGATCATTTATTAAAAAAATGTATATTAAGTGTGGTGTCCCACAAGGAACTGTCTTAGGTCCGCTGTTATTCAATATATATTTAAATGATATTTTCCAAATTAATTGTGTTGGCAAAATAAAACTTTTGCAGATGATACTGCCATATTATATGAAGGCACTGACTGGTCTGATCTGAAAAATGTAATTGAAAATGATTTTATCAAAATTATTCGGTGGTTTAACAGTAGAAAATTAAGCATTAACTACTCTAAAACACATTTTTTACCATTTGGATCTTATGCTAGACATCTGCCAAATTACACAAATTTCTCCTTCAATATTAATGATCAAAAAATGCAAATTAATAGAGTGCCCAACATAAAATACCTTGGAGTGGTCTTAGATCCTCACTTACGATGGAACATCCATGTCAATTATATTTTAAAGAAAGTTAGATTTGTATCCTACAAAATTAAATACCTTGAGAATATATTGACAGATAAATATCTTCGAACATTATACCATGCACTGATTGAGCCTCATCTCACATATGGTATATTAGCATGGGGAGCTGCATGTTCCTCACATATCTATAATTTAGATGTTTTTCAAAAAAGTATTCTAAAAATGATATTTAAAAAACCGAAACTTTATCCCACTGAAAAATTATACGCAGATGTTCGAATGTATGATATAAGACAGCTTTATTTCTTACACTACACTACACTACCATAAATTTGTAAACACCGACCAAAAAATTAAACATAATCATTATACCAGGTACAAAATTCGTGGCACAGTAGTTCCTCAACCGCATAAATCTATAATGCAGCGATCATATCTCTATTTAGCGCCTAAATTTTATGAAATTATACCTAAACTTAAAAGATTTACGTTTCGGAAATTGTTTCAAAAGAAATTTAAAAAGGTGGCTACATTCTATATCTAGGACTGAAATTCATAAACTCATAAATACGAACATCAACTAAATACATAATCTACTGTAGCTAATTTTTGTCCTTTTTTGTTATTTGCATTCCACAGTTTCAACTTAAATTATTGGTCCATGTACAGGCGATGCCTTCTATTGGGCCTGTTTTGATTTTATATTTATTTACTCATATTGTTTGTTATCTTTGTACATTGAGTGAATAAATATTACTATTATTATTATTATTATTATATTGCTATAACTAGGACAGACTACCACAATAACGGTTAAGTCAACCTTCTTCCTTGACCTTCTAGATCGTTAAACTTTTCTCCCATTAAACATATGTGAGATATGATGGGAAGACACCTGACGTCTTTACCTCATCCTCCACAAATGCTAACAGCTTTTCGGAAACAAACAGCGAGCTTGGGATGGGATACCTCAAGAATATATAAATCATCATCAGAAGCATGCTCCGATGAATGGACGAATTTATGAGGCATTTAGCTGGTCCAGCAGACTGTTCCATGTATTCACTTCAAAATTGAATCACTAATTCATTCTTTCTAACTATATTCGAAATGTCATTAAAGTAATATCATCTTTACTGGATGTACTATTATTTTTGTCCCTGAGTAGTTATACTCAACTGGTTCATTTACATGGAAGTCCAAAATCTTCATTTGATGAACATTTTAGACCAGATTTGGTTCGTTTCAATAGCAGAAGAATTCTGAGAAACATCATACAATTGGAAATAGTAGTTTTTCATCTATTTATTTGTAGGAATTGGAGGAATCGAGTCTGCAGAAACAGCCTTCCAGTATTTGCAGTGTGGCGCGTCAGCAGTTCAAGTCTGCAGTGCGGTACAAAATCAAGATTTCTCTTTGATAGATGACTATTGCACTGGCTTGAAAGCTCTTTTGTACCTTGACGGGAAGTTCCCTGGCTGGGAAGGACAGAGTCCTCCTACGTTCAAGCATCAAAAGGGTAAACCTGTCATTCCCTTGTACGACGAAACTGGAAAGGTGTGTGCCTGTATGGTTTTAGATTGTCATTTTGTTAAATATTAATATACGGTAATTTTTTGGACTATTCCATGACCATTCTACTTTCTTACTTATGTTTGAACAATGGCGTGGTATAATCAAACGAAACTCGAGGTACTAGCTCCCGATTTATGCACCTCTTTATCACCTTGTTTATAACAAAAAGCACAGTTACTGTAGGCCTGTAGTTATAGAATGATTTTCTGGAAAAACACCCTAACTTAAATACTGCTACTATCATTTTACACTGCAGATAATCTTTGAGAAGTTAGACAAAAATCTGATCAAGATAAGTGAAAATAACTGGAGATTTTCAATGTTGCCAAATAAGAATCTGTCCTCAAAGTAACTATATTCTGAAAATTACGGTATATCGGAATCAGTATTATAATCGATCAGATAAAACAAAAGTGGTTTTCTGAGAAATAGCTAGCTTTATGGATACCTATCATGTGAGAGTAGTTAATCAAATAATGTTTAGAAAAAAACATAGGACAAATATATGGGAAAAATATACTGAGACCTTCAATACACACCACTTTTTATTTTTTTGGAGGGCTGTGATATGATTTTTATCGTTTTTATGCGTTTTCACTTTCAGTCCACCAACCCTCAATTCGAACTTCAGATTCGTGTTCAGTGAGAAACCGTACATATGCAAAATATGGTGGGATCCCAGCACACACCACTTTTTTATTTTGTGGATCTGTGATTGTGATTCGTAGTATTGTTTTGTGATTTAGAAAGGCTATTCAGACACTAACTCCATTTTAATATTTCAGAAGCTTCCCCATTTCGGCAAATACCAAAGAGACCGTGAAGAGCAACTAGCAAAACTATACAGGGAATGCAAGATCGATGATAACATTTTACTCCATCACAACGGAAAACAAAACGGGTACTCTGGAGAACTATCCAATGGCTTCAATGATGTTAATGGTATTTGCAGAGGTTCTGAAGTGACGAAGCGCCATGTACCAAAGGTCAAGGATATCATAGGACGAGCACTACCAAGGATTGGACCCTACAAACAGTTGAATAATAAGCAACAAGTGGTTGCTATCATTGATGATGTAAGGCAAAACTTTTCACACCTATTTTTTTTGAAAAGATGGATTTGTTTTCAAAACCCTCGATGACCTTTATGGTGAGCTTGTGATCGACCGTTCAGCTGATTCGATCCCACAGTTTCCATTTCGGCCTCGGAATAAATTTCGTCGTTTCGTTCACGAATTAGTATGCAATGCCAAATCGTCGGGATCGGAACCACCGGAATCAAAATCGGCTTGCTTGGAATCAGAATCGAAACCACTGGAATCGGAATCGAAACCATCGGTACCAATTCCTTCGATTCCTAATGCGGTATCATTGATTCAGAATGATGAGTTCAGGAACGATCCAGCTGTAATGGTGGCTACCCTAGGAAAGTAAGAGTGAACAGAACAGTGGCGTTCGTAATCTATACAATACAATTTACCTGGAAAGTTTCGAAGAGATCCGGCTCTTTTCGTATTCTCACTTTGTTGCTTCGATAGAGGCGCTATATTGGATAACTGATGCTCAAAAACAGTTTTTATTTACGAGGGTGCTCCCAGAAGTACCCGGCCTAACCTAGAGATGGCGATAGTTGTTTGAAAAATATCATAGTATTAGAAAGTATGCAACCTATAAAGCATATGTGTCAATTTTGAAGACGCCACGTTGTTTAGTATTTGTTTAGCAGCCATCAATACTGAACGTTTTCAGTGAATTTGTGAAAATGGAGAAAATTAGTGATGGTTATGTGGTACAATACTTTTATTTCAAAGGCCTCAGCCCAACCAATATAAAAGCTGAACTCGATTCTACTCTGGGTGAGTCTTCTCCTTCGATTACAACAGTAAAATATTGGGTAGCAGAGTTTAAACGAGACCGTATGAGCTGCCAAGATGAGCATCGCAGTGGTCGACCAAATGAGGTGACGACTCCAGAAATGGTGAAGAAAATTCATAAAGCGGTACTGAATGGTCGTCGACTGAAAGTGCGCGAGCTAGCAGACATAGTAGGCATTTCAAAAAGTGCGGTTCATCGCATATTATCTGAAAATTTGGACATGAGAAAGCTGTGTGCAAGATGGGTGCCGCGATTGATCACAATCGAGCAAAAACAGTGTCGTGAAGATGTTTCAATTGAGCGAAGTTTCACAGCAACAAAGCAGAATTTTTGCATCGTTTCATAACCATGGATGAAACATGGGTCCATCACTTCACACCCGAGACAAAGGAACAATCAAAACAATGTACTCAAAAGGGACAACCGGCTCCAAAGAAGGCGAAGACCGTTTCATCTGCAGGCAAGGTTATGGCGTCGGTTTTTTGGGATGCGCGTGGGATAATTTTCATTGACTATCTTGAAAAAGGTAAAACTACCAACGGCGAGTATTATGCGAACTTATTGCAACGTTTTAGCGATGAAATCAAGCAATAACGGCCGCATTTGGTTGAGAAGAAAGTGTTGTTTCATCAAGACAATGCACCAGCTCACAAATCCGTTATTGCAATTGCCAACATTAACGAATTAAAGTTTGAAGTGCTACCTCATGCACCCTATTCACCAGATTTAGCCCCCTCGGATTATTTTCTGTTTCCATACTTGAAAAAGTTACTCAGTGGTCAAAGATTTTCCAACGATGAAGAAGTTATGTCGGCAGTTAATGGCTATTTTGAGGACCAAGACAGTTCTTGTTATAAAAAGGGTATCGAACTTATTGAACATCGCTGGGAAAAGTGTATAGAGCTCGAAGGACATTATGTTGAAAAATAAATGCATTTCTTTACAAAAATTTTGTGTTGGGTACTTCTGGGACCACCCTCGTACTTTTTAACGTATTCTCCATGGAATGGAATATCTTAATTTATGGAGAGTAAACTATCCAGACAACCCAAATGAATAAAAATAATCATACCTAAAACCATAGATATGCTGAATACACAAGTACAGTATGTTACTCTGGCAATCTATCCCTCTGCTCCTATATTTTTCTTTATCGGAGACATGCCGAAGATTTATTATTGTTGATAGTTTCTGCATATGCTCAACATTGTTTTTTTTTCAGGACATGTGTATAAACTGTGGCAAATGTTACATGACTTGTAATGACTCGGGATATCAGGCTATACGGTTTGATAAGGAAACCCATATTCCGAAAGTAACTGATGACTGCACAGGTTGCACTTTATGTCTCTCAGTTTGCCCGATCATCGACTGTATCACGTAAGATATTTTTTCAAATACTATTCATACCGATTTATTAATAAAAATTACAAAAATGGAAAACATACCACATTTCGAGCCCGAAGACGTGGAAGTTTATCTCGACGTTCTACCTGCTATGTGCGCATAGTTACGACTAAAGTATCTTGAATCCAGCAAGAATGTAACGGTCGGAGAGTTCTTCACAAATCCCTTTGAGCTATATCCCGCATTCTGAATTAGCCAAGAATTAACGTGTGTTCGAGATCTTGAACTTTCCCTATTAACAGGCATTATTAAGATCAAAATTAGCGTATTCGTGATATACTAGCCACATTTGTGAATATTAATCTATTTATTCTAATATATTTTTTCAGCATGGTACCAAAAACCATTCCGCACGTTGTCAAGAGAGGAAAACCTGGGGATATAATAAAGTTGATACATCCTCTGGATTGAACTACTGCCGAATATATAACATGAAATCGTATAAATGGTGTTACATATCAAGATCGAACAAAATTTTCAAATTATCAGATTTATTATGCTGTTTCCTGAGAGCAGATAGAGGAATGCTCGACCTGGTTGGTATGATAAATCAGCTTTTAGCTGACTCCCGCCAGTGTTAAATAAAGGCAGTTGTTATTATTTACTCTATAGTTCACTGCTATGATGCGATTACTTTATAAGCGAATTTTTACTTCCACCTTGTATTCAGTTATTATTATACGACTTTATGTATCTCATTTAGTAATGAAGTTTAATAAACATATTCGATTCAATTGCTGTTTTACTATTTTTTATTAATTTTAGGACAAACGGAATTATCATATTTGTAATAGAGTAAGGGTGGAGTAATTTTAATAGATTAACCTAAATCAAAATTGAAGTAGCATTCCATTGGCTGACTGTCAAAACCTGAAAAAAGCCACCACCTTCATAATCAATATCACTGACATTTGTGAATTGTGTCGAATCTGTTTAGGATCGATTCCGGATCGGTCCTAACGACCCTCCATTTTAGATCGAAATGAAAGGTCACCACCACATCCCGTACATTCCAAGGTAAGGTTTCCACCTCCATGATCATCGATAAGCGATTTTGGTTAGTACCCATCCAGCGCTCATTGGGGAGTGTCGTCCTGCTTTGAAATGCTTTTTACCTGCGTACACGCAGTCAATGATAACTGTTCATTGCGTAATAGTATTTGTTACATTTTCGGACCGCTCGCTGTCGCAAAATGCAACAATAACTTAGGATGTATTGATTTTATCACCATCGGAGGAAATAAAAGATTATTCTAAAATACCTACAGACCTCCTTTAGGTTTGACAGTAACCTAACATATTGTAGAAGCTGGTGCGAACATTTTCTGGTGTAACATATTGGCATTACATGGCAGATTGTACGGCTTCTGCGTCACCGTCGCTAGCTAATGTGGTGATGACATTCGCTTTTCTGCCGGCTTCTATCTCTTTCTAACATGTGTTGATACACACTTCTCGCGCTTCTCTCTCGTACACAGTGAACTCAAGCCGTCAGACAAATTTTATTTTCCGTGTAGACATGCAAACCAATACACGCAAGCATCCAGATGCGACCTTAATACTCGACCATATTTTCTTTGTTACATCTCATTTACTCTATATGAGGGATGTCTTTTAAGTTTAGCATATGGAAATAAAACAACACGGTAGGTAGTTTCAAATGAATTTATTGCTTTTTGAAGTATTCTCCACGAAGATTAATAAACATCAGCATGCGCTCGAACCAATTTTCGAAGCACTTATTCCACTCGTTTGCTGGCAGATCCAAAACGGCATTTTTTAATGCGTCAACTGCTTCTTCTGGTGACTGAAACCTTTGACCACGCAGTCTGTTTTTAATTTTCGAGAAAGTAAAGAAATCGTTAGGACTTAGATCGGGACTATATTGAGGATGGTCCAATAATTCCACGTTTGCTTCCGTTAAATACTGCCTTGTTTTTTGGGCTGTTTGCGAGCTTGCATTGTCTTGGTGGAGGATGATTCTTCTTTCGGGGTTGATTTTTCGAAGCTCGGTGATGACTTTTGGCAAACAAATGGTGGTATACCAATCCGCAGTAACAGTTCTTTGATCATTAAGAGGAATTGTTGCAATATGACCCGCTTTTGACACAAATGTTGCGACCATCTTTTTCGAATCACTTCAAGAACGGATGACTTTTGTTGGCTTTTCTTCACCTTGGAACACCCAAACAGCCGATTGTCGTTTATTTTCTGGTTCATAACAGTAAATCCGCGATTCATCACCACTAATAATGCTGTAGGACATTTTTTGAGTTTCCGGAATTGAAACGGTCAAGCGTTTTTTGACACCAATTAACCCTGGCTGCTTTCTGCTCTTCAGTCAACAGGTGGGGTTTCCAATGAGAAACTAATTTTCTTACTCCTAATTCTTCATGTAGAATTTTTTAAATTGAGGTCTTTCTGATCTTCAAGAACGCCTCAATCTCGCGATATGTCACATGTCTATCTTCAATGATGAGTTTGAGCACAGCATTCACATTTTCCTGGGTGACTGCCGTTTTTGGTGCACCCACCCTAGAATCGTCGCTAAGACCCACGTTTAAATTCTCCATACCAACGGGAAATTGTCGACTGATGTGGCGCTTCGTTGCCGAAAATAGACAGTAACCCAGCAAGGCATTCTTGTTGCGATAATTGTCTCTCAAAGTTGTAATAAATTATGGCGCGAAAATGTTCTCGGTTGAGTTCCATTTTTCTAATGACTTGGTGACACTTAAACATTCACTGTAGTGACTATGTTTCTATATGCAAAACTTAAAAGACATCCCTCGTAGACTATCTCGGTAGCTTCAAAACAAAGCATGCTGGCGAAATGTAAGGTGCAGTATCTCAGGGAACGTGGTCGTTGCTGGCATTCCTACATAGGTGGCGCTCACAGCGAGTAGGCGCTGAATCGGCTAGCGACTACTTAGTACAGTAATACCCCTGCCGCTTCCTAAAGGATGGCGTCCAGCCTCACATAGCTACAAGCGACCATGAGATCTGTCGTTTTTTTATCTAGCAGCTACCTCAACCTCGTCCATCGTCCCGAAAACGTAAAAAGTCCTGCTGTGTTCAGCTGTCCATGCTCGATGCGGTTCAAAGGAGGGTTTGCCTGATTGATAACTCTAACGGACAGTCTCGGGACCCTTTTGCACCAACGGGCCGTCGCCAACATAGCTCTCTTCTACCGCGATGTCAGTGCTCCTCAGTGCTTTCCTTCTCGTTCCAGAACTGGCCCGTACGACCGATCTTTTGTCCTTACTGTATCGAGACTAATGGAGAATCTAGCTGAGGAGACTTATCCTAATTCTACTAATCTTAGGCAGTTCAAAAATCAGTTTGACAAAGTTTATTCAAGCTCCTCACAGCAGCCGCGATGTCCTGGTATTTAGGCTTCTGCCTCCGCGGTTACTGCAGTATAAAAAAACATTGAATGAAAACGTGACAATACTTTACAAGTTAAACTGTCATCGTCAGAATACCAAACCTATTTTATTCACATCTGACTGAAACTTAAACATCCATTGCAGAAGTAGGGTCACATTCGAATTATAAGGCGTGGAAAAATTACGAGTACGTCACGCGACTCTTCATATCATTGGTCCAAAAAATGAAATTTGAACTTGAACTAATGAGAATATTGATATTCCGTCGCAATCTTGAAAAATATCTGATTGTCCCCTCTGTGTAATTTATTGTTTCTTTCTCTTTGATTGATGACAGTGTGACTTTTAACAGCTTTCACTTCACAAACTGTCAGTTTACAAATTAATATACTCAAAACTATAAAAATTAATAACTGACCCCGCTAGCTTTGAAACAGAGGATTCTTTCGTTTTTAATAACTAATCAAGAATGGCTACAGGTATCCCAAAACCCTGTTTGAAAAAAGCAATAGATCTAGTTAGAAAAGCTGCAGATGAAGAGAGGAAAAAGAAATACTATGAAGCGTTTCGACTTTATAAAGAAGAAATTGATAATTTTTTGCGTGCTATAAACTGTGAGTTCAACTTCGTTTAATTAGTAACACTAAATGAGATAAAAATAAATGTTTAAGTTGGTTTAGATATAGCGCACATCAGAGACTTTTTAATGAAAACATCACAAATTATGAAAAAATATTACATTTTCAATACTTGCACGTGGTAGTAAAATATGGATCGACCTTAAAATGATAATATTGGTCATAGATAATGAGTATGAAGTTATTTCCAAGTGATTGTTTTGATTCAATTTTCAGCTTTTCCTCCTCATTCTTCAAGAATTATTAAGGTATCGAAAAAAACGCGATAGACCATTTTGGTATAAAATTTTAGTTCTCTAGAAAATAAAATAGTGGTGTCTTATACTATAATACTCTATCATCATATGTACCTTCACCTTTACTTTCTTCTAATCTGTTACCTATAACACACATTTTTTAGAATCAAAATGTAACTGCATGTAATTTCATATAAAACTGTTTCTATTATTTTTTTTACATATGAGATTTTCAATATTTCCGATCAAAATGGCGGCAAATACTCCAGCCCTATCATGTTGCCAATTTAAACTTCATTGGGATCTGTAGTATTTTCTTATACAAATTATCCCTATCTCTTGGCCTATCTGCTAGCTTACAACAGTATCTATAGCCCGTATTCTATCTTCACCCGTGCCCAGGACCCCGGGCTCATGGGGGCTCCTAAATGTTCAAAAACATCAAACGAAGTTAAAAAAAATTCGCCAACGCAAAGTAGGGACCCAGATTTCGCTCTCTTCTGGGGCCCCTTCAGGCACAGGCTCCGAGCTTTCTATGTGCCTTCATAGCTTAGAATAGCCTCTTTTGGATAGGGTAAAGATTTTAAGGCCACTCTCAGGCAAACAGGCTCGACAGCATTGCCCTGTCGGCCTTTCTTATCCTACATGTAAGATTCTACAGAAATTGCATACCCACTAAAGCCCCTGAGTCATTCGTCACACATACTACCACCGTAATGCTTGCACCATTTCTTCATGATGCGTTGCGCCAAGTCTTCATATCAACCCACCTATTTTTACTAGGTCTGTTTTTATCATCATGTACCTTGCTTAGCATCATTCGTCTCACTTTTGGCTGCATGTCAACCCATTTGCCCTCGCTTCCACGCCTGGTAAAATTGTCAGTAGTGAGCCTCTCGTTCAGCGCCAATTTCCACTGCCTCTCATGGTAGGCAATCCATATACGACACTCGAGCAGATGATCAGAAGTATCCTCTTCTCGTCATTGCAATATACACAGTTCGGGTACTTTCTCTTTCATATTTCTTCAGGCAGCTATCAAAACACCATGTCCCGTGAGGAACTGTGCAGTAATCTATCCGCACCGCTCCTTTGTCAATCAAAAGTTTTAATATCTGGGATCATCCTCTAGTCCATGCATCATGGCCAGTTCGCGCATATCTCCTCAGCCAGGAAATCAATAGGCAGGATACCAACCACCACCAGCACATCACTACATTTGTTGTCTGTATTTCTTTTTTCCCCAGGCAGTGCTGACTTCTTAGTTTTGTGCGCCTGTGGCAAGAATAAAATCCCTCACATTAATTGAGAATTATGTGCCCCTATCCCCTATGACACCGCAACCTGGAGCGGCTGCGTCACCTGCTTACCGCCTATAGCCGCACGGGTATCACGTATCTTGAAAAGTGACCTTATGCCGATTTTTTTTTGACATTATGCTGTTTTTTTACATTTTACATTAGGTAGGTTTTTCTACAATATATTAACTTAGAATTTAGTTGTACGTGTTGCCTAAACGTCATGAGGCTTGTTATCAATCTTTGGCTCTGACGTGATGTAAAATCTGCTTCTGAGATGGCATTACTGGAGGTCTAAGCTGTGAATTGGATGTGGTGATGATAATTACATTGGGTTCTTGTCTCAAATACGCTTAATTGAGATTCAAAGCTAGAAATTAGTTGCGCATCCACTTTTTCTTATCCATTCTGGAAATTACATATTCAAATTTGCTGAATTTAAAAAATGAGAGAGATTCCTAAGAAATAATTATATCCACTGTACACTGTTGAATTGCAAGCCATATACATGCTAACAGTAATTACACAGAACGCGGGCGCGGTGATCATTTCCCGAAGTTATTCGTAATTTATAACTTTGAACATAACCCCTCTCTCCAGAAAGAACAACATAAAAATAACCCGTCGGGCACAGCCAATAGATATACTTCATTGGCAGCATATACAGTAATGATTTCCTCACACAGCAGATATCACTGATTTTATACACATGCAGACCAATACACATAATCATCCAGATGCGATCTTGCTATTCAACCAACTTTCTTCTCAGAGATAAAAACTACAGACATTTCGCCTCACAAAACTATGCAACCAATAATGCGTGTAGCTTAGTTGATTGATTCCTCCATAGATGGACGTTCACAACGATCCTAGTCAGCAAACGTGGAATGTCTGCTTGCGCCCTAAAAAACTACCTAGTCTGCAAATTGACATCTTACACTTTTTTTTGACGTTTTGTAGGTTTTTTACAGGGACTCGTAGATAGGGGATCCGAACAGCGTAATCCAGTTTGCCACCCCTGTCAAAGGCCTCTTATAGCATGAGATCTGGAAGATGCCACTCTCTATAGGGATCTCACAGCATGCCCAGTGAACGTAGTGATGTCAAAATATCGGCATATGACGTCTATATGAC
Source organism: Acanthoscelides obtectus (assembly GCA_963669975.1). Lineage (NCBI taxonomy): Eukaryota > Metazoa > Arthropoda > Insecta > Coleoptera > Chrysomelidae > Acanthoscelides > Acanthoscelides obtectus. Next base: position 32,880,412 of record CAVLJG010000003.1, on the reverse strand, counting down.
GTAGATATGACGTCTATGAAAGATCGATATGCTAGCAAACAATCGCGCGGTGTATCATCTTAAGTTACTATAAAGTAGTTATTAGGAATTGGATATCTAGTTTACCTTACTGTCTATAAAAAGTCTATATTTTCTTTGTAGGTAAGTGTTGATTTTTCAGTACTGATGACAGTCTTTTGAAGGACGTTATGTTGTCGTCATGAAAATGACGTCAATTTTACAGTCAATGACGTTTCAGACCGAATAATTACGTCATTTTGGCGCCACCAAGTTCGCTCGGTGGTCTCGGATGCCGAGAGACGAAAATCCTTGATTGGCTATGTGAGGTACCGCGGCATTCCTTGTCTTTTAGGCCAAGTACCTATAACGGCATCTGCAATCTAAATCTAACAACATAGGTTTAAGCTTGTTCGAGTTACCGCATTGCAAGACTTACATCCACCATACATATTTTTGATAGCGGCCTGGAAAATATATTTTCAGCTGAGATCGAGGATGAAGCTAATAAAGAAAATGTCCGAGCTGAATGTCGAAGTTGCCTGAAAAGGGCAGAAAGACTCAAAGAAATTTTGAAGAAAGAAAAGAGCAAAAATGTCTCGGACGACTCTTTTTCCAAGTATGTAATCGTTATTTGTACCATTTCCCCCCATTTTTCTTAGCGAAACTTAGACACAAATTCACTAACAGGGCGCCTATGGCATACATTCTGAACTAATGGATCTAATGAATGCTGTCGATTTCTTGTAAAATATCACTTAAATTGGAGAACAAATATACGATTTGATGGGTCCCTAATTCCCATATTAAATCAAGAAACATTTCATATATCACCTGGCTTAGCTACAAAACGCTATTTTTTCATTTGAGCACAGACCCAATATTTGCGACCAAGACGCAAATTCGGCTAATCAAAAATAAGGATTTACGATATAGTGGCAAATTCAGTCAGTCAAAAAAAGGTTTTGTGCACTGCTCGAAACATTACTGAGCACTTGATTGAAAATAAGTGTGATTAGTTAGCTTACCTTACGTATTTTGTAGATATAAACCATTGTAGATACAGTATATTCAGATAAGAGATAGACCGGATGTAAACAAAAGGTTCGGGTGATTTTCACGCTAACGCCGCCGTCTCGACGTAAAACAGGAGCCCTCATTGGTCAATTCGCAATTAAATGCCTATGCCGAGCGGCAGAGCAGTCGTATCAAGGCAGAAGGCAGAGTCACATTCAGGTTCAGACGTGTTACGTATGTCGTGTGCATCATTGCAATTTGATATTTCTTTGGACGTTTTCGTTTGTTATCTCATTAAGTTGTTGAGTTTGTCGTTATTGTTATACCTTGTTATTGATTGTTATTGTTATCAACTGCTTGCGCAAAATGCCCAGTAGTACAGATACTGCCGATGAAGTTGTAAACTCCTGTAGTCAACCTAGGAAACGCTCTAAAAAAGACACCTGAGTGCAGAAATGAAAGAGGTCATTTTGAATATATATAAGATCGAGCGCGAGGAGAACGAGGCATCAACCATCAAAGAAATTGTTGTGAACGTTTCTCACAAAGTTGGGGTGTGTCGCGCATCAGTGTTTAATGTGTTAAGACAATACAAAAAAAATCACACCTTTTCTGAGCCAATGACCAGTAAACATCGCAAAAGTATTGTTAAATCATTGGATGATGCTGATAAGCATGCGATTAGGAGGAAAGTGCATGAATTCTTCTTTAGGAATGAAATACCTACTATAGATAAAGTACTGCAAGAGGTAAATGGAGATACAACGTTGCCAAATTTCAAACGATCAACTTTCCATGCGTTACTGAAGCATTTAAATTTCAAATGGAAAAAACGGGGTCGTAATAGTTTACTACTGGATAGAGAAGAAATTGTGCTATGGAGGAGGGATTATTTAACAAAAATTGGGAAATATAGAAATCAAAACAGGAAGATTTATTACCTTGATGAAACGTGGGTAAACGCAGGACACACTACAAGTAAAGTATGGGTTGATGATTCTGTAACTTCATCCAGGAGGGCCTTTCTAGATGGACTGTCTACCGGATTAAAAAATCCAGCAGGTAAATACGAGTAATAGACAACAATCGGATGTTTTTCAAACCTTGGGAACAAGGTTCTAAACATTAATTCCAGGGGGCAGATAAAACATATTACAAGTAACAAAACTTTTATAACTTTCGATAAAATGCGTGGATGTTTTATTGTCATTTTCATTTGTTAGAACTTTTTTAAGCCATGTTTTTATGTGTTTTCGATATTTCAATAATTTTTTAATATAATCTTAAAATATGTAGAATATTATAAACTTAAAAAAAGTTAGTAAGTTTTATATTGTGTACCTACCGTTCCTAATATTTCTAATCATTTTAATTCATACTTTAAGCTTTATAAAGTTATAATTTGTTAATATTAATATTTGCGCGTATTTCAGGTTCCTGATCATTCATTTTTTAAAGGTTTATAACTTTAAATTAAATTGTGAAGCGCTGAGTAATCATACGACGTTCAATATTCTTTCTTTCAATATGACTAAATAATCCCAATTATAGCAATCTGATACTCATGTCTCAATGTTTTTTCGCTGAATGTGATGAAAACATTTGAAAAAGGTTCGCTTATTGAAATAAATCTACACCAGTTAGTACTTCGATTTCCAGGTAAAGGGAAAAGGCTCATTATCTGCCATAATGGCAGTGAGGATGGATTTGTTGTTGACGGTCTGTGGTGCTTTGAGTCTAAGAAAACTGGAGATTACCACGAGGAAATGAATGGCGAATCGTTTGAACAGTGGTTTTCAAAAATTTTACCGAACTTAGAGGAAAACGCAGTAATTGTGTTGGATAATGCGCCTTATCATTCTCGAAGAATGGAGAAGGTCCCAACAACGGCTTCAAGGAAAGTTGATGTTCAAAATTGGCTCCGCTCGAAAAATATCAACTTTGAAGAAGCAATGCTGAAAGTACAATTATTAGGAATTGTCAAGGATCACACGTTTTAATTTGGTTACATATTTACCTAGAAATCAAAAAATATACTAATCAATATTCTAAAAGCAATTTTAAGAGATATATGATTATTTTTAATTTAGGCTAATTTAAACGCCATTTTGAGATTATATTCGATTGTATTTCACCAAACATCAGGCGGCATCCGAAGCTGGAAATCGAAGCGAAAATTTTGAAACCCTTATGTATATTTACATCATTATATATTTCTTAGCCCACCCCCACATGATCCTATATCCATCACCAATCGTATACACATCGAATTGTGCTAATTTACTACAAAGTTACGCAAAGCAGCATCTACTATCTAAAATATGTACTGCGTGACTCTTAATACATCCCTGCCGAATGTTACAGCGTTCGATGATCACGTGGTCTTGTTTATGTCCGGTCTATCTCTTATCTGAATATACTGTAGATATTGTTATGTCTGGAAAACACAATTACGGCAATTCCATGCTCCATATTTTATTACATTTCCGGACAGATTTATTCAAGAGAAAATTGATATAATAACTTATAGCGTTTTCATCAATGCTTGATGACTTATGAGCGATTCAATGTAGAAAAACTCAGCGTTGACATCCTTCTAGTCTATCATTTTGGAGATAGGGATTTTATGTATGTTCTATAGTCCGTTTATCGAATAAAGAAACTAAACCCAAACATATTTACGCATACTTCACATGATGGAACTCCAGAACGCCGACTACGTCAGAGTGCTGGCTAGGCTGCATGCACCGCCGTGGCGCTTTCCACTCCACCTTCCTTCTTTGGCGTTGGCTCTGTACATGGGCTGGATTGGTTCTGACCAATAACAGTTGTGCTTTCCGTTTCTTGAAATGTATCAACGTGCTGGTTATTGTTTTGATCTAACATCTTATTTCTTGGATAAATAGACGATCGACTTATGGAGTAGGTAGGGTGAATGTGCCAGTGGTAGGACCGTTTAGACAAAAGTGGAATACAACGTGTAATTACTAATTTTGTGTTCAAGAAAACACAACGAATGTTTTTTTTGGCGGTGATCAAATGTTGTTTACTTTTCGCCGACAACAAATATATTGTTTATAGACATTCCTGTACTTTTACAACTAAAAAACAAATAAATAAATAATACTAATAATCAGAAAGGTGCTATTTTGGTAGTACTCGGACAGAAGGTGCTACGATTGTCGGCCGGCTAGTTTCCAATAGTCGGAAAACATTTGATTGGACAGTTTCAGACAGAACCGTATTAAAAAATGTGTGATAGTAGAATATAAATTTCAAATCATTAGGACTTTGAGGAAAAAAATAAGCACACTCATACTGAGTCCATTTAATATAGATATTTTTATTGACAATACATAAAAAACAGGTAAAAATGAACAAGAAACTAATTTTTTTCCTTTAATCCAGTCCTGCACTGTCGACTTTTAACTACCGTACTGTTTACATATTTCAAGCAATCTCTCAACATTCCTCATAGCTTCAACTGTCTCCTGTACTATATGTACAAAATTATTTTTTTATATGAAATCTTATTTCAGTCTCGTGAAAATGGAAGTGGCCGGCACGGGTATTGCGTATCTTGAAAATTGACATTATGTCGATTTTTGTTGATATTATATTGTTTTTTTGTGACATTATGTAGGTTTTTCTACAAGATGTCAACTTAGCACTAGCTGAGAGACACGTTGTGAACTCGTTTTGTAGTTGCACGTGTTGCCTAAACGTCATGAGGCTTCAATTATTAATGTTTGGCTCTGATGTGATGTATAATCTGCTTCAGAGAGGGCATTACTGGAGGTAACGGCAATAAATAGGTGCATATAGTGAGGATTTGTATGTTAATAATATGTGTTGATGATAATTCCATTGGATTCTTGTCTCAAATACACTTACTTGAGATTCAAAGCTAGAAATTAGTTACGCATACAATTTTTCTTATCCATTCTGGAAATTACATATACAATTTGAATTTCAAAAATGAGAGAGATAAGAAATAATTATATTCACTGTACACTGTCGAATTACAAGTCATATACATACTAACAGTAATTACACACAACGCGGGCGCTGGTGATTTCCCGTAATTCTCCTCAATTTTTGAAAACACAAAAAAACGTAAAAAATTGTAATTTATAACTTTGAACATAACCTGTCTTCAGAAAGGACAACATATAAATAACCCGCTGGGCACAGCTAATAGATATACTTCATAGGCAGCATAGTCCAATACACGCAATCATCCAGATGCGATCTTGCTATTCAACCAACTTTCTTCTTAGAGATGAAAATTAAAAGCTATAGACTACTTGGCTTCACAAAACATATGCAACCAACAATGCTTGTAGTGGTGTAGTTGAGCCATTCGTCGTTAGATGGGCACTCACAATGATCCTAGCGAGCAAACGTGGAATGACTGTTTGCACCTTAAAAACTACATAGTCTGCAAGATCATATGTTATATGTTTTTGACGTTTTATAGGTCTTTTACATAGTTCCCGTACCGGTCGAACTTTGATGAACTTTTATGTAAGGTTATTACTATGGCAGCGACGTACAAGCTCTGTAGTCTTTGAAAATTGATCCAGAGAATAATCCAGATCATTTTCAGAAAAATATTTGTAAGTGCTAATAATCGGAGGTTGGGGCTGTAGGGGGTGGGAGAGGGTATATCATATTTGTTATCTTTCGATGTTCGTCCACTGGCTGGGGCTTCAGTCGTCGGTTTGTTTAATTCCAACAAAAAAGAAGTTTGATAGTTTCTATGTTTAAAGAGAAAAATATAGATTGATGCCGCCTTGCCATTAAAATAGTCGGACATTTGTCCGATATTAGAATGGGTATTTTTATAATCAGTTTTTAGTTCATTCTCCCATCACGTCACAGGCGGCTACTATTTGGCAACACCGGCTGCACACAAGTCGGAGTTAAAATGACAAGTGTCAATTTGATTTGTGTTGACGTCATGCTTGCAGGGGCTGTCAATTTTTTAGGTGTGAAGTTATTCAGTAATCTACAAAAATAAATAACTGACAAGTCTTTAGAAGCCCCGATATGCCTTTTGATATGCAGCTCTAAACGTTTTTAGATATTGATTTAAATTATACTCTGCTGCATTATAGTGTGGGCAAATTGCCAGTCTAATTGTATTGTTAAAAATCACTTTTATGTTGCTGAAGTTCGAAGTTGCTCCCAGTGATAATTACTTGCATTTGAATAATTGATAAGAATGGCTACAGGAACTACTCTCCAGAAAGCAATAGAACTAGTTACTAAAGCTACAGAAGAAGATCGAAATAAGAACTATGAAGAGGCATTGAGGTTGTATGAACATGGAGTTGAATACTTCTTACATGCTATCAAGTGTAAGTGCTTAAGTTTCAGGCTGTGGTACTTCTAATCACCTTGTTACTAAGATTTGATTATAGATCACACTTATATGTAGTGATTATTCATTTCTCATTCTTGTAGGAAAGCTTCTTGATATTTTGTTAAAGGAATTGATCTCAATACAGATATTTCAGTCATGTGGGGGATATTTTCTACTTAGATGATTTTGATTTTAGATGAGGCTCAAGGAGAAAAAGCTAAAGAAAGTATTAGAGCCAAATGTGTGCAGTATCTGGAAAGAGCAGAAAAAATAAAGGAGTCAATTAAAAAAGGGAAGAAAAAACCTGTTTTGGATGGAGGGTCCTCAAAGTGAGTATTTCAGAAAAAGTAAATCATAATATACATTTTATATTACTAGCTTTTTGTTGATATATTTGATAACAGAATTATTACTATGATTTGTAATTGGTTATTCAATCATCAAATTTTGAACACTGAGATATGTACTCATATACAGATACATACATATTAGCCTTATCTCATGATAAATAATATCTGTGCTATAACATCCTTATTACTTAAGGACTGTATAGAACATTTCCATGTGGATATATTTAAAAAGCACTCATATAACAACAGAAAACTATGAAGTGTCTCATGCAAATATCACACATTAAGTACTCACTGTGATATATCAGTATAAATCATGACATCAGTAATTATCGATGTATAAGGCTATCTAGAAGTCCCAGGTCTCTGATAGTACTGTCCACAGTAACTACTAATTTTGTGACATTTGCCTTGGCTGTGCAAAATCTGTCATTCAATGCAATCAATATTATAAGGAGGATCAGGAATGGTTATCCAAAAGCTAGATTTATTGTATATGTTCACTAAAACTCAGCAGCTGAAGCAGATGGTTATGGAAGTTGTTCTGCTTAGTTGACAATCTGACATTCAGTTGCTGGGATAAAAGAACTGTTGACAGTCTTTTGCTTCAGCTGCTGACCGCTAGTGAATGCAGCAGAACCTGTCATGACTTTTGGATATTGATATTATAAAATCATGTCTAATTTTTGAGAAACTGTTTCAATTGCAAATTTCAGAGATGACAAAAAGAGTGATGAGAACAGCGATGACTCAGATGAAGATCCAGACAAAAAAAAGTTGCAGTCAAAACTAGAAGGAGCTATTGTTGTAGAGAAACCCCATGTAAAATGGAGTGATGTTGCTGGTCTAGAAGCAGCTAAGGAAGCTCTCAAAGAAGCTGTAATCCTGCCTATTCGTTTTCCACATTTATTTAGTGGAAAGAGGGTTCCTTGGAAAGGAATACTACTTTTTGGTGTAAGAATTTTTATTTAGATGCTTGAACTGACAGATGGTGGGACAGTATACTAATGGCTGCATCATTCATTTATTAATGATAATCTATTCTCTAAGATATTGTTTGATTTTTTGAGCTGTTGAAATTTCTTTGCATAAAGAGATACTTTAAAATCACAGTGTGGTGAATCCTCAACTTGATCAGATCATTTTCAGTAACAAAATAAACATGTTTGCTCCCATGAGGCAGTTTCGAACAGAATTTCAATATTGTCCACAAAAAGTGTATTTTAAGTAGGTTCTCTTTTAACAAGATGTGGTAAAAGGTGCCTTCCATAGTTCAAATATAAAAATTGCACCAAAGCTTGAGTTATCATGACACAATTACTTTTTTCTCTTAAAATGTAACCTAGCTGCCATGGAGGTTAAACTCTGTCAGTTGTGACAAATATAAAAATAAAAACAAATATTGTCTGATGTTGACATCTATGTTCACAAACAGTTGGCCTAGTTGCCCTGCTTTGCCTGCACTACAAAGTAACTCATTCTTGTCCTCCTATATTTGCCTGTTCACTGAACAGCACTGGTCCTTGTTTTGATGCAGTAATTTCAATTATTATTAAAAAATGACAAACTTATGGCCAACATTTAACAGCCACCTGGTACTGGTAAATCATACTTGGCGAAAGCAGTAGCAACAGAAGCAAACAACTCGACCTTCTTCTCCGTCTCTTCATCCGATTTGGTGTCCAAATGGTTGGGTGAATCCGAAAAACTGGTTAGGAATCTGTTCGAGCTTGCGCGCCAGCACAAGCCCAGCATTATCTTCATTGACGAAATTGATTCGCTGTGCTCGTCGAGATCCGACAATGAATCTGAATCAGCTCGTAGGTAATGTATATGAACCATTTTTATTACCATAATTTATATGTGCTGACAATACAAGTAGCATGCGATACTGTCTAATTCTGATAGAGATTGAAAATACTGTTTTCAATGCCTGTCATTTGGTGAAATGGGGCTCAGGAGGTCTCATCGCCGCTGTAATTGGCAGGCAGTATAATTATGAGTATAGTTTTTTCAATACACTGTAGCAGCCGCGAAGGTAGATCCTAAATATTTGACTACCGCGACTGATATCATTTTGCTAATTAGTATTTTCATGCTTCATAACTGACATAAAAGCATTGTTATAAAGTATAGACGGCATAACAAAATACGGCTACAGAACGCCTTTGCCTCTTAATTCTAATCCCTCAGAATTGCGTCACATTTTTTTTACGATTTTTCTGGTAGTCATATTCCTATAAGCGTCGCTAGCTAAGGCCCGTATCGTCAGTCGTTCCTACAATTGTAGGACGCCTTTATGGCCTCCTTGATTATCATAGTTTTCTACTTTTCCGTGTCAGCACTCTATTTTGAGGTTATGTCACAAATATCTATTTGCATCAAATTGTGCATGCTTTTGATTTAAATCATTTTAAATTAGCCTGATATTTCCTAAGATTTAAAAATAAAACACATCCTCACAGTAGGAGGGCGCTGACACAGAACAGATGCAATCTAGAAATTTTTGAAGGAGAGAAAAGAGTATGCCAATCAAGGAGACCATAAAGGCGTCCTGCAATTGTAGGAACGACTGACGATATGGGCCTAAATGTACCAAGAATGGCTCTTACCTCTTGTACAGGGTCCGGCACAAAGGACGGATGTTTTTGAAATGGCTAGTACTCTTTGCCTATTCGGGCGAGAGTGGTGTTGACAGTACCGTTCGACTCGGGCGAGACATTATGGAGCAGTGGCGTTTTCGCGTGCGACAGTTTTGTCCGACATAATGAGTCTATCACAGCTGTAGAGCGTGAGTTTCGTCGCCAGTTCAATATTCATCGTAATCGAGCTGTACCTTCGTTGAGTTGTCACTTCGCATACGTGGTGTACTGATCATCAAAAGACCACCACGAGCTCCATGAACGCTTCGTACCACTGAAAATGGGTTCGCCAAGCCCTCCTTCGCAGTCCGGCTCGACATGCTGCTGAACGAAAGCCGTATTTTGCATATGGAACTCCACTTTGGCCATTGTGCAACAGTTACAGCCCGGAGATTACGCACAACGAATGAACTTCGCACGTGGGATGGAAACACTAATCGAGCAAAATGAGAACGATGGCTCGTGTATGCGGGCACAAGCCCCGAACTCTGGATAGTTGAAGGAGGCAATTCGCGTGGAAGTCGCCCAAGTTGAGAGAACGAACTTTCAAGAACGCCTCCAGCAATGCATCGTCAAAAACGGACACCATATGACCGATGTGATTTCCCACAATTAATTGTGACAAACGCTATTTCATTGAGAACCCGAATGCGTCAATAAATTTGTTTTTGAGTAAATATTACCGATTTTGTGAGTTTTTAAAAACCGTCCAACGTTTGTATAAAACGTTGCAAACTTCACCTCCTTCGCAAAACTTGGTTTGAAGACATACTTCGTAATTATAACTTTGTATCTGTTTCCCATTTCTTCAATTCCGTACTAATTTCTATATTTCTCTGCAGGATAAAGACAGAGTTCCTGGTACAGATGCAGGGAGTTGGGCATGATACGGAAGGCATCCTGGTGTTGGGTGCGACGAATATCCCTTGGGTGTTAGACGCTGCTATCAGAAGGCGATTCGAGAAGCGTATTTACATCCCTCTGCCGGAAGAGCCAGCTAGGGCAATTATGTTCAAGTTGCATTTAGGAAATACACATACGGAGCTTACTGATGAGGATATCAAGGAGTTAGGTAGAAGGACTGACGGGTAAGGAACTGATAGTCTGATAAAAAAATATGTATTTTATTCACCATTGATAAACATATTCTCAAAGGAGACGTACAACCCATTTTTGTATACTCCAACTACCACGAAGGCCTAAGGCCTAAGCACCCATTGGGTACCGTGGGGTATAGGGGGATACATGGGAAAGGGGGGGGGGGACGCCACACGGACTCTGGCGGAGGGAACACGTGTGGCATGCAACATGCACACATTCTGGCTCCGCCTACGAGAACTGCCGGGTGGTACCTCCGCGTTCGACAGTCAGAGACCATCTACCACCTATGGACAATCACAACATCCATAGCCAAGAGAAAAATTTCTCCTGGGACGGGACTCGAACCCGCACAGCGCACGGCGACTGATCAGGAGACCGAAGAGTCTACTACTGCGGCCACCGCTGCTGCCTAAATGGATTTGGACGTTAACGTACAATTTCCATCTCCACAGCTACCTTGAGTAGGATACCAGTGATAACAAAAATAGATTTCAATTTCCTTTCGAAGAAAATTATTTATTCTTAAACTTGATATCAACCTTCCAAGGAAAGATCACTCATCTACCTGTCCTTTTTACTGTACCGCGTTATGTATGACGAGCAAACAAAAAAATCTTTTTTTAAGGAGGATGAATAAACTTTAACGATTCGTTAAAAATCACTGGGTCGATTGTGTTAACTAATTTTTGTTCTGCGAAACTGATATTGCAAATGTATGTTATATTTTTTTTAAAAACTCTTATACCTGAAACTGAAGTAATGCTTCAATAATATTACTTTTTCCTTTTAATACACAACACATAAATGTTATTTGGTCATGTAAAGCAAAATTAGGAAAGATTTTTCCCTAAATTCTAATAATTACCATCATATTCATTGAAAATTAAAAAAAGGCATCAAGTAGGTTGACTCTGCACTTCCTACGCAATGCTGTCATCATTAAGTTCAGCACAAGATGAACCCTCTGAGAAAAAATTAGTTAGGAACATGATGTACAATAGAAACTTGAGTGTTGACTTATATTGACTGCTTAATTTTTTTACAGATATTCCGGTGCAGATATCAGTATCGTCGTCCGTGACGCGCTGATGCAACCGGTGAGAAAAGTGCAAACAGCCACTCATTTTAAGAAAATACGAGGGCCAAGTCCCAAGGACCCCAACGTGATAGTAGACGACCTCCTTATACCATGTTCGCCGGGTGATCCTGGTGCTATGGAGATGTCTTGGATGGACATAGAGAGCGATAAGCTGGCAGAGCCACCTGTCACAATGGTAAGTCACCCTTGTGTCATTTGCTTTTAAAATATAACCTCTAAGACGGCAGAATTGTGGTGGGAGGATAGTATCTGACAAACTCACAGCGGCTGTGCAAAACTTCTCACCCGGTGGCGTAGATACGCAAAAAAGAATACTTATTAGAGGCTTGAATATCTTCGGAGATATGGTATGGGTACCAGTTTTCTTTTCTCTAACTTTTCACGGCAGTTGGCGACACTGGTGGCGCCGGGCTTGGAGGGGAGACAGGGGAACGTGTGATCTGCCTTCACTACAAGTTTGAACTCGCTTGAATCATTTGGTTGTCCGTAGCGATTTTTTTTGTGAAAGTTTTTCCTATTGTGCATCTAAAAATGAATGATATCAATTTCGAGCAACAGTGTGCTACAGGCTTTGCTTCAGATTTCTGCACAGTGCAACGGAAACTCTTGCTAAACTTCAGCTGGCCTATGGAGAGCCCAGATTTTTCGGCATTTTAAGACATTTTCAGAAGGAAGAGAGTCTTCAAGAACAGATGAAAATATCGACAGAATGATCGGAGAAGAGTTAAATTTGACCTGCACTACTATTCATCAGATCAAGAACAAGTGGGTGTCGCATCACGATAATGCCTGTCACACAGCAATGTCAATATACGAGTTTTCGGCCGGTAAAAACATTTCTATGGCTCCACAGCCTTCTCATTCGCCTGACTTGAGTCCTTGTGCATTTTTCTCTTCCCGAAGTTGAAAAATCACCTCAAGGGAACTCATTTTGGAATAGTCGAAAACAATCAAACGTCTGTAACCGATCAGCTGATGGTTTTTCCAGTGTCGGAGTTCTAGCACTGCTATGAGGAGTGTAAGAACCGTCTCCAGCGCTGTCTGGCTTCAGAAAGAAGCTATTTTGAGGGTGACAATATAAAATCGTAATTTTATTCGAATAATCACTTTACTTCACTTAATTTACAGACCTCGTATATGTGGTTTGATTCAGACAGACAATGGAGTCCTATAGTTCGTACTTTGATTCATACTACACTTTAAAGGATTCATGAAAATTTTTATTTTTAACTGTTTTAGCAACCTGAAAGTTAGTTATATCCGAATAAAAGAATTTAAAAGCAGTCTTTCACTTAATTTACAAACCTGTTACATCACAAAAACCAGGTCACTCATTGCTGTCAATCAGTCAGTCTGCTAATCATTAGCTCTGCTCCAACCTGGAAACGATTGATCAGATTTTGATGAAATTTTCATACGAGGTTACTACTATGCCAAGAACGAAACAGCTTTGTAGTTTTTGAAAGTCGATCCATTGGCAGAGACGCTACAAGCAAAAAATAAAAATCGCTCAAACTTCGATTTTGACGCTTTTAGAGGTTACAAACCAATTTCAAAAAAAAATGGAGTGGAGTGTTTTAGTGGTGAGGGGAGGAATATAGGAGTTTTTTGGCGTTCGTTATTTATACGCTTCCAACCCTGGCAATTTTACCCTTCTGTTAGACATGTTACACACATCATAGATTCCCACGTACGTTTGATCTTAAATGAATGATAGATAAATATTTCCAACACAATGGACGTAGGTAAGATATGCCTGTATCGTGGAATGACTCACTGACTGTGAATCAGTGAGCTGGCGAGCTTAGCAACGTTGCCAGATGGTTGGTCGAGCAGGCGAGAAACTTCTAGATCACAACAATGTCAAATGACTGGGGACTATGAACTAATCGTATAGGAATATTCTAGTGACTTGATCTATTTAATGTTTTTAGTATACATATTTCTAACTATATTTTATGAAAGGTTTTTAACCATTTCACTTAAGGGCGTGAGTCTGGTAGTCCGTGATTTCTTTGCAAAGGTATGCGTGTATAGGTCTGCACTGGAGGATTCGCAGATTAATTTATATCCTAGAGAGACATCTCTTTTATTTAGAAAAGTTCATTTGTATACAAAAACCAAAACGCTATTAACAGGTTTTACTAGATTGACACCCGATTCATTATTGCCAACGTTGCAGACAAAAATGTCACTTGCTGATCAGCTGTTCACCTCAGTAGACGTCAAAGCCTGATAGATACTCGTGAAACAGAATATACATGACTTACCTCTACCTCTAACCTCAAATTGCGTATTTGACCAATCGTCGGCGTATCTGACATGGATGGCAGTTTTCGAGACAGCCTTCACAGGTGCCAAACGTAATTTTAGTATGCATTTGTGATTTGTACCCAATACATTTTGTCTATGATTTTATTTACAACAGTCGTTACTTTCCGTTATCTAGAAAATTTTGTATTAGCGAAAAATTTAGAAATCGACACATTTTTTTAGATTTTACAGGACATGACATGTACTCAGGAAAAAACATGATACTCATTTTTGTTGGTTTGATAATCCTTGGCCCATACTCGATACTGGATACTCATGAAAAAGACTGTACTAGACAAAAATCGAAAAGGCTTTGTAGGTATAGAAAATCGGTCCACTGCCGGCGGAGTAACATGTAACATCGAAAAACTCACTTGATGTTATACGACATTATGGTTCATTTAACGAAATGAAACCACATATGCTTGAATTACGTTCTCTTATCGGCGTTATGGTTTATGGGTGCAGCCAGAAATTATTTTCAATGTTGTTTATCTTTCTCATCACCTTAGGATGTATTAAAAAGGGGCAAAAATCGTGACTCACCAGTCATTTTAGTGCAAAAGCATTTGCTTATCCAAAATGCACGAATTGTGAGAAGTACAGAGTCAAACTACTTTACACAATTGTTTTTTTTTGCAGAATGACATGTTACGTTCATTGGCAACTTCCAAACCCACGGTCAACGACGAAGATCTAACGAAGTTGAAAAAATTTATGGAAGATTTTGGACAAGAAGGATAAAATATTAAACTGTAGAACACATTGTCTAAATTTTGTACTATATGCAGCTTTCAAAGAAATATTGCAATCTTCAAAGGTTTATGTTAAAATACATTTTTGATACAACTAGAAGAAATCGGTTCAAAAAGATTGTTAGTCTGTGAATTGTTGCTTATCCTTGTCTTTTATTTTGATATTGTAATTCTTTAGTATACAAAATACAGCCTTACTTTTGATTTAGGGTTAAGATAGTTTATATTTGTATTATGATCTATGAAATATATTTAAATAAAGAAGGCACACGTGTTACTGATGTAATGTATATTCAACTCTATTGTAACAAAAACAGAAATAAATTACTTTTTATAAATAACAGTTCGATATAATCTAGGACATCAAATAATAAATAGGTAATAGTAAAACCTGAGATGAGAACAGTTACCATATTTTTATAGTTCGTTTATATGAAGTCCATGATATTGAAAATTATTTTATATATACAAGGTGGTTTTTAAGTATGTTCTGATATTGAGGGGTAGTATTTTTAGAAAGAAAAAAAACGTATCGAGTTTCCTGGAAATAGAAACACGCGCTTTTTTAAATGCCAGTTTTTGTAACGACAAAAGTATGGAAACATTTCAGTTTTGTCGTATTTATTCGTTCTGCGATACTCTGATATGGCGAGCAGTAAATATTAGAGTCAGTGAGAATGGCAAAATTAAAAGAGTTTTCAAAAGATTTAAGAGACAAAGTAATTGGATTATTTAGAAGTGGTGTCGGGGATGTTGACATTTCTCAAAGATTAAAAATGAACAAAGGGACGATTCTGAAAATTATTAGTAAATCTCAAGAATACGGTTCAACAGCAACGCGGCCCAGGTGCGGAAGACCGAAATTTTGGACCGCTACATTAAAAGTTTGTCCCATAAGGTCCGCGAATGCCAGCCATGCAGAGTTTCGAAAGAATCATAGCAGAGGGTGCTGAGAATCTTTCTGTCAGAACATTGTAGAGACGCTTGGTGGATTTTGGGCTTTTTGGTAGGCGTCCAGTGTAAAAAAAATCGTACTGCTCGGCTTGAATTTGCTAAAACTCGTCTAACTTGGACATAACGACTATGGAATACACTTTTATGGAGTGATGAAAGCAAATTTAACTTGTTTGAATCTGACGGTGCGGCATATGTGAGACGTCCAGTACGAAAAAGATTCGACAAAAAGTATCAGTTGAAAACAGTTAAACACGGTGGAGGCAATATCATGGTTTGGGTCTGTTTTTCTAGTTCTGGAACGGGTCCAATTGTTAAAATTGTTGGGAAAATTGATCAAAAACTTAACAAAGATATTCTCAGTGAACACATGCTGAAGAAGATGGACATTCCAGCAAGATAATGACCCCAAGCATACCTCAAAATTCGTAAAAGACTGGTTAAGACTAAAAAATGTGTTCGTACATGGCGTTCGCAATCCCCGGACCTAAACCCTATAGAACATCCCTGTGAGCATGTTAAAAGACAACTGACAAGAAACACTTTTGCAATACCAAATATGTTTCCATACGTTTGTCGCCTCATTTTTGGCCATAAAATAATATGAAGATATTTTAATGCTAGTCTGTAGTACCACAGCAAACACAAATTGTCATTTGTATCCTCAAGACAGTAAGCAACTATATGAGAAAAAAATAGACCTTAATAATAAAGAATAAAAAATAGCGTAGGGGGAGTCCGGGAGAGTCTAGCAGGTGGGAGACAATAGCCGCTGCTCATAGAATATTTGTGGCACGAGATGTTACGACATTGCCACACTTCTCAGACGTCATAGGCACCTCCCACCCCGCTCACGTAGCGCCGTTACAATCGGCAGTTTGGTTTGGAAGTAAGAAGTGGCAACACGTTTTCGTACCTGGAAGGTGAGTTTATTCAGTTTTCGACATTTGATCTCTGTTCTTTACTGTGGATAGATTCCAGCACGCCACTTATATACACCGTAAGTGTAATTATTCTAGTCATATTTACGACAGCCAGCTTTTATTCAAGTGTCATAGCTTTTTTTTAAATTTAATAACTGGTAGTATGGCGTGGAGTGGGAGACATTACCCTGGCGTTGGGAGGAGACTTACCCAGGGTAATCTCTCCCTCTCTGTCAGGGTCGTTTCTCCCGCAATAAATTTTATTCATTTTATTTCAGAGAATGCCCTTCAACTATAGAAAAAAACAAACAACTAGAAAGAGAAGCAATTTAGATCTGTCAGTAATAAAAAATGCTTTAGGTGACATTGATCAAGGAAAGTCTATCCGAGGTGTTGCTTTGGAATATGGAATTGACAGAAATACCTTAAGAAATTATTTAAGAGACAGGTCTAAATTGACTAAAATAAGTGAACAAGGAAGCCAGTTTAAAACATTTATGATATTTACAATCGAAGAAGAGAAGGCGCTTGTTGAATATCTTATAGCTTGCAGCAAAATGAATTATGGATTAACCAGACAGGCGACTATGCAGCTAGCATATGAATATGCAACAATGAATTCCAAAAAGGTTCCAGATTGTTGGACTTCCAACAACTGCACAGGAAAAGATTGGTTCCGGGGATTTATGACAAGAAACCCTGAACTAAGTTTGAGAACCCCAGAAGCCACCAGTTTATCCAGATCAACCAGCTTCAATAGAAAAAACGTTACTGATTTCTTCGAGAACCTCAAAGAAGTTAGAGAAAAATACCAATTTGAAGCACATAACATCTATAACTGTGATGAAACAGGGTGTACGACTGTACAAGAGTGTCCCAAAGTAATAGCGAGCAAGCATATGCGTCAAGTAGGACAAGTTACTTCAGCTGAACGCGGCAGCCTTGTGACCGTTTGCTTCGCTGTGAACGCTCTGGGAAATGTTCTTCCTCCATTTTTCATTTTCCCTAGGGTTAGATACAACGAATGCTTTGTAGCTGGTGGGCCTCCAGGCTCACATGCTGACTCCTATCCTAGTGGATGGATGACAACCAAGAGTTTCGTAAAATTCATGGAGCATTTTGTGAAATATTCGAACGCATCTCTTAATAACCGAGTCCTGCTTATCCTCGACAACCACGAAAGTCATATCAGTGTTGAAGTCGTTAAATATGCAAAATCAAATGGAGTCACTTTGCTGACTATACCCCCCCACTGCAGCAGAAAGCTACAGCCATTAGATGTTTCCGTCTATTCATCTTTCAAGACTAGATATAATTCAGCCATGAATAACTGGATGATCAGTAACCCAGGACGAACTGTTACGATCTACAATATACCTGGATTTGTAAACACAATCATGTCGCAGGCTTTTAGTCTATCCAATATTTTGAGTGGATTTCGATCAACTGGGATACACCCCTATAACCCGGACATCTTTACAGATGACGACTTTTTATGCTCTGCGGTAACAGATAGAGAAATGACTAGTGAACTCCAAAAGCAAGATGTTTCTTCGATTACTTCACCCTCGGTCGCTGCAAAAGTACCATCAGATTCAACCACGGTCGCATTACCTTCAACATCTACTGTACGTCAGTCAGAGCCTTCAACATCAGCATCAGTATTCACGAATGAAACTGCAGCTCCTAGAATCAATTCACCATCAATTTTGACTGCGGAAGAATCCGAGCAAGCAAATACAATACCAAGACGATCAGCAGAGATAGCTTCTACATCTAATGTTCTGGATATGACAACGGTAGATTCTGATTCCGGACACACACCAAAAATAGTTTTACCACAAACAATTCGACCATTTCCAAAAGCTACTTCTAGAAAAAGTCTTCGTCGTGGTAGACAGCCCGGAAAAACTAAAATTTTAACAAAAACGCCAGAAAAACTAGACCAAGATGATAAGTATGCACCGAAAAATAAGAAAATTAAAATAACTACGAAAAGGCAAACAGGCAAAGCAAAGAAAAAGACAAGTTTTACAGTCAAGTGACTGAGACAGACCTTGAAGAAGAACCCAAGTATGATGATAGTTCTGATAGTCCCTGGGATGAAGTACCAGATGTTACTGATAATTGGTTTTGTTTCATCTGTGGGGAAGACAAAGTTATGGACATGAGACTTTGTGCTGTTTGTGGCAAATATGTCCATGAAATGTGTGTTGGACTATCCAAAGACGATAAGGAGCAGTTTATTTGTCCCAATTGCTCCAATTAAAAAAAGTAAGACTGATGAAGGTTGTTATTATCTTTGCTCTTAATTTTGAGAGTTATTTTAATTTTTGTTTTACTGACAACATACAAGGTTTTTAAGTTTAAACTACTTATAAGGTTGACTTCCTGTTTCTGATGGAGAGTATGACTATTTTATAAGTAGATTTTGTTATCTTGTTATGTATTATTTTATTTTTGTTCTTAATTTTGAGAATAACTCTAATTTTTATTTTGCCGACAACGTACAAGATTCCATACCAAAAAATAATTTGTATTACCTACTTTTAAGCTTTAACTACTTATAAGGTTTGTTACCTAGTTATGTGAAAGATGGAGTAGGTTCAGGTAATACTATGTGCCATATTTTTTTAATTAAAGTTATAGATTTACAATGTGTAATGATTATTTTGCCTAATCCTAAAGTGGAGGGTAAAGGCTCCCTACTCGAGGGGTCAAGTCTCCCACCCATGCGGGAGATATTAGCCGAATGTCACCTTGGCAGAAATCGTTGATAACTCGTAAACTCTTAATGCTACATTAAGCTTTCTTGAGAAAAAATGTAGCTAAATAATGCGTTCTAAGATATAATTTATCGGAAATGAAGATTTGTAAGCGTGTAAAGACTTAAAAGCATTTTAGTGGAAGGTGGGTATACTCTCCCGGACTCCCCCTACTGTTTCCAAACTTTTGTCCGCTACTGTATCTAGTCGATAAAATGTTCTCGAAAGCCATAGTCAAAGAAATTCTACCCAAGTAAACATTATTTGCCGTATCCGGACTTTTTCAAAATCCTCTATATAGTAAAGGGCTACCTGCAATATTAGAATATTTAAAGACCACCTTATACAAAGCGTTTTTAACCATTTACTGTGTATCTCCTGCTACAAAAATGATCAGTTGAAGGTTCTCTTTCAGATAATTCAAACATTTCTAACATTTTATTTGGTTTCAAAAAGTAGAAAAATCGTAAGCTTGCATTAAAAAAAATATGGATTAATAACATTGGATTACACCAACAGGGTAATCTGCAGTTTTGCATAATGTATAAGTTGCAGAATGCCGTTTAAGAACATAATAATATCAAGGTAATTTTTTTCAGCAGGAAAATACGTTTATTTAAAATGACAGCTGCACTCAGTAATAGAAACATTATCTTTAAGAATTAGGGAGAAACATTGATTCCCCATACACTAATTTTTTTATTCGATGCGTTATAGCAAATAATTCTATCTGTGAAATCATTTCTCTAATCTCATAAACGACTCAAATCGAGAAACTTGGCAATAATTGTTGAGTCTTCTTGTCCCCAAAACGGAATATTATCAAACTACAACAAGTAATCTCCTATTTTGTATTTGAATTTGTCACACAAGTACTTTATTCTGCTTCGATTGTATCTTTTATGAGCTGCCAATCAATGCAGTCAAAAGAATTACTCTACAGCACCAACGTTGACATTCTAGAATCGGCTGAAGGTGAAAAATCACAGCAATTACAGACATACCCATATTTCGATTTTGTACTGACGTTACGTTAAGGACATTCAGTCAAATCCAAAGCCACCAACTCCTCTCAAAGGAAGAACAACACAATCATCACTCACTACACACTAGGCAGGGCAATGTCTTATATATTCAGAATCAAAATACACTATTGTTATCGTTATATCATCCCTGAAGACTCTGACAACGTCGTCTGGTAACGTCAGTAACTGTGAGATCTTCATGTGGTCGATTCCGAATTCCGTCCCACCAAGCGCGTGCCTGATGATGTGAGTTGCTGCATTTGAGTCTCTTGGTTTCATCTCCAGACCTTCTTTCCTCTGCAGAAGCATTTCGTTGATTTCGATAAGTTTCATGTTTTTCTTTGGTAATTTGAGAGGGCTCAACGTGACTTTGCCTTTCATGTGTTCGCCTACTAGTCTCACAGCCTGCAAGGGGGTCATTATGTCCCACAAACCGTCCGTTGCTAGGATCAGGAATTTGTCGTTTGGCGTTAATCTGGAAATGATAACAAACATTGTAACCCTTGAAAATAGATATTATCATATCAATCACTCTTCTACAGACTGTTGTCTGTTGAACAAAAAACCTTCAAACATGCTTTTCAAAAGCCCCCTCTTTTTTTGAACGGGTCTAGTTAGCTAGCTAAAATTTGGTCGTGTGATACCTCATTTTGTTTAATGAAATTTTAAATAGTGTTAATTTCACATGGAACGTTTTGAAAAAGTTAAAAAAATCAGTAATTTTACACAGGCTGAAAATAACACAAAAGTTCTCGTAAACACGAACCCTAAAATGCCCCCTTAAAGAGATACGGGTGCTGAAGTTTTAATTTTGGAATGAAAAATATATCTTTGAGGTGTGTTAAGATATCGACTTTACATTTTGTACCTGTAGTTTTAATAATATAGACAACAAACCAGTGTCGTAGAAATTGGGAAATTTTGACCGCTCCAAAAGGAAAATGTCTACTTTGAAAATATGCTGAAGTTGGTGATTATGATTATACAAATACTACACATACTGATCGATTAGTTTAACTAGATTTCATTTGTAAAATACGTTACTTATGCTAATTGCTTTCAATTAGGATTTTCAAGAACTAAAATAGTCTATCTATATTCCACCTTCTTATTAAGAGGTCTTACTGTCACTATGATCCATTTGGTGTTCAAGAACTTCGTTATTTTTATGCTTTCAAAGAACTGTCTCTTGATTGTATTCCCTGAATCAAGGATTATGGTTAAGATAAAAAGAAACGGTATATGGTGAATCTTAAGGTGACGATTTCACAAACATTGCAGATAATGTCTTTTGAGACTAAGACCTCGATTCGTATTTATCCTCAACCTCAAAACGAGGCTTACAGTTGACTGGTAGTTGCTTCAGTGGGGGTGCAAAAGCTACGCAACTGAAAGATATCGGTAGGAGTGCCACAAGGTTCTATCCTAGGCTCCATACCCTTTCTCATATATATTAATGATCTCCCATTTAATGGGATAATGCCCAAATCTACGCTCTTTGGTGGAAGTACAACAGCAAACACGCTGAATTTGGAAAAATCCAAAATCTGCGTTAATCCAGGTTGTTGCTAAATTGTGAAAATACTAACCAAGTTGTGTTCTCAACGAGAGAAATAACCATCCAAAATGAAGATCAACTTAAATTTTTAGGTGTGACGCTTGACTCTGAGCTCCAATGGAAAAGCCACATTGATGTTCGAGCCATAAAACTTTCTCAGAATATTCATGTCCTCCGCAGCTTATTGCGAGAAGAGCCAAATATACAGGGTGGTCCATAAGTCCTTTGAAATTTCGAATTTGAATAAAATTTAACGGGTGAGCGTGAGCGGCGCGGGCGAGGTGGGGGCAGTATCTTCAGTGTCTGGGAATTCAGTCGCCATGGAGTGTTTCACTGGAGCGGATCGTGCTTTTTCTGTGCGCGCGTTTTATCAAAATAATGATTCGGCAACCATTGCGCGGCGTAAATATCGAGAATACCACAATTTACACAATTTTACAAAGTGTCCAACAGCTCAAACGATTAAGAACTGGGTTGCTAAGTTCGAAGAGACTGGTTCGACGTTAGATAAACAGCGGTGGGGTCGACCAAGGATAACACGTATTGAAGAAAACATCAACATTGTGGCACAGTCTGTTCGTCAAAATCCTACCCAGTCTACTCGTAAGCGTTCCAGTGCACTAAACGTACCCAGAACATCTTTACAGCGGATTTTAAGGAAAGATTTACGTCTGCACGCTTACAAAATTCAGTTAGTGCAGGAATTAAAAGATAATGACGCTATTCAGAGACTAAACTTTGCGAATGAAATGTTGAATCGATTTTCTTCGCTCAATAATGTGTTGTTCTCGGACGAGGCTCACTTCCATTTAAACGGGCATGTAAACAAAATTGCCGTTATTGGAGCCCCGAAAAACCAAGGCGTAAGCATCAGAAGCCCTTACACAGCCCTAAAGTTACAGTTTGGGCTGCTATGTCAGCGCATGGCATCGTAGGCCCTTATTTTTTTGAGGACGACAGAGGTCGCGCATTAACTGTTACTTCGGAGCGGTATGTAGCAATGATAGAAGAGTTTTTGACACCAGCGTTGCAGAATTTTCCAGGCTATAATACGCAGACCTGGTTTCAACAGGACGGAGCAACTGCCCACACCTCCAACACTTCTATGCCCGTCGTCTGTCAACTTTTTCCCAGCAAAGTAATTTCTCGAAGAGGACACATTTCCTGGCCACCACGTAGTCCAGATTTGACCCCAATGGACTTCTTTTTATGGGGCTACCTCAAGAGTAAAGTGTACGACACCACTCCGCGATTAGTTGATGTCCTGAAAGAAAATATCCGAAGAGAAATGGCAAGCATTACAGTGTTGACTTGCCGCGCAGTCATCGACAATTTTAGACGTCGTTTATATGAGTGCCGTGATCGTAATGGATTGCATTTAGACGATGTGATTTTTAAAACATAATGCCCATTCAATAAAGATGATAACAAAATATAATAATTCTTCATAATGTAACTAGTTTGGTTTTATTCCTTTTTTTCCAGCTCAAAGGACTTATGGGCCACCCTGTACTTCCTATTTGTATAGCATACGCAATAATTGTATGGGACCACTCTGCTTAGGCAGCTAGAATGTTTGGGCTCCAGAGAAGAGCCGTTAGATTGACGGTAGGGCTGAAATATAGAGATGGTTGCAAGCATGTGTTTATTGAAAGGAAGCTGTCGACTGTGCTAAGTCTAACGAAATCCTAACCTTCGAAAATGTTCACGAATATAATACCAGAAATAAGAGAAATTTGATACCTATATCTTGGCGACTGAGAAGGTGTCAGATGGTGCGGGATTCTAGGCAATTAGTAAGTTTTTCAACAAATTGCCACTAAATATAAGACCACTGCCCTTAAATGATTATGAGATTCGTATTAGGCTTTTGTTGATCCAAAATGCTCAATACAAAATTGATGATTTTCTAAATACTGACTTTAATATGTTGTGATTGTTAAACAATTCTAAGGGTTATTTATGTACCATATGAGTGGCCATACTATATGAGGATGATTTTTATTTTCTTTTGTGTTATGACGATTGTAAACAATGTTTTATATTAGCATGAATAAATAAATGAAATGAAAAGATGAAAATAAGGTGGATAACCGTCGGGTTGCTTTTGATGATGCAGAATAATCAAATACATACCTATGGTATATCACATCAGGTTTAGCAGAAAGGTACGGAGGTGTGTGGTAATGAGGTGGCACGACATGGTCGCCAAAGTGCTTCACAACCACGTCATTCATGATCTCTTTGCTCCACTTAAACCTAAAGTCGCCCATCGATCGCAATGGAGCCAATTGACCTAACAGCCTATCCATCTTTATCACAGAATTGCTTTCGTTTTGCGGGTGCTCCTTAATTATTCTATCTACTTCGGCTTGATTGTACGAGTTATGGTCTTCGGTTAGTTTCTTTGCTATCCAGTTGTTCGTTTCTGAGAGGGTACCTGCATCAAATGAAAATATCGTTGATAAGGATATAATGAAGTATTTTCCACATAAACATAATTGCATTCTTGAGAAAATGATGCGGTTTGTCCTAGTTTTTTCGTTCCTGCGTTGAGAAAATTATCCAACATTCGTTCATTGAAATAATCTGTTTTCTCCGCCATTTTCTGCTGAAGGAATCAAATTTTTTGTTGTTGTTGTTGAAGATTTACTTAGCATTAATGCTACAATGTCAATTTTGTATAATGATTCGGTTACATATTTTTCTTCAATCCATTTTCTGTAATTTTACATTCTTGTCTATTAAAATTAAAATTACGTCACTATGTATTTTGATTATTCATAAAGTGATTTTTTAATTTCACCTTAAACATTTTTAAATTCGAACTCTGTTTAATATCATTATTCAATTTGTTAAATTCAAATACTCCCTTTTGAAATATAGATTTACTAGTTATGCTACTATTACAATTTTGCAGATGAAAATCTATACTGTCTGTAGTTTCGTAGTTATGATAATGACTATTTAATTTTGTGAAGTTTCCTAAATGTGGTAATAAATGATTTTTTAATTTGAATA
Source organism: Acanthoscelides obtectus (assembly GCA_963669975.1). Classification (NCBI taxonomy): domain Eukaryota; kingdom Metazoa; phylum Arthropoda; class Insecta; order Coleoptera; family Chrysomelidae; genus Acanthoscelides; species Acanthoscelides obtectus. The sequence goes on along the minus strand of CAVLJG010000003.1, from coordinate 32,855,524 downwards.
TGAAAACGAGAACTAAATAACTTTTTTAAAAAGTAACATATATATATATATATATATATATATATATATATATATATATATATATATATGTAGATTATTAAAACGTATTTAATATACATATTATTATGTATGTATTGTATACTGTACTATAGATAATTATGCAGATTCTCATGCCTTAATATGTACAAAGTTCTGCGTTAAAATACATACGTTTAATAAAATTGCGTATGTTTGGACATTGATTCGGCTTATCCGGCTTTTTCGTTATCCGGACTAGCTGTCCGCCACCTTAGGCCGGATAGTTGAGAGTCTACTGTATATACATATATATATATATATATATATATATATATATACAGGGTGACTTTGAAGTTGAGTCATTAATTTTCAGATAATGATTGTAGAAGGAAGATAAACCAAAATATGTGTGTAAAAATAAAAAAATATTAAAAAAAAATGTTTACCTTGTTTTATAAAGTATCCTCCCGACAAGTATTTCAGTGCGGACCTGTATTTGATCGTGAGGTCCCCTGTGAGGTCTTAAGTCACCTGATTCACGAGCCCGTTGTACTACATTAACAAAGGCACGAGGGGTTGGTTGCACTCGATTGGGAAACCGATCCGCATAAACATGTGCCATTTTTTATTTCATTTGAGCCACGCAACAGACACTATTCACACGCGACTGAAACTGACTGTATGTAAATTGTACAAACATCGTTCCAAATTCTTTCGCTTTTTTGTTTCCGATGCGATGAACCGGTAAGGCGGATTATATCCGTTGTTGCCAAACACGAGCACATGATATTGAGACAGGGCGGTACTCAAACTTCCAAAGGGCTATAACTTTGTTACTTTAATTTTACCAGAAAAATGGTAAAGGAAAAAAACATTTCTTTTGATCAGATCTACTCACTGTTAAAATAAATGACTCAACTTCGAAGTCACCCTGTATATATATATATAAAAAGTGTATCGTCCGCAAACTGTCAACGTCAGAGAAGGTTATTTCTCCTCATATTAGATGGAGAATAACATCCATGGCAGAAATAGGGTCACTTTCTACGGACAGTGCATGGAAAAATTTATTTTGTCGCGTTAGAACTCATTTTGTTGAAGATCCATTTAGCATTAATGCTACAATGATGATTTTAAATAATTATTTTTTATTTTCAGTTTTCTGTAATTTTACATTCTTATCTATTAAAATTACATCGCTATTCATAAAGTGAATTTTGTAATAACACCTTAAACATTTAGAAATTCGAATGCTGTTTAATATCATTATTAAATTTATTTAACTCAAATTCTACATAGCCTCTAGTTTCATAGTTATAATTTAATTTTGTAAAGTTTTCTAAATGTGGTGGTAATAAATTATTTTTAAGTTGAATATGAAGAGAACTAAATAATATACAGCAGCCGCGGTGTCGTGACATTTAGGCTTCTGCCTGCGCGGCTGCTTCGGTATAAAAAACGCAATTTTTAACATTCTACCACTGCAACTCTTCTAACAGAATTAATCTTAGCATATTTGTTTTCATTCAAATCAAATTAAATTTGTTCATATATAGATTGGACTGAGAATCATGTTAGTAAATAACCTTTTTTTCATGGGCCTTTTTTAACATTCTAAATATCCATAATATCAACAAACCAAAGGTCTTACCTAAAACGGCACCACTGTCACCGACATTAGCTATGTGCAAATTTGTACCGTCCACATGTGCGACGCATGCGACAGCCCCAGACATGGCCACTGACATTGTTTTCAAATTGATGGTTTCTCCATTCTTCGGTAAGGCTTCCCTCGACAGGTCCTCGTCTAAACTCAAAAACGCCATCTCTATCGCTTTCTGTATGTCGTTGGGCTTGTAGTCCATCTGCAAAGGAACATATTCATGCATTAGGTGTTCGATTTGAAGTAAACTGTGGTTTTCATTTTTATTTATAATCCTCCATGTTTGACTGGCCAATGAAACTACATATATTTAAAATTCTTCTTTAATGTAGATTAATTAAGAAGAATGGAGGGATTATCGACATAAAAACCACAAGATACGTTTCAGATGTTACATTATTTATTCATATCCACCAGCAAAACGAAGGTTTGTCAGCAGGACGATTAATGCGTAAATGAACATTCGAGTTTCAACAATTTCTGGATTTTATTATTTACAAGAAATGGAGGTGAAACGTGTTTGTTTCTGTAGCTGACACCTTTTCAGATGGAAACCTAAGGTCAAAGGAAAACTTCAAACTGGGGGGCCATAAATTTTCACGGAGGGTTGGATGGCCTAGATAAAGTAACGCGCATTGTAAACGTTTCAAGATTGATAAGAACGTTGTATTGTAGTGCAAGGTCAACGCCCTTCAAGTCCTTATCAATCGGGCTGGTTACTGTTGTTTTCGTATTATTTTCTGCAGCAAACCCAAACCAAGTGACATCATGTCACCAAACTTCTGGTAATTTATCTAAATCTTTCTTTCTACTAATTACCGCTGATGATGAAGCTGTGCCCATAATTTTGGAGTTGGGCTGAAGAATTACAACCCCTTCTTGACGCAGTTTTTTCCTTTTATCATTTCAGGGCTCCTTTTGCCTTACAAGATCCTATATTTTCAGATGTCCTATAAAAACATCCAAAAATCTGTATGCCTTTGATTTAGCCTTGCTTAACATATTCTACCTGAAGATACTCAACCAAATGCTGTTTTCCAGCGGTAAAAAAAAGTATCCGAGAAATGACATACCGTGGCGCCATCTATGAGAATTTAACACAACTACATGCATGTTTACCGTCTTTGCAATAATTAGAAACATACTTTGAAAAAGATAGTCTCTCATAGATGGCTCTGCATGGTCATATAGTTGGTATGGTTTTAGACAGAAAATAGTTTCCTTCGTAAATCGAGTGCTACTGAAGTTCTAGATTTCATCCGCTTGTAACAACAGGAGATAATAGTTGGAATTGTGCCTAAAATTACTAAAATGTTGTCATGATAGAGAATTTTCAAAAACCCCTACGTAAACTTGTATTTCCTAGATATGTAGAGTGGGTAACTTTTGAATATCAAGCTATCCATTTTCTACCTCAAACCATATTCAAATTTGGCTTCCAAAACTAATCAAGCTATACTTCAAGATCTTGTTACCATATTGGAATTTGGCATCCCAAATTACTCAAGGTGAACTGCACGATCTTTCACGTTCACATTCGTATTCAGATACAAAAAAAAAGAAATGAAAAACCGCTTGTCGGGATTCGCTTTTCTACGTGAATCTATCCTTTCCCAGATACTTCTTAGAACAAATCCAGCTTTCTATCCAATAAATTCGATGATTATAACAAATTTTGTATGAAAACCTACCTCTGATAGTTCTCTAAGGAATCTCATGAAGCTGTTCGAGTAGATCTCCTTGACGTCGTCGACGAATTGCACCTTGTCGTTGAATGACTCGATAAGCTTAACAGGTTCCTGTTTGGACAGAGCCAAGAGATAGTCTACAAGAGTATCGTGCGGAAGCAGACAAGCGGTTATGTAGTTGTAGAGGCGTTTGGCGATCACCTGTGCGCATGCGCCGCCGCCGTGACCATCGAATACACCGGCCAGATAGCCTGCAACAGTGACAGATTAGCAATGATTTTGTAGAGTCCTCCAATACGAATGTTCTTTTAAATAAAAATGAAACATCAAAAAATACTGAAAACCTTCCATAAACATTATAAATACTTGACTGTTTTTGGTAGGGCGGACGAAATCAGATCATGTTTATTTTATTTTTTTCAATGGCAAGCAAACCACATCTACTACACATCTAGCGGTCACGTGGTGACTGGGCCTCCAATTCGCGGACTGAGATCCATACAGTCCCAACCACTAGTCTGTGATTCACTGTTTCGCAGTTGGCGATTCTAGCGGTAGATGGCGCTTCGCGCTGTCTTATTACTATGTGGATAGTGTATAGCTGCTATTCTTTTGTTCGTTGATCAAGAGACAAATGCCTAGACCATGCCCATAAGCACGAAAGAGCTGTCCATGGTTAGCTGTCTTTGATCGGATGGACGAAAGCAGAGCCTGTTTATTTTATTTAGTATAGTTATTTGCGTTCCCAGAGTGGAAAGTCCGCCAATCTACACACATGATTGATTGGCAACATTGTGAGAACGGCTCAAGCAGTGTGCTCTCAATCTGTTCTAAAAATACAGAAGTTTACGCTTTCCAGTCCATACTGTAAATTGATGAGAATCCATGCATGCTATTATTGCATATGATATCTGCATTCTGATACCAGCAGCGAGCGTCTTAGCTACTTTGTCGCTCTAAAACGGTAAATCTATTATGTGCGATAGGTTCTACGAAAACGTTAGCTTTGCATGTCAGACTGCGAGCAACAACCACTCTCTTAGTATTCTTTTGCATAACATTAATAAAGGGTCGATGCTGAAGTGGAATAAAACAATCTGTGAGAAGCATTAATGAATTTCCTTTTCTTATTTGAAAGGTTCTTATATGACACTACCTCATTCTCCGCGGATTCACACAGTGCAATGGATATGAAAGAACTAATTTTTAATAATTTTGCCGAATGGATATGGTGGATTTGAGTGATTGCTTGGGCTACGTTGAGCTGCAATGGCAGATCTATGTCATATTCCATACACATGTTATACGAGTATATGCGAAAATAAAAAAGTATATTTAATACATTACAACTTATTTCGCTCAATTTCAACAAGGCCCGTTACTAGTTTTGTTAAAATCAAGATTCGAATACGAGGGATGTTTTTTAAGTTTTGCATATAGAAACATAGTACGCCGCGTGGATCGAACGTCAGTACTGAATCTTAACCTCACTCTTTAGTAAACTTAAATTCAAAGTTTCACAACAATACGTACCGTGTTCTCACTACAGTGAATTTTTAAGTGTCACCAAGTCATTAGAAAAATGGAACTCAACCGAGAACATTTTCGCGCCATAATTTATTACAACTTTCAGAGACAATTATCGCAACAAGAATGCCTTGCTGAGTTACTGTCTGTTTTCGGCAGCGAAGCGCCACATCAGTCGACAATTTCCCGTTGGTATGGAGAATTCAAACGTGGACGGGTGAGTCTTAGCGACGATCCCAGGGTGGGTGCACCAAAAACGGCGGCCACCCAGGAAAACGCCGATGCTGTGCGCAAACTCATCATTGAAGATAGACATGTGTCATATCGCGAGATTGAGGCGTCCTTGAAGATCTCAAAGACCTCAATTCAAAAACTTTTACATGAAGAATTAGGAGTAAGAAAATTAGTTTCTCGTTGGATACCCCACCTGTTGACTGAAGAACAGAAAGCAGCCAGGGTTAATTTGTGTAACAAAAAAGCTTGACCGTTTCAATTCCGGAAACTCAAAAAATGTGTACAGCATTGTTAGTGGTGATAAATCGTGGATTTACTGTTATGAGCCAGAAAATAAACGACAGTCGGCTGTTTGGGTGTTCCAAGGTGAAGGAAAGCCAACAAAATTCATCCGTTCTCGAAGTGTTTCGAAAAAGATGGTCGCGACATTTGTGTAAAAAGCGCGTCATATTGCAACAATCCCTCTTAATGAGCAAAGAACTGTTACTGCGGATTGGTATACCACCATTTGTTTGCCAAAAGTCATCACCGAGCTTCGAAAAATCAACCCCGAAAGAAGAATCATCCTCCACCAAGACAATGCAAGCTCGCACACAGCGCAAAAAACAAGGCAGTATTTAACGGAAGAAAACGTGGAATTATTGGACCATCCTCCATATAGTCCCGATCTAAGTCCTAACGATTTTTTTACTTTCCCGAAAATTAAAAACAGACTGCGTGGTCAAAGGTTCCAGTCACAAGAAGAAGCAGTTGACGCATTCAAAAATGCCGTTTTGGATCTGCCTGCAAACGAGTGGAATAAGTGCTTCAAAAATTGATTCGAGCGCATGCAGATGTGTATTAATCTTCGTGGAGAATACTTAGAAAAACAGTAAAGTCATTTAAAACTACCTGCCGTGTTGTTTTATTTTCATATGCAAGACTTAAAAGACATCCCTCGTATTATCTTTCATGTGAAGGTCATATCTAAGTCCCAAAAGTCATATATTATTTTTTCTTTTTGATAACCCTAATAAAATGTTGTCGTCTTCTGATATTATCTGCTATAGTTTCTGAAATACTTCACATATGCAGTTATCAACAACTATACGAAACCTTCCATTATTACGGATGGACTGTCAAAACAAATTGCAGTAATCCAAAACGTGAAGAAATATACAATCAAAACATTCTTCAGAATAGTTTGCCGAAATCCGCGTGGTCTGGGATCACGTACAATATTTCCGATCATTTGCTGATTCACTGACTGTTATTGTATATCTTATCACTAAATTCAAAAAACAGCATCACAGACCAAGTGTCGCGCTGGTCACGTTTATGAGTGGATGATCGTACAGGGTGATCTAGCAGTTCGATAGCAGTGTTAAGATATTTTTTCGATTTTTGCAAGATATTGTGGGAAATTATCTGAAAATCTCCAAATGCACGTTTATTGTAGTTTTCTAGTATAGAACAAAAGGAACTATACGAACTGGAATTGGTACAGCTTAAAATATGATGCAGTACATAATCTAGCCTAGATGAAATCAATTCATCCATGAAGAAACTATGATCAACAAAGCTGAATGAAGAGATATACCAGAGAACGACAAAGTCAGAAGAATAAAAAATTCGTATCACTGTTACTATCGGTACTCTTCGCACAACAAATTGCAATAATACAAAGCGTTAAGATAAACCCTTGATCACTCAGTCCTTTAGTGACAGAATAAAGTACAAATATACAATCAAAACATTCTTCTGAATGCTTTGCTGAAATCCGCGTGGTCTGGGTTCACGTGGGATATTTCCGATCATTTGCTGATTCAGTGACTGTTATTATATATCTTATCACTAAATTCAAAAAACAGCATCACAGACTAAGTGTCACGCTGGTCACGTTTACGAGACGATGATCGTACAGGGTGATCTAGCAGTCTGATAGTAGCGTTAAAATATTTTTTCAATTTTTGCAAGATATTGTGGGAAATTATCTGAAAACCTCAAAATGCACGTTTATTGTAGTTTTCTAGTATAGAACAAGGGGATCCGTACATACTATAATCTTGCCTAGAAGACATCAATTCATCCTTCAAGAAACTAGGATCAACAAAGCTGAATGAAGAGATACCAGAGAACGTCAAAGTCAGAAAAATAAAAAATTCTTATCACTGATAATATGGTTACTCTTCGCACTAATTTAAAATCAAATATAAAATTAAGATGAAAATACCTGACGCTAGACGGAAATTAAAATTTTTCATTAAATCGATATTTGAGTCAAGACAGACATAAAATGTAATCGTTTCTGGTTAGATACAACTTGTATCATTTGATAATGCTACACTCTGTAGATCGCTGACACGATGAGTTTACCTACGGTAAATATATATATGCATTTTAGAAATGATAGCAAAATAACACAACACAAATTGTTGTCTCGATCAAGGAAAACTATATTTTATAAGTTCGTTTTTTTACTAGTGATTAACATTTCACACAATACGAACGTGAAAATCGGAAAAACGTAATTGTTCTCAATGTCAAGATAAAGCGTATTTAATTTTCTTGCTAGTTAAATAGTCCAGTGAAATTTGGAAATGCATTTATTAAAAAGAATATATTCTTTGCAATCAGTTTACCTTGTGGAAATTTTAGATTAGCAAGAGTCTGCTACCCATTTTTTTCATGCTTAAAGGAATTCAAAACAGAACGAAATTTGGTAAGTATTACGAAAGCTGAAAAATTTTGCAAGGAAAAAGTATATAAACCCGGAAACTGACGGCATACCAGACACATTGCTTGAAAAGAGACAAAGAAGCCTCAACAGTCAAAGCACGTTTTGAGTTTTTGTAATTTTAAAACTCTTGTCGACTAAACTAAAAGAATTTCATACAATTCGTTCAAGTCATGATAATTATCCAGAATACACAAAGTTAAACAATAACATCTATATTTACTGTTAGAAATTCATATCAAAAATTATATTTGGTTAGATCATAAGAAGAATAAAACCATTTTTCTAGAAAACACAATGTACAAACAAAACTACGGTATTTTCTCTAAGCTACAGTATGTCACAGTCTTATCAGTGGTGTCACAAGTGTCACGGTTCACGCTACAATTTTCAGATGATTTTTTTATTATACCCGTAATTCAACCAGCTTTGCTGAACAGATTTGTGGCTTGTACGTGTTATTATCGTTCACTATGATTTATTATTCTCTGTTTCATTTTTTGTCTATATGAAACTGATCCTAAGTTAACAATTGCGGTGTGAAAATGTTTATCCAAGGCTAGATATAGTGACAGCAAAGGGTCAAAGACTTTTTGAGGGATACCGATGTGAGGTATTCGTAGCATTCATCGTAGTAGAAACAGAGAAACATTTTTGATCAATAAACGAGAGTTATCGCACTATTCCGTTTTTCAAACTATTATTCCAAATGTAATAAGACGGGATTGTATGGTGCATATGACATTGGTATAGCATTCATGATTTGATCCAAGGACTAAGGCACCATTCCTGGAGATATCTTATGACTAGATTTACCGTAGTGTGTCAATTATAATCAAAACATAACTTGGGTTGGCTATATAGTAGCTAGCAATATAGAGCAATATTTTTAGTATAGCCCGAGTATATTGCCACAAATGTTTGACATTTATGACCTATTTTCATAAATTGTTATAAGATTCCCGAACTATGTAAATAACGTAAGCTGCCACGACACGTACACTTTAGTCAGTCATTTGTTCCTGATTTTGTAGCATCTCTGCTTATTACAATTTTTTCTGAAACAGGGTCGATTTTTGGCTAATCTGCTTGGGCCAATATGTTCCGATCACCCTGTATATTCATCATGCCTGGGCTACAGTTACCATAGTTATAGCCAAATATTGCAACAGTATTGCTCGTTTAGAGGCGCCATAAGAAACTATTTGTATGAGGAGGATATGTCACTATGGCTAAAAACATGTAACAAATCTGATGCCATTATGGGGACGGAAAGGTGAACTTACCAGATGTCATTAAACATGTCGCCTCTGCTCTAGTGTCTTCGATTGGACTATTGGAAGCTAGTTGATTTGAGTCGTACGATTTAATAGCTCCTCCATTAAACTCTTGAGTATATTCATTAGCCCTTAGTATACTATCTACCTGAAAAAAAGGAAACTAACATAAATAACCTCCGACCGAAATAAATATACTCAATTATTGAACAAAATGGAAATAAGTACTCTGCACTGCATCTTTCAATTTTACTATGCCGCGTGTATGTTATTCTAATAAAAAAAAATGTAGATGACGCTTTCTGAATTTCAAGATTATATAAATGTCGTTTCCTTTACACATAAGAGCGCAGCTTTAACCTAATTCGCCAGATTTGGTCATCGTTCCTTATCGCTACCGAGTTTTAAATGATTACAGACCAAATTGACACACCCTGTATAATGGGTAATCCAGAAGAAGCCACTAGACCAGAAAATGTACACATAAATAAGAAATTGAGATGAACAATAACATAAACAAAGCTTCAAGATTTTAGTTATTTGATGACTATTATCGTTACAAAACATTTAAGCATATTCGTATCTGAAGAAACGGACACACATATTACGCTGTGAAATAATAAAGACTTTGATCCAAAATTAATCGCCGATTTTGCCTACTTCAATCATAATTTTATTTATAATGATAAGAAAAACACTATCAACTTGGTACTTCTAGTGATTTAATAGAAATTCCATATTTAAACTTCGTTACATACGAAACTCGGGACACCTTGCGTTTTTTGCTTTATATAAAATGGTGCTTAGCTGATTTTTATTTTTTTTTTACTTCAAACATTACCGCATTGAACGGTGAAGAACGAATAAAAACAAATATAATTTTGTCCAATTATTAAAGTTTTAAAAAACCTTCAACAATGTTGAGAAACTCGTAAAACAAAAAATGCAGAACCATCATATTTTTATTTATATAGCGACCACATTATTAAACATGCAGTATAAATCAGTATATTGTTATAATTTCATCGAAAGCGCTGCTGTGTTTAATTTTTTGAGATTACGTAGTGGCATAATAGGTGACATTTATGTGTGAAAAGTTATGACAATATAAAAAAATTAAACCGACGAAAGTGAACACGTTTACTACTTGGTACGAGTGGCCGCACAAATGTTTTAAAAATAAACCAGATCCTTGACATTTCGTATATAAAGTCAGACTTCCGCATCAAACTCCAAATCGTCGTCAAAATACATTTGCATGATGAATGCCAGTATGTTAAAATAACACCAGTGTTTGAATTAAACACTCAACTTTGTGATGCTGAGCTTCAACACATGCGAACCACCTTTCAAAAAATATAGAATGAATTGAATAAATTGAAAATAAAATATATAGACAAATTAATATTGTGCTGTATTTCTTTTTAACTTGTTTTATTAATACACAAACCTGTATACATAATTCGTTATAGCATAATACCCAATTATATATAAATAAATTCATTAGACTCCCTTCAATAAAAAATTAATTGAAAAAACTGGAAGTATGAATATATATAGACAAAGTAAAACAATTATAGAAAAAAGAAGCAAAGTTCATTGAATTATAGAAAACCAACCATGTTTGTGTTAATATGTTGTAGGATAACCATTATTATCAATCACCGCCTGGCATCGTCTCGGCATAGATTGTAGAAGTTTCTTGATATAAGATTCATCAATCTGTCGCCACTTTTGCTCTAAAGCGGCAAAAAGTCCTTGTTTGAATAATGTTTATCTCGTATTTGCTTATCTAAGTATACCCATAGATTTTCAATGGGGTTTATGTCGGGAGACTGTGAAGGCCATTTGAGAACTGGTATTTTTTCATCCAGAAAGAATTTCTTTGCGAGATTTGAACTGTGCTTCGGGTCATTATTTTGCTGGAAGATTGATCTTAAGGGCATATTGTCTTCCATATAGGGTAACATGACATCCTTTAGTATGTATGTGTATACAAATTTATCCATAATTCCATCTATTCTATGTAAAGGTCCCATCCCAAACCCCGAAAAGCACCCCCAAACCATAACAGACCCGCCTCCATGTTTGACAGTGGGCAAAGTGTACTTGGCGTTCAATCTTTGTCCACTAGGATGCCTAACGTAATGAACACCATCTGATCCAAACATATTGAACTTGGATTCGACAATCAAGATGCAACCGTGCAAATTGTAATCGGTCCTTACGGTTTTTCCTCGAGATTAGCGGCTTCTTACTCGGGTGACGTGCAAATAACTTTAAATCGTTTAATATTCTACTTATAGTTTTCGTAGAAACACTAATAATTCCTTTGGACTCGATTTCGGCTTTTATTTGCCTTGGGGTTTTAAACGGAGCTTTGGACGAAACTACTTTTATTAATCTAACTGATCTAGCATTTAGTTTTCTAGGCCGACCACTTCTCTTAGAGGCTTTCAAGATACCTTTTTGTTTATATTTATTCAATATTGCCCAAACTGCTTTACGCTCAGCTTCAAATTTTTGGCAAAGAAATTTCTGGACCACGCGGCATGGTCTTAAAATCACTCAACTTATTCCACAATACTTGATGGACACGAAACTGTACTAAACTAATGTTGAAACGAATTTTTGCCCCTCATAAAAAAGTGCTGATATTCAGGCTTGTATTGTGTTCATTGCAGATAATGTAAAAACAAGGAATTTAGTTTTTCTATCAATAACGCATTTGTTTATGGAGCAATGAAGTATGAATTCGCTTTCTAAAGGTATTTAGGTAAATATTCATATTTGTCTATATACTTTTGTCCATTACTGTATGTAACTGAAAAAATGAATCTGGCCGAAATTCTTTCGACTACGTCTTATACTAATTATAAACTTGAAAAACGGAGAAAGCGAGGTTTGTAGATTTTTCAAAACCATGAATCATCAGATAGTTGCAAAACGTAGAAAACCAATGCATGGATCCGATCTGGGACTTTTTTGCTCATACCTCCGCTGCCACAAAGCTACAGAGAGATACATAAAAATCGGGACGCAGGAAAGTAAACGTCAATTTGACATAGACGCCATCTTTGTTTTCTGTCACCGATATGGCATTTTGTTAGTTGAATGTTTACCATTGATCGCTATGGAGTCGTATTCGATTGAAGACCGCATTAAAGTTATTCAAGAGCACTACAAAAATGGTGCAAAAATAAAAAACACGTTTCGCGCGCTTCGTGAACATTTCGGTCGCAACAACCGCCCAAACGAAACAACCATCGGTCGTCTGGTGCGTAAATTCGAGGCAACAGGTTCTGTGGCAAATCTGCCAGACTCTGGCCGGCCAAGGAGCGTTCGCACACCGGAAAATATTGCTGTTGTGAAGGAGAGTGTGAGAGACGATCCGAAACAATCAACAACGCGTCGATCCCAAGAATTGGGCATCTCGAGAACCAGTTTGCTCCGCATTCTCCACAAGGATTTGAATGTACACGCCTACAAGATCCAATTGACGTAAGAGCTGCATCGGGACGACCATTTTTCGCGCCGAACGTTCTCAGATTGGCTCCTTGAACACCGCCAAATTGATGCCAATTTTTCATCAAAAATCATGTTCAGCGACGAAGCTCATTTCACTTTGAATGGGACGGTAAACAAGCAAAACTGCCGCATCTGGGCGAACGAAAATCCCCGTGAGTATCAAGAGCAGCCGATGCATCCTCAAAAAGTAACTGTGTGGTGAGCATTGTGGTCAAAAGGCATCATCGGACCTTACTTTTTCGAAAATGCGGCCGGGGACGCCGTTACCGTCAATTCTGAGCGATATCTCGTGATGATAGAGGACTATTTTTTGCCGCAACTTGAAGGAATGGATATGGACGATGTTTATTTCCAACAAGACGGTGCAACATGCCACACAACCAACGTCAATATCCATCGATTGCAGTCCTTCTTCGGTGATCGCGTGATTTCGCGCAGAGGAAATGTGCCATGGCCACCAAGATCGTGCGATTTGACTCCCTTGGACTTCTTTTTATGGGGATATTTGAAAAGCAAAGTCTACGTCAACAAACCAGCCACCCTCCAAGAACTCAAAAACAACATCATTGCCGAGATAAATGCCATAGAACCGACCATGTTGCAAAATGTCATTGAAAATGTCGACCATCGCGAGGACGTCTGTAAATCCAGTCGTGCTGAACATTTGAGCGATATTATTTTTCATACATAAATGGTATAAATGAACCTTCAAAATAAAGTACCCAACTTGATTTGAATATCAATCTTTATTGTTTTAATATGCGTTTACTTTCCTGCGTCCGTTTTGGACAACCCCGTATAAGGGGAAAAAGTACTAGATTTTAGCTTGAGGTTGTATTGTCTCCCGACGAGCAGTGTCTGGAAAAACGACGATTTAATATTGAAAAATTATATTATTACAATATTTAAGACAGAAAAGTATCGATGTGAAATTTAAATTTTGACACTAGTAGGCTTTGTTGTACTTATAGCGACAATTAGACCTGCTTTGCTAAGAAAACTTTTAAAGTGATCAAATAGCTGTCAATTTAATTTTGTGATTTGATTTAAAATCTTAGTGGTTTTTAGAAGGTATTTTTAATATGATAAAGTAAAAAATGTCTGATTCCGAGCTTCGACTCCACCGGAATTAGTAGAAGTAGACAAAATAGCGCCACAAAAATTATTGCCAGATATACATCCGGGAAAAAAGAACTCATTGTTTCCCGGGAAAAAGTGACATTTTGTTACCTGTCAACAGAGATAAAATGTCAAAGTTTTTTCCCGTCACGGAAAGAAGGCTTTATTATATGTAATTGAAGTCACAATTCTGCCATGGGAAAAGGGAACACTTTAGATGCATGCTGTACGTACACGCGTATTAAAATAAACAAGATCCTTGACATTTGTATAAAGTCAAACTTACTTCCGCATCAAACTCCAAATCGTCGTCGAAATACATTTTCACTATTTATCACAGCAGTTGATGTCACAAGTGTTTGAACTCAACGCTCAACTTAATGTTTGGAGAACAACACACAGCGCACAGTCGTCTCGTCTTTATAAAAATACATATAATTAATTGAACAATTTATTCTCAAGGCGCATCACTTGATGATAAGCGTGCTCATGCAACAGAGAGAATTTTTGTACAGCTTTCTCGTTTAGTTTTTTTATAAATGGAATTTGATATCACGTGCAAAAATTATGATAATGACGTACAGCGGTACATATATATGTGCACGTTCTCAGAATGTTATCGATCAAACGTAGTATCAAGTTTCAGCCAGTAAATAAATAGAGGATTCAGATTAACCGGTAGGACAATTCGAGCAGTAGATATGTTTGATCATGATGTTAAATGATTTTACTTCACACGCCTAATCGCGAAGAAGTATTGTAATCGCGAAAAATTTCGGTAAAATTAGACATTGTTTCGTGGATGTGACATGTACATCACGAAACACCATTTCACTCATTTCCGTCGGTCTATCTGTCTGTTGGTCTATCTGTCGGTTTGTCTGTCTGTCGCTAATCCTTGATCTAATGGGTGATTTTTTTGCTAGTATATTTTTGGCAACACTGTTTTTGACAGATGACGCGTGAATCGTGTCTTGTGTCATTGTCAAACTTGTTCAGTTTGGTCTATAATTTAACCATGAATCGACTTACGAACGAACAACGCTTGCAAATTATTGAATTTTACTATCAAAATTCATGCTCGGTTAAGAGAGTGCATCGAGCACTGCTTCCAATTTATGGGCAATTTTGTCGGCCTACTGAGGGAGCTATTCGGAAGCTTGTGACTAAATTTCGAACCCAGTTTACATTATTGGACATTAAACCACCAACACGCAGACGTAGAGTGAGGACTGAAGAAAATATTGCGGCTGTATCCGCCAGTGTTAGTGATGACCGTGAAATGTCGATTCGCCGCCGTTCGCAGCAATTGGGCCTCTGTTACTCCAAATTTTGCGACAGAGCTGGTGCAAGAATTGAAGCCACACGATCTCCCACCCACAACGTCTCCAATTTGGTGAATGGGCGCTGCCAAAGTTGGAGGAAGATCCACATTTTTATCGAAAAATTGTGTTCAGCGACGAAGCTCATTTCTGGTTGAATGAGTACGTTAACAAGCAAAATTGCCGCATCTGGAGTGAAGACCAGCCAGAAGCATTGCAAGAGCTACCAATGCATCCCGAAGAAATCACTGTTTGGTGTGGATTATGGGCCGGTGGCATCATCGGGCCGTACTTCTTCAAAGACGACAATGGCCGGAACGTAACTGTGAATGGCGAGCACTACCGTGCGATGATAACAAACTTTTTTTGACCAAAATGGAAGAGCTGGACTTGGCTGACATGTGGTTTCAACAAGACGGTGCCACATACCACACCGCACACGAAACAATGGCCCTATTGAGAGGCGAGTTCGGTGAACAGTTTATCTCACGTTTGGGGCCCGTCAATTGGCCGCCTAGATCGTGTGATTTAACGCCGTTGGACTATTTCTTGTGGGGCCATGTTAAGGCTAATGTCTACAGGGATAAACCAGCAACGATTGACGCACTGGAAGCCAATATTGAAGCATTTATTCGTGAGATATGTTGGAGAGAGTGTGCCAAAATTGGACCTTGCGCATGGGCCATCTAAAGCGGAGCTGCGGCCAACATTTACATGAAATAATCTTTAAACATTAAATTATATCGACCGTTCTATCGACTCAAATAAAGATTTATTCGTTTTTTCAAATTTTTTGTGTTTTTTTTTTGAAAATCAAATCCTATACCTCTTAAAAAATCACCCGTTATAATTTGGGAAGACCGCTCGGATTTTTAAATTTTCACAGGTTTTCAGGTTACTTTGTGAAAAAGTTGAAAATAAATAGCTTTTAAGAAATATTTCCTTTTTTTGGGTACCCCCTCGTAATGCCCTTAATGCAGCCAAATCCGTAATAAGCTTACAGTTTCTAACATTAAAACCTAGAGCTCTATTAGCATTATTGACAATTTAAGAAATGTGACAGTCAAAACTCATCCTACTGTCAACTGACACACCCAATCACAAACCGTTTCATGCAGTGATAATACCTTTCCTCAAAAGTTATAAGGATAAATAACTGTTGTTTTCGAAAGAACATTATCACGTTAAAATTATAATAACTGCTTTATGTGAATTCTACATACGGCGATTTGCAAAACGCCCACCCATACTTAATTTTTGAACGGCACGGAATTTATGTAAAAAAACTATGTCTCTTGCACACTAGGTAGTTCTTAGGGCGCAAACAGTCATTTCACGTTTGCTCACTAGAATCGTTGTGAACGTCCACCTATGCAGGAATCACTCAACTAAACTACACGCATTGTTGGTTGCATATGTTTTGTGAGGCCGAGTGGTCTGTGTCTGTAGTTTTTATCTCTGAGAAGAAAGTTGGTTGAATAGCAAGATCGCATCTGGATGATTATGTGTATTGGTCTGCATGTGTATAAAATCAGTGATATTTGCTGTGTGAGAAAATCATTACTGAATATGCTGCCAATGAAGGAAATCTATTAGCTGTGCCCTTTCTGAAGGTTATGTTCAAAGTTATAAATTACGAAAAACTTTGAGGATAATTACGGGAACCCATCACCGCGCCCGCGTTGTGTGTAATTACTGTTAGCATGTATATAGCTTGTAATTCGACAGTGCACAGTGAATATAATTATTTTATCTCTCTCATTTTTGAAATTCAGCAAATTTGCATATGTAATTGCCAGAACGGATAAGAAAAAGTGGATGCGCAACTAATGTCTAGCTTTGAATCTCAATTAAGTGTATTTGAGACAAGAATCCAATGGAATTATCATCAACACATACAACTTAGACCTCCAGTAATGCCATCTCTGAAGCAGATTTTACATCACATCAGAGCCAACTGAAGCCTCATGACGTTTAGGCAACACGTACAACTAATTGCTAAATTAACATCTTGTACAAAAATATGTCATAATATATAATATATTTTGGAGTAAAAGTGGTAGAGGAAAGTTTCTAGATGGCGATTGGACGCCATTTTGGATTTTTTAAATAGGATGAGGGGTCGTGAGATACATCATTTTCAAGATCCTCACCAGTATTTTACAACCCTATAATATACATCATTAGCTTTCAAAATGGCGATTTGACAGGCTGTCTAAGTTGGGCGTTTTTTACATTGAATCGCGTATAACTCAACATGTTACGTTATGTTAAATCGATATTCTTCCTTTGGGAGGGTCTATCCAAATATACAGGGTGACTTCGAAATTGAGTCATTTATTTTAACAGTGAGTAGATCTGATCAAAAGAAATGTTTTTTTCCTTTACCATTTTTCTGGTAAAATTAAAGTAACAAAGTTATAGCCCTTTGGAAGTTTGAGTACCGCCCTGTCTCAATCATAATATCATGTGCTCGTGTTTGGCAACAACGGATATAATCCACCTTATCGGTTCATCGCATCGGAAGCAAAAAAGCGAAAGAATTTGGAACGATGTTTTTACAATTTTTTATTCAGTTCAGTTACACATACAGTCAGTGTCAGTCGCGTGTGAATAGTGTCTGTTGCGTGGCTCAAACGAAATAAAAAATGGCACATGTTTATGCGGATCGGTTTCCCAATCGAGTGCAACCAACCCCTCGTGCCTTTGTTAATGTAGTACAACGGGCTCGTGAATCAGGTGACTTAAGACCTCACAGGGGACCTCACGATCAAATACAGGTCCGCACTGAAATACTTGTCGGGAGGATACTTTATAAAACAAGGAAAAATATTTTTTTATTTTTTTTTTATTTTTACACACATTTTGGTTTATCTTCCTTCTACAATCATTATCTGAAAATTAATGACTCAACTTCAAAGTCACACTGTATAGATTATGAAATTTGGAGCATCCCATTAAGAAAGACTGGCAAAATTCTTTAACTGAACGTTTCATATTTTATTGCACGTTCACATTCCAAAAGAAGATTGATATAATATGCTATAACATTTTGATAATTAGTTGTTCAGTTATAACTGATTAAATCAACGCCAGTCAGCCATTTTGAAAAATAGTGAGAGTTATAAACTACCCATGAGTTTCTAAAATAAGGTATCACATAGGACCCCATTGTTTGGTCGTTAAATCAAAAAACATATGTTTTAATTACTGTTTTCTGTGCGACATTTCGTCCGCCTTTTTCAAGTACTTTAGAACCCTATTCCATTTGTAAAAAGTTACAAGATGGAGCCCAGCTACCGAATTTTCAATTGTTACTTTTACGTTAAAATATAGTATTCAGCGTGACATGTGAAAAAAATAAGTAGAGGACATTTTTCTGAAAAGCACTGTATAAGATATTTTGGCTAAATAATAAAGAAAAAAGCAGGCACTTATCGCACTTATTTCCGCACTTATGGCCAACTCGAAAATTCCTGAAAAATACGCAAATAATTTAAGTTATTGGAGATACCAATATCAAATAGACGCGGACTTTACCCACGACGTATTCCGCGTTAAGGCGCGATACAGAATGTCTTGACATAATATAACCAAGAAGATCACTTTGGTAACGTATCAAAAGTAAACTGATCATTTATAATTATCATTATCGTTGACATATATTACCTCATCACTGGCGGATGTAACGATAACACTCACAAACCAAAAAAAAAAAATCGGATAATACAATATTACAGTGATCTGCATCTGGGCTTCAGCTTATCACACCTTTTTGGATCACCTTCTATAGTTTATTAATAACATTTACTTCAGGGAAACAGCTCATATTCAATGCAACAAGCAAGTTATATCTAGTCATATTTAAAACAGTGTATTAAAAAATGCGCTTTTGTTGGTTGGTTCCACTGATAAAAGTGTAGTCTGTAACTTATAATGGAAAACTTAAGAGAATATAAAAGTGAAGTAAATACTAACCTGCCATCGTATAAACTTCTTTGGACCAAACAATATTCTTTTATGCATTGTTTTCCGTGATATTTAATTATCTCTTATAGCACTACTAATAAGTCAACATATTTTCTATATGCCAATAAACTGTATATCAATACACCATTAATATAAATGTTGCGGGTTTAGCAATAACATATCTATAACTGAGCCATGCGTTCACTATTTTTTAAACATTTTCAACGAGATGGGACGACCTTAAAATGAAAATGTGCGCATTATTCTATAAAACCAACGTCAGGTGAAAACATCTTTCATATATTGAACTAGTCATTAAAGACATTTCTTGTAGGTCATTGAAATGGACTATAAATAAATCTATGTTTTCAGTTCGGTATAGTGTTTAATACACAACTATTGTAGTTATTTTTAAAAAATGCGTATATTTATCATGCAAATTTCACTTATTGGTAAAAGAGACTATATTCAAAAATGTTTCTAGGCTTAAAAATGCTTTAAACTGAAGAACAAAGATGGCAGAAAAATGAGCAATGAAAATAGTAATCGAAATAACTTTAATCCAATGTAGCCGCCAACAACAGTTTAGTACTCGCGAGGATTATTTATTTATTTAGCTAGGTGATTTTCAATATACGCCAACTTAACAAAGCATAAAACAATATTGAAAAGAGTTTAAGTTTTTTTGCTAATTGTGAACTATGCGTGCTGTCAGACCCATCTTGCTAGAAGGAAACGGCAATGCATAAGTGCATATTGAGGATTTGTGTTCTAATATAATATGTGTTGCTGATAATTCCATTGGATTATTGTCTCATATATACTTGAGATTCAAAGTTAGAAATTATTAGCGCATCCACTTTTTCTTATCCATTCTGGAAATTACATATGCAAATTTGCCGAGTTTAAAAAATGAGAGAGATATGAAATAATTATATTCACCGTACACTGTCGAATTACAAGTCATATAGATACTAACAGTAATACAACGCGGGCGCGGTGGTGATTTCCCGTAATTCTTCTCAGTTTTTAAAAACACAAAAAACGTAAAAAAGCGTAATTTATAACTTGGAACATGGCATATCTTCAATCCCGCTAAGTGTGCGCCCATACTGAATGCGCGGTGACTGGGGCCTAAGGCGGGCGCGACGAGCGGCGGCGTGTGTTGTCCCTGTCCACAGTGCAACGCGAGCTCTTGTGCTGGTTCGATGATTATCAGAAGTCACACACTAAAGACGACGATTTGGTATTTTTACTAGACAGTCAGATCCTGAGATGTGAGGTGTTGAACATTCGAGATGGTGTGCACGAAATAAATACAAACAGAGAAACAACTGTTGATTATTTCAGTTGTATGAAGAACTGAGGTTATACCCTATCAAATTTTTTGAGTACACTCGAAGGCCCGTTTGACGACATATCTGTACTGCAGATGTTTACTTTGCCAAATAGGTGGTTTAGATTAAATTGCACTTATACCCAATTCATTTTCCGCCATTACAATACACTAATACTCATGCATACATAGGAGCGACAACACCGAACTGGTTTGTTGCCGCTGCTACCGCGCGTTAGGTCGCTTGCTGATTAGGCACGTAGTGTGGCCAGAAAGCACGGAACAGGAACGTTTGAAAACTACGCACGCTGTCTCGCTAGGTCCCGCCGCCCTAGGCTTCCGCCACTGTGGGCGCAAAGGCGCTAGGCTCGCAATATGGTTGCACACTAAGTAGTTCGCTATCAGAGATATCAGAAATCATGATCATATTGTCTAAAGTAGAAAAGATATATGGAATCAAATAACTTTCGATATTCATTTTGCTTCTACTGAAAATTTGTATAAGATTAGTTACGCCTGTTTGCGGTATAGACGACGATATAAATAATCCGTCGGGCACAGCTAGCTTGATTTTGTACTCATGCAGACCAATACACACAATCATCCAGATGCTATTCAACCAACTTTCTTCACAGAAATAAACTACATACTACTGGGCTTCACAATACATATGCAACCAACAATGCGTGTAGTTGAGTCATTCCTCCATAGATGCTCACAACGATCCTAGTGAGCAAACGTAGAATGACTGCACCCTAAAAACTACCTAGTCTACAAGATGACATTTTATAGGTTTTTTTACATAATATCCGTGCTGATCACAACGTAGCGCTACTGTAGCGACCACTATGAACAATTTTCACACGCGATCTAACCTCGGTACGGGCTTTTATTACATGTTATCAGCTTTTGGATCTAAAATTAAAAATTTTAAGAATGTTATAGGCAGAGATTTTAAAATTACCATACCATTTTGTAGCATGAAATGAACCTTGGTAATTCAGTGACTGAATAGAGGTAGCTTCATACTCGTAAGTTACAGTTTCGTTTTTTTCCTTCCATTTTCCCCTGTTTGTTTATCAATTTTTAAATTTGCTATCATAATTTTCTATATTAGCTTTATCTTAAGCTTGAACTACAAAAGAGTATTTGATCATTTGATTAAGAGCGGAGAATATTTTGGATATGATGAAAAAAATGGCAACCGCTTCGGTAGCCCTCAAATTGATCTTGTGCGTTCAGCAGAAAATAAAGTATCCTTACAGTAGCGCTACATTGTGATGACCTGGATCAACTATGAATAAAACAAGTACATAATAAAGTAGGTATAGTCGTATTAAACACCTTTTTAAAGGGAATAAATTGCATACGGTTTTGGCACATTTTTGGTTAGCTTTGCTAAAATAATAATAATAGTGACAACTTTTAACACAGGGAAGTAATCTTTATTGAAACAACAGAAAATAGATACAAAATAGTATTCACACTAGGGAAGGACAACTTTTGCAAGGCAAAAAGGTGTTTATAATTTTTTCTAAAAGCGCCCTGATAGGTAACGTTACAACTTTGCCTAGCATCTCGTAGCTCTCCTTGAACCACAAAGTCAGCATTTCCTTCAGTAGTTTGTTAACCAAAGATGTAATTGGCCTTAGCACAACATTCTCTCCTACTGAGAGAGCTTTGCCTATTATTGAACTTGTCTTTCTAACCGGTATCTTATTTTTGATTGCACCAACTCCATTTTTAAGATGAGAAATTGGCCTGAGTGCAACATTTTTTCCCGCTGAGAAAGCGTTGCCTATTACTGATCTTGTCTTTCTGTTCAAGATCTTGTCTTTGATTGCACCAACTTTATCTCCTAATTGAACAATTGGGCTGTTGATAATTTGCGCCAAATCTTCTCTGACTTTGGATTCGACGAGAGCCTGAATCTTCTGTCGTTTTGAATCCCCATCAAAGACAGTTGCTGCCAAGTTTCCTAACCAATCATGGAATTGTTTTGTGATAGCTTCTTCATTAAAAAACACGCCGTTTTCATTCGACTCCAGGATGGATATTCCGATAGCGTTATTGAAAGTGTCAATCACCGCGTGTATAGGTCCTCCTCCTCTCGGAACAAAAGCTTGCCAACGGGGTTTCTCATCTTGCTCTGCAACGACGCCTGCTATGGAAACCTAAAATAATGTTTTTCAAAGATATACAGGGTATTTTAAATTCGAGTCTCACCCTTAGCATTTCAGAAACGGTAAGGGATACAGAGCCGCTTATATGGGGTTAAAATTGCACATTTCGGTACTTGAAAATTTTCACAATTCAATCAATTCTTCCTGAATTCATTTGAGGTGAGATTTCAAAATAAATTGCGTGTTAACATCTACAAGGTGCCGTAAACAGAATTTCGATATGACGTTTCTTATGGATATTGGATTTTTTGCATAGGTGAACAGTTTTTAATTTTGATTTCAAAAATTGTAAAGTTTGTCATATCTTGCAGAATTTTCTGAATAAGCCTTGTAATTATCCAGATACTAATTTATTCCATAATATCCTCAGCTAGGTAAGGTAAACGTCCCTATTTTCGGCACTACCCCTTTTATCGGCACAAATTCTACATAATCCCGAAAAATAAGATTTCTATCGCAAGATTGTTGGATAAAACTATTTCACCAATTTCTGCGAACCTTTGTCTACGCCTCTGCAGAACCGAATGACTGTCGGCCAATTTCGGTAATAACCATAGTCAAAAATATAGTGGTCAGTTCGCGCCAAACTCTTGTCTGAAGTGTTTCTTGTTGCAAGTGTTAAGAAACAGGTAAGCAAGAGTTAAGAAACAGGTAAGCCATTATCGTGTTGTAATTGTTGATAAACGTTTCGTGTAAATGTTTGATTAAGTTTTATATGTTTAGGAATTATTATTTTTGTTATTTGCTAGTAAAAAACTGTTTTACTGTAGGTTTTTTTGTGTATTTTATGGGTGCCGATAATGGGTACGTAAACAATAATTGATGATCTAATCTTCGGCAGATATGCCGATAATTGGTTATACGTATTGGACTGGATTTAGGTCAATTTTAGCTTCAGCTCTTAATTTATCATGAAAAATGTTTGGTTTCGGCACTCTATATATCTACTAGAATTAGCTTAAATTTGAGGTTTAATAAAAGTGCCGATAATATGAA
The DNA here is from genome assembly GCA_963669975.1 of Acanthoscelides obtectus. Lineage (NCBI taxonomy): Eukaryota > Metazoa > Arthropoda > Insecta > Coleoptera > Chrysomelidae > Acanthoscelides > Acanthoscelides obtectus. Next base: position 32,831,948 of record CAVLJG010000003.1, on the reverse strand, counting down.
CATAAGGTGTCGATAATTGGAGATTCTTTTTTTCAGATTAAAATTACATCACAATGGACAAGCTTAAACGACTTCAATATTCTACCGAAGATATAAATAAAGCTGTTAACGCTGTTCAGTCAGGAATGCCATTTAAAGCAGCTAGCAAGTTATACAACGTACCCAGATCGACCCTACAGGACAAAGTAAAAGGAAGAACACTTTTAGACAAGAAATGTGGACCAGGGACCATACTAACCAGGGAAGAAGAAATTTTACTGGTGGAATGGTTATTTCGGATTGCAGCATATGGATTTCCAGCAACAAAAACACAGTTGTTAGATAGTGTTCAGCTCTTGCTTAAAGAATTGGATAGGCCTAATAATTTCGCAGATGGCAGGCCTGGACGGAAATGGTACGAATTATTTTTAAAAAGGCACCCAGAACTGGCTTCAAGGATTTCCCAAAACCTCACTTGTGCTAGAAACAGCCTAACAGAAAACCGCATTCGTCAGTGGTTTATAGAAGTAGGGACCTTCTTAGAAAACACAAACAATCTTAACATAACTTTTGATTCCGGTCGTGTATTCAATTGTGATGAAACGGCTTTTTTCCTCACACCCAAAGAAGACAAAGTTTTAGTTAAAAAGGGGGATAGAACAGTTTACTCATTTGCGAGCAATAATGAGAAGGAATGTCTGACGACTTTGGTTACGTGTAGTGCCTCCGGTCAAATTTTACCGCCAATGATCGCTTATAATTACAAAAGAATTCCCAACTCCGTTGTCGAAAAAGTTACAGGAAACTGGGGTATCGGAAAGTCTGAAAATGGGTGGATGACTGGTGAAACCTTTTTCGAGTACATCGCTAATATATTTCACCCTTGGTTAGTTGCTCAAAAAGTTCAGTTTCCGGTTATATTGTTTTTGGATGGACATACATCCCACCTAACTATGGCCCTCAGTAAATTTTGTAGTAAAAATGATATTATCCTTATAGCTCTTTGCCCAAATGCTACACATATTTTACAACCTCTAGATGTGGCCGTATTTCGACCATTAAAGCTTGAATGGAAAAAGAGCGTGCACCGATGGAGAATGGAGAACCAAGGGCAGAAGATTACCAAAGACTTCTTTGCGCCCATCTTGGAATGCACTTTTCAAAAAATGACAAATATTCCCGATATAATTAAGAATGGCTTCAGGACCTGCAGACTTGTTCCCTTTAATGTTGATAATATAAAAAGAAGCACAAGCAGTCCTAAGATGTGTAGAGCAATACATCTCAAAAGGGACTCTTAGATTATTTCTGCTTTCCGGTCCACTTTGGGAAGGCCCAGTAGAGCACACTAGCCTGTTTTCACTCTGGAAGAAAATGAAGATCAAAACAGTGAATAGCAACAACAATGCAATAGAGGTTTCTGATCTAGTACAAAGTGAAAATGAAATTCAAGAAGACTTTATTATGGAAGATACATTTACAGACGTAAAAATTCACAACGAAATAGATGCCACAGAAATCAATGAAAATAATAAATTGATAAATGATCAATTAGAAGTAGATATTGAATTTCACGCAGGCTCAAATGTCAAAGGCGCATTTGCTGAGAAGGAACAATAACAATGAAATTGATGTTACAGGAATTATTGACTGTACAAATTTATCCCTTTCGATAGGCATTGCTGAAGATATTCCCATAATAATTTCAAATACACCCAGCAAAGCACAACATGATGTAACTGTAGAAAACTCTTTAGAGCAGCATTCTTCACTTTTGGAACTAAACTTTCAACAAATGGGAACTACTCAAATTAAAACGACACCGACACCTAAAATTGAATCGGATTCTACAGGCGAACCAAATTCGAATTCAGAAAAAGAGTTGTCGCCTTTACAACAAAATGTTCTAGATGAATCTATTCCGACTCCATTCAAACAAACATTATTTTGGCCTACACCTAAGGAAAATATTGCTAAGCACAAACTAATGAAGAATAAAGTACCTGCTGTAGCAACTTCATCTCAGTGGCAACAATACTATCAAAAAAAAGAAGAAAAGAAAAAACAAGAAGAACAACTGAAAATAGAAAGAAAGAACAAACGTGACCAAAATAAAGAATTGGAAAACAAAAAGAAGAAATTGAAAATTACTGCTGCACAAAACGTTTCTAAAAGGAGAATTTCTAATCGCAGGGCGACAACTAAATTAAAGAATGTTACTAAAAAATTATTTTCCACAAATTCAGGCAATGGACCTGTAACTACTGAACCTTCAACATCAAAACCTTCAGAGGAATCTTGGTATTGCTTATTGTGCGAGACTGACGATCAGCTGGACATGCGCCTTTGTTATTCCTGTCTAAAATACTACCATGAGTTTTGTCTTGGTTTAACAAAAGCTGATACAGAAGAATTTCAATGTCCTTTTTGTCAGTGATCAACAGATTAATAACGATTAATTTCACGTTTAGTTTTTAGAAAGTACATTTTTATTATTTCAATATAAGTTTAAAATTTTGAAATTAATGTTAACATATTTTATTAGTGACTACTTAGATATTTACTTAGTTAATATATTTTGGGTTACTTATCCAACATTGTGACAACAATAGGATCTTATATGTGCCGAAAACTGGAACACGTCTATTTTTTAGAATGCCGATAATGCGGGCATAGCACACTTCTTATTTAATTAGTTTTGTAAATATGATGTGTTTTCTTTAGGTCAAAATAAATATTACTATGTGATATGATAACTCTTTTATTAGCCAAATTGACAATTAGAATATAAGATGATATAGGTATTTTATTTATTAAATATATTAGAATGATGCCCAGGGTATGTAAGGTGCTAAAGGTGACGATAATTGGAACGTTTACCTTATCCCTTCAGATTTTTGTGAACTGGGCATAGATAAACTCTCCCTATTTACCACTTTGCAATGACATGGACTGATATAATAAAACTTCAAATGTCTAAGAAAATAATCGTCCTAGTTGATCTTAATTCATCGAATCAAGAAAAAGGTAATACTAACGTTTCGATATTATTTAAGGGCAGTTACGAACACAACGAACTGGTGAATTTAAAGAAACTGATAGAAACATCTTAGAATGTATTTAAACAATATGAATCTACAGCTGAGAGAGACTTCGTCGTAATAAAATATTTGATATAGTCGATAAATGGACATATTATCTACGAAGGCGGTACGATAAGTACTTGCGAATAAGGAGGTTATCGCCGCCACATAGGCCTACTTTGCAGACCTCCAGAAAACATATTTTTCAGACGGGTTAAAGATGTTGAAAAATAAATCGGCACTTTCCCAAAAATTTTAGTTTTTCCTTTATAGGTCAAGTACTTATCGGACTGCCCCCTTAAATGTCCTTTAACTTCTCAACTGGAGCAATCGTTAATTAATTGGTGTTGTAATCGAATAAGCATATAAAATGTCATTTTCAATGTCAATGACATATAAATATATTAGTTTTTTTTTTAATATAGCTAAGGGTTGGCAATATGAATATATGATATGCATTTTGGAAATCAAAAAGACTCCACCGGTGCATAAATCTAAAATGAAATAAGAATGAGAAAAAAATAAAGTTAATTAAGCACAAGAGACAAAACTTAATATTAAAATACTAATTCTGCCACACTGTAGAAGAGAAAATGTGTCAACATTGATGTGCAACTGATTTTGAAATCCCACATCAAATATTCAAGTCAAGAAAAAATTAATACCATTATGGGAAAATTCGTTTTTTGTAATCCTTCAAAAATACTCTGAATTGTGAAACCTTCCAAGTGCTATTTCCTTAGCTATCTAAATGCAACTTTGATCCCATTTAACCCTCTGCGTACCCTTACAGTTTCGAAAATCCCAATTTTGAGAGTCGAATTAGAAACACACAATTTATCTCTCCCATTAATGTAATTAGTGAAGTTCAAAATTGACTATTTAAAGAATATGGAACAACTGAGGATTTAGAACACTTCACTGTTTGTACGAGAATAACCGAATTTTAATGGAACACCTTCTATATACTGGAGCAGGTACGAAGGCAGAAACGGAAAAATACCGTCGGGCACACTGTTCCACAATCTCGACACCCACATTTACACAGTTTGATGTTTTTGATCGTTGTCTTGGTTAATTTAAAATTGTTATTATAAGTAAGAGACGCTCAGCTGGATTATCTTAACTGTGAAGTAGCAACACGGTTCTACGACGGCCATTTTTAAAGTAAGAACCGAATTGCGCATCGTGCCTGCATATTTTGACACGTGGAGTCCATTCAACCTCAGACTTGACCAGTCTCTCACTACGTCGTCATTACGTTCCATATTTATCCTTGTCGGTGATGGTTTTGTGATTATACTACTTTATCATCATGTCAAAAAAGCTTGCCGATTATGAAATGCGCTTTGTAATTCGGATCTTAAAAGCAAAAAAAGATCGTCCTGCTGAAATTCATCGGCAGCTTGTTGAGGTTATTATTGAAGCTTAGGTGCCCTATTCAAAGACGCCGACGGGGCCTGCTCTTTAACGAAGTCGTCCATACTCAAATGGATCGGGAGCTCGAAAAAGATATAAAAAGAGGTTTAGAAGTAGCTTTGCATCAATTTTTATGATACAAAACGTTCAAAATAACCTATTACCTGAAATTGAAATATTTGTGCAATCATGATAAATGACATGCACAGTCACTAGACGACAGTGCCATCAACCACTTATATCAATTTAGCTGATTTATATTGCAACATTCTTAGATTTTACAAAATGCCAAAACCATATGTTGCTGCGTGCATATGACTGTTACGATGGAAATTGTGTGTGAATATCCAAATACAGCATATGGTTTGACATCTTAGAGAATACGGTAATCAATGCTAATATGCTTCTCTCACAAATCTTAGAATCCTTGCTCAAAATTAAATCGCAAAATAAATCAGCCCGAAATCTGATATAAGTTGCTGATGAAACTGTCGTCTCGTGTATGTGCCTATTGTCATTCATCATGATCGCGGAAATCTTACAATATCAGGTTATAGGTTATTTTGTGCCATAAAAATTGATGTGGTTATCTCTAAGCCTCGTTTTTGTATTTTTTTCGAGTTCTCGATCATATCTGGTCGACGTAACTTGATCTCAAGAAATGGTGAATGTGCATGTACTTTATAATCCAAGAGAATTCGATTTTTTTATCTCACAACCCTTGGGGTTTAGGAAGTTGTGCCCATTGAGACATTTGTTCAGGAGGTGAAATATGCAACATATCAGAAAGTCAACCAATTTAACGGAAGTCCGATTTTCATAAGGAAGTTGCGTGTTTTTTTTTGGTTGGGAATTACTGGCTCAGCTACCCTGACTTAGCTCCATCAGATTTTCATCGTCTTCATGGTGGAAAGCATTTTTTACTTAACAAAATGGCCATCGTATAATGGTCCTCAGATCGCTTTCTTAATAGAATAGGACATAACAAAATTCTTATTCTCCAAAAGATTTCCGCGAGGAGAAAACCTATAGGATCAAGATTCGTTAAAAGATCAAGACAACAATCATAAACACTCATTCAAAATGTGTGAAAACTATTTGTTCAAAAAACAACGGGTATTACAGCCCACGGAATTCCCAGTTCAGTTCTCCGATCTCAATCTCCAACCGAATTCCTTTGGGCAGAACTTAATCGTCACAAGACTATCTATGGAGGAACACACTGGAGTGGGTGCTAGGACATTCAGGCAATGAAATAAATACGCCTGCCTTGGTGGTGGAATAACGCATAATAAAGAACAACACCACGAGGAATATTGGAACTTGCTATCTGAATGTAGGTATGGGACCGAACTTATCTAGGCAGGATGGCTTGAAACATCTGCAAAACTGCTCTCACCAAGCAGGAATAACAGGAAGACTGTACCGATCACTAAACAATTTGATACTGGTAGATTCCGATGTTGTAAATTACGAGCAACAGGGTACAATAAGACTAGAAAGGCTGCATTTCCATCGGAGACTGGTTGGACCAACACCGCGAAAAAAGATTATTTTATGGTATACACTAGGTGCATTCCAAGTGAAGCGGACACCGAAAACAAGTTATAATTCAAAATTCACCCATATTGGGCATCTTTATACATATAGTAGGTATGAAAGAGAAAACACGTTTTGGGCATTTTTTAAAGAATTTTTCGAAATCAAAAGTATTTCACATTGGGACATTAAACAGGCGTTTTCAAAAGATTTTTTTCTGGACTTTTAGATAAAAAAATCAAATATGAAATTTAAAAAAAAATAAGATGCTAAACCGAAAGTAAACACCTCAAATCAAAGTACAATAAGTAATGTCGGTCGTTTTTATTTTCTATTGAGGTCTATAACCGGAAGTAGCTTCCACCATTTTTATTTTTTTTTCTCCAAAACATAGCCCAATATATCTTTAAAATACGCGATAAGTTTTAATAGGATGCGCATTTGTTAAGGAGAGATATTTTTATGTACATACAGTACCGAGCAAAAGTAGAGAAACAAACCAGATTACAAATAAAAATCCAGAAGATTTACTCTAACCCAAAACTATACACTAAAATGTTTTATGTATGACTACCTCAAGATAATGAAATGCTCATCTTTGTATATATTCTTTTTTTTCAATATAATATGGTCGGTTTTTTGTTCAACGAGCAAAAGTAGAGAAACATTTTGTAAATATTTAGTTTATATTTAGTCGTTGATTAGAATAGGTGTTATTTTTGAGTGTATTTGGTAAAGAGTAGTTCAAAAACATGCCCAGAGGAATTACATTGAATTTGCAAATAAAAGAATCGATTATTTTAAAATATCGATTAGGCATTAAACAAGCAACCGTAGCTAAACAGCCGAATTTAAGCCGATCGGTAATTTGCAAAACTATCGAGCTGTTCTGACACAGAAAATCGTTATTTCCAAGAAAAATCGGACCGCCCGTCTTCAATTTGAACTGGTCAGAAACAAGGTGGAATTCTGTATTATTTTCTGATGAAAGTAAATTTAATTTATTTTCATCGGATGGCATTTTATGGGTAAGCCGTCCTAAAAACAAGAGATTTGAAGTTCACTTTGGGCACAATCAAACAAGGAGGCGGGAAGGTTAAAGTATGGGGTGGCTTCTGTGGTCTTCAAATGGGACCCATCGTCAAAATTGAAGGAATTATGGACCGGTGCAAATACTTGGAAATATTAACTGATACCATGCTACCTTACCCAGAAGAAAACATGCTGGCGGTTCCAGCACGACAACGACCCCAAGCACACAGCGAAAATAATAAAAACATTTTTTGCAGATCACAATATTAATGTAATTATGTGGCCAGCTCAGAGTCCAGACCTTAACCCCATAGAGAACCTATGGAATTTAGTTGATAAAATTCGGACTGAAGATCCAGAAAAGTTCAAAAATAGTGCCGAACTATTTGAAACAATCAAAGTCGCCTGGAATTCTATTCCAAAAGAAACAATGGATAGCCTAATTGGTTCTATGAGAAAAATATGTCTAGCAGTTATCAAAAATAAAGGTTATGCAACCAAGTATTAGCTTCTTTGTATACGACAATTGCTTTGTATGTTATGTTTCTCTAGTTTTGCTCGCTGTATTTTCTAATAATAATTGTTAGCATAATTTTATTAAAGGAGAAATTTTATTTTCATGTTGGCTTTGAATTACATGTTACATTAAGTTATAATAAAACATAAGTGTTTAGTTTACTTTAATAGTTTAATAAAATCTTTAAAAAAATAAAAATGTTTCTCCACTTTTGCTCACTACTGTATATGCACTTAGTATGCCGTTAGGCACTTATGTCAGTTAGTTTGGAAAAAGGCATATTTAGTAAAACTGCATTAATATTAAAAGGAACGATTTATTTTATAATCTTTATAATTATACTTTACTCGTTAATGTCAAGTTTTTTTAACCATGAGACCTTCTGTCGTGGAAATAAGTGCATGAAATTGCCTGTTCTCTGCTTACGCTTTTGCTACAAGATGCTTATGGTAAGCATACGAACTGAAAAAATATTTTTAAAACATAGCATAACACTCACCTATACACTTATGTCCAAATGAAAGTATATTCAAAATCACACAGCACAAAACATTCGTATTAATGCGATATTTCACAAACCAGTCGACCTAAGCAAGCTCCTAACGTCATACCGAGTGCGACATGTATGTACCTAAAATACCTATCTCCTTATTTAATGCGCATCCCATTTTAAAACTTCTAATGTATTTTTTGAACACACTTTAGACTATATTTCGGAGTGGAAAAATCGATAATAAAAACGACTCAAATTACCCAAATTCTGATTTGAAATGTTTACTTCCGGTTTAGCATCCATTTTTTTTTAATCCAAATTTGATTTTTTATCAAAAAGTACAGAAAATTTCATATATAAAACTACATAAACTAGTTGATGTACAAACATAAGCAAATTTTAAAATGTCAGCTTTTTTTCGGTGCCCGTTTCACGTGGAAAGCTCCTCAAGCTTTTTTTATAGGATGTGAACATGATTTCTGTGTATGCTGCAAAGATGACTACATGCTAATTCATTCTATTTAGAGTGAAAATTATGTACCTTTTTTTTGAAAATATATTTTAATCTACGTAGATACTTACTGCGAATGGAAGATAAATTAAGTTAAATTAAGACTGAAGTACCCAAATTCTGATTTGAAATGTTTACTTCCGGTTTAAAATTACAGAAAATTTCCTACATAAAACTACATAAACAGATGTACAAACATAAGCAAATTTAAAAATTTCAGTTTTTTTTTTCGGTGTCCGTTTCACGTGGAAAGCAACTCAAGCTTTTTTTATAGGACGTGAACATATCTGAGGATTCTGCAAAGATGACTACCTGCTATTTCACTCTATTAAGAGTGAAAATTATGTACCTTTTTTGAAAATATAACTGAATCTACGTAGATACTTACTGCGAATGAAAGATAAATGAAGTTGACGAGCATTTTCGGTAACATTTTTTGCACATTGGTTCAGAGGAAGTGGATTAAGCACTTCAAAACAACTTTATAAAACAATCGCGAAATCAAATAAAAAATGACGACGAAATGACATTTTTAATCTTTGTTGAAAGAAAGATAAACGCCTACCCGAGCAGAAATGAATGAAGTTTGATCATACGTATTATTTGTTAGCTGCATCTACAATAACCATAATGGAAATGTTTGAGGTACGAGGTCATTAACTCAAAATGATCAAGGTAGTTTAGGAAGTTTGTTTTTTTATGTCATCAATAAAAAGTCATACATTTTTTATTTATTCAACTTTGAAAACTAATGAAATAATCTACGCTTCTGTGATAAGTTCACAACAGGTCGATACCTTTTCATGAAGATTGAAGCTCAAAAATTATTATAATATTAAAGGCAAATATTGAAATACCGTCCAATTACAAAATTCTTGAAAATAACATTTTTTATTAGTAAAAATCACATGAATTTTCGTAACATATAGAAACTATTTGAAACGTCAGATAGCTCCCGCTGAAATGAAGATTCTGATTTCCTCGTCATAGACCGTCGAACTACTAAATATTCAAGTTTAAAAAGGTTCTATTATTTCCAATTTTCTGACGACCTCGCCCCTCGCGCTTCAATTTTGAATCACTGATCTCCGCTCTTCAGTTTTCAGTCGCCAATATCTCCCCCCCCAAGCGGACATCTTCCTGTACGTGAATCCTGAATCCCCCCACATCAACACACATATGGGACTTCCCCCCCAAAAAAACATTTTCTAGATCCCCCTTGCCCAATGGGCGTGATCCTCTTATCTTTCGGTCTGCTGTTTGGTTTTGGTATCCCTCCTAAGATAGAGAACCACGCCCACTTTCTCTCAGTGATTCTACACACTCGTTTTCAAGAATAAGGGTCCTGGGAATGATCCCAAACTCTGACAGCTGGTGTCTTGTCAAACATGTTTGTGAATGCAACAGTTTTCGTCAAAATAATATGCTGAGTGACAAAAAAAGGTAAACACCTACGTATGTTTATTAGAATTCAAGAATTTTTTACATATCGATTTATCTTGCCACGAACAACAAGTGATAAAATGGGCAGGTTTTTCTGTTAAGTTTCTGCGTATGTTTTTTGGTGATGCAGAAGCATTCAGTTTTCGTACATTTACGGTGTCAGTTAAATGTTAAAGTTCGTGTAGCTCATTGAACAGAATTTTTTGTGATTGCTCTGCTATCGATAAGAGAACTGTCTAGGAAGACCAACAGATCCTTACGCAGTATACTTCAGTGTGAATGAGCGTGGACTCAGCGAGCGAGGGGTTCTGGCTCTGAGAGATAGATTCAGTAGTACTCGAGCCATTCCTAATCAGTGGTTTTAAGAGCATTGAAGGATGATTGGTACGCGTACGGTATATCGCCGAATACTTTTTTCTTATCGCCCACATTGGGCGCTACCTCTCACAGCTGACATCGGCGTAACCATTTGCAGTTTCCCTAAAGATAATAGAATCACTCCCAGTTTCTATCAGTTATTCTACTTTCTGACTTAAAGAATTGACCTCCAGGATCATTTCTTATTGAGATAAATCTAGCGCTTCGGTACGGTTGATTCTGTATACTAGGGATCGCTGGATAGGTCAAAAAGGCCAACTCGATCTCCGGATGTAAGCCCCCAAACTTATTCCCTATGGAAGATTGGAGCCTTGTATTCTAGCTTGAGATAATCATTTTGAATAGCTTCTAAGTCGCAAGGCTCCGCACGTAATTCTTTTAATTTTGTGATTTTGAACCCTTCCATTTCGTATTTTAATGGTGAAACAGAGTCGCCTAAACAAAATTTTAAGATATAACGTATATTGGAAAAATGTAAGGGTTTCCTTTTGTTTCGTTAACATGTCAATGCACCTACCCTATATTTTTCCTAAGTCTTGAACCTCGGTCTTTCATTTAGTTAAAAAATATATCGGTTAGCTCTTTGGTTTTCTTTTTATTCCAATTTAGAAATGGCACAGCAAGACGTACACTTCAGACATGTGTTACTGTATTATTTCCGAAAAGGTAAAAACGCATCGCAAGCACACAAGAACTTATTTGTCGTACATGGGAATTAAGCCTTAAAAGAAAGGCTGTGACAAAAATGTTTGGAAGATTGCGTTCTGGTGATTTTTCATTGGAAAATGTTCAACAATTTAACCTTCCAGCTGAAATCGATGAGACCCATATCAAGGACCTTATCGATTCAGATCTCTATAGCACAAAAAAAATGGCGTCAAGTAAATTGACTCTATACGTATACTTCGCACGGATTCGAAACGACATTTGGTACAATTTTCCATGTAGAGCAGTGACACCAAAAAGACGTAAGTTCACGTAATGGACTATTTGGGCTTTATAAGATTTTAACAAAATTTGACAGAAAATCTAGAAAACGTCGGTTTTGGGTCAGGATTTGGATATTGCGAATAAATAAATTGGACGTTTCAGGACCCTGCTCAAGGAGCTGGCTTTAGAGGACAAGGATGCCAACAAAAATCATTTGAGAATGTCCGAAGAACAATTTCAATTTCGATAACTCCCGAGTAGGGTATTCCATAAACAGTCATGCTGTTGATATACATAAATCCAAAAAATGTAGCACAATACTTTCAGACCACTTCATGCTCATTTTTTGTCTTTTTTTCCACACACAACAAGCACACGAGCCACAAAATCAACTTTATTCAATTCGAAACTCGACTGATTACAGTTCACACGCTTCAAATTCGTTTCAACTTATCTGAAAATCGCCTATGGTGCATTAAATTGATCGCTAAGTTTTGAATGGATCAAACTTTTTCGGTTCAACTAAGATTGATCAACTAAAATCGAAAACACGGTTCACAAGTATATTTTTACTCGATTTTTGTTGATCAATAAAAATCGTTCTACTAAAATCGACTCGTGAGAACGCTGTTTTAGATATTTTTTTATATGACACTTGGATGGAATATCAAAAATGCAATATTTATAAATAGCCCCGTGGCACATAGCATATGCGACTGATAGGCGATTCGACTGAAACTACATTTCTAAGTTTTAAGGGTAAATGTGATCTATGAGGTGTGAAATATGTCTAACAGGTGTGAAGAACTACCGATATTGGAAGTGTATTATTACACTAATCTAGAAAAATTGAGATATAGCCTCTCCTACCCACTACACCTTTCAAATTTCACCCCCAAAAAATGTTTAAATATCGCCAGGAGCCGCTGAAACGCCACAAAAGTTTAAATGATTTCTATTTTTTGTTTTTGGCCTTTATCTTCGCCGCCACTGCTCCGATCTTCAAAAAAGCTTTTTCGTGCTTGGTATAGTAGTAACGTTGTTTGAAAATTTCATCCAAATCCGAGCAATACCTTCCAAATTATAGACGGTCTAAGGATTAGCGAACAAACAGGCCAACAGACAGACGGACTGAAATGAGTGACACGGTTTTTCATGATGTATATGTTATATAACATAAAAAAAAATCGGTTATTCGAAAGTTTAAATAATGGCGACGAAGGGCGAACAGTTTAGAATAGCATTAATCGGAAGAGAACCCAGGTGAAACAAGATAAACCCGCTTGGGCAACATCAAAAAAGAGACATTCACAAAAAGAATATCATGTTGCCAGTCTGGTGGGATTGTGGAGAAATCCTGCATTTCTCACTTTTATAAAACAACCAAACGATCAATTCAAACGTGTAGGTATGTATGTTCAATAATTCATCAAACTGAGCGATGCAATCCAAACGAAGCGGCCACAAGTGATAAAACATAAAGGTTTTGTGTTCCACAATGACAATGCAAAGCCTCACACCTTTGGTCACTTGCAAAAAATTATTGCATCTAGGTTGGGATGTGTTATCACATCCGTATAGCCCTGATCTTGCGCCTTCAGGCTACCATTTATTTCATTCCTTCTTGAATGGTAACATTTTCAATGTCGCTAATGATGTCAAATCACACTTGATTCTGTTTTTTAATACTTATGATCAGACATTTTATTAACGTGGAATTATGACACTACCGGACCTGAACAATAGCAAAAGGCTATCGACAAAAGCAGACAATGTCTAAATGAGTAAAGATATTTTTAGCAAAATATTTGAATGTCAATTCTCATCTAAAATCCGCTATAATTTACCCGTTGAAATTCGTACATTGCAACAAAACTGGATTCCTCTCCATTTTCCGCCAAAAAAATCAGCCAATAGTATTTTGGATGCTGATAGAACGTGACCATGCATTTCATGTCAGTCAAACTGTCAGTGTTACAGAATAGAGGTTATTTCCCTACATGTGGTGGAAGCCTATCTACCTATTCTAAGGGCATGGCGTGGAAAACCATTACGTCACGCTAGAGCTTCACAATTTCACACAGTTTAAAAGTGAATACACCTTTTAGAAGCATCACATTCCATGGAAGTAAATTTTCTGGAAAATTAAACTAGCTGTAAATGCTTTGATATTTTTATTAACATACATTTATATATTAATAAGCAACTGTTATCAAACATTCAACCTAAACTTGTACAAGTACTACAAGGAAATATGACATTTATAATAACATTACAAGCTTTAACTACAGGTGAAAGTAAACTCTTTCCAATTAATCCATAATAAGTTTTATTCAGACGAGTTGTAATATATTCCTTCAATGATGCATTTAAAAGGCTGGTAAGCTTGAAGGCAACCTTTCTGATCACCACAATAATCTCACCAATTATTGTCGACAAGTCCCTCCTTTTACGATTATGCGATACGTCACTTTCTTCTCTCAAAGAAACAGTATCTACCACATCACCTAGCCAGAATTCATCCAACTCTCTCTTTGCACGAGCAGATGTTGAATTAGAATCTTCTAGTTCATCCACAGGACTTGAACCTGCTTCATCCGTCTCATTTCTTCCATTTATCACAGTATCAAACGCATGGTTTATCCCACTTCTGATGTGTAATACAAAGTGAGCTAGTTGGGTTACAATATCGTTTGATAATCTCACTGCAGGCCCTAAGAGAGGATGTGTAGACTCATCAGTGATGAACAAAGTCATCAAGTCATTAGACACGTTCAGTAATGTGGTGTTTATTTTTGTGTTTACGAATCCTAAGATGAGTTTGAATATATTCTTGGCGATAGTTGCAATCGCAGACGGTATGCTTCTTTTAGACCTTCCATGAGGCAAGGCTGATCTCAAGCTGCTCAGTGAGATGCCTTTATCACCAATCAGATTCTGCAGTTGCTGTGTTTTCAAAGTGATTTGCAAATTAGCAGCCGTTTTAAGAGGAAAAAGAACCAAGGGGCTACCCTTATAGTTATCTTGCATAACCCTGTTTATCCATTTGGTCAACGATATTCTAAGAGCATTTGTATCAAGGTGAACAGTGCCATTTGATATTACCAAAAGTTCTTGACCAACATGCACATTGATGTCCTGGATTATTGACTCTACTACATCAGGAGAGGATGCGTCGACTTCTTCGCCAAAAATGGCGGGGATGCAGCTCAACAGAACCGTCTAAAAATAAAATCGGCAGTTAAACAAGGCAAGATAGGTAGAGAAGTAAGCTTATCTTCATACTGATCATAAGAAATGGATACATGATTTAAACAAAATTTTAAAATTTAGAAAGCTGTGTAGTGAGTCTATCGACAAAAAGTGAAAAAGAAAATGTTCTTTAACATGTCTGATAGCCTTGTTAAATTGACAAAAGATGTTTAGATATCTAGTGTTTGCTTTTCAAACGGGAAAAATAGATTCGTCTTCAATAATCATGAATCTCAGAAATCAATTAGGCATTCTCATGTTTTGCCATGCAGGTTTATTAATTCGTGGTTTATTGATATTACCCAATATTTATTCTTGAAACTAGTTCGAAATGTCAAAATTTGAGTTGTTTACACTCTTCATGGCAGCAAACAGAAAAAGAGAGATTAAACATGGGCAGAAGCTGAAATTAGCTTTCTGCGCAGCGTACACACGAGAGCGATGCCCAACCAACTCACTTCATCGTCGACATTTTAGCTCTAGTATTCATGCCTCAAACATAGTCGACTGACACTGTGGCGTATCACAAACTGCGATGTCGCGCAATACAAATTGCGCTAACAGGAAATTGGCGACATGTTCCTTGAAAGTTTCATTTTCAAAAATCCAAGTTGGGTACAAATACTGTTTTGAGCCAACAGGTTAAATTACTGCATGAAACACCTTCAATTATGATGACGTCACTTGTGTTATCTGTCATAATCATAACTGACCCCACATTCCTGTTATAGAGCACCTGTGATAGATGTCAGATTGTCGCTCGATAGTCTTTGACATATAAGTGTTAATTTCTGGGATAATTTAGAAAAAGTGACAGCCGTATGTCGAACACTGTCGAGTGAAAATGTCGAGCGATACAAATCGTGTGATGAGTTTCTGTTGAGATGTTGGTAGAAAGCTGTTAGAAATAAGCATTTAGCGGATATTTTGGATTAATCTTAATGCCAATAGCACTAAGGGCCGATTTCACCAACATTAATATTATGGACCAATGGGAAAATACCTTAACGAAATGCAATTTGACAGAAGCTGTCAAAGGTCTCAGAATATCAGTGACTTCTATTAAAATATTGAATAAAATCGTGAAAATTCGACTGTATTATAAACAAGACCACTTCTTGATTTCAACATGATGCTTTTGTACAGAGAAAACAGGTCAACTTTCATGTATTTTGACTTGTGTGTTATAAATTTACATTTAACAATCAGTTATCCCCAAAAGCCAATGGGAATGCGGCAAATAATAGGTCGATTTTCTAGCTGTTAAATTTGGCAGCAGATTTGGACGTTTGTTAATGCATGGCAATCTCGAATTTAAGTTCAATATACTGTTATCATTACATACCTGTTGAATAGTGTGGATTTGTCTGTATTTTGCAAGAAAATAGAATATAAAATACATTCCATCCAATTCCTCATCTTCCTTTACATCATAATAATATTAATTTACGGGTTAATGAATTTCTTCAAAGCAATAAAAACATTGTCCTCTCCATCCTAAAACACAGATAATATGTGTAAGACGTGTCAATCCCTACATCTCCGTGATGCATAATGCAAATACTATGGACAGAGACAAAAAATTATGAAAAATGTCTCACAAATAATGTCTTTTAAGTCCAAAAATCGAAAAACTATTAAAGTTTATTGTTTGAATGCCTTTTTCACTAGTGGGCTTATCTATCTGTCACTCGCAGGGTTGCCAAGTCTAACGACGATCACGTCCCGTGATGAAGGGTGCGACATGAATCTTTTACATTTGCTGGTTTTGAATTTAAAGTAGGAATACAAACATAGTACTTATGATAGTTGGAGCTAGACTGATAACACTGCTTGAGGAATATTTGAAAAATGTGAACACAAATTGCAAATGAAGTATCTGAAAATTCTTACATACAGTGGACCTTCGTCATAGTTTACTATCCTGATTATGATCATTTTTAGCAGATGTGTTGTATCATCAAATTGATGAACAAATATAAGAAAGCTCTTATATACCTACATACAGAGGATTTTTCATGTAAATTTACTAGGCATCATGATTATAAGCATCTTTATTGGATTGTTCGATCTGGAATGGAAGATCTCCTATTTATATATATTTTTGGTATCATCTAACCGTTGCAATCAGTGCACAAAAACTGTGACATATGATTTATAGCATAACCCGCTGCCCTATCAATATAAATTTAACATACAGGTCGCCTAGCCGTGGGGATGCAGTGGTCGGGATGAATATCACGGCAGCAACTGATGATTTGGGCATGTCTGGTAACAACGTATGAAGTGAAACTCGCTAACTTCACAAATTGGAAGATTTTGTACGATTTCTTTAAAAATGATGAAAGATATGTCTGATTTGGCAGGGTAATGTCGCAGCCAAATGGCAGTCACTCTTTCTGATACAGTCCGGATCGAAAGATGACGATACTCGTGAAATGTATTGATACTTCTAAATATAGGATCCTATCGAACATCCTTACTGTCAAGATGTATAACCCGAGGTACCGACGGAGCTATTTTGCGGCGTCATTTGCATTTCCAAGTGTTGTGCAACGATTTTGGGAAAAATTCCACGAATACTCTTATAAAGCTTAGTAGAGTATATTTCAACAGTTGGCGGAGCTTACTCCACTGGGACCAGGGGGTGAAACGGGATATTAATGCACAATCTGGCAACCATGTCGCACCCTCACAAAATGGCCACCCAAGTCACCGTGTTGTCATTGAATAGCATGGAATTAAACCTTCTTCAGAGTATATGTTTTGTGACTGGGACCAAGGGTTGACAGATCCCACACATGTGTCATTCGATGAGTCTTGAAATGCAATCATCAGCTGTATTCAATAATGTCTAATATAAATATAACCTAGAATGTGTACTCGTGAAAAAAGAAAAATATGGCAAATTTGTAGTTTTTTGCAGGTTTTAGGTTTGCTGGTAGCTTTAAGGCATATATTTGGGAATTTCTTAATCTCTGTGAATATAGTGTGGATGTTTGTTCAGTTCCGAAAAGTATTCAACTTTATGGATGTATGGATATAAAAAACCTGAATGGTTTTGTGGGAATATCAATCTAAGGTGCCATAATGGCTCTAATGAACGGCAAGTAAATGAATGATTGTTTGGAAATGAGCATTATCTTTTGGTAGAGCCTGTCATCAAGTAGGTGCTTAATGGCTATCTGCAAGAGGTTTATAGGAAAAAACATCCAGTATCGCATATCAATTGAAGAAAATAATATAAACATGAATAAAACATCAACAATAGTAATTAAAACATGAATTTTATTAAAACATCCAACATTTCTTTAACTTTTGACTGAATTATATGTAATTTCTTAATATTCAATAAGCTGGTGATGTTTCAATGACAAGCTGTCATCTCATACTTTGACAGTATTTTGTTTTCAACATTTCATAGCTATTGGTTGCTAAAATTTGTTGATTGGAACTTGAAGCTCATTCGTTGTATTTGACGGTCTGTTACCCTATAGGTGGAGAATAACGGACTGTTGTTGGTGAAATTGGCCCTAAGACTATTATAATAACGATATAGGCAATCAACTCATCGCCTGACATCTATCACAGTTATTATACACTATCAGGAGTGACGTCACTAACGCTGGTTCGTGTATTAAAGTTCGTTTCGAGTAACCCCCAACTCCTATTGATTGATTTAATGGCAAATTTACAGCAACCCTTCTCAAATATTTCTTACACTTTATTTTCATTCACGTTTTTTCTGAGAATCATATTTTTGTTTTTTCCTATTATGGTAAATTGTTCAAAGCATTTTGGAAATAATTTGATTACTTTTCGATGTTTTTTAAACTCGATTATGAATGAGATGCAAACGTTGCTTTCTAAATACGGCGCATTCCGATGGAAACAAACTTTTCTTTGACATCAAAAAAAAAACAGAAATATTGAGAGCAATCATGTGTCAACAATATATTTCCTTACGAATTGAAAAATAATCATACTTACTGTCAAAATAACTGCAAACAAGTGACGTGGTGCTGCCATTTCGCTTTGTGTAGGTTGATAAGCAGAACAAAACGTTTCTGCTCAAGTTCATTTATATGACACAATAACGATGAACAACAAACCAAATAAAGGATAAAATAGGATTTTGCGCTGTTAAATATGACAAAGTATTGTAAAGATGCATATATACAAGTTACCACAAACTGTATGACAGCCTGAAAAGCTGCATATCATTTAAGCAAATATTTTCTTCATCGTTTGAATTCATTATGATGATATTGAACCAATCGCGAATTCAAAACTTCTATATCGAAGTATCTTGCTCGAGTACAAAGAAGTTAACGATATCGTGTTGATCCTAAGGACAGTAGAACCAGGGAAAATGTTCCATATTGTTTATACCGTATAAGTAAAACAGATATCCAGTTCGTGATGTACAGGCCTCCACCGAGTCATAACGAGACGCAGAAGCCTGATGGGTTTGTTCAGTGAGCCTAGAATGCAGCATCATGCGGCTCAGAGAAACAAAGTCCGTTGACAGAAAAGAGCCAGATAAATAACCGACCGCCCGGTTTGATAGATGCTTGGAAGCATCAGCTTGCGCTTTTGCTAAGAGTGACATTTTGACTCTAGCTGGTTTTTCGAAAAACTAAATTAGCGATAAACATATTAGTTGTTAAATGATATTATCATTTTTAGATAGAAAACGATAAAATTCTAGAGTAAATATTTCAAAACTTTCGTTGCTGTAAAATACGTGATAGGAAAATCGAGTTTGTTTAGCTAATCATACAAAGTATTTTGCTTATATAATTTTAGTTACGAAAATCATTTGCCATCAGCCTTACACAAAAATGTGTAAAATCCTTGGGTCAATATTTCAAAAATTTTAGATAATGAAACAATAAAGTATATAAGTAAAAAAAAACAGTATGTCGACGCTAATCACCTAACACCCTACAATGAACGAAATATTTGAACAATGAATTTTAGTATCAGCATAATTTTTGGCATATTGCTGGTAAGTCTTTACTTTGAACGATATAACACCTCTTAGTCATCAACGGTTTTTTAAGAAATCTTTCAGATATACCAAAAGGTCAAAAAGCTCTTGTAATCAATAGTTATCAAGCATGCATGAGTCTTCACACTCTATCACTTAAAAATTTAATCATTCTAAACGAGTTTGAGCATCGATCCGTTGTATAGTATCGAGGGGCCTTACTTATCTCCTATAAGGTGATGTCATGTGGTATATAGGAGTGAAAAATTGAGTCGCGCGATCCAAACCGTAGCCGTTTGATCGCCATATTTAAAAATGGCTGCCACATTATAAAACGGTCTTCACATTTCATCAATTTGTTATTCAGATAAAAGCACTCTAAATCGAGAAATGATTTGTTGTAGAGCAAAAACCAATTTCGAACAGTTGAAAGAGTTGTAATCACAAATACTAAAGAAAAGTTTTCGCTAACATTACCTCCAAAATGGCATAACATTGAAAATCTCTGAAAGTTTTGGACCACCTCCTTATGTGTGAACTTATACGTATCCTCAGTCTGAATACGTGGCATTATTAAACACCTAACCGGCACGGGTATTATGTAAAAAACCTATATAACGTCAAAAAAAAACTATAAGATGTCATCTTGCAGACTAAGTAGTTTTTAGGGTGCAAACAGTCATTCCACGTTTGCTCACAAGGATCGTTGTGAACGTCCATCTATGGAAGAATCGCTCAACTAAACTACACGCATTGTTGGTTGCATATGTTTTGTGAGGCCGAGTGGTCTGTGTCTGTAGTTTTTATATCTGAGAAGAAAGTTGGTTGAATAGCAAGATCGCATCTGGATGATTATGTGTATTGGTCTGCATGTGTATAAAATCAGTGATAATTGTTGTGTGAGAAAATCATTACTGAATATGCTGCCGATGAAGTATATCTATTGGCTGTGAACGACGGGTTATTTATATGTTGTCCTTTCTGAAGACAGGTTATGTTCAAAGTTAAAAATTACGAAAAAAATTGAGGAGATTTACGGTCACCGCGCCCGCGTTGTGTGTAATTACTGTTAGCATGTGTATGGCTTGTAATTCGACAGTGTACAGTGAATATAATTATTTCTTATCTTTCTCATTTTTGAAATTCAGCAAATTTGTATATTATGTAATTTCAAGAATGGATAAGATAAAGTGGCTGCGCAATTAATTTCTAGCTTTGAACCTCGATTAAGTGTATTTGAGACAAGAATCCAATGGAATTATCAGCAACACATACAACTTACAGCTTAGACCTCCAGTAATGCCATCTCTGAAGTAGATTTTACATCACATCAGGGCCAAACATTGATAACTAAAGCGTCATGACATTTAGGTAGTACGTACAACTAAGTACTAAATTAACATCTTGTGGAAAAACCTAGATAATGTCAAAAAAACAGTATAATGTCAAAAAAATCAATATAAGGTCACTTTTCAAGATACATGATACCCGTGCGGGTCACGCGGTCTAAATCATCGTTTTGGTCGCCACATTTAAAAATGGCCGCATATCTTCGTAAGCAGTACACCGATTTTGATTTTTAAGCTCATTTTACTACTTTTTCAAAAGTAAACATTTTGTGATTATATATTTGTAATTAATATAATTATCATTGAGATAAAAGTCCTTAATTATCATTTTGGGAAGGTATTTAAGTACGAGGGCCATTTTGTAACTAAGAAAAAATAAAAAAAACGTTATGTATTGAAGAAGGTCACCGTTGTGACCGAAACATAAATTAAAGAAGAACTTTAAGTACATGTGGTTTATTGGCCAAATATTTTTTCGAAATTGCATAGATTTTTACTGTACGGTTCACAACTAAGATTTTTTTTTCAGAGCTTGGTCAGCATTGTAAACTGCCTGCCCGTACCTCTGAACATCAGGGTGCTTGAGACCAGCGTAGAAGCAGCTATATCAGAAGAAAACTACAACTTTTTTGATGAATATTTCAAGAATGCTGGTTTCATGAGCTTGTACTAATTGAATGAAAATAAATATATTAATCATATATGACTATCATATTTTCTCAAGTAGTCTCCTACAGTTTCATGTAACTCTGGAACCTTATCTTATTGTTATTGTACTTGAAAAAGGCCACCGTGGTGATCGAAATCTCGTACAATAAACAGGAAGTTAAATTGTAAATTGAGTGATGAAGACTGGCAACGTAGCATTCGATATGGCAACTCTGGACGCACCGGGCTTGGAGGGGACACACGGGAACATGTGATCCGCCTTCAGTATAAGTTTGAACTCGCTCGAGTCATTTGGTTGTCTGTAGCGATTTTTTTTTTGTGAAACAGTTTGTCCTATTGTATTCTAAAATGAATGGCATCAATTTAGAGCAACGGTGTGCTACCAGGATCTGCTTCAAACTTGGGCACAGTGCATCGGACAGTCTTGCTAAGCTTCAGCGGGCCTTCGGAGATGTGTTTTTTGTCAAGAGCCCAGGTTTTTCGGTGGTATAAGCCATTTTCAGAAGGAAGAGAGTGGATTGAAGATGAACCACGAAGCGGAAGGCCTTCATCTTCAGGAACAGATGGAAATATCGACAGACCACCGTTCATCAAATCACGATCACGATAATGCTCCTTGTCACACATCAATGTCAATAAGCGAGTTTTTGGCCAGTAAAAACATTCGTGTGGCTCCTCAGCTTCCTTAATCGTCCGACTTGAGCCCTTGTGACTTTTTTCGCTTCACGAAATTGAAACAGCCCAGTTGAAGGCTATTCCAGTATCGGACTTCCAGCACTACTATGAGCAATGGAAGAGCCGTTTTCAGCGCTGTGTGGCTTTAGGAGGAAGTTATTTTGAAAGTGACAATGTAAAATTGTAACTATATTTGAATAAAAAAATAAAAAAATCAATCTCATCATTTAATTAGAGATAGACCTCGTATGCGTGGTTAGATTTAAGGGGTTTATGAAAATTGTTATTTTTAACTGTTTTAGCAATCTGAAGTCTGAAACTTTCATACAATAATTAATGTAGATATAAAGGTATCCCAAATAACAAGATATTCCGTCAAAGCATGTTCCCGATAAAATGTAAAAGACAAGTGGATATAAATCACATGTCAGATATGATAAACAAATAGAACACAATGCAAACTAGAATCTGGCACAAATTTATTTTATTAAATTATAATAAGCGCACGTTTAGATTCGATCTTCTTGAGTAGAAGCTGGGATTATTGCTCAGCAATTATGAATAAAAATATTGTGAATCTGTATCATAACATTCCACACCAAAAATTGCTTGAGAATTAAGAGAAGAACCATTTACCCTCGAATTTTTGGCGAGCACCGAACGTTCTGCATTTGTGTACTTCGAGTCTCCGATGTGCCTCTGGATTCTTTGTCTGCCGTTCGGCCTTACTTGTGATCTAACTCTATGTTCGAAGTGTGGAACTTTCCGAAAAATCGATACACTTTTCACGGCTTTCGGTAAATCACAGTAAAACTACAGGCATTACTTACCTGTGCCGGTATTACGTATCTTGAAAAGTGACATTTTGTCAGTTTTTTTGACATTTCATAGGTTTTGTGTGACATAATGTAGGTTTTTCTACAAGATGTCAACTTAGCACTAGCTTTTTTTTATACTCCAACTACCACGAAGGCCTAAGGCCTAAACACCCATTGGGTACCGTGGGGTTATAGGGGAAAGCGGGAACGACACACAGACTCTGGCGAGGGAACACGTGTGCAAGCAACATGCTCCGCCTACGAGATCCGCCGGGTGGTACCTCCGCGTTCGACAGTCAGAGACCGTCTACCACCTACGGACAATCACAACATCCATAGCAAGACAAAAATTTCTCTTGGAACGGGAGTCGAACCCGCACAGCTCACGGCGACTGATCAGGAGACCGAAGAGTCTACTACTGCGGCCACCGCTGCTGCCTAAAGCTGTTGTGCACTCGTTTTGCCTAAACGTCATGATGCTTCAGTTATCAGTGTTTGGCTCTGACTATTTGCCATTGTTCGCCAGCGCGCATCCGCTTTTTATCATGCATTCTGGAAATTACATAAATATGCAGATTTGCTAGATTTCCAAAAAATCCCAGATTGGTGAAGTAATTAACTTTATGTGGAATCTTATATTTTATAGTTACATACTGCCACATATTGCAATTATATTCAGTGTACACTGTCGAATTACCGGTCGTATTTTCCGTAATTCTTCTCAACGTTTTTAAAAACACAAAAAAAAACGGGGAAAATCGTAATTTATAAGTTTGTACATAACTTGTCTTCAGAAAGGACAACATATAAATAACCAGTCTAATAATTTTCATGGCAAATATCACTGATTTTATGCACATGTAAACCAATACAGGTAATCATCCAGATGCGATCTTGCTACTCAAACAACTTTCTTTCTTTCACATCTTCTCAGAGAAACGTTACTTGGCTTTCTGCAACCAACAATGCATTGAGCGTGTCGTGTCGTTGAGTCATTCCTCCATGCCCGGACGCATTTGATGTCGCTCACAAGTAAACACATTAAAAACTACCTAGTCTGCAAGATGGCATTTTGTCGTTTCTTTTTACGTTTTTTAGATATTGCAGGCATTACCAGAATTTCTTTTGCGCTAAAATGCACAGTGCATGACAGTTGAAAACGTTAGAAGACCGCGTAGCATCCAACCACGACCGTGCTTTCTGCACTTCATCATGGTGGGTAGCGCCTGAGTTTCAATTCATACCACAAGTATTTATTCTTCCCATATATTTTTGTTTCTATGAATAGGTTTTCTTATCATGATCTAAATGGTAGAACTTTGACAAATTGCTGTTATTTTTATGCTTCGCAAAATTGGATGGTAACTATCTGTTATTTTAATGGAACGGTTATTGCCACAACGATAACGTTGAATTGTAAATCCTTAGGCAAATAAAAGGCGTTGTACGTCAGTATGATTTTTTCAAACTGTCATGACTAAAGATCAACACAATTCGCAGCAATGAAGCATATCATATTTGCACTGATACATGTACATGATTATAAAGTTGTCAACAAAAATATTCTTGGTGCATTCAATCACGTTAAAGCCGAAATGGCGTGCTCGAAACTGTGCTTACTTTTGATTTTAGCGGTAAGTGAATTATTTGTTTTGTTCATGTAATGAAGCAATGGAGGCTCTAAATGGGCAATATTTTTGTCGAATTATTTTGCTATAACTATGACAACCACATATGAAAATTTTGCAGCATATTCCAAATATATCAGCTATATCTCGTCTATATCTTGACAATACTGTCTGCAATGCGTAGCCATATACCCTTAATCTAA
This sequence comes from Acanthoscelides obtectus, assembly GCA_963669975.1. NCBI lineage: Eukaryota > Metazoa > Arthropoda > Insecta > Coleoptera > Chrysomelidae > Acanthoscelides > Acanthoscelides obtectus. Next base: position 32,807,037 of record CAVLJG010000003.1, on the reverse strand, counting down.
CATCTGAAACTTATCCTGTGGTTTTCATGTCGATACTCCCCCATATTTCTCTGAACAACCGAGACCACATATGCGTTGGAAAAATCTTAATTGTAAACGTTTTGGTCAGTCGACCTTTGACTTTAACAGATAAAGTGTCAAAGCAATTATACTGAAGGGGGTCACCATTGTGTGTGACCGAAAGGTTTACAATAAATAAGATTTATTCAACACGTCGTTTCGATTGGCGAGAGAAATATGGGGGGTTAATATATAACACTAGTCAGAACTTTCCATTATTCGGGATGGACTTCGCTTAACAGATTGAAGTGTTCTTGGACGAAATAAAAAGCAAAAGCAGTGATGGGTTTATGCATTATTTCATGTCAGAGCAGGCTGGAGTTGCATGGCAGGATAAATACTACAAAGAGATTGAAATCATCAAATACTACAACAAGAGTATATACCTATATATATATAACAAAAAAATAGGAAAATAATGGGCAAAATTCCTATTTTTTGTTATATACATTTCTCCGCATGATTATTTTCTCTTTATATACATATATATATACAATGTGTTTCTATGGTTATTATTTATTACTTAACGTAGAAGACTTAGGATAACAAATTTGGTGTCATTTTGTAGATAGCATAGTTAGCTGTAGAATTAGCACAAAAAAAGTACAACTTCACAAACAAGTTTTTGAATGGTGTGCGGAAATGCACAACATAATCAATTTTCTTGCATATTTTTTTCAGGTTTTGTCTGTTTTTAAGTATGTCTGACGGTTAGTATCAAAACAAGTTTTTCAATAATCGCTAGGGCAACATGTCATGGTTCAAATGGCACCAAATATATCATTCTGTGACACTTATGTACTCAGCTATTACAATTTTCATACATGCACTAGCGTAATCGTAACGTAAAAATAAAACTGGATGCCATTTCAAGAGGGGTGAGGTAGGACATTGTAGGGGGGTGGATTTGTCGATAAAAATAGCTGAAAAATACCCCCCTTAAATATCGGTATATCGTGACCAAGCACATTGTATATATATATATACATAGCAAAAAGTCAGTAGGTGTCTAAGTAGTTTATATGTTGAATTTCAATAAATCATATACAGGCATCCAGGCAGCAGCGGTGGCCGCAGTATTCGGTCTCCTGATCAGCCGCTGTGCGCTGTGCTTGTTCGAATCCCGTCCGAAGAGAAATTTTTCTCTTGGCTATGGATGTTGTGATTGTCCCTAGGTGGTAGACGGTCTCTGACCGTCGAACGCGGAGGTACCACCCGGCGGATCTCATTAGGCGGGGCCAGAATGTGTGCATGTTACATGCACACGTGCTCCCTCGTCAGAGTTCGTGTGACGTTCCTCCTTTCCCCTGTATCCCCCAATAGCCCCACGGTACCCCATGGGTGTTTAGGCCTTAGGCTTTCGTGGTAGTTGGAGTATAAAAAATACAAAACGTTAGATGTTGCACTTCCACTGTCTATATGTTTGGAGTATCTTGAGTGATGACAACTGAGATGGCATCAAAAGCGATGGTTTGCCGCAACCGCTGCCGCTTTTACACTTTTTGCTGTGTTCCGCTTTAGCGTTCGTCTTTTAAATCTTTTATATGCTTCCTAAGCAGATATATTGAATTTTTCTGCGATTATCGCACATTCGTGTTTATTTGTATTTCACCCTCACTCCGGTCCTTGACTCAACCTTTCATAGTTCTGGGCGTACGTGAGTTGGACCAATAATTGTTATTCATAGTATACAAAATACTCGTATTGTGACAGGAATCTTAAAATCTGTAAAACACTAGAAAATAATAACATTGAAACCTGTAATATTGCAGAAGATTTTCTTTTGCCTTTCTGGCAGTCAGATCCGAATATACTATCATATACATTTTCTGAAAAAAAGGTTCAAAAAAATGTTGCATGCTGCACATAGGGGCAGACGTTAGCTACATCTCTCTCGCGTTGACACAGAATATACATTGTTTTGCATACACAAAGTTTTACAATAATAATACCACTAAAATGCTTTTGATTTTATTAATGGAAGTATGAAGAATATTTAGGAACTTTATATATATTCAAAATAGCACTTTTTCAAATATAAAATCGCAAAAATCTCGAAAGCTATAAACTTTTTAGACAGAAGTTCATTAGAATCGCTTTTCTTAAAAGTGACCCAAAAAAAATCGAAAAAAACATTTTTAGAATTTTGTTTATGGACATGAACAACTTCCCAATTCACTGAGAAAGTACCAGATTCGTAAGATATCTAGAAGAGACGCGAACATTTGCATGATTTAAATGATTCTTTATCAAATTTCAACCATCTTTATCGGTAAACTAGTGCATTTAATAATAGTAATAATAATAAGTTTGTTTCCAACAGGCAGATATTGGAGGAAATGTCATTAAATATCAATGAAGCGCAGTGAACGAGTACATACATAAGAATAACAATGTATAAGTAATTAATCAACAACAATATACTAGCTTACAACTTCATCAAGGCGAAGTTCGATGACGCGCAATATGTGAATAATAACAGAAGGCTTGGACAGGACATTGGTGTGGCTGAATGTTCGAGGGATGTCTTTTAAGTTTTGCATATAGAAACTTAGTATACCGCGCGGATCGAACGTCAGTACTGAATCTTAACCTCACTCTTTAGTAAACTTAAATTCAAAGTTTCACAACGATACGTGCAGTGTTCTCACTACAGGGAATTTTTAAGTGTCACCAAGTCATTAGAAAAATGGAACTCAACCGAGAACATTTAGGCGCCATAATTTATTACAACTTTCAGAGGTAATTATCGCAAGAAGTATGCCTTGCTGAGTTACTCTCTGTTTTCGGCAACGAAGCGCCACATCAGTCGACAATTTCCCGTTGGTATGGAGAATTTAAACGTGGTCGGGCGAGTCTTAGCGAGGATCCCAGGGTGGGTGCACCAAAAACGGCAGTCACCCAGGAAAACGTCGATGCTGTGCGCAAACTCATCATTGAAGATAGATATGTGACATATCGTGAGATCCTTGAAGATCTCAAAGACCTCAATTCAAACAATCTTACATGAAGAATTAGGAGTAAGAAAATTAGTTTCAGCCAGGGTTAATTGGTGTCAAAAAACGCTTGACCGTTTCAATTCTGGAAACTCAAAAATGTATACAGCATTGTTAGTGGTGATGAATCGTGGATTTACTGTTATGAACCAGAAAATAAACGACAGACGGCTGTTTGGGTGTTCCAAGGTGAAGAAAAGCCAACAAAAGTCATCCGTTCTCGAAGTGTTTCGAAAAAGGTGTTCGCGACATTTGTGTCAAAAGCGGGTCATATTGCAACAACTCCTCTTAATGAGCAAAGAACTGTTACTGCGGATTGGTATACCACCATTTGTTTGCCAAAAGTCATCATCGAGCTTCGAAAAATCAACCCCGAAAGTAGAATCATCCTCCAACAAGACAATGCAAGCTCGCACACAGCCTAATAAACAAGGCATTATTTAACGGAAGAAAACGTGGAATTATAGTTCCGATCTAAGTCCTAACGATTTCTTTACTTTCCCGAAAATTAAAAACAGACTGCGTGGTCAAAGGTTCCAGTCACCAGAAGAAGCAGTGACGCATTCAAAAATGCCGTTTTGGATCCGCCAGCAAACGAGTGGAAAAAGTGCTTCGATAATTGGTTCGAGCGCATACAGATGTGTATTAATCTTGGTGGAGAATACTTCGAAAGACAATAAAGTCACTTAAAACTACCTACCGTGTTGTTTTATTTCCATATGTAAAACTTAAAAGACATCCCTCGTAGCACAATAATGATTACCAAAGCGAGGAAGATGACATCCTATGACACTTAAAATATATGGACAATAAATTTATTGAAATCGAATAAGAATATTCTCCCGAGCAGATACTTAGATATTTACTGGACGATATGTATGACGGTTAGATAAACTTCGTTCTCAAATACCTGCTGGTCAGATGTCAGGAACAGTATTACATAAATCACGATTTTTTTGAAAAAATCAAAATATATGATTTTTTGGATAAAATTGTGTTTTTTTTAATTTTCATCAATTCGTACTGGTTTTTTCCCTATAAATATGGCAATAATGAACTTTGAAATAATTTAGTTTCATTATTTTTCTGAAAAAGCCGCTAAATTATTTTTCCTGAAGTATTGAAATTGACTACCTAAACACATTTTGTATTGTGTTTATTGCAGGTAAGCCAGGGTAACGTTTGTGTTCACTGTACATGTACCTGTATGTATGTATTCGTTAATAAATTGTATTTATTATTTATTCATGTAGGTAATATTATAAACTATAAACGATTTTTGTTGTTTTAAGCTGTCTTTTCTCAAGTTTAATTTATTATTTACGTTAGACTGATGATGATTAGTTATGTTTTTAAATCTACATAATGTATGTAAACTCTTAGTTTTAAATAAACTATCTTCCTTGACGAGTTACTTCAGTTATTTCATTCAGAGACTTGTTTTTGTAGCAATTTAAATTTGATTTGAATCGCGATTAAAGTTTAAAACACCGAAGCAGCCGCGCAGGCAGACGCCTAAATGCCAGGACACCGCGGCTGCCATGAGGATCCCAGAGAAATTTTGTTAGTCCGATTTTTGAACCGCCTAAGTTTAGTAGAACTCGGAAAGGCCTGTTCTTGTAGATTGGAGCGGTGATGTCGGCCAGTTCTGGATTTACGAAGTTCGACACGGTTAGAATGGGAGGCCGAAGTCGGGCGGGTCTGCCTGGCAGGCACATCGGCTAGGATGTCACGCGGAGAAAAGTACTTCTTAACCCTAAACAAATAGCCTAGCTTTCTCCCAACAGCTGTCGCTATTGACGACATGTGTTCGTGCCAGATCAAGTCCTCGGTAATCTCGACTCCGACCAGCCGAAATGAACGGCTCTTTGGCAGAACTCGGCCATCCATCGAAACCAGATGAGCGCTAGGACACTTTTTGTCCGTCAAGGTACGTTTTGGAAGAATTAAAGTGTGCAAGATTGTTGCGGCCCCAAGCAGTGATAACCTCCAGGTCTCTCGTCAGAGTCAGAAACTCGCTGCTATAAAGAGATCGGCTTGTCGCTCTGGATTCCTTAATGTAGGGTGGATGTCATGATGTGTAAGAGGAACAGTCGCAGCCAAGACCGATCCCTCAGGATCACCCGCATTGACGTTGTGGGATGAAGAGGAGAACCCGTCAATTACGACGAATCTTGCGGCCATAGGTTGGAACTTTGCATAAGAGGGCAGCGTGATATCAACAGCAATGACATGAGCATCACCATAAGACAGGATAAGTCTACTCTACAAATGCGAGACGTAAGCTAGGAGGTCCCTGTGGATCGCTGGCGACTGTCTCTCGCTAATCATGCCGTGACGAGAAGCTTTCGATTTATGCACCTTTCCATCACCTTACTTAATTGATTTAAATCATGATTTGAACCATCGCAACCCTGGTCAGGAACGTTGCTGTCCTGAGTACGTCGTTCATACTTGGTGCTGTTCAGAGGAAAGTAGATCGGTGGTACTTAATAGTCGGCCTTAATTGTCAACTCACAGCCACGGGCGCTATGTGATCTTGCCATCTTCTATCTTTACTTTTTCAAGTTCTCCTCGTTTGGATTTTTTATTTCGCATGATGTTTGTGTGTCTATTTTTCACAGTATTTTGATATCCATATTTCTTAGGTATTTCATTTTAATTTACAGGTCTTCTTATTGCACACTGGAGATGCCGCCAATGTTTCCAGAGAAAACCGTAAACACAATAGAAACACTCGTGATGTCACACTAACCTCCACAGAACAACTTGTCAACTACATCTTGCAACAAATAGAAGCTGTACTGACAACTTTATTGGAAGGACTTTGCAACTTGATTAGCCCGTTGGTAGGAATAGCCGAAACGTTCAGAAAAACAGCGATAGAAAGCCTTATAGCAGTTCTAAAAATGTTCAGTCAACTAATGACCGCTCTTCCGCAGTATTCGGTTCCGGCGAACATTTTAACTCAAGCTTTGACAGTTACCAATGGAACGATTGCTAGAGCAAACGATCTTATAAAATCGAATGGATGTGTTTTAACTACTAGTGCTATAAGTATTCTTGATACTATCATCAATACTATTATCAAATTGTTTTAATACAGATTCCGATAACTGTAGTGTGTTTTCTTTAGTAACAGCAAAGGTTGTGATTTCCACATGGGTTTACTTGGCACCCGAGTTTCAGTGGTATTAAAGATATGTGTGTCAAATATGATTAACATCAGGCAACATAGGCCCGATTTTACTTTGAAGTAACGGATTTAATTATTAATATGAAACTAAAAAAACTAAAGAAAAATTATAGGGTTTGTGTAAGATGGGCCCCTAATTCACATATGAAATCAAGAAATCCGCCATAAAACAATTGGAATAGCTACTTTTTTTCGGACACTAATGAAAAAATAGGTCAGGACGCTATCGAAAGCATTTCTCTATTATTCTAAGTTTTGAAGGCAAATGTACGGGAACATCTAAAACATTACTAATAGATACGTAGAATTATCGAGATTGGAATCGTATACAGGGTGTTCCTTAATGATATTCGAATATTTAAGGGTGTGAATCTACATGAAAAATTAATGTTAGTTTGCTTTATAAACTATGGTCCAAAAATGTTTCCTTACAAAGGGAAAAAATGGATATTAATATTTTCAAAACCGCTTCAGATATTTCACTGATATTTAGTATGTAGTGAAAATTAATAAAGTTGCATATTTTTCAATGCAAACATAATTTTTAGCTTTAACAGTGGCGTGCTTACGGGTATTGACTTCAATATTTTTTAAGAAAAAAATGGTACGCCAATGGTTTTTTACCAAATAAAAATTATTTTTGAATTCCCCGCTCAATTTAAAACAAATGATCTCTCTTGAATTGTTTTCCTTCGAAGCGCCATTTTTGAGTAAAAAGATAAAAAGCATTCTATTGTCTAAGTTGCAAAATTATTATTAATTTAATTGGAAAAATTAAACACATTAGGGGTAATGAACAACAACAACTGACAACATAAACATAACATTAAAATCAAGAAAATGATTACAAAAATTGTTGAAAATGGCCCCCTTCCCTTAGTATGCATGCTTCCGCCTTTCTTCTCATGGAATTGCGCACTCGTTGAGATATCCCTGGAGTGTTTTTTATTCTATAACAAGCTTCATCTATTCTTTACCTCTTAATTCCTCTACAGTGTTAATGGGACTTGTGTAGACAAGTGTCTTAAGATAGCCCGAAAAATCTAATCTGTTGAGGTCTCGGGACCTTGGTGGCCATTCTTGGAGCCCACCGCGGCCAGTCCAACGATTTGGATAAACAGTTTGTAAATAATTACGAACCACTACACTGAAATGCGCTGGTGCACCATCATGCATGTACTACATATTGTTTCTTATTACTAACGGAACATCATCAAGTAGCAAAGGCAACTGTTGTTGAAGAAAATTGAGTTAAGTCTGTCCGTCAAGTTATCCTGTCAATAAGAATGGGCCAATAAAGTAGTTGCCAATAATTCATACCCATACGTTAGCCGAAAATTGCTGTTGGAAATGGGTTTCGGTTACGGCATAGGGATTTTCTTCTGCCCACAAATGATTATGGTGGAAATTCTAAATGGCATTTCGAGAAAAATTAGCTTCGTCCGTGAACAGAATCATTGATTCAAATTGCGGATTTTGTGTAATTTTTTGAAGATACCTCTGACAAAAGGTCACACGCCTTGGAAAATCAATGGAAAGTAATGCCTGTACTCTTAAAATATGGTAAGGATATAACAAAAAATCCACTAAAATTCTCCAGACAATTTGATGGCAAATATTTAAGTGTCTAGCGATCTTCCTCGTACTCGTTTCAGGATGTTCTTCGACTTCGTGCAGCACTGCTTCCTCAATTTCAGGTGTTCTCACACTTAGAGGTCTACCTTGAGATGTTCCTTTTCGGACAGAACCAGTTTCAACAAGACGACGATGAATATTAGAAAAGGTTCGACTATCTGGCAAAGCACGATCGGGATATCTCTGGTGATAAATCAGTCTGGCTTGCTCACCATTACCGTCGGCAAGGCCATATGCGTAACGCATTTCCGCCATTTCTGCATTTGAATAATTCACCATTATTAACAAGATTGTAAAAACTAAATAATGGAAAAGATGTCACAGCGAACAGATTTGAATAACAGAGACTTGTCAGATGTCAAAAGCCAGTGAACATATTCCAAAGCAACTAGATATTTATTGCTAAATTGCATTCTTCAATAATTACATTAATTTTCTCGGACAATAGAGCGGTCTTTATTTTTTTACTCAAAAATGGCGCAGCGGAGGAAAACAATTCAAGAGAGATCATCTGTTTTAAATTGAACGGGGAATTCAAATATAATTTTTATTTGGCAAAAAAACATTGGCGTACCTTTTTTTTCTTAAAAAATATCAAAGTCAATACCCGTATGCACGCCACTGTTAAAGCTAAAAATTATTTATGCATTGAAAAATATGCAACTTTATTAACTTTCACTACGCACTAAATATCAGTGAAATATCTGAAGCGGTTCTGAAAATATTAATTAATTTCCATTTTTTTTTCATAAAACTTCAACACCCCATGTTTTTGTATGGAAACATTTTTGGACCATAGTTTATAAAGCAAACTAACATTAATTTTTCATGTAGATCCACACCCTTAAATATTCGCACATCATTAAGGAACACCCTGTATACTAACTCAAAAAAAAGCCTTTTTCTCCGCCGCCACTGGACCGAAACTATAATTTGCGGACAGACATACATATGTACATACCGACGGAAATGAGCGAAATATCAACATAAAATTTTATTCCGAATTTTTCGAGATTACATTACTTCTTCGCCAGCAGGCTTGAAAGTAAAAATGTGTAGCAATTTTTCCGAATTTCAAATCCACAATAATTGTAGCCTTTACCTTTTGCGCAAGACGTATATTATCGTGGAAACCATAAACGTGTAATTAAATCCTCCTGCAAATATCTGCGATGTGTGCTAAGTTATTTTCACATTTCCAAGTATAAGCCATGTCAGATTTTAGTGACTTGGAGGAAGGATCAACACTGATTAAGCCGAAATAAAACCTAGATCTGTACATATTTACATTGGTAGTCGGGGTATAACTAGCGTCAAAAATGGCATCAAGACCTCAGTTAACATCTAAAAATGGCTATGAAACAGGGTCTTGTAGTGTTTGTGGTGGTAAGTTTTTTTATATATATATATATATCTAAAGTGGACGCATATATCTATATGCTGGAAATTTTAAAAATGATGTACTACTTTGAAAATTAGTAGAATTAGTGAAGTTCAACTTTGGAAATTGTATGATTGTAGTGTATTAAGGAATTAATCCCATTCTCCATGGGCGCTCATTAAGGTGGAAGGAGGGGGCAAAGGTCCCGCTTAAGTAAAATATATCTAATAAAGTACCCGTTTTTGGAGTAACGAGTGGCGTGTTTTTTTTTGTTATCAAAACATCCGCGCAATTTACCTTCCTAGATCTGAATTAAGACATGTACATTTTTAAATAATACAAACAATTCGTCTGCAGTTACTGAAAAGACTGAAGCATGAATTGTACTATCACGACGAATCTAAGGACACCTAAAATGTCCAAATCCATCAAGCTGCTTGAACTGTAGTCCGTGAAATAGAAAGTTGAAGCTTGCGTTTAACATCCGCCATTTTCATTTTATTAAATTTTAGTATACACAGTGTTACTCGCAATTTTTTACTAAAATATGGTTTTGTAAAATTTTAATATACCAAGTGCCACTCACACTGTCTGGACAAATCTAGATATACCTCATATATTATAACAAAATCCATTAAGCTTCTTAAGCTGCAGCCTACAGATTAAGAATTTCAGAATTGAAATTTTCGATAAAAATCGGTCATTTAGATATTATAAAATTTTAATACACCCAGTGCTACTCGCGCTGTCAAGACAACTATAGGGTCACCTCATGTTAAAATCCATTAATCCATTCAAGCTGTAGCACATGGAATAAGAACTTCAAAGTTGAAATTTTCGATTCAAATCCGCCATTTTGATTTTATAAAACTTTAGTACACCCATTATCACGCACGCTGTGAAGACAAATCAATCTAGAGACATCTCACATATCAAAAACGAACTGTTTAAGCTGTAGCCTGTGAAATAGGAATTCAAGTTTTTTTTTTAAATAACCCAGTTTTCAATCGCCAGCAGAGATTTATAACTGGTAATAGACATTTTTACCTCATTTTCATGGAACTTTTTGGTTATTTTTGGATGAGCACTCTGCTCTAAAAATATTGGTGTATTCTTTTTTAATCACCCTGTATACCCTTTGTTTAGATATTACCTGGTATCTACCTGTCATATGTTAGAATAATCAATTTATGTCCTGGGATTATACAATCACTCTACCTCTCTACATAAGAAGCAATAGCAAAGAATCTGTACAATCCCTATGGATTGAAATTATATACCCAAGATTGTTCTCAGTACAGAGAAAAATAAAATTCAAGCTTCAAAGCCTATTCAATAAAGAGACGAGTTCATTTGTAGCATTTAGAGCCCCATTTTGGTTAAGTCAGTAAGACTTGAATATTTGCAGTTTTTTTATAAAAACTAAAACATATTCGACCATGCTGGTACCCTCAATATTCGCTAAGGGTGAATAGCATCAACTAGATCACACCATAGTTTGTTACCACACCAAGTGGTCAATATGAGGGAATCATTGGTTTCATGAGATTTCCAGATGAATATTTTAGAAACTAAAAAGCAGATATGCATAAAATTTCATAAAAGCATTTTAAAAGCATTTTAATACTCAAGTTTTGTATAGTCTATTTTTTGTAACCTCTTTAACTATCTTCTAACATAAAGTGATAAAATCAAATAATATGAAAAAAAAATAATTCTATAGAAACTATCTTTCAAAAATGGGATGTTGAATTTTTTTCCAAAAGTTCATGTTTTGAATGGAAATAAATATTAATATTAACGTTTGTTCCACAGGTTGCCATAATACATATTGGAAATGCCTCCACCTTGGCTAACAGACAGATGGTGAGCCAAGATGCTGTCCAAACAGACAAAGACCCACTTGTCAAATATATTTCAGAACAGCTGATTACAGGAGTTACATCACTCTTAAAAGGTGTCTGCCCCATAATTGCTCCTTTGGTGCAAGCAGTTGAAACATTCAGAGTGACAATGTTGAATAATCTTATAATAACTCTGAACGCTATGAGTCCACTACTCAGAGGAATTCCGCAGTACTCATCATCATTAGATTTAGTATCACATGCTCTCAAATTGACAAACCAAACAATTGTCTTTACTGGTAACCTCTTAAAAACACATGGCTGCTCCACTAATATTGTCCAAATATAGAATTTTGAAAAGACAATTACAGAAATGGTTCTCTGATCAGACTTTATTAGACCAGTATAAGCAATAGAACAGATTGTTGCATTGTTTGTTAATATATTAATATATATGTATTAAATATAGTTCTACTTACCTGATAAATTTATATTAAATTCTCGAAAGCATAATTGTGAATATAACAACAGGATTTTTATACTTGTATTCAACACTTCACTATATCAAAATTAATGTACATATTTATCAACAATCCAAAAAGAACTTCAGCATAAAACCTTTGGCCAATTTATAAGTAAGAACTCATTAAACTTATATTTGTTGGTATTTGTTACTTCGTATTGTATAGTATCAATGATAGGTTCCAAGTAAATGGAACTAATTTGCAAACATATGTACCTGTAAAATTTCTCAATGTCTGTGATCCATACATTAATAAAAATATTCTATTGTAATCTCTATTACCAATTTCCTACCAAAATAACAGTAAATTATCACAATCATTACACAGTGAAGCACATGGTAAGCCTGAATGGACACTACCCTTCCAATTGGTGTGTAATTTTTGTAAAATAAGGGTTAGATACACTATTTATACTCCATATGATGCTCCAGCTATGTAATACTCCTGGCAACATCCTATCCTATATGAGGGATGTCTTTTAAGTTTTGCATATGGAAATAAAACAACGCGGTAGGTAGTTTTAAATGACTTTATTGTTTTTCGAAGTACTCTCCACGAAGATTAATACACATCTGCATGCACTCGAACCAATTTTCGAAGCACCTAAGTATTAGACTCGTTTGCTGGCAGATACAAAACGGCATTTTTGAATGCGTCAACTGCTTCTCCTGGTGACTGGAACCTTTGACCACGCAGTGTTTTTAATTTTCGGGAAAGTAAAGAAATCGTTAGAACTTAAATCGGGACTATATGGAGGATGGTCCAATAATTCCACGTTTACTTCCGTTAAATACTGCCATGTTTTTTGGGCCGTGTGCGAGCTTGCATTGTCTTGGTGGAGGATGATTCTTCTTTCTGGGTTGATTTTTCGAAGCTCGGTGATGACTTTTGGCAAACAAATGGTGGTATGCCAATCCGCAGTAACAGTTCTTTGCTCATTAAGAGGAATTGTTCCAATATGACTCGCTTTTGACACAAATGTCGCGACCATCTTTTTCGAAACACTTCGAGAACGGATAACTTTTGTTGGCTTTTCTTCACCTTGGAACACCCAAACAGCCGACTGTCGTTTATTTTCTGGTTCATAACAGTAAATCCACGATTTTCTTACTCCTAATTCTTCAAGATTGTTTGAATTGAGGTCTTTGAGATCTTCAAGGACGCCTCAATCTCGCGATATGTCACATGTCTATCTTCAATGATGAGTTTGCGCACAGCATCGACGTTTTCCTGGATAACTGCCGTTTTTGGTGCACCCACCCTGGGATCGTCGCTAAGACTCGCTCGACCACTTTTGAATTCTCCATACCAATGGGAAATTGTCGACTAATGTGGCGCTTCGTTGCCGAAAACAGAGAGTAACTCAGCAAGGCATTCTTGTTGCGATAATTGCCTCTGAAAGTTGTAATAAATTATGGCGCGAAAATATTCTCGGTTGAGTTCCATTTTTCTAATGACTTGGTGTCACTTAAAAATTCACTGTAGTGAGAACACTGCACATATTGTTGTGAAACTTTGAATTTAAGTTTACTAAAGAGTGAGGTTGAGATTCAGTACTGATGTTCGATCCGCACCGCCTACTATGTGTCTATATGCAAAACTTAAAAGACATCCCTCATACTATGGTATACAATCTAAACTCTAATATGTACAAATAACAAAAAGAGTGTGGGTGAATACATAGTATTATTTGAAGATTACAATGCTAAGGTAAGTCATAGCTGATTCATACTTCCCCAGTTTCTTGCCATACCTTTTGTCAAATATTTCTGAAGGTTTAACCAAAACTAATATGATAGCTAATAGGAAAAGTCATTTTTGTGTATAATGCCTCCTGAAAGATGTTCTGCCAATTAACAAGCGCAACACAATTTTTCATTTAGAACTGGCCTATTATTACTTCATGAACATGGCAGATATTTAGCAAACTCAAAAACAGAATAAAGATAAAGTTTAGCAATGCAGGAGCAATTAATTAAAGTATGATAAAGTAAAATTAACTATTAGAATACTTCAGCTTCCTACAATTTCCCCAACATAAAAACTTGGTGCTTCTGATTGAAAATCCTTCATGCATAACATGAAAAAACTCTATGAAGTTGTAGTATACCTAGTTGGGTTACCTCTCTATACCTGGCAATCACCATTATTTATTCTATAATATTAATTTTGATCTGTAATTTATTAGCTATTTTATCATAGTGCAGGCACAGTACTTATTTCCAGATTGAAATCAAGTGATTCTAAAACTCAAAAGTATGAATGTTGGCGACTTTGAAACTTAAAGTAAATATTTTTAATCTACACTTACCTCTTGTGCAGTTAATTTAGTAAACCCTGCCTTGATTTCGTTGGGCCATTGGTAATCTGTGGAGTATGCTCTTCTACAGTCACAATATAACCTAACAAATCTGTCTGTGGCGATTCCATTCTGGATGGCGGATTTCACATAGTTTTTGTACTTAAAACCTGCTGTACTGTACATAGAAACGCAGGTGGTGAATGAAGCAGATACGTTTTTGCCATTTTTCAATAGCTGCTGGGCTCTACAGCCCACAACCATTTTATAAGATTTCGTTCACTGTACCGCCACTATTTCAAGATACGCAATACACTGTTATGTGAAAAACAATTAATTAAGTAATCGACTTTCTTACAATGAATCTTTCTTCCTACATTTTCATTAAACAATTCTATTTTTGGACAAATTTGACATTCAATTATCGTATTTTCGTAGCTTGGTGCTATAGCTATTAGGAATTTTTTAAAAATGCCCCGCACCGCACTCGTCTGTCAAATGATTGTCAAGGTCAAGGCAAGGCGCGACAAGGCTGACAGATGACAAAAACAGGGTTGTCGGATTGATAATCTACCATGATACCCTACGACTTGCTTTTGTAACAAATTACCTCACAAGTATTTCAATTCGACGTCCAGAATATCTTAATAGATGAACCTGGACGACAGACCAAATCGAGTAATGTTTTTCTACTAAGCTATTGTAACTATTTGACGCTAAGAATTACGTATGTTTTTTTATTTAGCGTTCAAAAGTAGATGGGATCCAGCGTTTCATGGGAATTTCGGCAGTTCCAGATGTGCATTAATACAGAGGATGGTACACATCCAAGGCATCTACATGGGACGAATTTATTATTACCGTGATGGTTGGTGATTTCTCACTAGATGCACATAAGTATGCGTATGACAGCCATCCCCTTTCCTATAGTTTTGCATCAATCTTGGGGAGGTCAATTCTTGAAATAAGAAGTAGAATAACTAAGAGAACAAGTGTGAATCTCTTATCTTTGGGAAACTGTTTAATGGAATAATGGTGAGACGACGTACTTCTAGTTGATCGTTTGTTGAGTACTCGTTACAACCAACGATACAACTATTTGTAATCGGTATATGACAGCCAGAATAACAGTGAATGTTAGAAAATATAAATACAACTGTCCAGCGCCCTAGGGTTATCATCCTAATAGCATTTTAATGTTCATGTTCCAAAAAAGGGGTGGTCTATCTTGGGTCCATTACTTTTTTCAGTATACTTTGCAAATATTACTAGTAGTTTCATTTATATGCTGATGAGACCCAGATAAAATTTTCGTTCTCTCATACAGATACAACAACTGCGGTTATATTATTAAATGAAGATCTTAATGATTTGACAAATGAAAGCATAGCACATTAGTTATCCGTAAATCCAACTAAGTCAAATGTTTTATTGTTCGGGAAACACAAAAAGAGCGTGACAGATTCATTCCATATTTCAATTAATAATAATGTTATTCCTCATACATACGCTATTAGGAAGTTAGGCTTGATTATGGATAGTGACCTGAGGTTTTCAAAGCATGTTGATAAGTGCATTGGCCGTGCTTATGGTCGGCTTAAAATTTTATTTCCACATCATCATATCTTTTCTACCGAACTTAAGGCTTTGCTTTGTGACACGCTTGTTCTGTCATTCAATTACTGCGACTCAGTTTATGGGCCTTGTATAACAAGGTATGATGTTGATCGTATACAGCGTGTCCAAAACTCTTGCCTTAGGTTTACTATTGGAGTGAAAAAAATTGAACATATTTCTTATAAGTTACCTGTAATAGGATGGCTAAATATGCAAGCAGGACAAATCTGCACTCTGCAGCTTTGTTTCATAAAATTATTCTATATAAAACTCCGCCTTATTTATATAATAATATTACATTTCGAAGTGATGTTCACAATATCAATGTTCGGAAGCTGATTTCCCAACTACGTCATCGTACATCTATGTTTAACAGATGTTTTTCTCATTTCATCTACCACTTGTATAATCACGTCCCCACTAATCTTAAGTCTATGTCTGTGTCAGCTTTTAAAAGAAGTTACAGAAAATTTCTATTAGATGAATTGTGGTGTTTACTTTATATTGTTCCTTTCCTTTTTATATTTTAAATCTATTAATTATTAATATTAGCTTATATAATTTGGTTAAGAACTCCTCTGTTGTAATTTTGTTTGTTGGGCTAGTACTTCAATCAGCTCGTCTGTTTACTAGTCCCTTTTGCAGGGAATTCATGTTGTTTCTTCATTTTAAATTTTTTCTCTTTGTATTTTTTTTGCTCTGCAAATAAACGCTATTATTATTATTACTTATAGTACATAAAGTTTGAACTTGTAAAGGTAATTGTTCTGAGAAAGTTAAATACTTAGATATAAAAAATATTAATCTGGAAAGACCGTGAATACATTAAGATTATGAACTGGCTATATTGGTAATTGACAATAAGGATACTGAAATATCAGAAATACATTATGCACGGTAAATCGAGGTAACATAGTAAATGAGAAGGTCCACATTACAATTGTATCCCTGAACGGTAATAGAACAGCTGCTCCCCGACACATTCTCGGAAGAAAAAGTGTCGCGGTCGTCCGTCGCTATCGTATCTAAAGACAAAGTTAACTGTATGATCGAGCGCTTCAAGATATGAATAACCCAAAAACCTATTGCTTTGTAGAAAGTGAAGATGCATCCACAAACTTGTTTGGCAAGTGTCAACACCTATCAGAATATTTAAAAGCTTTCCTTAAGAAAGGAAAGCACGCCCATTTTCTATAAGTAATTTTACCCTCTTCCTTCCAAGAACAGAGAGGTCTGGATCGGTCAGTTACTCATTATTCCCAAAATAAACCCCAACAATAATGTTTATGATTTATAAGTGTAGTGTTCCCTGTCAGGTATAACGTTCGGCAGGTAACCCTAATCCCGCAGTTGGGGCTACAAAACAACTTAAAGTTCAAAAGCGTCTGCAGTTGCTCTAGTGCTATCGTGAATAAAGCAGGCAGTAGGTTTTTACAACTCGGCTAGCTCAAAGGCGTTTTCTTGAGGTTGAATATGTAAGTACTTTTTCATTTGACACTACTCTATCCATAAGGACTATTCAGTCGCATGGTAAATACTTTCGAGATATCCTAAAACGAGCAACTTCCAATGTGGATGCATCGTATTTTGGACACCTTGCATATATCCAAACATGAAATTGACGACATTTTCCCTTTATCTATTTTAGGACATTAACCATAAAATAGCTGCAGTTGTAATTCTTAATAATAAAGATAATCAGCAGTAGATCTTTACACCATTATTATCCAGGCTTACTTTTCACTCACAAAATATTAATTAAATGTCGTCAACCCAAATCAAAAACGTTTATATAGCAAACTAGCTTTCATGAGGCGTTTTTTTTGTTATTTAGGGGCGTTGTATTGAGTTCTCAGAGGTTCTATAATGGGTCTGCTCTATTTGTAGACCAAAAAACCCTCAGAAGCATTAGAAGAAGATCCTTGGCACGTCCCCGTTTCACTCTTCTTGTCCACCAGCAATAGATCTCATACAACCAGAAAACTGCGCCAATCTGGCAATGCTATTCCTGCTGTCATGTCAATTATGGCATTTGAGTGATGTTTGACATTGACATAACCAATATTTTGAACTAATTTTTTCCTCCTTTGAGAGTGGATTATGGAAATCCGTCTTGCATATTGAGGAATTTATTTTTATCGGTATGTAGCGTGTTACCACTTTGTATAACATTTCTTGTCTGAAATAAAATTGTTTAGGAGACGTAGAAGTAGTTTTCCTACTAATTTGAATCTCTGGAACATCAAACTTGTTTTGTACCAAATTCCACTTTCAAAGAGAGTACTCTAGTGTTTTGCTTGTTTTTGGTACAAAAACAAAGAAAACATTATATATGTTGCATTTTGCTGACGTAACTTGCTAATTTAACGGTTCATGTCAAAATTTGTATACCTGCCAAAAATGTAGTACCTTGCTCCCATTTGAACCATTTTCCCTACATTTTTACAACATGAATTATTTAAAATTCCATCAAATTCCTAGCACACCATGTACCATCAAGGCAGAGTCAGAAGGAGGGGAGGATGGCATCAGTCAAGAAACATGAGATCAGAACATACACCACCAACCAGTATACAACAAAAATCAGAAAATGATATGCTTTTGCAAGCAAATGAAAACATATCAGCAGAATGGCATGATCCTAGATGTTGTGAGGCAATTAGTGTCAAACTTCCATTGGATGAAGATAGCCTTTTTTTCTTTGCAGAGTTGAAGAGGTTGTGGATTATGTGTAAGTTTTTCATACAGCTTTTTCTACCTCTAGCCACTAGCCTTTTGCTAAGCTGGATTAGATTATTGACCTTTAGGCCACTCTTGAAAATAAAATAGTTGAATGGCCATATGATATGGGCTGTGACCAAGAATACATTGAGAAGAAGCAGAATCTACCTCTATACTAATATATCAAAAACTCAAAAATTTATGTATACTTGTTTTATCATGGTTTAACTATTCTTTTTGTTACTACTAACCTACCACCATTATTTATTTATAGTTTAATAGTTGCCTGTTTTAAAAATTTAACTTGCACTGCTTCAATGAAGTTATTAAATTTGCTGACCATACCACTGTGTGGTGCTCCAAAACTTAAACTCACCAAAGAGTCGAATACAATTGGAATAGCGTCTTCAGAGAGGTGTTTGGGAGATCTAAAAATATATCCCAATGTTTTATATGATTTAAAATTAATTTATTCAATGTGTGTCTTAAATGTCAATTTTCTATCAAAAGTTATATCTAAATCCCTATCTGTATCAGCTCTCATGAGGTCATGATTTTCAACTTTACATTCATACATGAGATATTTGAACTACAGCTGAAGCTTATCTGGTAGCATTCATTCAAATTGTTAAATCAAATAACTGCTATTTGATATAGAGTCTGCAACATTCTTAACAAATAAATTAAATAAAACTGGACCATTGTGGGAGCCTTAGGCTAGACCTGAAGAGATATAGATGGGATTAGATAATGATCCAGTGTATCTGACACACTGTGTTTGTTCTGACAGGCAGCTTCTAAACCAGGATAGTTGACTGCTTGATACCAAATTTTCTATTTTAGCCAAAAATAGATCATGACTTACTCTGTTGGAAGCTTTTGTATAATCCACCTAGATAGAGTCAACTTGATAGTTGTTTTCAGAAGCACTGATTATGAAGTTCACATAAATGATTAGCAGTTGGCCTTCCTGTGGTGAAGCCATGCTGTTGGTCATTAGTAATTAATTTCTGCAATCCTCCAGTGAAAAGTAACTTTTCTCTCCCTAAGTAAACAATAGTAATAGAAAACTAAATAGATAAATAATGAATGACATCTGAACTTTCGTTTTGAAATTATTATAAACAATTGAAAAACAAAATGCTGAGTATAGCTCATGTAGCTATCCTTTTTTTATATCAAAGCATACTTGAATAACTCCATTTGTCAGACTGACAACAGGCAACTAGATATTTCAAAGTGTTTCTGAAAACATTATAATTGTGATCTAGAATTGAATATTTTGTGATATATACAGTATTTGGGTTTTCAGCATCAACTAAAAAAGTAGCTTATTTTGCTTTCATATTCATTATGTCACAAGACTATATGATATGCGATACATATTTGACAAAGTCGTGTAATATTTTGATTTTGACAGCTTTTATGGGTACCATGGGAAAATTGCTGGCCAGGGGGGTGACATTTGAATGATGAAAAACATACTTTGAATGTGATAAAAGTAATAAATATTATAAGCTAAATAAATCCAATACTTCTTCATTAAAATAACAAGATTTAATTGCCATTGGTATTAAAGCAAGAAAATTATAATTATTGAGAGCTCACAGACCCTCAGGGTAATGGTGGTGTTTGGAAGATATTTTTTTAAAAACTGGGTCACTGTTGCTTTCATTGTTTACAACAATTTTTGTTGCAAAGAAATGACAAAAAAATATAGTAGAAAAAGAAGTGACACCAGGGTAGTGACAAATATGCACATAATCGTGAAAAAAATTAAGACATACTAGTTATTATATTATTGCATGTGATTCATTACTTTTGTATTCAAGAATCGTTTTTTAGTAGTTGCACAGATGTACCATTGGAATTCATAAAGATATATGTACCAGGGAAATACTGTAATCACTGGAAAAGGGGTATCTGCTGAAACTATGTGGGCAACTAGTGCCTTACTGGTTTTGTTAAGCCAAGCTGCGCTAGTTTAAAACTATCATCTCTTGGTTTGCTATAGATTGATCAAGGTCATATCACAAAATTGTAACATTTACATGAAAATATACAATTTAAATTGCCATGGGTGTGAGAAGCAAGGAACCACTAAAAATGTTTTTTTACATTTATACAAATTTTTGGTGCCTTTCTTCATGAAAATATGTTATAATGTGTGCCTAGAAATAAAAAAAGTAGTTATTTAGGTTACATATACAGAGATTTTGGTATTAGTAGTGAAAGTTAGGAATGGAGCAGGCCTGGGGGTATATATTTTGTTAATTTTCAATCATATTATGGTCCCCAAATCTTAATGGTCACCTTAATTTCAATTAGTTTTGCAACCAGAGACCTCATATGTTTTAAACAAAGCCTGATACTTTACACTGTTTAGATTTTCACAATCTTTCAATTTACTTAGGAACTTTTTGGTGGAACATTGAAATCCCAAATACTGTATATTCACACATATACAGGATTAGTAGCAAAAAATACATACCTCATTTGAGAAAGTCATTATTGGTTTTGCACGCTAGCCCCCCCTTGTTTAAACAATGATGCCGCTTTTCTTAAAATATGTATGTAATATACAAAGGGTACTATAAAAGTTTTGCAATATAGTTTTATTTATTGATTTCGTTCAAAGTAATTTCCACCACATTCAATACAAGTCGTACGACGAGTCTTCTGCTCTTCCGTCAGAATATGAGGTACCCAGAGAGAACAAAGTTTCCTTTCGTGTAAATGGTCGTGCAGAATTGAATGAATTTCTGATGCATGAAGGTGTAAGGTATCCTCTATGTGTTGGTATGTCACTCTCCAGTCTTCATCAAGCATTTACCTCACAGCAGTAATGTTTTCCTCTGTTACTGACGTTCGCAGACTTCCTTCCCTCTCAGCGTCCTCCAGAGTGAAATTGCTCCATTGGAATTCTCTGTAATACCTGAATATAGTCGTACGATGAGGTCAATCATTCTTTAATGCAAGCGTCATTCCTTCTAAGTACTGGTCTACGCTTAAACCACGCGTAACGTTATACCGTAAAACTACCCTTATCTCACTACGTGACCACGATGCATTTTAGACTGTCAATACGAATGAACAACTAATCAACAGACGTGCTGCAGGCGGCTACTACGCACTGACGGACATGTCTCAACATGCAGCCTCCTGCGTCCGTTTGTTAAGTCATATTGCAAAAGTTTTATAGTACCCTTTGTACTATTTTATTTTCAAAAAAATGATATGTGCAATTTCCATATTTTTCAGTGAAAAAAAGTCCACCAGTAATTAGCAAACTTCACAACTACTATGCTGCTTCACCCAACCCTTATGTGGATGCTCTATGCCTGTTATATAATTGCCAGGACTTCCATAATGCTAAACCTAAGACATTACCCATGTTCATCATTGAAGAGTTCAAATCGTGGAGTACAATTAATAACAATAGGATTAGTCATTTGCTCACTATTGAGCTGAAAATCGATGTGTTCAAGATATTGCTGAGACAGGGGAGTCCAGCTCTCACAAAACTGATGGTTGATGTTTATAGGCTGGTCGAAGAGCAGGATGTGTTTTTTAATTTTATTAGGTGTGTGAATGCAAGGAAAAAGTACAAAGAGGTAAGAACTGCTTCGAAGCAAGAACATTTTTGATTTTTTTTATACTCCCACTACCACGAAGACCCATTGGGTGCCGTGGGGCTATAGGGGGATACCAGGGAAAGGGGGGTGATTTCTAATTTGCTGTATTATTTCAGGCTTGCCAATATGCCATGTTATTTGGTGTGCAAGATAGGTTTTCTGTTGAGGAGTTTTTGATACCCCTGGTGCTACAAGATAAGCTGTTTATGGTAGATGATTTTTTACGTTGTAGTCCTAGACACCAGGCCGAACTTGTGATATGGTTGGATGAAATGCTGGGTAATAATTCTATAAGAGATGCAGCAGCAGACTATGCAATGTGAGTAAACTCACGATTGTTTGTGAACTACATGTTACAGTAGTAGTAGTAGTAGTTTGGAAACAGATATTAACATTATTATGACCTATTTCATATGCCTAAATTAAAATTGTGAAGGAACAGATAATATAAATATTAAAGTCTACCTTTGGGTTCCATACTAATACAAGGTTTATCTTATCAACATTCAAATTCTCTGAAAATAAAAACACTCGTTTTTTTAAATACCACAGTTTCTGAAACGACAAAAGTATGGAAACATTTCACTTTTGCCTTATTTATTGGTTCTGCGATAATGTGATACTGCGTGCGTTAATTATTAACATCAGTGAGAATGGCAAAAGTAAAGGCATTTTCAAAAGATTTAAGAGACAAAGTAATTGAATTATTTAGTAGTGGTGTTAGAAATGTTGACATTTCTCAAAGATTAAAAATGAACAAAGGGACGATTTCGAAAATTATTAGAAAATATCAATAATACGGATCAACTGCAACGCGGCCCAGGTGCGGAATACAAAAAAAAACCGATTATGTTTTGGATCGCTACATTAAACGTTTTTCCCATGAAGATCCTCGAATGCTAGCCACACAGATTTTCAAAAGCATAGGGTGACGAAAATCTTTCTGTCAGAACAGTGCAGAGACGCTTGCTGGATTTTGGGCTTTTTGGTAGGCGTCCAGTGCAAAAGCCTCTGATTTAAAAAAAAATCGTATTGTTCGGCTTGAATTTGCTAAAACTCATCGAACAATGGAATAGAGTTCTATGGAGCAATGAAAGCAAATGTAACTTGCTTGGATCTGACGGTACGGCATATGTGAGACATCCAATACGAAAAAGATTCGACAAAAAGTATCAGTTGTTGCACGCGGGCCTCCTCTATAAACTAATCCAAAAGGGTTTTCCTTTCTGGCTTCTAAAATTACTGAAATCCTTTCTTGAAGGAAGGAAGTTTCGGATCAAAATTAACAATGTTTTGTCAACAACACGGCCAGTACGGGCCGGTGCTCCTCAGGGTTGGGTCCTAGGACCAATTATTTATTCGCTTTTCATCCATGATGTCCCTTGCCCCAGCAACTGTGAAGTCTACCTCTATGCTGACGACACTGCACTTGTCGCCCAGTCGTATACTGGTGATCTGGTTCACGATGGGTTGCAGAATGCGGTGGACGAAGTTCTAGAGTGGGCGGAACGGTGGCTGATAAAAATTAATCATTCGAAAACGCAGGCTATTGTACCAAAAAACGTCGCGGCCCCCCAGCAGAGATTTCTGTAGACGGAAACCGTGTACCATGGACAAATTCTGCCAAGTATCTCGGTGATAAAGGCATGACCTGGCAGAAACATACACCATCCATAAAAACAAAATTCCAAATTGCGTTTCGGCAACTATATCCTTTGTTATGTAGATCCTCCAAATTAAGTTTGATAAACAAAGTTCGACTATATAAAATGATTATTAGACCAGCCATTACTTATGCATGTGCGGCTTGGTGTTTTCTTGCCAAGACACACATGCAAAGTCTTCAAGTACTGCAAAGCAGAACTTTGCGGACAATTTGCAACGCTCCATGGTATGTCTCAAATGAGACACTAGACAGAGACCTTCACATTCCACACTTGAGCGATTATGTCAAGCTTCAGGCGCAGCGACGTAGTCAAGCGGAATCGCACAGCAACCCTCTGTTGCGTGACTCAGTGGACTACACAGTGGAGCAAGTTCGTAAACATTCAAGGCCACGGCTCGCACTGTAATCAAAAGTTAGCGCGAATTTTTAGTAAACTCAAAATTATACTCAAACAAAACCGAATCATAAATTTGTTTAGTTCACCTCAAAATTAATCCGTGTACCAACTCAAAAAGCCTAGGTGTTTCCTCTTAAACTAAGCACATCTGTTTCTGGGCAACTAGGACTGACAGATAATATGACTAACGTACATTAGACAGTGACTAATGAGCAAAGGTCCTACGGACCGCCCAGACAAACAAATGACGAATAGTTAGTATCAGTTGTCAAAAGTTAAGCACAGTGAAGGCAAAATGGTTTGAGGCTGTTTTTCTAGTTCTGGAACAGGTCCAATTGTTAAAATTGTTGGGAAAATGGATCAAAAAGCTTACAAAGATATTTTTAGTCAGCACATGCCTGCTGAAGAAGAAATGCCTTTACGATGGACATTCCAGCAAGACAATGACCCCACAGATATCTCAAAATTCGTAAACGACTGGTTAAGGCTGAAAAATGTTAATGCTCTTACATGGCATTCGGAATCCCCGGACCAAAACCCTATAGAATATGGGAGCATGTTAAAAGACAGCTGACAAGAAACACTTTAAAAAATAGTAATGATTTATTTGAGGATGTAAAAAATATTTGGCAAAATATCCGAACAGATGGCTGTAAAAAATTGGTGTCTTCTACGAGCAGCAGATGACTTTTGTAGAGTTATTGTATTTAATTTTGTAATAAAAAAAATGTTTCCATACTTTGTCGTCTCATTGTTGGTCATAAAATAATATGAGGTATTTTAATGCTACTACCACAAAAAACACAAATTGTCATTTGTGACCTCAAGACTGTAAGCAAACTGTATGAGAAAAAAAATAGCCCTTAATAAAAAAGAATAAAGATTAGCGAACTTTTAAAAAATTACTAACAATGTTTCCGAACTGTATATTTTGATTAGGATCCAGCAAACATTTATTCAAGAGTTAGACAATAACTTGTTTTGAGCTTAAATACGGATTGTTTAGTTATTCTTACTCAAATTTCAGAAAACATGGCATTCCGGAAGTGAAGTATGATAAAATGCATTCTAAGCCATGGAAAAAGATGATAGCAAGGCTGTTGAAAATGTTCAAATTGTCTTTTGATCTGACCCCAAATTTGAATAAAAAAAGAAATGAAGGTGCTCTAAACTTCCTGTTGCATAAAAGATTTGTGGAAAATAGCTTTGGTGAGAAACATCTTGAATATTGGAAAATATCGAGTCTACAAGCTTACTATTTTTACTTTTGGATAACATACATTCTTATGATTATCATTTTTCATCTTAATTTAATACTTCCTTTTACTTCCCACGCCTACTCGCGAGGAAGTTTTGTAATTCCGAGAAATTTCGAAAATAAGATATGTTATGATATGCATGTATGAGCCATTGAAAGCCAGGATGGTCCAAGTCTAAATTTTCAGATATCGAGGTTCTATGTGTATACTGTTCTGGATGGATGAATCTTTGTCTGGGACAGTTTTGAAAAATGTATCTTTTCGTTTTGCACACAGATGGCACCAGTCTGTTTTTATATGTCAATGGAAAGCTGTAACCGTTATGAGGCAGAATGGGACAAGTGTGACTTAACCCACTCTGGTTTTCAATAGTACTGTCAAAAAATAGCATCAAGTACCTGCCAGAAAATTGGTATACAACAATAAGAACATGCAGACCCAGGAAACCCTTTTACGTCTGTGAGATGGAACAGTCTGATTTTTTCTCATCAACAACAGAGAAAGCTGTAACAAGACGAAAGAAAAATGGTACTAATGCCACTGTATCATGGCTCCAGATCCAGTGGCTACACTTTGAGAAAAAAGAACCTTACAAAATTTTTTATAAAGAAACTTTGAATGAAGAATTTCCATATGATTTTATAAATTTACTACCAAATCGAAAAGGCGCACCCAAAAACTTCAAAAATATAAACCTACCTCCTTTGTATGAATCCCCTCTTCCTGTCAACGACAAAAAGAAGAAAAACATGGAAGAGGTTCTCCAATTCATACCACCAGTTCATCACAGTTTTTTCAAGAATCTGAAGCAGATGCAACTTTGCCAGATACCGGACCACTGCTTGTTACTGAAGAAGAAGGAGAAGGCAAACAGACTCGACAATTTCCAGAAATTCCATAAGGTCGTGTCAGTACAGTACAGTTTTTGTGTAGAAAATATACATTATTTTTTTACTGTATGGAGGTTGATTTCTGTCGTTTTGTAATAAAATTATCAATTCACATAATGTTGTGTAACTCTACTTTACTATAATCGTTATACAAGTATGAAACCAAAGGTAAGAACCGTTTTATGGCAGAGTGGGCTTAAACATATGAAAAAAAACACATGAACACAAAATGTTCATGTATTTTATGATAAGATACTTAAATTGATTCTACCTTTAAGGGTATGTTGATTTCTTACTGCAGTTTTATTATTCTACATTTATCAGCCCCATCTAAATTTTAAAGCCTTAAATCTCGGAAACGTCTTTTTGTGACTTGGACCATCCTGGCTTTCAATGGCTCATATATGCATGTTATATGACATGTACATCACGAAAAAAATAATGTCACGTTGCTGTCGCGTTGTGCCGCCATTTATTCGGGAGAGGCGACGTTGCCAGATGCACCACCGGTAGGGCCTAACTGTTTTACTTGATCTGTCAAATTTTTCTGTAATAAAGGGTGTTTCAATAAGGACGCAATATTTCAAGGTTCTATAAAACATGTAACAAGCAACTGAAATATTTATTGGATTGTGGTGTAGACACTTCGGATAACCACAAAGCCAAAAGTCCAAAGGTGTTAAATCGCAAGAGCGTGGCGGTCAATTCTGGTCACCAAACCGGGAGATGACTCGACCAGGAGCAAACTCGTGCAAAACTGCCAATGTTTCATGAGCAGTATGGCATGTGACCCCATCCTGCTGAAACTATACGTCATTAAGAGCCATGGCTTCTAATTGTGGCACACAAAAATGAGCAATCATTGCACGATAACGTTCGCCATTCACTGTTAGTGGATTACCTGCCTCGCCCTCAAAGTAAAACCGTCCAATAATTCCTCCAGACCATAGTGCACACTAAACAGTGACACATTTTGGATGCATAGCTTTCTCATGAAATACTCTTGCACTCTCTGTGTCCCCAATCGAGATGAAAATGGGCCTGATCGCAATAAATGATTTTATCCGCAAAATCAGCATTCACATCCTGATGGCCAAGAGTCCAATTGTTGAACTCTCTTCGCTGCGCATAATCAGTTGACATGGGCTGTTGAGTCAGTTGGACTTTGTCTGCATGCAGGTGTAAATCTTTCGTTAGAATACGTTGGAAAGTGGCTGTTTTAATGTCCAATTCTTGAGCGCGATGACGAATCGACGTCCCTGGACTGTCGGCTACACTTTCGCGAAGTGCTCTGACATTTTCTTCTGAACGACCGCACTGAGCTCGTCTCGTATGTTTCACATCATTAACTGAACCAGTACTTTCAAATTTTTGGATTATTCTTTTAACAGTGGATGGGGTAGGAACATTATTCCGACCAAATATTAGCTGCACTTTTCGAATCGTGGCAATTAAACTTTCACCACTTTGGTAATAATTTCTTGCAATGAGGATGCGCTTGCTCTTCGTTCTCATCATCAACTCCCGCCTGCCTAATATCGATCTATCACGTCACAATCATTATGACATTTTGACTGTCAAAATGGCGGTTAATATAAATATTGCGTGCTTATTGATACACCTTTGACATGTTCAAAACTAACTTTTTTCTCAGAACTTCATGAACTGATTATGACATTGCGTGGGAAGTGCAGACCCAACCTACTTAACGCCATTTTTGGATTTCACTTTTTTTAAAAATAAACTTTGAAAACTATTTGTAGGTAATGAAAGTTGGAAAGAAATGGTGCAAGAAGCAGTAGGTGATGAAGAAGTACTTAAAAAGGAATTAGTTCATCAAGTTGCCCACTATGGAGACCCAGAGGAGGCATTGTGGTGGGCCCTTTTTTACAATGTTGACAAAAAAGATTGGCCATATACTGTTAAGATGTTAGAAGAGAACCCTGATGGAAATAGGTTAGTCTAATTTTGTCACTCATACGATCAATCGGTCTTTTTTCACTACAGACATGAAATATTGCAGTTATAGACCAGACTGCCTTATTTCTCTCCATAGGTAAATAATGAAATCAAAAAATATATGTAGACAAATAATAATGTCATGTGAAGTTATATCGTGTCAATTTCCTATGTCACAATGTGCGAGAATGATTGAGAATTAACTAATTTCGGTATAGGTCCTCATGTAGTTGATCTTCTTGACTACCCCAATAATCAACATAATCTTTGAAGACGAGTTCTTTAACGTAAATCGAATAATTTGTGTCATATAATATTAGTAGTGACACAATTTTATCCATACCAAATCTATTATTGATCTCGTATTTTATATACTTGCTCCTACCCGCCTGTTCTAAATATGCTCGCCTAACGATGGCCCACCTCTTAAATTAGGTATATAATAACTATTAATTTTTTGAACTGTATTTTTACTTCAGAGCTCAACAAAAAATTAATTCACCAGATGAAGAATCATGGGATAATGAACTGGTGGCACCAGAACCAATTGAGTACCACAGCATGCCATTACCTGTTGATGCAATCTTATTAATAGATAGTCCAATCAAATTTGAGGATTTTTTAGATACAGGCTTCCAGGTATACTCTACAAATCCATGCTTTACATTATTAATTTAATAAGCTGTTTTTTTGTTTGATGCCTTTTTTTGTTTGATGCCTTTCAGCATTGACCTTACTATAATTGTTGGCTTTTTATTTCCGGATTACATTTCATCTTGCTTTAAATCTCATATTTTTTCAGGATGTTGATATGATTGGTATTGATTGTGAATGGAAACCAAGTTTTGGTGGTAATGCAAATGAATTGGCCCTAATGCAAATAGCTACTAGGAAAAATGTGTTCGTGCTAGATATAGTTAACCTTGGGAACAAGGTACCACACTTGTGGCAGGAACTTGGGAAATTTATTTTCAATAATTGTGATATTTTAAAATTAGGTATATATGCTTATCCGAATTTGAATATTCTTGGTTATTTTAATACCTTTCCATTTTCAGGTTTTAGTATAACTGGTGATATTCATATGATCAGGCAGGCTCTACCAGATTTAAATTTGTTGCCTAAGCAAGTAGGCTTTTTAGATCTGTGTTCCCTCTGGAAGCATTTGGAGAAGTTTCCAAAGGTTAAACTGCCATATGAAGGTTAGTTACTGTTGTTGATGGAAGATTGAAAAAAATACTGACTAGAGGTTGCAACCTATCCATTTGTCAATCTGGTACAGCCCAAAAAGCTTGCAATTACATCCTTCAACAGTGAAAATGTTTCAGCTTTAAAAATAGACATTTCCGAAGCATTTTGTCTGGCTATACACGAAAATCACCTTAAAAAGTTAAGATTAGTTCTTTTTTCCAAGATATTACAAAACTAAAAAAATCTTCTGCGGGTCATTAATCATTTATAAAATTACATTCTGTTTTTAGATTCAATTTTCGTCAAGCGCTTGCAAAAAATTCAAAATTCATGTTGCTGATTAATCTGTAACTTGGAAAAATATGACCACCTTACCTCCTCGTTCGTAAAATTCGAATGGTTATCTATTCCTGATCTATTAAAATTTCATTTGCTCCTCTCAGAACTCCATTTTGTACTAAATGTTTTCCTTATAATGCTACTGTCATGTACAATTTCTACCCTTTGATACTAATGCTTTCGAGAATTTCAAAAAGTAACAAATTTAAAAAATCATTTTCGAAGAATCATTATCATAAATTTATCTCTCACTTCTGCATAAATAATATATGCATTAACATCATTCTATGAGTATGTATAATGTTATACTTTTCCCTTTTATCCAGTTTTGATTTATTTTACTTGGTTAATTCATGTTTATGTTGTTAAAACCTCTGCATTTTTAGTGGTATACCTGCATATTTTTATTGTTCATTTTGTGGACAGACATTTTACGGGTAGAATAGCTTCTGCTAAACTTCGCCCAATAAAGACGTTTTATTATTATTATTATTACTATGAACTACTTGGATAATAAAATCTCACTAAGCACTATGATCCGAGAATCGAATTCAC
Source organism: Acanthoscelides obtectus (assembly GCA_963669975.1). Classification (NCBI taxonomy): domain Eukaryota; kingdom Metazoa; phylum Arthropoda; class Insecta; order Coleoptera; family Chrysomelidae; genus Acanthoscelides; species Acanthoscelides obtectus. The sequence continues at coordinate 32,776,873 of CAVLJG010000003.1, read as the reverse complement.
CGCGGCAAAAATAGAAAATTCAGAGGACTACAAATGCCCAATAAACCTTTTTTTAATTGCTTAGAAGGAGGAAACGGAAAATATTTTTTTGTTGGCCAGGGTTAGATACATGGAATGTAGATATGTTCAAGCTGTCACTGCTTTTATCCTGCTCTCCAAATCTATGCTGCATTCATGGATTTTAATAATAACATGACGACTTCATCTGTGGCTGTCAGAAGACGATAAAACACTTAGTGGTCCCTTACTATTTGCATTGATTCAGAAGTTATTTTAAATACAGTAGAGACTCGATAATCCGGATCAATTAAAACCAGAGCTAATCCGAATTAGTAAAAGTCCGGATTATCGGGTCTTATATTTTTATGTATATATATTATAGAAAACTGTTGATAAACTAATGAAATGGTTAAAATATATACACTTTATTCTCAAAATCTAAAAAAGATATAAAATGAAAGTAGGAATGATCATAACTAAAACTACATACTACATGTACCTAAAAACATATCTACTATTCTATACGGATATTCTGCATTATTTAAAATAGTCAGAAATTTTACTTTGTTTCTTAAGTGCAATGATTGAAGAATACTTAACTATACTCGTAGCCTTCTCTTGTATGTTTTTTAGCGCAAGAATATCTCCAATGGCAAGATTATTTTCTTCAGCCCACTGCAACCCCATATAAAATATTTTATTGCATCTTCGTGCTTGATTTTTCTCTGCTGGATATCTACTTCTTCATCGTCGGTCCCATCGTCTATAGCCTCATACTCAACCTCGCCTTCCTCTATGACATTTTCTGCATTTTTAACCCATTGATTCATTTCATCATTTGTATGAATCTAACCATCAATTTGTGTCAGATGTTTGAAATGTCTTGGAAGCCTTGACCTATTTGCTGCAATTTCCTTTGTAGTACGCTTAAGGGAATCAAATAATCCGGGTCATAATCGGGTAAATTGCCTGATGAAAGTTTGTGCCAACACTTTTCTAAACAGTTGGCTTTATGCGATCCGGATTACAATGTACATAACTTAAACTTGGATCCGTCCGGATTATCAAAATATCCGGATTATCGCTTCGAGCCTCTACTGTACTTCATAAAAAACTTCATTGCAGTACAAACGGGTGGACCTAGCCTGAGCACCCTGGTGCACCACTGCTTGGGGCGCCCTCTAAACAAGTCGGAACAGTTTTCCAACTGGGAGAAACGGCCGTTACGCGACACTCAGATCGCTTATGCAGCGTTGGACGCGTACTGCCTCGTACAGGTCTACGACGTCATCAGGCGGTGCTGCGACGAGGCCGGCTTTCCCTTCGAGGAAACCTGCTACCATCTGCTCACCAACGAGAAAACTGCCAAGAAGAAGCATAAGAAGCCACAGGGACATAGGAAGGTGAGTGCCATGTGGTTTTGAGCATTTTCATAGACTAATACTTCAAAATATCTTTGGAAGACTGTCCTACAAATCAGTGGTATTAAAAAATTTATATAATAGATAGATATATGGATATGCTTTATTTGCATAAGAATAGAATCATTCTTAATGACAAAGTTAACTTAAAACTAAGCTATAACAAAATTACATATGCAGATCTTAAGTATTAATTTGTAGAACTCACATGCTATAATATGGTTGTCATATTAGAAAGCTTATAAGTTCAGGGCGAAATATCTTTAAATTGTTGATTCTTTTGATATTATCAGGGGGGCACATGTTAATTTTCAGACCATTTTAAATTGCCCAAATACTCTACCTGCCTCAACAGAGTAGCCCCATACAATAATGTTTCAAATTTTGATTTATTTTAATAAATAAGTGTTTTTAAAATGAACGATGATGCAGCAGTCTTTATTTTAAGATTTACAAACAAAGCTCTGCATGCAGGTATAGGATTGCTTTTAGTTATATAATAGTTCCTTTTTGTAGAATAAGCACTTTTGTAGACAATTTTGAGAACAGGCACATCAGTCTACTTTCAAATAAGGCAAAGTAACTGCTTAAGGATGTGCTTTTCTCTATATTGCAATTGTTTTTATAATAAAGGAAATCTTTGCTAGTTTGGAAAGCAATTTGTCTACATGATCAGTAAAATTTAATTTATGATCATTGGTCAGTTCTAAAGATTTAGGGTGTGTTGTTCATTATTTAAATTTATAAAATTAAGGGAGCATTTATATGTCATAAATTTGGTCGTATTAACATTGAAAGTTAGATAATTATGTCACCATTTTTTCATTGATTATTTATCACTGTCAATTTTTGTACTAATTTCAGTTATATCTGTGTTTTGCAAAGTGTTGTAGTATCGTCATCAAAAACTATGATTTTACCATTTATCTTTGAATTTATTAAATCGATAATATAAACTTTAAATATGGTCGGGCCTAGTACTGATCCTTGAAGTACCCCTGCTTTTATATTCGATTTATTTGAAATATGATATCTAGATACTTAACAATTTTGGATCGATCGTTTAAAAATGACTTTGTCTTTAGAGATAAGACTGATGAACGATCGCGAGACTTTTTTCTCCTTCCCCCATCTATTCACCTTCCTCATTTCAAGAATTAAGTACTGGAACATCCTGAAGACTCAACTCCTTTCATATACTTTTTTTTTTGTTTCAGAAACCTGTAGCCGCGGAGAAAGATATTCCCCAGCCGGCCAGTCCACACTCCGATCCTGTTTCTGCCGATAAACTCAAAGTTGTCTGTGATACAATGTTGCAAGGCCTGGGAAAGAAGCTGAGAAGTTGTGGTATCGACTCTGTCATTCTCGAAACTAATCAGGACCATATGGTCTGTGTGAAGTATGCTCAAGACGAAAGAAGATATATTTTGACAAAAGGCTATGAAACATACAAAATGGTACGTTGAACGTTGAATTCTTTTACTCGTAGTTTTAGTACTGAGGGCCTATTCCCGACCTTTTCTTTTTGCGCGAATCGTTAATAGAGAAGTTATACCAAGAGACGTGTTGTTCTTATTTGGCTAAGAGATAAATGTGGTGGTCCCAGATAGTTAATCCTTTTCGGATGAGTTCATTGTCTATCACTTCTAGCAAGGGATTAAGCATTTATTATTTATTAATTCTTCACGTTAATAAATCCCACGATAATACTATTCTTAAAAGTTTCTAGTAATATGTACACAAAAGATTAACGAGATGTTAGGTTCCGCAAAACCAATCAAACCTAATCCGGTCCTGCACGTCGATCCGATCAAACGTGAACATGTACGATGCGCATCACTACTCAATCCAGGCGCTCGCCACTTTGGTGAACAAAATTTTTTCATATAGGTTCTAAAAAAACAGACAAAAACGGCACACTCATACAGCAATATAGAAGGAATATTATTTTAATTCACGGTGAGTGTCTTCAAAATTCTACCGAGGCTTCGCGAGTGCATGCAGATCGTTTTTCAAGTTCCTTCGTGATTTCTTGTTTGGATCGAAACAAAATGTTTAGTTTATAAAACTGAGGTGAGTACTGTTGATGAACTACGCTTGCGAATTTAGCAATTTGCCGCATTCATTTGGGAATTGCAGTCCATTCTAAAAGCCTACACCGATGCTTCGCTACGTCGAGAACATACGAGGCTTGTTCAATAAGTACCTGAGTTTGACGACAGAGGGCGTTCCGGAGGAAAGTTGGTGTTATCATCGTGTGCTGCTATCAAACGACGGCACAACAAATTTGAGACTGATTTATAGGTTAGTTTGGATTTGGCACACATTCGTTTGGAGTAATTTAAAATCCGAAGGATTTTTTGCGTCGAGTTGTCACCATTCATCATTATACACCAGAAACTAAGCTATAATCAAAACAATGGATTTCTCCGGATGAATCTGCTGCAAAGAAGTCGAAGACGGTCCCATCGGCCGCAAACGTCATGGCGACGATTTTTTGCAATGCGAACGGCGTCATCCTTATGGATTTTTTAGAAAAAGGAAACGATCACTGGACAATACTACAGTGCGTTATACACATATGTTATACACTTCTTAGTTTTTGGCGAGTAAAACGGTAAAACACAATAATTCATCGTTAATTTATTCAAAAAATTTTTTCAGCTGCAGGGATACGTTCCTTTGGGACATTGTCTGAAAATCAAGAGTGATGACGTAGACGAACAGATAAAGGAAGTTATTAGTTATTATAAAGTGAATGTAACGAAGGAAGACGTATTCAGCAGATGTCAGGTGAGAAATGATATATGTAACTTCGAAAACGTATAATTTGGTTATATTTGTAATCCTTTTTGATGGTTTGCTGAAACTATCCTTAAGCTGTTTTGCATCATCCCAGTTTAGATCTTATTTGAGGTTCGATATTTTTGGTTCAACTTTTATCCCTTTTCAGAGTTTTTTGGGTATTCATAATTTGAAAATGGGAATTACCGAGGTAATTTATTTTACCTGTATTTTGCAGGCTTGTAATGGCAACAATTTTGTCAAAATATCCCAATCGACAATGAATACGTTGGCGAAATCTGCGGAAAATCGAGAATCTTCAGCTTCAAATTATTTTTATGAAGACGAAGCGACAGGTTTCTCCAGTGAAGGTGACGATGAAGATGATTGTGCGGAAGCCGGCCCTCCTATTGCGTCAAGGAATCGGAAATGGGATCTATGTGAGTAAATATTGTATTCTGGCTTCATTGAAAAAAAGCTTGGTGACGATTCGGGATTTTTATTATTCTTTTGTTGTCATTCGCGCTTCCTTTTTTTGAAAATAAATGATTGTTTCCGAAATAAATTGATTTTTTTTAGTTTTTTTCCAAAGTAATGTACAGTTTTTGGACAAACATTCAAGGGATGTGTTTCTATTCTAGGACTATTTTGCAAGTCCCTAAAGTATGCCACTGACTTCTTAAAGAACCTCTGAGCGAATTTTTTTAGCATAGTAACGTTCGGACCTGGTATGATGAAAGCTAGACTAGTTAGGTTGACTGTCATGTCTAAGATTGTGAACAAAGTTTCGTGAGAAATAGGTTACTCTCCTATCAATTTTTCCTTTTTCCTATCTACTTTCGACAGTTTGACCACCGCGGCCTAGCGGGAGCAAAATTTGACATCGCTACCATTGATTCTTTTATGTACCTGAGTACGTACAGGGTGGCCAATATATAACTGACTGATTTAAATTGCGCGCCATTTTTGATACACGGATTTCAGTATGTGGCGCCGTAGTAGTTCTTTAAAGCACATGTGTCCGATCCATCATAGAGCGCTACACGATCCCACAACGCGTCCGTATTGTTAAAACGTTGTACTTAAATAATGAGTCGATTGTTGCAACGATTCGGAAGCTACGACAAGATCTCGGACGAAATAATGTGCCCAGTGTCAGTTTGAACAAGCAGGTCAAGTTAAGGACTTGCCAAGGTCGGGCCGTGTTCGAACTGTTCGTACTGCGGAAAATATCGAGAGTTCGTGAAGGTGTAGTGGAGCACCCTGAGACGTCTACCAGACATCGTTCTCAAGAACTGGGTATTCGTCGCACGTCATTACGCACTGTTTTAAAAAAGACCTGCATTTGCGGCTATACAAAATTTAGTTAACCCAAGAACTACAGCCTCGTGACCATGGAAGTCGCCGCTAATACATTCATGCAATATTACAGCTTAATACCCAAAATAACGATTTTTACCGACAACTGATAATGAGCGATGAAGCCCACTTCCATATGAACGGATTTGTATCTGGGTATTAGAGAACCCTAATGTCATCCATCAACGACCACTAACATCCTCGTCGAGTCACAGTTTGGTGCGGTGTTTGGCATGGAAGTGTCATTGAACCTGTCACTGTCGAGCGCTACTGTGATATGGTGCAAAACTTTCTGGCTCCTTAAATCCAGCAATTTAACCTGCAAAACATGTGGTTCCAGCAGGACGGAGCAACTTGTCACACAGTTAGGGAAACAATGAATCTCTTGCGAACAATATTTCCGGAACGTTTAATTTTTCGATTTGGTGATGTCAACTGGCCACCAAGGTAACCGGATTTAACGGCTCCTGACTTTTTTCATGGGGATTTTTAAAAAATAGGGTTTATGCCAGCAAACCAAATATGGTAGAGCAGCCGAAGAACAATATTACGGAAGCGATTGAAAATATTCCTCCCGAAACTCATCAGAAAGTGATGGGAAATGTAATCAAGAGGTCTCAGGTTTGCGCGACTTCTAGAGGCGGACATTTGTCTGATATTATTTTTCATACATAATTTCCAAGTTTCAAGGAAATATTAAGATGAAAAAATGGACGTATTTTACTTCATTTCACAAATATTCAAGATACAAACCAGTCAGTTACATATCGGCCACCCTGTACTACTCCTAACACAGTCTAAACATGATGCTTTTGTCCGTCCGATCAAAATACAGTCAAACCAGTTTCGTGCGATTTGGCTACTAATCAGCATGGTGTAGGCTTGGTCTCTCGTCTCTGGGATAACGAATGAAAACATCGCAGCTATCATCTATTCTAAATAAGACAGCGCAAAGCGCTATCTATTACCAAAATCGACCACTGCAGAGAGTGCATAGCAGCTATTGGGTAAGGATCTCAGTTCGCGTTTATTAACCCAGTCACCATTTGACCGCTAGATGGCTGTCGATTCTGACTGGATAGTAGATGTGGTCTACTTGCCATTGAACATTTGTTGTGCCCCGAAACAACTTTCATTAGCTGTCTTCTGATCATGTTCAGTTTATTCGATGGCAAATAGACCACATCTACTTTACAGCCAGAATCGTCAGCCGTTTAGCGGTCACATGGTGACTAGGCTATTAAACTAAGATTCCTAACAGTTGCAATAGCAGCTATGCTATGCTATCTTATTTTGATTATCGTGTTGTGAAAATTTTGTAATTAATTCTACAGCGCCATTTAGAAGTTGTATAGGAAGAACCAATTTTGAGTGGCGCCCGTTAGAAACCTGTATCTCTGAAAGCAAATTGCGAAAGTGATCTAAGGACAAAATAGTCTTGGAATCTTATAATAGGTCAAACATCACTGTATGAATATCTTGTCTATTGTCTATTTCGTTCGTATTTGTCGAATAGGAAGCAGTTTGTAAGCTTTGAGGGCTCCGCCTCTGACCTTTTGCCTATTTGCAATGGGGTACCGCAGGGAGCAGTACTTGGCCCCCTGCTATTTTTAATATATATTAATGACCTGCCTCAGAGTATTGATAACGGATCCTGCTTCGTATTCGCAGACGATACCACCTTGCTGTTTAGGCCTGACCAAAACAAGTTATCGTTAAATGAAAACAACGTATCATATTACATTCTCTTCTGACATATGAGTTGTGAGACCAGTAAAACTTCAGGACCAAAAATAATACACTTGACGTCAAATTATACAGGGTAATAGTTTAAAAATAAGTTTTTTTAATATCTTCAAATCCGTCAACTGGAATGAAATAAAACTTGGTATGTCGATTTACCTAAGTCTTGTCTATATTCAAAAGTCTTTACTTAAAATTAACGTGTACCAGTGGCGGAGATTCAGGGGATTAGTGATTAGTTTTCCAAATAAAAATCGTACGCAACTGTTTTCTTTTTCGAAACGCGCAATTTTTCGAATTTTACTTTCAATCAATAATTACTTTGTGTTTTTTCCTAGAGTGCACTGTTTTCGTAAAAATAAAAATAAAACAAATCAGATAATCAAATCATTTCAATGAATGTTTAAAAAGACGACCTTTCTGACAGATACAAGTGCGGCATCTTTTAACAAAGAAAAATTTATTTCCGCAAAATTGGTTATGGCTTGAATTTGATGAAACGCATTATCTATTCTTTCTTGTAACTGATCAGCAGTATTAATTTGTTTATATATACTAGTTGTTTAAAAGCGCCTCATGAAAAGAACATGTCTATCGCTACTTTTACGTTTTTGCTAAAAGAACATTGCTCAATCACTGTTTCTATTCAGTTGATGAGTACGTTGTTCCTATGACGTCGCTAGAATAGTTAATAAATTAGTTTGTATGATCTCAAATCTACATTGTACATACGTACAGAATGTGGTCAATACATGGTAAATAAAATAAATAAATATCTACTTTCGTCTAGATCCCGACGAAAAGGTGGACGTCGGCCTCTGCCAAACAAGATTGGGCGCGAACATCCAAGTAAAGGCAATCCCAAAAGCTCTGATGACACAGCACGACTTTTTCTACGTGTGTGAAGAGTGCGGGAAGGTGTACTGGGATGGTTCCCACTTTGGAAAAGTCATTGCAGGAAGATTGCAGGGAATCGTGCAATAAACAAATAAACATCCATCTATACCTTTATTATAGATATATCGCCATTTATTATTTCTTTTACCTCAATAATATTGATTCAATATTGGTGTTGTAATTTCTACGGGGTGTCCCAAATGTCGACGTCGAGCCCGAAACGGGGATAGGCCAAGTCATAATAGTTATCAGAAACATGAATATAAGTGGCGTCTTGAGGAACGGGACCGGTGAACATTCACAAAAACTCGGTGTTCGGGATGACGAGCAGCATTTGGGTACCTCTCACGATAAAGGCCAGCTGCAGCACTAGCATTGCACATTCCCCATAAATGAGGTGCATTTGACGTATTCCTGTATGGTGTACACAGACATGGTGGCACTACACAATCATGAATTCATAAAAGTGGCGTTACTGTCTGTCTTGCTGCTACTACGTAGAATGCCGCTGGCCGTCACTCCGTCTAAGAAAAAAGTGAAATTTATAGTAGTGGGAACTAAAAGGTTAATATTTATCCGATTTTTCAGATTCGTTTTTAACGTCCATAATTACAGTACATGATTTTTTAAAGCTTATAATTTGAAAAGTACACGGCTTAGACTTTTCTTATATTTTTCTGATAAATATTATGACTTGGCATATCCCCCGTTTCCGGTTTGACGTCGACGACTGGGACAGCCTGTATATTTTTCGAAAGAAAACTGACAATATTGAAACTTAAAATATGGAATTTTTGGCTTTACGTCATTTTTTTATCACTGCTGTTTTTGGTTTAATGTTAGGTAGACACTGAGAGAGTAAACAAATGTAAATGGGAAGTAAACTTCCATGTTGCCATATTGCTACCTGATGGCGTAATTTTATCATGGCACTTAACATATTGGATAATTAATTCGTGTCAAAATTATTTTAATCCGTCTTCGAGTATAATGTTTGCCTGGCCGTTGTATTTTGAGAATGTGATTTATCACGTTTCCATTTGTTGTTATTGTTTCTGATCGTTGTGTTGTTTTCTTATTCCCAACTGGGCAAATCAGACATTTTTGAATCGATTCTCGCATTGTCGAATTCATAAAAATTTTAATTTCTGTTTGAAACCTAAACCAAACTCGATATGTAAAGAAAAATTGCTTTTATTTTTGAATATTTTGTTAGATACAGGGTGCCCCACTTAATACTTCAGCGATCGATTATTCGAAAAGTTGAGGTTATGAAAGAACGGATGTGAAGAATTTTCAAATTGCTCCTCAGAGCTCTCCTACATAATGCTGCCGCGCGCTGTGCCTGCCAGACAGACCCGCCTGACTCCGGCCTTCCATCCTAATCGTGTCGAACTTCGTACATCCATAACTGGCCGATACGGCCGCTCCTTTGTACCTAAGGTATTGATATTGTGGAACAGTCTACAAGAGGATGCCTTTCCTGGATCTACTAACCTTAGACAGTTCAAATGTCGGATTAACAAAGTTTTTTTGGGAACCTCATAGCAGACGCGGTGTTCTGACATTTAGGCTTCTGCCTGCGCGGCTCCTTCGGTGTAAAAAAAACACTTGCAACTGCTCGATTACATGATAAGACTTGTGCTTTCATCTTTTTACAGTGCAGAGGAGAATTACACTGTTTGCTCGGCTTTTCTCTTTTACTTTGCGAAAGTTCCAACGGTTTATATTGCAACTGAATTTTTAGGCCCTTGTTAGTAGAAAGTATGCGAATGCTGAGAATTAAATTTCATTTTATAGTTCTGGTGTGATTTTAAAACTTTGGACAGCTAGATTTGCATCGAAGGTCTTTTACCTCTAATTTCAGTATTTTTGATAACTGACTTTTTAGAAAATAATTAGTTTTAGCGATTTTAGTATGGTGTTACTAATCAGATGTTACTTCATCAAAGTAAACAAACAATTTTTATGTCGATAAATAATCATCGACATATGATATTATTTGAATCTGGAACTCAGATGATAACCTGATCAAAATTTGAGTATCGAAAAAGGATCTGTGTTATACTTGGTTGATTTTATTTTTTTAGTTAGATTTAGTATATGTTTTTTCTTCCTCTTTTTACCCTTAATTTTGATCTGATAAATATATGATCCATGAGGTATGTATAATTGTGAACGATATTTTATTTTATCTAGAAGTTAACAGCAGTGATGTTTTATATTATGTATATTTTTTGATAATTATTGCTGATACTAATGACATTTTTTAATCATCAAATATATTCATTGTGTATTGAGACCGTTGTGTTTTATTCCGTTCCTTATGGTGTGCGTGGATTTTTTCCCAAACTTTGCTTGCAGTCCCAAGTTCTTATGCCTATTGGTAAAGTTGCCGCCTTCAAAAACCCTTTGTGTAACCCCAAAAATACACCTTTTGACTGTTTGACTTCGAACCACACCGCCTAGCGGGAGCTTAACACATTGGCTGCCATGTGAAACACCGGTGATACACAGGCGCGTTTTGCTCGGAGGCCACGTGACTCACATGTGTTTCACATGCAGTATACTTCTAAATTAGATATATATCCGCTTGGCCTGTGAATTAAGTTTAACTACTTATACTGTGGCATACTGATAATATAAACAACTCATTGAGATACATAACATCACTGGTTGCCTACCTTTGTAGGGTAAATTTACGACTGCACTTTTACTATATTCAGGTTGGTTCTTGTACAGATTTTGCGGTTTATGGGTTATGTTTAATGTTGTGAGAACCTGCAAACTAAGAGGGGTGTTTTAGAAATATAAATTTTAGTAAATCGTGTGTGTGTTATAAAGTGGTGTTATAAATATGAGTGATGAACCTTCTACAAGTTCTGGACGACCCAAACGATCTTGTACTGGCAATAGCCAAAATAAAAAGCAAATTTTAACACAAAAGGAACTGCAGGAAATCGCAGATAATTGGGACGATTGGGAAGATTTTTCATCTTCAGGATCAGGTATGTAGTAAAAATACATGTTTGTTGTTGAAATTTTATCTGGGGATGGTTCTCTTTTACAGGCGTATAAATTAACACCTTTTTCATTTATTTATTTATAGAGTATCTAAATTCGGAATCTGATGATGGTAGCAATAGCGCAGGCAGTAGTCTTCCAAGCATTCATAGTTTAGATTGCGATTTAGATGAAGTAGACACTGAAGAGAGCCACAATGTAAATACTCTACTACAAGATAATGAGGATTGGCATGATGTTGACGGGACATCCTTGCGTTCTGACATTTTTTCTGGTGCAGAGCAATACATGTATCATCACGGCATTTACCCTGGTATTAATATATTTTTTTGTCTATTTTTATTTGGTAAAAATATAAAATATTTTTTCAGATGATTCTAATGATCTACGTCCAATTGATGTTTATGAACGTTTCATTGATGACGAGATTCTTGAAATTATCGTTTTAGAAACAAATAGAAACGGCACACAGCTTTTACAAAAGCCAAATATAAGGCGTTCAGCTAGAATAAGACGATGTGTCCCTACAAATAAAAAAGAAATTAAAAAGTTTTTAGGCATAGTCATCTATATGGTCATAGTCAAATATCCTAAAATTCCGGACTATTGGCGAAAAAATAGGCTGTACAATAATACGTTTGTTCCATCAGTGATGAGCAGAAATCGTTTCCAACTTCTGCTAAGAGTACTTCATTTTGCGAATAATGATACCGCAGATAAAGACAACCGACTTTATAAAGTGGAAGATGTTATCAGAAAATTTCAGACCAAATGTTCCAACGAGGCAATTCCAGGGGAAACATTAGCTGTAGATGAGACTATGGTGCCCTTTCGTGGACGCCTAATTTTCCGGCAGTATATACCTAGTAAACGTCATCGATATGGCATAAAACTATTCAAATTGTGCGATCCAAAAGGCTATACCTACCGATTGTCAGTCTACACCGGCAAAAAATTCGAAGATACAGGTAAAGGAAAAGGACTGGCAGAAAAAGTTGTAATGGACCTTGTTCATGACTAATTGGGAGAAGGAAGGACACTAATAACAGACAATTATTATACTTCATTACCTTTAGCGACATCATTGTTGGCATCCAAGACTCATCTTCTAGGCACGCTTAGAAAAAATCGAAAAGGTCTCTCTAAAGAAGTTATGAGTGCACAGCTAAAAAGAGGGGAAATTGTGGGGAAGGAAAACACTACAGGACGCGTTATAGGTAAATGGAAAGACAAAATGGATGTTCCGTTCTTGAGTACTAAGCACACGCTGGATATAAAGGCTACCGGGAAGAAAAACAGAAAGGGCGAGGAGGTAAAGAAACCTTCTGCCATATCAGAATACAATGCTGGTAAAGATGGTATAGATGTTTCTGATCAAATGGCGAGCTACTTTTCCCCACTCCGCAAAACAATTAGATGGTATCATAAGCTAATGTTTGAAATTCTCCTGAATACGGCTGTCATCAATTCTCTTAATATTTACAAGCACTTCAAAAAACAAAACATACAAGTTGGTGCTTTTAGAGAGATGTTGATTGAGAGCCTTACCATGTCCCAAGTGTCCCAGTAAATGAAGATAAACATAGTCTGATCAGTACAGAAGAAAGAACAGCAGACGGGAGAAAGAAAAGGAAGAGATGCATTTCATGTTATGAGAAAAAGGCCAGAGAAGGAGGTGGAGTTGTGGGAATGAAACAAGCTAAATTGGTCTCTACCAAGTGCGGGCAATGCAATATTCATCTATGTTTTACTTGTTTCACTGAAAAACATTAGTTTTATTTCCTGTTTCTTCTGTGATCACCGGTGATACAGATGGCACTGGAGAAATACCGATTAACCTAGATGCCATGTGTATCACCGGTGATTTTAATTTTTTTGCAGTTGTTTATATGTTTTTTATGTCAATAAAGTTTTCGTAACCATGTTTTTGTGATAATTTAGGTTTGGCCCCTAATAAATGAAAATGACCCCTTATGGGGGCAGCCAAAGTGTTAATTGGACAACGATGAGATTACAAGGGTCATATGAGTCTCGGCTGTTTGTATGCTCTTCTAGTCGTCATTGTCAGAACGTTTTGTAGGAATTTGCTATTGTTTAAGGTATCGTTGGACAGTATCTCTCTGTCGGATCTGGTTGCCCAGATACCAGACAATTTCAAGGCAACAAAGAAGAGAGGAAGGCGCAAAGAGGAGGTGCGTTACTTTGAGGGGTGCCCTGGCATTGTTAACTAGTATCCGGGAATTTTAAATTGATCCTTAAATTAATTTAGGGATTAGTTGTGGAAAATTGTAATTCTGGTTGGACCTACATTCGCACTATTTAGTTTTATTCACAGTGCGGGCAACGGTCTTGTGTACTTGCGCACTTTCTTGACTATGTGGTCTATTGACTCGCGCAATAAAGTGTTGCTATGCGATTCCGCTTAACTATACCATAGCTCGCTTGTTGTTTGATGCAGTCTCTTAGATAAGAGATGTTGAGGTCTCTGTGAAATCTGCAAAAAACCCAAATGCGTTTTTGCGAGAAAATACCAAGTTGTCGCTAGTCTAATAAAACCATCATGTAGCCGTGCTTTGTTGATGAAACTTAATTTTGAGGTTCTACATAGCATAGGGTAGTTTTCAATGCTTCAGTATACTTCTGCCAGTTCATCCCTTTGTGAAGAGTGATACCAAGATATCCATGGTAGCTGCGTTTACTGAGATTTCATATGGGGCGCCGCCCATTCCAATACCTCGTCTGTAGCACTGGCTTGAACAAGATTGCCAGAACACGACAGGGCCACCAGGACAGTGTCATCAGTATAGAGATAGACTTCACAGCTGCTTTAAGCTTAAGGCCATAAATCAAAGCGAATGGAAAAATGAATAGTTACTCAGTGGACATTCCATCCAGGATCTAAATTCATTTTTTTTCTTTTCTGAATTTTTTCATATTCAGCTAGATGTTTGTTTATGTATACTAATGCTGGAAGGCGGGAAGTAATAACTGTTATTTGCTGTAACAAATGACATCATGAATGAAAATTGAATAAAGAATTGGTCCAAGAACTGAACCCTGAGAGACACCAGTTTTGACTGTGTTGTTGACAGAACATTATTAATTTTGATCCGAAGTTCCTAACTTCAATGGCGGGCTTCAAAAGTGTTAAGAGCCAGAAGGGGACGCCCTCATGGATCAATTTACAGAGAAGGCCATTGTGCTAGTATTTATGCTATAAAAAATTAAAAAAAAATTGTTGCTGGAAGTTCACAGAAAGTAGCAGTTAAAAACAATATTTCATTCTTCAGAATAAGTTCTTTATTAAAAACGTGTTTCACAGCAGACGTATAGAGTTAAGAGAAAGACAATAAATAGAAAAACATAAGTCGTATATGCATAAAAATAAATAACATCCATAGCAGAAATTATAACCTTAGATCTATTCCGTAGAGATTGCACATTGTACTGGCAGCATTGTAAAAGACCTCAGAGGTTCGAATTCCAGTTGTGGACAACTAGGGAGGGAGGTTGGTGTTTCATCAGTCTAGATCTCCACCGCACGTAACCAGCCTCCCCTTTCGTTATTGTCCAATCTTGCATCAAAACAAACACAACTGGTCGATATCACGTTTTTCGCCGTTGTGTTGACTTATCCCTTTGCGGCATACTCGTCATGAAATTATAGCCAATAAAATCGTTTGTGGGAAGAGCAGGTGTAGTGCACCTTATGGAAACGTTCGATTTGCGATGTGGGACTTGGGAGTAAGCACAACAAAGATTGTTTTGCCGAATTCCATCCGACATTCGAACGGATTAGCTGCTCACTTATTTGAAGCCTAACAGTGCTACCATAATTTACGCACCAGATCAGTGCAAGATCAAATCAGGTACATCGCATCGCTGGTCATGGTATATTCATACCATTAGATGAGCAGGGCTCATGGACTGACGAGTCATTCCGTCAAAATCACCACCCACACGCAGCTTTCCCATTCGATTCGATCCGCAGTTATCATAATCATTCGAACTTAAACGAGAAAACTCGGAATCCCTTCGATTTCTGAATGTGAGAGGGCAGCTTTATTTTTGCACATACAAACTTATATCCAGCGTACTGGCTAATGGTATAGCATGAATTATCAATCGAGAACCCGTGTTTGTCGTGAAGCGGCGTAAATGCCATTTACTTAGCGTTTTAGTCTCCCATCACTGGAATTCGAGCCACAGTAATTTGTTGTTTTTACCTAGTATCTATAACCACCACCACCACCACCTCCAGCAGAGTAACCTCCTGGTCTGTACTGGCCTTCGTCATCACCTCCGTCGTATCCTCCTCCGCTTAGTCTATTTTGTTCTAAGGACCTGAAAGCAAAACGTTTTGGATCAATTCGGTAGTATTCCACGTACAATAGGCGCTTTTTGCCTCCCTCTCCGAACGGATGCAACCTAGTGAAAATACTTGGATATACACTGAGCTACCCTAAATAAATATAAACAATAGTTTTCACTAGGTCGCGTTTATTCCCAGAAGGGATATTTTGGATAAGGATACACATAGCTTTGAAAAACGTAAAAACTTATTTTTCACATATTTCCTACCTCCTATCTAGGGTAGTTCTGTGTATATGCAACGTTTTCTATACGAGGCCCGTAAATTAAGTGATAAAACTGGCAACATAGCTTTGGATCTGGCAACACTGTACAAGTTTGACGTAGCGATTCTTTTTTTTGTTAATCAGTTTTTCCTGTTGCGTTCTAAAAATGAATCAATTTCGAGCAAGGGTGTGCTATCAGATTTTGCTTCAGACTAGGACACAGCCTAAGAGAAACTCTTGGTAAAATTCAGCAGACCTACGGAGATAGTGTTTTGTCAAAAGTCCAGGTTTTTCGGTGGTTTAAGGCATTTTCAGGTGGGAGAGAGTCGATTGAAGATGATCCACGAAGCGGAAGACCTTCGTCTTCAAGAACCGATGAAAATATCGACAGAATCCGGAATCTTGTGCGTTCAGATCGTCGGTTGACAGTATGATCCGGGAAGAGGTATTCCTATTCGACTCACACCATCATCCATTAGATCAACAACAACTGGGTGATGCATCACGATAATGCTCCTTGTCACACAGCAATGTCAACAAACGAGTTGAACTCAGTTGAAAGATTGTAACCGAACAGCTGAAGGCTATTCCAGTATTGGAGTTCCTGGAGTTCCTCCTATGAAGAGTTGAAGAACCGTCTTCAGCGCTGTGTGGCTTTGTAATTGTATTTGAATTAAAACATCAAAACAAATCAGTCTCACCACTTAATTTACATTCCTCGTGTGCAATGACTTCGGTTAATCTCAAATATCCTGGTATTTTTTTTAGAATTTCGAGCTACCGGAATTTCTATCTAAAGGCTTTTTTATTCGATAGGGGGCGATTAGTGTACTCGCACTAGATTTCTCCGCGCTTACCCCTATACCTAATTAGAGACAATAGTTTTCACTTGGATGCGTTCGTGTCCGAGAGGGGGGCAAAAAGGTAGTCTTTAACGTTTTCGTTGAATAGCTTGTATTTTATCGACAGCCAAATCGGACAGAATACCTGTTCAAAATTATGTCTGATTCCCTACACATACGATAAATTTCTTCAAAATTTGTCGAATGCTGAACAGAAGTTTTGAAAACGAACAAAAGAGTAGGCATGCGGGTGTTATATTTTTTCTTTCTCGTAAAACTGTATTGAATATCTTAAAGCATTTTCGTCTAAATCATGACAGTAATTTTAACGACAATGGTAGACTCAGTACCTCCCCACGCCATTTTGAATTTCTTCACAGTTTTTGAGAAAAATGGAAAAGGTCATGAAGATTTGCAGTGGCGAAGAGTCCATGTACCCATTGTTACCATTGGTAATAGTTAAAAATCTTAAAAATAAATATTTTATGACTAAGTACTGTGAAATAATTTCATTTATTTGTTTACCAACAGCGATGTGTAATAGTAATTCAGTAAATAGCAAATTAACCCCACGAAAATAATGCGCCCTATATTGTCTATGTTTTCCGAACACGATGAAGCTGATTCGCCTCGACTTGGTTGTCGGTTGTTACGATTTTCATTTATGGATACACTTGGTAGTAAGTCGGGGACCGTCGGTAGCGGCTCGTGTCTGATCGCGGTCGCCCGAGTGCGTGGGGCGCTGCGACTTTATTATGTGGGCTTGTTACCATTCTTTGATTTGGTTACTCACTTCTCACTCGTTAGTAGCTGTTTTGGTTACCGGCTGTAGTGTGCGTGAAATTAATCATGGATGAGTGTCGCAGCGTAATCGATCAACTACTTGAAAAGTCATTCTCCTTGTGTAATTTTTAAGAAAAAAGGATCATTAAAAATGGAAGACATCTATTTTAGATAATTTTAAAAAGGAATAATAAACGTAGTTTGATATTTTGAATTAAGTTGGTATATGGAAACTCTTGGTTTTGTGGTTGCAAAAAACAGATTGTATTGTTGGCGATGTATCCTGTTTTATACAGAAAAAAATGGGTGGACCGGCCGCGGAGTCAACGATTTCAATAGTTTTAGGGCTCTAAAGAGGAGTCATGAAATTTCTCCGTTACATGTGAGATGTGTAGCCAATTTATTCAGTTTGGCAAAACAAGAATCGAAAGATGTCTTAACCAAGCTTTTAAGCACCACACGTCTAGATACCGTATGTTTTTTGGCAAAACAGGAATTACCGTTCATTTTGAAGTGGATGACTCTGACAATAGAGGAAATTACAGGAAATTATTAACATTCATTGCCAAAAAAGATCAAACATTTTCCGAACATCTAGAAACGTCGACTGTTTTTTCGGACGGCTTGGATTAGTCATCAGATGCTCCGTCCAGGAATTTATACCTTAATTTAAAAACAGTTTAAATAAAATACCTAAAATAAGCAAAAACTTATATTTGGGAGGTTCAAAATAAACTTTTTTTAATAAGATTTTTCACATCTGGTTTTGGTAACAGTTTAGGAAAAGTCACGCGTCGCCACTGAAGATTTGCTGTATCACTACGGAAAAATATTGACTACATTATCAATTCGTACTCTTGAATAAATAGGAACACTAATAATAATTTTACTAAAAAATATGAATGTATAAATAAGAAATCATTTTGTTACTTATGTCGTGCCGAAACTTGTTTTCTAATACAACATCAAAACCGACATGACAAAAACCACCCTGTTATGTGAGCGTAAATAATGTCAATAGGCACACCTTAGTAATGTAGCAAGGTTACTGTTATTTTGAATGACAAATACCTCCCCCTACTAAATTCGGTCGTAGACTATTGCTTCACCTGATGTTATCAAGAGAAGTTTCGTATGTTGAAGAACATGTTTGTGATCCAAGCCAAAAAAAGTACTATTCTATAATTTACCTAAGTATAGCTTCTGGAATAGGTGGCGGTGTAGGTAGATGAGCACCTTGCGGTCTAAAACCATTCTCGTCGGCTGTATAGGTCAAAGATATCCTTTGTCCGTCTGGAGCTGTGTACGAGAAAGATCCTTGGGCAAGTTCCCCACCATCAGGCCCTGGACCAGCTCTTCCCTGCTCTTGAGCTTGGATCCCGTTGCCTGTTTCGTATGCGTAGCTGTAAGAGCCGTCTCCTGCATTGGGATTGTTTTCATACCTAAAAACAAGATTGACGATCAAGATACATAAATATATTTAATACTCTAGACTCTAGAGAATAACAGCCTCGAAAATCTTCAGAAAAACATCAAGCAGAAATATTCCGAGTTTCTGAAATTTTATTCTAATAATCAAGATCTAACATACTTCCAAAACTGTGATAGGGGAAAATATCGTTTTTTTTGCTGATTTCCCTTTAAATTTTTTCGGCATGAAACTGTAACGTATAACAAAGACAAAAATAAACGAGCTGAATCATGAACCAAACGTTTTCATTTTTTGGATTTTTAAAAATGGATGGTTGAAAACTGAAACGGTCTCATTACAAGCTCTCAAGGGTTGGGTTCTACTGCCATCACCAGCCATGGCCAATGGGAACTCTCTGAAAGTTTCGTGATGAACATTAACTTCGCAAATTAGTCACTAAGAAGCTCTCAACATATTCAAGCGCTGTCTTCAACATTCTTCACTTCTAAGACTTTTGAATGGTCTCAAATGCTCCTGACGACTGTACTAAACTTCTTTCGACCGTTTAAAGACAAAACGACACATTGTGAAAAAGCAGCGGGACAGTAATTTGTAGTTGCAGTGTTTCAGTCAGATGTGTCTTGAGGAATTTGGCAACTTACCTAGTGATTGGAATCTGTGGACCACCTCCAAATCTTCCTCCAGCGCCTCCTCCAAACCCTCCAGCTCCCCCTCCAAAACCTCCAGCTCCACCTCCAGTTCCAAATGCACCACCACCTGCTCCACCGAATGCACCACTGCCCCCGCCGAATGCACCACCGCCTCCTCCAAATGCTCCTCGTCCTCCAAAGGCGCTACCTCCAAATGCTCCACCAGTTCCTCCACCAAAACCACCTCCCACTCTTGGAGGGAGGTAGTCCAGCCTCGCGCACAGGACTGTTCCCACCAAGCTGGTCAAAATGAGCTGAAAAAACACAAAGATGATTTCTAAAATCTAGTATTCAGAAAACACATCCTCAATCAGTAGCCTAGAAGCTTACCATTCATTAAACCTTGCCTATGCACGCCACTGGTTTTCACAACTAGTAATTGTGGAACCAACCAATTTGAGTAAATTTTTTATTATTTTACTTCTGAAATTATCGGTCTTTTTTTCTCAAGATTCTTTAGCATTTCGGATTAAGTGATTTTATAAAGAAGATATCACAAAGCCTTAGCAACCTCGGACACGAAGCATGAGGATGAAGTACTATAATACAGAAGGCTTTCAATACTGTTCGTACTACGCCAGGTATTTTCCAAAGAGGCAGAGAGAGAGTCTTTGTGGCATAGAGCGCTTTCAACTCCTCGTTTAGGTTGGATATTATAGCATTTATTCAGCATTATTTTTTTGTTCCCAATGTTATGTCCTCATAAATTTGGAAATATTCTCGTAAGTTGTATTAAATGTAATGTTTATTGTTGTAGTGTTTAATTTTTATTAGCTTTGTTGATTCATTTTTGAAATAAGCATTTTCTTTGCTTTGAAGTTTCTTTATTTATAAACAAAACCAGCGGCGTGCACAGGAAACGTTTGATGGATGGTGAGCTTCTCCGCTACTGATTGAGGATATGATACGCATATTAGTCAGTTAATGTTGTAATGACGTGCCATAGCTTTCTTCATGTGCGATATAGTATTTCCATTATCAATTTTCACGTTGTTTTCGGAATAGGGGAGGCTAAACCTTTTCATAAGAATATTTTAGGATTTTACCTATAATATTTAAAACTAAATATCTACAAAACGAGTGATCTGACAAAAATTCGTTAAGAAACAACATATATGGAAAATTGAATAGTATTTCATAAATTGCTCTTCTTTTCTTCGAAAAGGCCAGTGGCATAGTAAATATTTTCTATTAGGGTTCGGGTTACCCCAGTTTCTACATCCCTGGTTTATTTCGGAGTTTATTGCTTATGATGTGCTCACAGAACGTCTAAAATCTTAACTCAGCATCTTTACCCGCTCCGTAGATATAATTTTTTTCAATTTCGTAAATAAAACTTCATCACCCTCTCGGCAGGGGAGCATCTTTGGACCCATATTTATAGGAACTTTTTTTGTTATCTTTTCTGAAACGCCCTGTATAGAGGAAGATCCCAGGGCTGTCCGAAGTAATTCATTTGCTGAAAGACAAATCGTGGGACATTGAGTAGCGTTTATACATGTATGTAGCGTGAAGTTCAGTGGTTTTTTACCGATACCACGAAAGACAGGTAAATAAAATAAGACTAACTTAAAGTAAATTCTGATGATTGGTTTTTATACTATACTTACCTATACTTTGTGAAACATTACAAGGTAATATCCAGCACTGCTAGATACTTCCCACCGGCCATAACTTTCGCCAGAGGCACAAAGCAAAAGCAAAGCAAAGGAGTTTTATACAGGGTGTTTCAGTTTATTGTTGCATAACTTTAAGATTCGATAGAACTTTTAAAATTAATGCATAAAGTCTATATAAACATGGGTCGAAAAATGCGTGGCTTCCGAAATACAGGGTGTTTAAATTTACTTTCTAAAATAGTTTTTTTAAAATATTTCGAAGAATATTTGATGTATAACAGTGAAAATTGGTATACAAGGGTTTTTTGGTACGACAAAACGAACCATGGGCATAGTTTTAATGTAGCCGCTAGAAGGCGCTCTCTGCTGCACCTGTAGTGTATTAAAATGACCGAAAATTTTTTCTTAGTCCATTTTTTTGCTTTTTGAATTAAAAAACTGATTCTTTGCACTTTTCAACATAAAAAAGCTCTCTTGTGAGTTTTCGTTATAGTTAGCCGTTTTTGAGATATTTCGGTTTTTAAGGTTCGATGCTTTTTTAATTAATTATGGGAAAATAATATTTTTTTTACATTTTCGATTTGGGCATTATAAGTATGTAATTAAGATGATCGTTTAGATTGTATTTTTAAACACAGCAATAATTCCTAACTCCAAATAAACACAAAAAACAGAATATTAATTTGGTTAATTTTCCAATGTTATTTTTAACAAATTAAATTAATTATTTACAACTAAAATGCTATTGGATAGTTAGGACAAACATACAAAATCTAAAGTAGTTGCTCGAAATGTAAACCCAATTGTTCAATACAGAATTCACATCTACGAATGATCGAACGTGGTATAACATTATTCAAATAAGGTCTTATTTCATCACATGCATTCCTGATTCTGTCTATTAGCATATCTCTTGTGGTTACGGGAGTCTGGTACACTTCTTCTTTTAGAAATCCCCACACAAAGAAATCTAATGGATTTAGGTCAGGGGATCGTGGAGGCCCGGCGACTGGTCCTCCACGGCCGATCCATATTTCTGGATAATTTTCGTCCAGCCAGTTTCTAACTATTCTCGAATAATGAGCTGGGCAACCATCAAGCTGGAACCAGGCCAATCTTCTTAAATCTAACATAAGATCATCCCACATATTTGCATGTTCAGCCTTTAAAACTTCCAAGAAGGTCGCAGCATTTAACCTTGCAGGCAAAAGGTAAGGTCCAAATAGTCGATTAAGGTAGATACCAATCCACACGTTCACACTAAATTCATGCTGAACATTTCTTTCCCGAACTGCATGCGGATTTTCATGCGACCAAATATGTTAATTATGAAAATTTACCACTCCACGTCTAGTGAAGCATGGCTGATCGGTCCATAAAACGTTACTTAAAAACTCCCTATTATTATCAGTTCTATCAAGACTCCACTGACAAAATGTGATTCTTCGTTCTCCGTCCCCTGGCTGTAGTCCTTGCACAGGTTGCAAATGGTAAGGACGTCTATGGTCATTTCTAAGATCACGGTAAACATGGCTTGCTGAAATTCCCAAGGCACCAGAAACTCTCCTAACACTTGTGGTCGGATCTCTATCAAACTCACGCAGAATCATACGGGTAAATCTGCGCTGACGAACATTTATGTTTTGATCCCTTTGGGGATTTCCAAAACCATTTTCAATTATTTGGCGATGCACTCTTACAAATACTGAGCGAGTTGGATGTCGTCTGTTTGGAAATCTTCGTGCGTATTCTTTGGCTGCTTCTGCTGCGTTTCCTTTTACAAAGCCATACACAAAATGACTATCCGCTAACGCTTGATTGGAGAATAAAAATGGCATTTTTATAAAACTTACAAAAAAAAAACAGGTAACTAAATTTCGTGCATTCACAATTGCAAAAAAACGTTTCAGGTTTCAACAGACAACAAAACTAACTGTCAACTAATTTACGTTTAACCTTATTCTGCTTTCAATTTCAAAAATATTTGCAGGCACAGCCTACTTCTAAAAATTATCGAGATACTGACTTTTTAACGTTATGTTATCATAAATAATTAAAAATGCATCGAATCTTGAAAGTCGAAATATCTCATAAACAGCTAACTATAACGGAAAAATTGCACTAAGAAAAATTTTTCGGTCATTTTAATACACTACAGGTGCAGTAGAGAGCCCCATCTAGCGGCTACAGTAAAACTATGCCCATAGTTCGTTTTTTCGTACCGAAAAACCCTTGTATACCAATTTTCACTGTTATACATCAAATATTGTTCGAAATATTTAAAAAAAACAATTTTTTTAAAAAGTAAATTTGCTTATATAGACTTTATGCTTTAATTTTAAAAGTTCTATCGAATCTTAAAGATATGCAACAATAAACAGAAACACCCTGTATCAAAGTTATAGGGTCTAATATATAGTTGTTTTGTATACAGTATGTTTCAGAAAAAGGCCTATCGAGTAAAGTTGTATTTATTCAAACGGCACTGACATCCTGTATACCTACAAAAAGTTATTTCTTGAACAAAATTTTACGTTAGACTATATGCTTTTTGAATAAAACCTTTTTTTCTAAACACTTCTGGAGGGACACAACGTTTAAAGCTTATGGCAAGTTATGGCCGGCGGCAAGTGCCTGGCCGTGACGTACATTATCTACATTGTAATAATGTTTTACAAAGTATAGTAAAAAACTGCCATCAGAATTTAAGTTAAGTGATTCGTATTTTTACTTACGTGGTACCGATAAATCAGCCGTCTATTCACCTGAGCAGGTACCTACGCGTATGCAGTTGTTTGAAGTACAAAGTATTATAATAAAAAAAACTACTCATTGCCCTGTGTTGTATATTTCAGAAGATAAGGTATGTCTGGCAGTTAGATCTAAATGAATGTTCTGAACGCTATTCTCGTATCGCAATTACATGTGATTTGGGAGTCACTCCTAAGTTTGACCAAACAAGATGTAGCTAAACCTGGGATCCCACGAGTATATACGTATATTAGGTTTTGACCAGTTAGTTACACCAGGAATTGACTGGTTAACCGTTGAATTAACTGAGCATTGTCTATAGGCGAATCAAAAAATTGTGGCAATGTACATGTAGTAGGAATAATACGGATATTCATAAAATCAAGAATTTGTTTATACGAAAATAAGACATTTTTTTACCTGTAGAGCACATACCATATAAGCATATAATCAAGAACGAATACCATAAGTACATGATTCATGTTTCAAACTAAACCATACGAGACAAGAGCTTGCGTTCTATCTCATTTTTTGGACAAGTTTCACTATGTATTTGCAACGCATAAAAGGCAGTACATTTCGAAAATAAAAATCTGATTAGGACAAATACAGAGACATGCCATAGGAGTCAGTTGAGGAACACGCGAAAAAGGTTTGATTATTATCCAAATTTGACGAGGATACAAACAGCAAAATCAAATCATAACATTTACTTTTTACTAACGTTTCTGCCACCAAGGTATCCTTTTTCAAATTAATTTGAGTTGATTTAGTGATTATTAAAAAATGTTATTTCTCATATCAAATTGTCCTACTCATTATACCTCTATGATGTAGGAAATAGAAATGATAGAAATCCTGAGCTCCAGGTCAGTACGAAAGAAGTCTTTTAGCACTCTTAACAATAGTCCAGGATCTTATCTGTCATGATATGCACGACATATGTAAATAGTTGCGACTTTTGTAGGTTAAAAAAATAACTTTAGTCGTTCGAATAATGTAATGAACTACCCAAGTTGCATGTGTGTGTTGAATGACTTTAGAAAACCAGAACGCAAACAATTTGTTGGGTAGTAATTTCTGGTGTAAATGCTACAGATTCATTTTGTACTTGCTAAAAGCTCTTTTATAGTCAACGTTGCAGACTAACACAAAAATGTTACTTGCTGAGCTGTTCAGCCCAGTAGACGTCAAAGCGTGATGGATATTCGTGAAATGGGGTATACCCAGCTTGCCTTTAACCCTAAAAACTACCCCATGCACAATGGTGTTAACAACAAAGACGCATTAGTAGTAGAATTTTGAACTTATATCTCAGGTACTTGTCACCTTACTAACATAGTCAAAGTACAGTCTGCTGAATTTGTATCTGTTGCATAGGTGTACAGAGTGTTCCAAAATAACATGCCAATCTATCGAATACACATGGTTCCAAAACTTTCTATGAAGAATCTCTTACGTAGATACTACAGGCCTGTAGAGGGCGCTATTGGATTTCGGTTTTCCTCAAATAACCATGTATAATTCAACAAAATATTGATAACGTAGCAGCACGAGGACTAGAGATATAAAGTTGGGCTCATATGATGGGGATGAAGCCAAAAGCATCGAGTGCGAGGGCGGTACTATCTCGTAAGTACACTGCACAGGAAATCAATTTCAGGTTATGCGCATATGGCATCTCACTCGTATTTACATTGCGCAGAACCTGAAAATCAGTTTCTGCGCAATGGCATGAAGCATCTCTCTCAGTTGCTGTCATCTTGACTAAACCACAAAGCAGACGCCCAACGCCATGCCCTACGCGCATTTGATTTCCGAGAGCCACGCCCTTCTTGGCGACAGGATTGGCCTCATACGAATACGTGTATCCCTTACACAGCTTAACCTCTTATCTCTAGTTTTCATACCACTTGAAACGTTAGTTGATGTTGTCTATGGGAAATAATCCATTCATTTAGATTGCGAGGGATAGACTGCAAAAAAATAATCCAAAATCATATTTTTGGAAAGCCAAATAATTTAGCTATTTATTTGGTTTTCATAAAATGGGTCGTTTTAGAGACAAAGACTTTCTATCGATTTACATAGTCATCACTCCCCAAAAGTCTGAAATCAATCTAAAACTTAATCAAGTGATCTAGAAATTTATATCGTGTTTTTTTCGGATCGCTAATCCGGAATTTCTTTTCAGATTACTATGTTTCCAAAATGACATACAGAAACAAGAGCGTTTTTTAAAGAGCATCTTTTATCTAAATAAAACAAGAATACATTTTCAAGCTTAAAGATTAGGCTTTCAAGGAATTTTTTAGCAATATTGCGTTCGGGGTAGTCCATGAACACCATTATGTTAGGTAAAAACACTCCAGCAAGCGTTTACAATTTGGCTGAACTCTAAAGTGTCATTAAAAAGTTATTTGGGGAAAGGGGTTTTCAATAGCATCCTCTAGGAGCCTGTTTGTCCGTAGACAAGCAAGGTACTTGACACCGCGACTAGAATTATCGATAGCAAAAATAAGGAATCAACCCCTAGATAAAACTAAAAACACCACTCCACTATTTTAACGAACACTGGATATCACTACTCCACACCTTCAATAACTCAAAGAACAAACTAGACAAATCATCTAGATCTACTTACTAATATCATGGTGGTTGATGGTCTGACTGGGCATGCAAATGTTGTTCCAATTATTTATAGGAAGAGTAGGCAGGGTCCATTTGTCGTGTTGCACCTGATAATGGCCATGCCACACCGGCAGTCTTCTTCCCCTTCCAGTGTACGGCATTTCGCACGAAGAAGAGGATGATGAGTCGTAGGCCACGCCGTTCACGATCCACATCAATACCGGAGCAATTCGAGATCTAGGATCTATGGGTGGACACCCGCACACCAGGGGCGTACATACTGTCCAATAGTCCAAGATGCTTATCAGCAAGATTTTAGAAAATCGAGTTGAACCGAGTATGTTTTCGGAATATTGTGCAAACATTCGAGGGGTCGCTTCTTCGTACCATTTAAGACAGTAGCGGGCATAAAAGCATTGTTTACCTCTTAAGGAGCTTGACAATGGCATAAGCGTGCTTTTCCAAAGATAGTACGTGAAATATTACTTTTTCAGCAAGAAAATATATATATTTATCAGTATGTTTGAAGAGTTGTGAATCAAAAAATATAGTAAGAAAGTTGATCTTAATTGAATCGTCCAGGACTTATTTGTCTGCTTTTGACAGGCAAAACAAAGTTTGTTTTTACCTATATATTTTCTGACTCATCACAAAATTTGTATAATAATAATAATAGAAATGACGATAAGCCGTCTTTTATCAAAAACAAACTACAGATAATATATGTTATGTATTACCTATAATAAAATTACTGAGCGGCTTAATGGCGAAGTTTAGCTATAACAGCTATTCTAACACTTAACCATTTACTGCATAAAAATATTAGATGGTAGAAAAGTACAGCTGAACTACACATAAATTGAAACGAGAAAAATGCGCAAGAAACTGATCACAACCTAAACATGACTTAGCAAAAAGTACAGTGCTGGAGGAAACACGTTTAAAAAGCATCATTAAGCAGAAGAGATTTTAAATGTTGTCTAAAGCTTTATTGTTCTATAATCTAAACTATTGTACAACACGCACGCATTGTATGAGAAGGGCCGTTTGAAAATAGTTTTTCACGTAAATAAATTGGAGGTCCAGAGAAGTTACTTACCTACGTATAAAGGGTAAGGATTCGAAACACGATCAAACTTTCTCAAACTAAATATGTAACACATGCAGTTATGTTGCACAACAGATATTGTGTGACGACTCGCAACATCTAAGCAAGGTTAATAAACTAGATTGCAAAAACTAAAAATAACACAAAAGATCACACAACTTTTTTCGCACCTTAAAATTCAGCAAATTTCTGTTCGCTTAGCATGTTCTTACGTATTTGACAGTTTCAGAAAAAGCAAGATTCTGATCATTAATACATATACTTAAAGATGTTTTGCCTACATCTCTTCTGTGGTTTCTACATAACAGGACAGCAGCAGATTTAACGGCACTAATGGTTGGGTTGTTATTGGATGGGTAGGTGAAAATGGAGTCAGTGTCCTCGTTAATTTCCATAGTTGCATTCTGGAGGTCCTCGAGGCAAAAGAAGTGAAGCAGTTGAGTGTCATCCGCATATGACTGTAGCTGTGAATTGAGAATGGACTCAGCTACATAAAATAAAAATAACAAAGGGCCTAAAATTCAGCTCTAAAGCACACCAGAAGTAATAAAGTACTCGTTTGACAAAACTTTAAAACTTCAGAAACTGAAACTGATATCTCCATAGGATACGAAGTGATAATTAAATTTCAGGTTTCAAATTTTTGGGTCTACCATCTACGTATTTGAAAAAATGGTGCACAAATCAGTATCTAATCACAAAGCGAGAAAAAAGACGATTTTTGAAGATTCAGACGCCTGTCACTTTTCTTAAATAACATTTGAAATTTGGACGACCTATATCTATAATCAAAAAAAAATCATGATAGCATAGTGAGTTTTTGAGGCCTCACATGGTGGTGTCCATGGGAAGCAAATAAAAAAAACAAATCATCAAGGATGGGCTAGCTCTAATGAAATTTTGTTAATTTCCTCATGTCCCATATAATAATGGCTGAAAAAATAATATCCTTGGAAAATCTACTCTTTCAGTGAAAAAAGTCTTGTTTGATTTCGATTATATGAATGTACGTATCTGCGAAACGGAACAATATTTCGAAAATATTCAGTGCACGATACAGTCCAAAGAAACGGCCCTTATACCTGTTTGAACTTAACTAAACTAAACATAGAGAGGAGTAACTCTTCAGGTTTCGTTCCTGACGCAGCGTTGCAGTCTCCGGCTGAAATTCGTGTCTTGCCAGGCACTGACAGGATGAATCATTTTTATTTTAAATCACCCCTTAACACATTGAACGGTAGCCTAAAAAAACTCAATAATATACAAATTTTATTTATTTCCATGCATTTCGCGCCAGGAAAACCTTATGTAATTTAACACAGAATTCCGACAGCGACAGCGCTACATAATAAGTTAAAAGTAAGTATATATTGTCGGTCGTGTTGACAGACACAGTACCATTGGAATAGTTCAGTGTCAGTGCCAGTTAAGTGACTGACAAGACGGTCAATGTGTTGAATAAGCTTCAATGCCAATGTGGCGGCCATTTTAAGACCATGTTTTGATGGATGGAAGAGGTTTGTGAGGAAGCTATTCGGTTCGGTTTGTAGCAGTGTGGAATCTGTGGCATGTGGGGTCAACTGAAGCTTGGCAATGATGCACATATCTTGTTACCATCATTTGTCAGATCAAAATCTTAAATCGATAAATGTCTGTTATTTTTATCGATATTCTCATATTCTTATACAAGCCTAAACCCAGGATTCCGCTCGCGTGGAAGTAGGGTAAAGTATGTTCCAGTGCCAAAAAAATAACAATAATGCACCTACGGTTTTCGGATCCGGGTACCCGGGTCGGATACACCCGGTATCAAGGATTTTTCGGACTCGGGTGATACTTGACAAAGTTTCAGGTACCCGGGTATCAGCAAAAATTAGGAAATTTTATTTTTCAGGGCTTTGAAGAAAATTTCATAAGGATCCTATTTGTTGACAATGACCCAAAAAGACCGGTGCGATATTCCTTTTCTTTTTTTCCTTTTTGAATGATTATGCAGTGAAACTGTAACAGACACTTCAAAATACTCCTTGGACAATTCGTGCTCAAAATCTTGGAAATAAGAGTGTTGTCACTTTTAATTGTCATGTTTCATTTTTTGTTAACATTTTTATTCGGTTATCAATTTTGCAGATACTTTTTTCACGATAAATAGGCTATCGGTGATTAGCCATATTAAAGTTCTCGTAAAAATATTATAGGTCATTATACATTATGGTAATACAGGTACAAGCAAGGTGACATTATTTATTTATTGCTTTTTATATACGAGATCTCTAAATGAAGTGATGAGACTGGAAATGTAGCGTACGATCTGGTAACACTGGAGGCATCGGGCTTGGAGGGAAGACAGTGGAACTGTGATTCGCCTTCAGTACTTGAACTCGCTCGAGTCTTGTCCGCAGCGGTTTTTTTCGTGTAACAGTATTTCCTATTGTGTTCTAAAAATGAATGAATCAATTTCGAACAACGGTATGCTATCAGGTTTTGTTTCAGACTTGGGCACAATGCAATGGCAACTATTGCTAAACTTCAGTGTTTTGTCAAGAACCTCATTTTGGGAGAGTCGTAAACTTTAAAATAGTTACTCCAGTATCGATGCTCCAGCACTGCTATGAAGAGTGAAAGAACCATCTCCAGCGCTTCAGAAGGGAGTAATTTTGAGGGTAGTAATATAAAATTGTAATTATATCTTAATAGAAAAATAAAAAAAAAAATTGTCTTATCACTTAATTTACAGACCTGGTATGTACCTGCTACAGATGGATTTTTGGAACAGTTGACTTTTACAGAAGAGCTTTGTGGAGTTCTAAAAACAAAGTTAGACCGGATTCCAATACTTCATCTGCCAATCCAAATTCCCTTGGTGCTTGTGCATTACATTACCAAGTGATTTACGAACGTGCCTCAGCTGATGAGCCAAACGCCGGACATTTGCCATTTGGATTCCAGAACTCGTTGCAACATGGCATTAGCTCCTGGATAGTCACAGTCACCGACCAGTCTGCCACGTGTCGCCGGTTTTTCCTTTACAGTTACGCACAAAAAACGAACAGCTCGAAAATACAGACTCTCACGCCAAACTAATGGATAACATGAAGTTTTATTTAAAATTGAGAATACCTAGGTACGACCCGGGTACCCGGATATTTTAAAAAAATACCTGATTCCCGGGTAACAAAGTCAAAGTCCGGGTACGCAAAAACCCGCTATATCCACTCATTATGCTGTGTTTTTCAGACTTTTCCTAAAATCTAGCACGTATGAATATCCTTTGTGGCACTAGTCATGCCTATAATTACCAATTTTCAATAGAATATAACAAAACCTGAATGGCACTTGTACGGGCATTATCAAAATTAACATAAAAGGTAGGGCGTTTCATGAACAGGCTGGAATGTGACGCAAGTTGTGAAGTCTTTAGAAATTAGATGACTCGACATCTCATTGTTTATGTGCGTTTATTGTAAAAATGGCGGAATTATTTGTGTCATAATAATGTAGGGCGTGTGTGCGAGCCTGGCGTTGGAACAATACCTTTTAGTAACGCGTAGATAGCATATTTTACTCGGATGGTATTATTACACCTCAATGCATTCCAAAATATCTACAGGGATCTTTGGCGCGCTTTCAGGAATGCAATGACAGTATGAAGTCAGTTTTTTGCCTTTAATTTGGGTAGATTCTGAGATTTAGGTGTTCTAGGGTGCGATGCTGGAGTATTGCTAATGAACAAAAACTTTTCAAACAAAACTACTCATGGATAGGCACATTTCTGAAATATTTACAATCATACAGGGTGTCCCAATTTTGACCCACATATCAAAGCTGATTTTTTTTAAAATGCCCTCCTTCTCATTACATATTCGAATAGGACCTTTTGAAATAATATTTTTAATAATTATTAGTTGTTGAGCTATTGGGCATTTTATCTAAAAAATAACAATGATTGGCAGCATGCATAGCTGCTGTATTGACAGTTGGAGCAGTGATTGTGTCAAAAGTTTTCTATTATATGGTCAAGAATGCATAACGGACTTCTTCTAAACTAAATAGATAAATAAATAATTGGCACACCCCTTATATTTCAACATTCCTAGATTCCTTTTTTACGAGCTTTTTCCTAATCAAGGGGTCTTGAATAACTAGTTTTTCAGTTATAGTTAATTTCTTATTGAAATAGGCCCTGAAATCGCATGACAATGATATAAAAATATCCGACCATCCATAGAAACAAAAGAGAAGTAGTGGATTAGTTACAACCTACCTTAGATAATGTAAAAAGAGAATATATGTAGTATTTTTGGATATAAGTAAGGCCAAACTGGAACATGTTTAAGTCATCATTCATTGAAATGCTTTACTCTTAGCTTGGACTGCAAAGCGGATACGTTTGATTCCTTCCATTAATGCAGTTAGTATTGAGAATGTATTATGATTGATTTAGGCCACAGGCACCATTCTTACTGTAATTTTTTCTCCACAGTTCCTCCATCTAACAATTTTTTTAACATGCAAAATATAACACATTTACCTTTTATTATAAAATTTATCTTACAGTGTTCAGTTTCAATGCATAAACGTGGACATGTTTTGATTCCATGGAAAAAGCTTATTTTTAATGAGTGAGGAATGCTTAATTATGTAATGTCATACAACAACTAAAAAACATTATATATCATGTTCGATTCTTTTTGCTTTCACAATACTTTTTGCATGTGGCTTGGAATGTAAAAGTCTCCTCTGCCCAAGCCCTAAAACATGATCTGTTATTATTAACATGCCCATTATTTCAAGTATATAGTTCCAATTGGGATGTCAGGACTACCCATCAGCCTTTATATTATTTATCTATGTAGGCGTCCTTTAATTTTCGCAGAAAGATAATGTATTTGGTGTAGTTTGCTTGAAGTACGGTGGCTGTTGTCAGCACTGACCTGCACTGCTTGAACAGCAATTGTGTGGTATGTGGTCATAACGCGTAGCTTTTTGGCAAATATAGCGTCGTTAAAATTTATAGTCCATGAGAAAGTTTCAAAGACATCTAGGACGGAAAACGAAGCATGTTTCGTTGCATCTCGAATATTACATATTTACTTATGACTCTTCCGTATTGTATCGCTTCATAACAATATGTATATTCAACATTTTTGTCTTCTGATGTTATTAAGTGACCTGGACATTATTTATGATGCTATTATTTTCATTCTGACAACACCATGTATTCCACCAGTTCAACAACTGCGCCGATTGATATCTCTTGCATAATACTTTTTGAGAAAAAGAATATATGCTAAGAAGACTTATTACATGGTGAAAGAGGAACATGGCCAGGAATGACATATAGAAACTGTTCAATCACAGTGTTGTGTGTGAAAAGGTAACACTACCACCAAACTCTGTAGTACTAACACCTCTGTCGGTTTCAGGAAACTACAGTTGACCAGTATCTGTGACTGACAGTTCAATACCATGAAACGGATAACTGTCGCCACAAAGTAGCTGTCTCGTCACTTAGGGAAATCCTAAGAACTCACCATGCTACCAGTATTGATTATAAGCTAAACACAGACCAAATAGGATAGGTTTGCTTTCCATCTCTGTGACTATAACCAACCGTATACAAAGTTGTTTCATGCTTTTCAGCAATCATCAGTACGGTACAGGTCTAGTCATTGGAGACACATAACGGAAAGCAGACAATCAAACAATTTTTCAAATGACTGCACCTATGCTGTACTGATGATTGTTAAAAAGCATGATACAATGCTGTATTGGGTTGGTGATGGCCACAGAAACAGAAAGTAGTCAGATTCTATTCAGCCTATATCCAATCATATCTGAATCAGGAAAATCAAATAAAAATGAAGCTTTTCCGTTAATAGCTCCGCATCATGCGCTACGATCTCACAAGGTATACGGTAGCTCCATTACCTGCCACGATTGGTACCCGTATTACGTAACTTAAAAAGTGACATAGATTTTCTATGAGATTTTTTTTGATATTATATACATACGTATTTTACGTAACAACCCTGCCGCCATAATTACTATATAATCTCACCAAAATCGACAGGTATATTAGCTATCTTGAAAAGTGACATTGTGTCATTTTTTTTACATTATATAGGTTTTTTGTGACAGTACGTAGGTTTTTCTACATGATGTCAACTTAGCACCAGCTATTGTACAGTTATTGTGTACTCGTTCCGTAGTTGTACGTGTTGCCTAAACGTCAAGATGCTTCAGCTATCAATGTTTGGCTCTGATGTAACGTTGAAGGTCTAAGCTGTAAGTTGTCCATAGCTGGAAAGAAATGACCGTTCATAAGTACATAGGACCCCATGTTGATAATAATTCCATTGGTTTCTTGTCTTAAATACACTTACTTGAGATGTATGCAAACCTAAAAATTAGTTGCGCATCCGCTTTTTCTTATTCAACCTGGAAACTACATGTGCAAGTTTACTGAATTTTAAAAAAGGGAGCGGTAAGGAAAAAATCCCTGATTGGTGAAGTATATTAAAACTAGCAGGTGAGAAATAATGGTAGGTACAAAAATTAGCCATCGAAGTTGCACATACCTCCTTCATCTTCTGGCCTCCCAAAATACTGAACTGCAACGTCGCATTAGCGCCTAAGGTGGTTAAGCAAGAAGTGGCGAAATGATATGAACTGTAGAAGAGTGGCGTCACTCCGTCATTAAAACAGTCTTTGGTGAGGTGTCTGAAATTACATTGTGGTATACCAAATCTTACATGCTGTTAAACTGTGATGTCTGTGATATAGCAGCTAGTCAGGAGGAAGGTAAACATCCAGGAATGAAGGTCACCTGAAGGTAGTTGACCGCAGAACACTGGATTGTTTTACGTGTTGCGAAACTAGCAGGAAGTGGGGTGCTAATATTTCGATGCTCCGCTAATGATGTAAAGGCGACTATTGTTATTCTAACATATCTGGAATTTGAGACATCGTCGCTTAAGTTGTACCACCACTAAACGCAAAGAATAACATGTATTTGTTTAAAAAAGCCACCGTAATTGCAGGAATGTCATCAGTAGGCACTATTAGCTTATGAGGTTTCATTTGCGACTAGACAAACATGGAGGATTATAAGATCATTCGATAGCGACTCCAAAGACCTGGAACTCTTTTTATTGAACAACTAAACTTTTGTGATTCATGACTGGGTAGTACCAAAAAGAAGAAAATACGATACAAATTTGTTATTTAGTTTTGCATTCTACGTCAATGAGTATTGCCAAACATTTCCAAAGTAGATCGTTCAAGTATATTGCGAGAAAATAGATGTGCTGTTCCATTTCTTTATTTAATTTTATACTCTTCAGTCTACATTATTCATGTTCCCTGATAAATAAATACGAACATTCAAAAACAAAGTGATTGTTTTCATCTAAACTGAAAAAGCTTTTAGGATGTAAGCACACAGTTTGGAAAATCTGCTTTCGTTTCTGGTTACTAAGTTTAGCGCTCTTACACTCATTTTCAAACTTGTGACCGAACAAGAATCCATTCCAACCTCTGTTAGAATCAGTATAGTAGTTACTGATATTGCACAATGTCAACGAAACCAGAACGACAGGTGGGTTATCGCCAATGGGTGGAACGCTAAAGCCCTCTATTTTTCAAGCCTATTTTCCAGAAAATGCTATTTATCATATATCGTCTAGACAGAAAAAATAATAATATGTATTATATAAACTCAATTACTCTATGACATGTCAAACTAGGCATTACTCTGTTGAAATCAATAAAATTAAAAGTAGGGAACCCATTCAGGTGAACCATCCGCCTGTAACCTTTCTTCCCTTTATTTGGATATCTTGGTCGCCTCCAGGCAGTAAATCAAAAACAAAAAAAACCTATTGTATACTGGCATGTGTGTGGGTGTATCTATCCAGTTGAAGGGTGGATGGAAAGCTGGACCTACACGCTAATAATATACTTAGCAGCCTGGTTAACTAACTATTATGGATATTCAGATTCATGATTCCGCCACAATATGATCTGTATGAATATTTTGATGAACAAATCATAATCAACTGTCTCTACCCACACTCCGCCGATACATGACGCGAATTGTACCTAAAATCTCCCAGCGTTTGAAAAGCTTCACGGTACCCCATTGGTGTTTAGGCCTCAGGCCTTCGTGGTAGTTGGAGTATAAAAAAAATGACAAATAATTGGGGACTAGCTGCAAATGATACTGATATGATGTTCAGTGAACATATTTGTAGTTATACCTACGCTATTGAATTTCAACAATTGACTATTGCCAACAGCACAAAATTAGCATAAGGGGGCACTTAAGTTGAAGTCGGAATGTGTTGTACTATTGTGGTAACTACTGTAGACAAATAAGTAGTTACTTCGGTCGAAATGAGTGACATGGGATTTTCGCAGTGTAAACGTTAAAATATACCAAATACAAGTCTGATAGTCTGAACACACTCGCAACAACGACCCATCGATTGCTGTCGGATAGCACTACTTTATAAGTACTCTCCAAGGTAGTGTTTCTCAACCTTTGGTCCGCGGGCCCCTGCGGGTCCGCGATTTAATGCATGGCGATCCTCAGTCTTATCTGGACCATTCAACAATAATAAACAAATGAACCCGTGCACGCCCTCGCCATAGACGCAAATCTTCTTGAACATGCATCCTGGATAATCTAACATCTGGAACTTATCCTGTGGTTTTCATGTCGATCGAATACCTTATGCTTAACCAATCAAATCACATGTATTTGAAATTCTTCTTTATTGTACACGTTTCGGTCCCGGATACCTTTTTTACAATATACTTTTATTTATCTGTCTTCCAGGTGACACTCCGTTTGTTTCTCCTTTTCATTTTCATATTCCTATACCTTGTGTTACTACAGAAGTCTGAAAGGTCCGTAACATGCTGAGACTGCGAGTCATCATTCCAAATTTCAATATGGCACCACCTTTTAGAATCGATATTAAGGAAGGTAAAGAAACCAGCCTATATAAAATTAAACAACAATAATTGTCTTTTTGGTTCTTCTGTCGACTGTGACTCAATGTGATTGAATACCCTTGAAGGAAAAATCTAATTTATATTCCACAACCTAACTAATGGAGTATGAATATCCAGGTTTTTTATAGTGGTTTGTTATTGGATCTCAATAGGCAATACTGTTGTGCTTTATATTATTTTCTTACAGGACAAACAACATGGTTCCCATTAAATGTCGAAGTACTATGTCTCGCATTTTAGATCCATAAAAAATTCATTTGCAACATTTTAGTGGAAGTTTGCATAACAATTAACCGATATGGTAGGACAACAGTACTGGGTGGGATTTCGCGTTTTTTGGAGTGCTTCTCGCAGGACGAAGGTGACGTATTTGCATCATTGAAAAACGATATCATGCTCATTTGTCATTTTGGAGAGCTATACGTCCTTTTGGGAGTGGAGATGAATAGGGAATTATGAATCCTGGAATCACAGACGACCCTTGTGGTCTCCTCCCTCACTCCTCCCTTGACGAGTTCCCAAGACCGAATAGACCATACATGGGCGATGGAGGAAGTAGCTTTCATCTCCCCGAAATTTCTTGCTCTAGAGCAGTGGTCGCCAACCATTTCAGTGTGTTGAGCTGCTTTGATAATTTTGGAATAAGCAGTACTTACGACTAGGTATAGTCGTAAGCAATGTAACCCAACTTAAATAAAATTATACACAGTTGATGTATGCGACATACATGTATTGATTCTACTAATACTAATACATACTAATAAAATTAAATAAACTAATAATTAATACATAGTATATAAATAGATCCATTCTAACCAATCGTAGGTGTTTGAAAAATAAACAAAATTTTTCGTCAGCTACAATGACATGTCACATAAGATTTAATGAAGGTAACTAAAAGTAAAACAAGCAACACACTATTTTAAACAAAAATATGTCCAGATAAAAAATGCGTGTTCAATGAGAAGCCTGACACTCAGACTGACTGAAATTTTTTTTAATGTTTGGAGTATAATTTGATACCGCTATCGAATACAATTATCGAAATATTCATCTGTAAGTCTATTACGGTGTTTGTTTCGAATAAACTTCCTATTTGAAAAACAAGATTTATACAAATAGTTTGAACTAAATGACGCTTTCACTTTCAAGGCAACACGACATAAAACTGAATATTTATCTTTACTTACTGAAGGCCAGATACATTTTGTATTTGAGACTAATGATTTTAAGGCAAAATCATTTTAAAACGCAATCACTTTCTGTCGCAGCGATGTCTTCGCTAAAATTCTGCGTACCAGAAGTTGCGAACTGTTGGATATCAATCTCCATGAAAGGTGAAACAACAAATTGCGCTTTCATAGCAATTATGTTGAAATCCTTGAAACGATTTTTGAAGTTATACTTCAAGTGTTAGAGACTATTTATACATGATATTTACTGTCATATGGTTCTAATGGATACTTCGAATGGAAATGGTATGTCTTCATCTTCTTACAGCTGATCGTAACGTTTTTGATCGCAGGCCAACTCTAACCCAACCGCTGGACTTTGTGCCGTTCAGCTTTAGACTGAGCGCACTGTCGCCGCGCCTTGCTTATTTATTCCGTTCAAAGTAATCGAGATCGTTCTCGTACAGATCGCTCACCGCAGTGTTGCCGCTGCTTGTGCTTATTATGAGAATTTACAAAACTTACACCTTTTTAAAATATGTTGTGGGCCACCAGAATTGTCTTTGCGAGCTACCGGTTGCGACCACTGCTCTAGGGGATCCTTGGAAATTATGCTTGAATTTCGGAAGGTTGAGCAAACATTTCTCCAATCAGTTATTTAAAGATAATGAATGTGATATGCGATTATTTTATGATCGCATACGAATCCACCACTGTTCCAATTTGTTGAACGCGTTCGTCGAGACGATATTTTGGACGAAACCTACCAGGTCCAAAGCTGGTTGGTCTTGATTGATTTCATCACAGTGCTTATTTTTTCCGTAAAAATGCGCCAAATGGCCGATGATGGTATATGCCCTCGACTGTGTTACGTTACTACCTTAACTAGACTATATGTTGTTGAAATGAAGCACCTCTGATGGACAGTGCAAGGGCAGCACAGTACGTATAACCTTGAGCTGCGAAGAAGGTGATACACATCGGAAAGATAGGCGTGAAATTTTTGCAATATGCTCGCAAATGTCAGAGCAATTGGGTTGATAGGATCATCGAAGAAATATGCGATCTGCTGATGCCGTGGAAGATGTTGATAGCTCCTGTTGGGCAACGCTCTTAATTAAGTTTAATTGAAAATATGATGCGAACGATTGAATTACGTGTCTATTTGCACTGAACTGTAACGAATGCGCCAGTAGCATCTAATATCTTCTGATGATTATTGTATATACAGGGCAGTTCAAACTTTTCTACATCAAAGTTTCATATCCAAGTAAGCACGAACGAAGCTTTACACTGGTCAGGATAAGTTGGTATGATTCTAACTGTTTTTCGAACATTGAAACCAATCTCGATGTCGCCTGACCGTCATACATGCAGTACTTTATTATTCTATTTTTGAGCTGTATTTATATTGCACCGAGAGAATAAAATATGCTAGCTTTGTTAGCTTCAAATGAGTGAAGCTGAATCGTCTAGATTTGGAATTCACCAAAACAATCTTCGTTGTGCTTTATACAAAGTATCACAAGTTGTACAATAATCCCCCATGTTTTTCTGGCCAATGGAACCACACATATTTGAGATTCTTTTTTAATGTAGTAAACGTTTCGGTCACAATGGTGACCTTTTTCAGTTCATGACACTTTGTACGTTTAATACTTAAGTAAAAGGCAGTATAGTATAAACATCGAGGTCTGATAAAATTTAATTCTAAGTTCTGGATTTTGTCTAACTTAATGAATAGTATTAGTACGACCCGATAAAAGTAAATGAATATTGCAAATTTACATAACTTTATAGAGAGTCATTTTAAATG
Organism: Acanthoscelides obtectus; assembly: GCA_963669975.1. NCBI lineage: Eukaryota > Metazoa > Arthropoda > Insecta > Coleoptera > Chrysomelidae > Acanthoscelides > Acanthoscelides obtectus. The sequence continues at coordinate 32,737,204 of CAVLJG010000003.1, read as the reverse complement.
AGATTTCGGATCATATTTCTTGTTGAGACCTAAAACAAAAGGTGTCTTCAAATCAGAAAAGCAGTAATATGTGACTCACTGCTTTTATACTCTGTAAAAACAGATTTAGTTCCTTTTTTCATAGTTTCCATAATCTATTTATATCATTCTTTCAAAGGAAAACAATTTAGTGATGCAGAATTTTCTTTTATATTAGTATAATGCTAAAATTCACATAAATAGCAAGTAAATCTTTTTAACATCTGATAATTCGGCTAATAATTAAATTTATAACTACATTCAACAAAAATAATAGTATAAGTAAAATAAATACAGCATGCTAACTTATATGTTACGTTAAACGAAGAGTATTTATTTAAATTGTTCTTCTGGAACAAAAGTAACTGTTTATATCGATAAATACTTTTTCACAAATAATAGAATTGATAAATGAAAAAACTAAATAAAGTAAGTAAGCATGATAATAGGTTATTGAGGGTTAGAAGGCAGTAGTTGGATCATACAGAGAATGCATGCAGGATAGTTTGAAAACTACAGCTCTTTTACTTTGACAAATAGATTTACTGCTTTTATGCTTAGAAAATGTAATTAATATGAAAAACATATTTGACAAAATTAAAAATCAACTATTTCTCATAAATAACGCGATAAATAATATATTTTGTTTTTGGTTTTTTCTCGGCCACCACTAAGCCGATTTTCAAAAACTACAAAATCCGAACAGTGCTTCTCAAGTTATAGGCGATTAAAGAATTAGCTGACGGATCGACAGACAGACAAACAGACCGACGGAAGTGAGTGACAATACTTCCTCTCCAGTTTTGACATAGGAAGTATTCTTACTTAAATTATGGGTAACCAGTAATTACCGTGGTAATGTCAGAATATATCGAGAAGTAAATTAACTATGAATTGATGGTAATTCAAGGAGACCCTGACTGGGCGTCTACGAGAATTCGTCTGTTAAAGAACTGTCATTGACAAGTCGGATAACCTTCCTCTGAATAACATCAACAGAGTAGCGAGGAAGGCTGCGTAGGTTATAATGATTCCAAAGAAGGTGGGCTTGACATATCCCCAGGATTATCGTCATACTAACCTGCTGTCTCCTCCATCTAAGCTCGCTGATTCTACCTTTATGTCACCTTGACAATTTCTCGTCAGATCACCATGTGATTCCTGGCATGCAATTTAGATTTCGGTCTGAGCATAGTACGGAGTAACAGGCGGTTAGGCTTGAGGAGCAAATAACCAGGGGTTTCACCCTTAACGAAAGTACCGGCATCCTGCTTCTGGATGTCTCGAAGGCATTTGACATGGTGTAGCACAATGGCTTTCTCTATAAGTTGATCCAAAAGGGCGTTCCATTTTGGCTCCCAAATTTCGGACCAAAATTAATAATGCCTTATCGACAGAGCGGCTCATCAGGGTTCGGTTCTCGGACCGCTTTTCACTCATTACGTCCCTTGCCCCAGCGACTGTGAAGTCTATCTATATGCTGATGATACCGCACTGGTGGCCCAGTTGAGTTGCAGGAATCTGGTTCACGATAGGTTGCTAGGTGCGGTGGATGAAGTCTTGGAATGAGCGGATCGGTGGCTAAAAAAATTAACTACTGAAAAATGCAGGCTATCTATTGTATAGTCAACGCCAAACAAAGTGGCGTGCACGTCATCACGATAAAAATTCCCCGACCTAATGCCTAGGTTTCTATCACAAACAATTGCTCTATTGCAGTTTCATATTAATGTGATATATAAATTGTAAAATGGTCATTACTCTCTTATTATGGTTAATAGTCATATAAACATTGTTATTAAAATATCACATAAGTTGCTTTCTGATAAATTTAGACGCATTATGCGAAATAAAATGTTTTGCAAACGCTCCAATCACTTATCGACATGTAAACGCACTAAACCGATTTCGCAGCGTTGACACATTGTCACCTTGAAACTTATTTAAACTGGGAACTGACATTTGTATTAATTTTGACACTGAATCAATTTGTGGCATTTCAAATCTTTATAAATCCTTTGGCCCCGCGTACTGTAAATCAACAACTGTTTGTTTCAAAACAAAATTATTCATTTTACGAGTAGATAAAGGCAATTTTGGTATATAAAGATGCCCAAACAGTTAAATAGTCGGTGTAAGGAACTCGTGGCCTCGTTAATGCACTACTTTGAGCAAGAAAGGGACAACAACGGGCCTTTGTTGCCTTTAAATGCTGTTCAAGAGGTAGGTTACTAATAATTATATGTAATGTATATTAATAATAGTGAAATTTTATTTCATTTTTTGTAGCGTGTTGCTGCTGCTTTAAAAATTAGTTTAAGGACAGTTAGTCGTATTTCCGAGGGTGTGAAAAGTGATGCAAATTTAGAATCGCCCAAGAAAAAGCGGAGTTATATTAAACGTGTAACCAACACAGCGACATTGGATACAAGTGCCATTCGAGAAGTGATCTATAATATGTATCACAAAAGTAAGATCTTATTATAATAACTTATCAGAAATTTGCATTAATTTGTTAACTAAATTATAATGTCATATTACACATGGTTTCAGAAGAACAAGTTACGATACAAACTTTATGGTCTCGATTAAGAGATAGGGCATTATTTGATGGTAGTGCCACGTCTTTAAGGCGGTTGCTTAGAGATCTTGGATTTAAGTGGCTTAAGGACAATCCGCGACGAGGGCTCATGGAACTACCAAGTATAGCTTTGAAAAGGGTGGAATTTCTAAGGCAATACAATCAAGCCAAGGTTGAGGCCTTATACCAGTTTGTCTTCCTCGATGAAACTTGGATATTTCAAAATGGGACCATAGGTCGCTCTTGGCAAAATGGAAACCAAAAAAGCGTGAAAGCTATTAAAACAGATGGTAAAAGATATGTACTTTTACACAATTTGCACTATAAAATTTAAAACTAATATATTTTAGATAATTATATTACATGCTGGAAATGACAATGGGTTTATTGAGGGTAGTGAAGCGATATTTTCTTCGAAAACAAAATTGAGCGATTACCATGGAGAGATGAACCAGGACAATTTTTTGAAATGGTTTCAACATCAGTTATTAGAAAAATTGGAGAGTCCATCTATGATTATACTGGATAACGCCCCTTATCACAGCATGATATTGAACAAAGTGCCCAACAATGCATGGACAAAAAAATATCCAAGACTGGTTGACAAATCAAAACATACCATTTTTAAACACAATGTTTAAAACAGAGCTATTGAGTATTGTTGCTCGGTACATAATGCTTCTTAATTATATATATTTTGGTCGACAGTTTATATTTCTTTTGTTTATTCCTATTCCTAAAATAACTGCTATTTTAGAAACAAACCACCTAAAATATACGTGATTGATGAATTGGCGGAACAACATGGGCACAAAGTTCTTCGTCTGCCTCCTTACCATTGTATATTTAACCCTATTGAGTTAATTTGGGGCATAGCAAAAGGTTACTATAACAGACATATTGGTAGAGATGGTAACAGTGAAAAAGACTGTTTGGATATGTGGAACGAGGCTCTACAAACGGTTACCCCAGACATGTGGAAAAATAGTGTTCGACATACTGAGCAAGAAATTTTTAAATGGTATGAAAGAGAACGAATTTTTGATCGACCAGACATCGAACCTTTAATAATCAACTTTGAGAGTGATGAAGATTCAGATTCAGACAGCGCTGAAGAAAGAAACTCCGACTAACTTTATTGTACAGAAAAAGCTTACACCAGTAGCTTACCTAATTTTAGAATGCATTTTTCTGTATGAATTCTGTAAAATAAATACCATGCATAAAATTTGGAGGACCCCATTTGGATTTTTATTCAGTACCTTTAAGCTATCAATTAAATATGGTAGTTTCATAGTGTCATCTGATCAATAATTGTCATACTTAATGATTATGCAAGTACAGATCTATAATTTTATTATACTATTATTTTTGTTCTCATTTGAGGTTAATATTGCTTATAAACCTAGACATGTAAATAATAAATTTTATTATTTTACAAAAAGTTTGGCAACAATGTAAATTTTTCAACACACCCACCTTGATGACGTGCACGCCACTTTGTTTGGCGTTGACTATACTAAAAAACGTATCGGCGTCATGTCGGAGGTTTTAGTAAATGGAGTTCGTATCCTATGGAAAAATTCTGTCAAGTATCTTAATTGGTGTTACTCTTGACTAGGACATGACTTGGCAGAAGCACACTGAAGCGTTAAAAACTAAAATCCAAATTACTTTTCGACAACTTTACTCTATGCTATGTGGAGCCTCAAAATTAAGTTTGGTCACTAAAGTTCAATTATACAAGGTGGTTATTAGACCAGCAGTCACTAGCCACTAACGCCCCATTGCATGTCTCCAGCGAGACCCTTCGCAGAGACCTCGACATTCCTTAGCTTAAAAGACTACATCAAACGACAGGCGCAGTTACGTTATAGTCAAGCGGAATCTTACAACAATACTCTGGTGCGTGATTCAGTACAAAATGACAATTTTTTCACACTTAAAAATTCCTAAATTAATTTTTAGTTCAATTTAAAATTACTGACGCACCCCTCCAACAGACACACTTCCTCCTCTTTGCTTTTCCCCCTTCCTCCCTTTCTTTCTTCTTTCATTCTTTCTCCCTGGCGGTGTCTGGTATCTTTGCAACCAGACCGGACAGATCTACTGACCTACAATACTTTAACCACGGTCCGCTCTGACGGATAATGGCGGAAAAAAGATCAACGAGTGTAATCCTGTAATATCATATACGCAGGCTGAATCATATCTTGGATGATCTGAGCTCCGAAACAACAAAACGAGTGCCGTCAATACTGAGTCTTAGACGCCTTGGCTTTATACTGTAACCACTTTACGTCTTAGTTTCATAACAACAAAAGAACGACAACTGGCAAAAAAGCCACATACTTAACAAGAAAATCGTGCCTGTGCGTTTTCGAGCTTTTTCATACACTGCGGAGGTCGTAAAGTCGTCCAGTTCACATAAGCATGTCAATTAAGGTTCTATTCCACGTAATTATGCACTTTACAAGTGGTTTCTCAATATATAATGAACTGCAGCAGAAGCTTTTACCGCAAACGTTACGGCGTCTACTCAGCATCGTTTTTGTCGAAAGTCGTCTACCTGTATGAAAATAAATTCCTCATTTCGAGATGAAATTACCTCCAAAGTGTCTCGCAACTGCAATAAAATTTTATGAGCTTAAAATTGCATTGCTGTGATTCAATTTTGTTGACGATTCGCACAAAATCCTTTCAGTTTAATAGCTGAACAAAAACAATTGATAGGATAAAATTAACATTTACAGCGACAGTTTTTGTTTCTAATGTCAAAGGACGTTTGTAAAAATGGCATCAAGGAGGTTGACCCTGCACTTCTCTCCCAACGTCATCGTCTTATAAAGGATTATCTTTAGCTCAAGTTAGACCCTCTGAAAAAACTTAGTTACCAACTTGTACGGCAGACAAATTAAACGGATAAAGTTAGTCAAACGAGGTCCATACAATTAGTCCATAGACTATCTCTCCCTGCACTACTGGTACTACCGACTATGTGGCAACGTCGCCCATCCCCGTACCTAATCACACGACTAAGCGACAGCGTGGCACCGCACCAGTAATGGTAGAACACTTATCAAGGCAGACACGTCCGCCGGTGAACCCAAAGGCCAGAAGCAGATATGTGTATACGTATAGAAAACATTTCTCTATCATTATCAAGTTTTAACGAGAACTGTACGGGAAAATTTATGATCGACATAAAAACATTGAGATATGATAGGGTTTGAGGTTGTAGATGATGGCATCTAAAACCTCAAACCCTCAACTCTCAATGTTTGACCGCGGCAAAAAATTTCTTAAAATGATCAGGAGATTATGAAACGTTAAAAAATGGAGTTTGGACATTTTCTATTTTTTTTTCGTTTTTTGCCCCGTAGCTCCACCACCACAGGATCAATTTTCAAAAAATACAAAGCTGTTTCGTTCTTGGCACAGAAGTAATCTTGTGTGGAAATTTCATGCAATTCCGAGCGATACTTTTCAGGTTTTACACACACAGGCAGAAATAAGTGACTATTTTTTGTGATGTACAAGGTCTATCGCAAAGTAAACAGGACTGAAATACAAATACCGCCATCTGTTACAGGCGTGGGATAGGTACATCTTTCGTTGACGCCCTGTCAAAATTTCATGACAATCGGACCTCACGCGGAGTTATCGCGCTCAAAGTGACAGTACCTTTTTAGCATCTATCGAAAAAAGAGCCAATATTAAGTTTTGTTTCAAGCTTGGTGAAACATTTACAGAAACGCATCAGATGTTGATGCAAGTGTATGGTGATGATTGTTTATCTCGTAGCCGAGTCCACGAGTGGTTTGGCTAGGCTAGCCAACATTTGTGATTATGCCAGAAACCGTCGAAAAAGTGCGTAAATTTATAAAAAATGATCATTGAGATACATGAATAAATGAATGAATGAATCGTGAAATGCATAAGGAGCCAGTGCATAGGCCGCATAAACGGGTCCTTATGCACCTCTACATTCCTTAGATCACAAGCCTTTTAGAAAAGTTGAGAATCGCCTTGAGTCCAAGCTCCTTTACGTCCTGAGGGTCAAAAGTAATGGATCCCAATATAGTCTGCCTATAGTAGCTCAGAGCTGCACAGCGACATAAAACGTGCGCCGAGGTCTCTTCCACTACCCCGCAGCGCTCACGAGGGATCTTCAGCCCCCCCATCACACTCCCACCAGCAACCTTAGGTTGGCTCTATCCAGAGATAAGCAGAAACGTCCATCCTTAGCACTTAGCCCTTCAATGAGTTCCCGTGCGTGACGGAGATGTTCGGAGATACTTCTCCATTTTTGAGAGTGTCTCCGCCATCTCATTGCCCCTTATTCCAGCGTGCCCCGGTACCCACATTAAAGATACCGGATACCTCGCTGCGAGGCAATCCAGAGCCTCCCTGCATTGCAATCCAAGACTTGGAGTAATCTTACAGGCACTTAGTGCCTTCATTGCAGCCTGGCTGTCGGATAAGATTGTTATTCTGCTCCTAGGCTCACCCTCCTCCAGAATGCGAGATACACAAGCCAGAATCGCAAAGATTTCCGCCTGGAAAATAGTGGTGTATCCACCAAGAGGCAGAGACAGCCTGGTTCTAGGCCCAGAGACCCCAGCGCCTGAGTCCTCTTCTTCGAGCGAGCCGTCCGTGTACCAGAGCTGCCCGCTCACTCCGAAGAGTTTCCGGCTACCGACGTCCCACTCCTCCCTCGTTGGATACTCCACAATAAACTTGCGGTTGAAGCGATATTTAGGGTTAATACGATCACCCCTACCTAGAAGGACCGGTCCTCCCTTTGAAATTTGACTAAGATGGCAGTATGCCTCTTGACAGAATTCAAGAAGGCCCAGCTGCCCTGACTCCAATTGAGATACATAGAAATGAAATTAAACACATCTAAAGATTCAATCCGTCGCATTTTTTCCAAGAATTTGGGCATGAGGAAGATGTTTCATGGTTTGTTCCGCACAAGCTGACGGATGAAAAAAAATTGCTTCGAATTCAATATGCCAGAGGCATCAATAAAGAGGCCAAAAAAGACAAAAACTTTCTGTACATTACGAGGGATGTCTTTTAAGTTTTGCATATGGAAATAAAACAACACGATAGGTAGTTTTAAATGACTTTATTGTTTTTCGAAGTATTCTCCACGAAGATTAATACACATCTGCATGCGCTCGAACCAATTTTCGAAGCTCTTATTCCACTCGTTTGCTGGCAGATCCAAAACGGCATTTTTGAATGAGTCAACTGCTTCTTCTGGTGACTGGAACCTTTGACCACGCAGTCTGTTTTTAATTTTCGGGAAAGTAAAGAAATCGTTAGGACTTAGATCGGGACTATATGGAGGATGGTCCAATAATTCCACGTTTTCTTCCGTTAAATACTGCCTTGTTTTTTTGGCTGTGTGCGAGCTTGCATTGTCTTGGTGGAGGATGATTCTTCTTTCGGAGTTGATTTTTCGAAGCTCGGTGATGACTTTTGGCAAACAAATGGTGGTATATACCAATCCGCAGTAACAGTTCTTTACTTATTAAGAGGAATTGTTGCAATATGGCCCGCTTTTGACACAAACGTCTCGACGATTTTTTTCGAAACACTTCGAGAACGGATGACTTTTGTTGTCTTTTCTTCTGCTCTTCAGTCAACAGGTGGGGTATCCAACGAGAAACTAATTTTCTTACTCCTAATTCTTCATGTAAAATTTTTTGAATTGACGTCTTTGAGATCTTCAAGGACGCCTCAATCTCGCGATATGCCACAAGTCTATCTTCAATGATGAGTTTGCGCACAGCATCGAAGTTTTCCTGGGTGACTGAAGGTTTTGGTGCACCCACCCTCGGATCGTCGCTAAGACTCTCCCGTCCACGTTTGAATTCTCCATACCAACGGGAAATTTGTCGACTGATGTGGCGCTTCGTTGCCGAAAACAGACTGTAACTGAGCAAGGCATTCTTGTTGCGATAATCGTCTCTGAAAGATGTAATAAATTATGGCGCCAAAATGTTCTCGGTTGAGTTCCATTTTTCTAATGACTTGGTGACACTTAAAAATTCACTGTAGTGAGAACACTGCACGTATTGTTGTGAAACTTTGAATTTAAGTTTACTAAAGAGTGATGTTAAGATTCAGTACTGACGTTCGATCCGCGCGGCCTAGTATGTTTGTATATGCAAAACTTAAAAGACATCCCTCGTATTGTGAGCTAAAATCATCATTCGAAAATGTTTTGGTCCGTGCAAATCGCTGTATTAATTCTGAAGGAGACTATTTTGAATAAAATAAATTCTATTATCCGAAACAAGAAATGTTTGTTCATTTTTTTTGTCCTGTTTACTTTGCGACAGACCTTGTACATGTCATATAACATCCAAAAAACATAACATCACAATTTCGAAAATGTCGTCTAAAAGGATTACTCTGACATAAAATTCCTCAACAGGGGAGATTCACGTGAAACTGAAAACCTTTTTCAGTCATGCAATATAGAAGTAAGTGGCACAGAAAATAATTCTCTCACTTATTCTGTAAAGGTCAAATTTTACGCCACTGATATAGTGCGAGGCACAATTTGTTTTTATTTATTGGCTATGCTGTTGCTACTACGCGTACAGTATTTTTTATACCTACTGAAGGAGTTGTGTCTGCAAAACCCTAAATAACGGGGCGCCGCGACTGCTAAAAGACACTTATATGGTTTGTTCATACAGTAGTCGGTAACGTTTCGGTAACTGTTAAAATCAGAATCACAGAGATATTACCTGTTCGTACAGTTTCTAACTGTTTGCCGACAGCTAATCCGCTGCTCTTACAGAACCTTTTGACAGATCAGAGGACATCAGTCAACCAATGACAGTGGCAGGTATCAGAGGTATTTAATGATCGATTAATCTTCTCTAATGGACGGTCTGGGGACGCCTTCGCCATGACGGTCCGTTGGCGATCTAGCTACGCCAATGGGCTTTGCTCCTCAGAGCTCCCTTAGAATGGTGTCGCCGCGCGATGTGCCTGCCTGACTTTAGCCTCCCATCGTAACCGTGTCGAACTTCGTACATCTAAAACTGGCCGATAAGACCGCTCCTTTGTCCCGAGGGTGTCGAGATCGTGTCAGAATCTACATGAGGAGCTTTTTCCAGTTCTAATAACTTTAAGCAGTTCAAAAATAGGAATGAAAAAGTTCTTTTAAGCTCCTCAAAGCAACCGCGGTGCCCTGGCATGTAGGATTCACCTGCGCGCTGCTTCGGTGTAAAACAACTGAGCCATATACCAAGAAGATGAAGACCTTGAAGATCTATTGAGGAGAGAATGCAACCCAAAAACCTGAATTTTCTAGAGAAAACAGTGCCACAATTCAACAAAAACAAGTTTTTGTAACATTTTCGGGTGAGCAAGTGGCAGAAGAAATTTTAATAAAATTCCATTTTAAATATCAACCAGCGCCAAAGTGCTTTGCGCCCAGTATTTATTGACCCGGTAATGGCAAAATGATGATTCTGAATACAGTATGAAAAATCCGAACAATAGAGGACTAACTTTCAATAACCATAATTAATACGATTTTTGTGATCACTAATCTTTTGAAAATTTTTGTTACTGTTGCAAAAATGAGAAACTACGTGCTTTAAGTTTTACTTCTAAGTATTTTCGTAGTCTCAGTTCTTTTTGTCCATGTTGGGAACTCTCTATGTAAGCAGATCTTGATAATTGTACTTATGTTCAGATGTTTTAGCTTTTTGGTGTTTTTATTACTCAAAGGTGTTATTAAATCCTTGTAGTATTTTCACTTCTTTCTTCTAGTGAGAGTCAGCTTGTACAGGGCGTTTCTAATTTGGCACTCATCATTACGATCTTGGGAACCGTAAGGCATACGAAGCCGCTTAAATGGGGTAGTTAACAAAATCACACTTAGAAAGTTTCTAGATTCAAAGTACTTCCGGAGAGTGACTGATAAACTGAATTTTCCCAAAATCGTTTAGATTTTTTCCTGCCTATTTATATTGGGATTTTAGAATAAATTGCACATTAACAATGCCACGTTTTCTCCTATACAAGAAGGAATAATCGGAATTTCTATATGACGGTTCGTCTCTTGTCCTTAGCAGCAACTTTATTATTTACAAAGGACGCTATATTTCATTTTTGCACAGATGAACAGAGTTTTTAATTTTGATTCAAAAAATGCATAATACGAAATACGTTGACGTTGCCAAACCTTAGTTACTTAAAAAAATTGTCTCAGGTAGGCCTTGAAATTATTTATCAGATGATTGTTTCGTTCAACAAAATTTTCCCAAAATCGCACCATTTTTTCCTGACTTTATTTAACATGGGATTTCAAAATAAATTGAATATTGTCATTAGTACTTATTCTCGTCTACAAGATGGCATAGTCAATTTTTCAAGTCGAACAGTCCTTCTTTGTAAAGCATCGAATATGGACAATGCAGTCGAGGGGGCAGAACCCCAAACATCAATATTTTAATCGATTTCGAAAATTCAATTTTTTGGAATCGAAAAACTTAAATACCAATCGTACAGGAGCATTTTATGACCCATGTCTGTTTTCTGCTTCACCTTGTATATTAACCTGTTACAGAAGTATTTGCACAAGCCTTCCGTACCATCTGGGCGGTACTTGAACACAATCTCATCGTTATTATAACGTATTATAGTTAGATGGTGCCGCAGACAGCTATCTTCCCGGAGATGATTACATAGTTTCAAAAGGCGCCGGTTACCGAACCCTGTCATGAAAACCTCAGTAATAAGGAGTTTAGATGCCTGTAAGTCGGCCAAATGTCAACAAGGAGTGTCTGTCGATTTTAAGGATTTGCTATGATTACATTTTTCAGATGATCTAGATCGAGGCGAGAAGATACGACAGTGGCGTTTCTATAGTTCTTTTACGACCGACCAAGAAAGAACGACAGGTGTATTACATAAAAATCATCAGAAATTTAATAAAATGTCATGTCCAATCGGTATAATGTTTACTAGAATCAAATTCAAGCGAATAACAAAATGAAAATGGTATTTACCATTTTGGATTGGTGTTTACCGATCCGTTCAAGCGAGTGTGATTTTCAGTTTGGTTATAAGATCCGTGACGTCATGAATCAGCTGTTATATGTCATAGTTATCACCGCAAAATTGTGGTATTTACAAAATTCAGGAGTAGTTTTATATTTCTGGTTATTATTTGAACAAGTGACAAGTTAGAATTTTGCCGGATATTGGATACTGTAATTGTACTTCAGCTTCATTTTTGGAAAATTTGATATAGGCTGACTTCAGTTTTAGCATAAAGTAGAGCACCTTATTTGTTATAATCAATACAGTTGTTGGGGACACGTTAAATCTACTTCCTATGGTTAACAAAGTATCCTATGTAGCCATATACAACAAGAATATTAAAATATAGCCACGTAAACTCACTGGATGATGTGCACCTGTATACGGTTTTGCTAATATCTTTTTTCATCACTTTTTCCTATCATTTCTGCTAAATCAATAAATATTTACTTTCACATGCGAAAAAGTTTCGAGAATTGAAAGTTATCATAGCTACAAAACCATGGTTCCATCATTAAACATTTTTTTCTGAAAAAAACACATTTCTCCCATTAATATGAAGGGTTTCTTTTTTAAACTTTCCATACACCGTTGTAGACGAAAAAGCATCGATTATTAAGTGATAATAAAAATAATCAGAAATTATATACACGTTTTTCTAAAATAACTTGCAAGAAAACAGCGGTTAAAACCAACGCGTTCAAGCGATTCGAGTAACTGGCGTCATCGACCCGTGTGTCATCTTGAACCATAATATTATAACCGCGGTACATAACACAGACATTTTGGTTATTCGCTTGGATTTGATTTAGGTAGCTGCTAGTCAATTCGGTGCCTAGTCGCTGGAAGCGCCACCTATCGAGAAATGTATCAACGAGAGAAGTCTAATGCCTCCACTACACGTCTTCAGATGCGTCGGTGGACGTCGGCAGATGCATCGGCAGGTGAATCCCCACGAGCTGACCACACGTCTGCAGACGTCTGCAGGTCGCTCAGTCTGTGTCAAGCCTCGACAGATGCAACGGACGCAATATTTAAAAAATGGATGTTGAGATGGTAACTGCCGCAGCTATTTATTTGTTTAGTACTTTTAATTACTACTTGAGTGCGTATACTTACAACATTTTTGTTTTTGTGGTACTTATTCTTTGGATTCCACAGGCAGTTTTCTGCTTGATATAGCTCAATAAATTTGAAGGTTTCATCAGTGGTCATATTAGCCATGTTAGCGAAAAAGGTTAAGGTAAAAACCTTAAGAAGCGCGAGTACAGTCTCTTTCCCGATTCCGATAGCACTGATGCGTGCTCATTCGTCGTCAGACGTGTGGTCAGACGTCGGACGCTCGCGCCTTAATCCCTTTGTTGCGTGTCACAAAAACCGACAACAGACGGAAGAGCGCCAGACGCATCTGCCGACGTCCGATACCGCCCACAGACGAGCAAATACCCCCCTCTACACGTCGGCGGACGCACCCGCAGATGACGTCTGCCGACGCATCTGCCTACGTGTGGAGGAGCCTTAAGATATCGCAGATGATTCGCATTCGCCATCTTGTTTTGTGGATTGCTGCAGAGACAGTCTAGAGGTATACGCAATTTATCTAAAGACATTTTCGCAATACCTCACATCTTGGCGCTGATTTGCATTTTCTGCTTGATATTGTAAAATAAATTTCCATAAAATTTGAATGACCAACTGAAGAGAAAATGAGTAAATGTAAAATGTAATACCCATTTAACATTTCATGGATTTTTATGAAAAAACATTTTCAATAATGTTTAAAGAATATTCTTAGAATATTCATAAAAGGAGTGTTCACGTGAGAAGAATGTTTTTGAAATAATATTCCTGATCATTTTTAAAGGCGCTTCTTTGGATATTTAGAAAACGAGTATCCTAAAAATTAAACATAGTGTGTTCTACGAATACTGCCGACATTTTTTTAAATTCAACAAATTTGCATGTTTTATATCCAGGATGAGTAAGGAAAAGTTGATGCGCAACTCATTTCTAGCTTCATATAGATCTCAAGTAACTGTATTTGAGGCAAGAAACCAACGGAATTGCCGTCAACACAGATTATTAGTACCCTGTGCTCTGCAGTGTCTCTTTCAAGCTATATATAGTATACAACTCACAGCTGAGGCTTCCAACGTTGTCATCTCTGAAGCGGAGGATCCATTAATCAGATCTAAAGCTGTGTCCAAACTATATAGCTCAAAGATCATAACCCTTAGGCAACACGCACAGCTACTACAAGTGAACATGAAGTGAACGACAGTTAGTTCCAAGTTAACATTTTGTAAGAAATCGTCTATAGTCATAAAAATCCCACATCATGTCAAAAAATCAATATTGTCACTTTTTAAGTTATGTAATACTTGAAAAGTGACATTATGCCGATTTTTTTTGACATTATGCTGTTATTTTTTACATTATGTAGGTTTTTCTACAAGATGTTAACTTAGCACTTAGTTGTACGTATTGCCTAAACGTCATGAGACTTGTTATCAATCTTTGGCTCGGATGTGATGTAAAATGTGCTTCTGAGATGACATTACTGGAGGTCTAAGCTGTAAGTTGTATGTGTTGATGATAATTACATTGGGTTCTTGTCTCAAATACACTTAATTGAGACTCAAAGCTAGAAATTAGTTGCGCATCCACTTTTCTTATCCACTCTGGAGATTACATATACAAATTTGCTGAATTTAAAAAATGAGAGAGATAAGAAATAATTATATTCACTGTACACTGTCGAATTACAAGCCATATACATGCTAACGGTAATTACACATAACGCGGGCGCGGTGACGATTTCCCGTAATTCCCCTCAGTTTTTCGTAATTTATAACTTTGAACATAACCTCTCTCCAGAAAGCACAACATAAAAACAACTCGTCGGGCACAGCCAATAGATATACTTCATTGGCAGCATATTCAATTATGATTTTCTCACACAGCAAACAGGATCACTGATTTTATACACAAGCAGACCAATTCACATAATCAACCAGATGCGATCTTGCTATTCAACCAACTTACTTCTCAGAGATGAAAACTGCAGACCACTCGGCTTCAGAAAATATATGCAACCAGCAATGCGTGTAGTTTAGTTGAGTAATTCCTCCATAGATGGACGCTCACAACGATCCTAGTGAGCAAACGTGGAATGACTGCTTGCGCCCTAAGAAACTACCTAGTCTTCAAGTTGACATCTTATAAGTTTTTTTTGACGTTTTGTAGGTTTTTTATATGATACCCGTGCAGATCATGAAAAGAGGAGATTATTTTGGGTATACGTATTATAGTATTGTTGTTGCACAATCTACAGGGTGTCCCAGAATAACATGAATGCATAGAGAACACAAAAGATAATGCAACAGCATCCTATAAAAATGTCTCACAAGGCTCTTCTACGGACATACAGGTCCCTAAACGAAACTTCTGGTAACTTATTTCCTATTTTTAAATATTTCTTTAACAACTCTTCAATGTTTTTTTTGGTATTTGTTCTGTACATTTAATAGTATCTAAAAAAATCGGCCAATGTGAGTGATGTGGAGTAGCAAACATTGCAGGATATGAAGAAAGGATATTAACCTATTAAAAATTATCAGCATACCTTGCAATATTGGAATTTTAATCCGCTACAACGACTACGAATGCCACAAAAGTTTAAGTTACAGATTTTTTGCGTATTTTGCTTGTTTACGTGGATATACTATGTCGTATGTAAAGTTGCCTTAATCTACTCTATCTTTTTTTGCTGAATAGCAGGTATCGCACGTCATGAGTAATTGATTACTGTTTTATCGAAAAATTCGATTTTAAAATTCTCTCGAAAAAAGCACTGCATATACTTTGAAGCACATATTTCTCGAATTGTGCCACGAGTATTCAAAATGCGGTGTAACGCAATCTGCAGCAATCAAACGTTTAGTCAACTACGCTAACATCTTGATTTGAAGTCTCTTCAGTTTCAATACGTATCCACTATTCCGTCAATTCCTTTATTATAATAATTAGCTGATGCAATCAAGCGATAAGCTTGAAGCCTACGCCATTAATAATTTCACATCTCCGCCTATGGACAGTCATCATCGCTCTCTGGCGATGCAACGATTCACAATTAATTATAAGATTATGACGCGCTTTGCACAATATGACATTGAACGAGGTAATTGCGATGCTACTCACTCTAAGTAAAGTGCTCTTAATTTCATTTTAATGTCCAAGAAATACTCTTCATTCCAAACAGAAATGCTGATGTGGGTAGGTGCAGAACGCACCTTTTTTTATTATCTTGTATAAGTGGGTTGTAGTTAAAAGACCTCGCAGAATGCTTATGAGGAATGGCGTGAGTTCAAAGTTATTTCACGCATACTTTTCGAGATATTGGACCCTCCAAGTTGGGTAATCCGTGCCCTATTGCAGCGTATTGTGGGTACCATACTCGACATATAATGATTCTTTGACATTTATTATCGTTGTTATCATCATTCCTACTGGCTACAGGGTGGTGTAAACTTGCATGAATGGAGTGTTTCTAGGCGACATTGTTTCTTAGTATTGTCTCGAGACACAAACTTTTGCGAAAATTTTCCAGGATTGTCCGACATTCGACGAAGGATTATACATGGTATCTCACTACTGTGCTGGATATCAAAATTACTTTTTATTTTGTATTACCTACATATTTGGATTGACCTCTGTATTTCATTACGTTTTTCTGATTACTACGTACTTTGTCTAAAAAATACGAAACTATAACGACCCGCACGGGTATTATGTAAAAAAAAACCTATAAAATGTCATCCTGCAGACTAGGTAGTTTTTAGGGTGAAAACAGTCATTCCACGTTTGCTCACTAGGATCGTTATGAGCGTCCATCTATGGAGGAATGACTCAACTAAACTACACGCATTGCTGGTTGCATATATTTTGTGAAGCCGAGTGGTCAGTAGTTTTCATCTCTGAGAAAAAAGTTGGTTGAATAGCAAGATCGCATCTGGATGATTATGTGTATTGGTCTGCATGTGTATAAAATCAGTGATCCTATTTGCTGTATGAGAAAATCATTACTGAATATGCTACCAATGACGTATGTTAGCTGTAACCGACGAGTTATTTGTCTTGTGCTTTCTGAAGAGAGGTTATCTTCACAGTTATAAATTACGTTAAACTTTGAGGAGAATCACGGGAAATCACCACCGCGCCCGCGTTGTGTTTAATTACTGTTAGCATGTATATGGATTGTAATTCGACAGTGTACAGTGAATATAATTATTTTTTATCTCTCTCATTTTTGAAATTCAGCAAGTGGATGCGCGACTAATTTCTAGCGTTGAATCTCAACTAAGTGTATTTGAGACAAGAATCCAATGTAATTATTATCAGCACATACAACATACAGTTTAGACCTCCAGTAATGTCATCTCTGAAGCAGATTTTACATCACATCAGAGCCAAACATTAGTAACTCAGGCAGCAGCGGTGGCCGCAATAGTAGACTTTTCGATCTCCTGATCAGTCGATACAGTGAAAAAATGCATATTTAAGTAGAGGTTTCACTAGTTTCGTCACATAAACATACTTGACTAGGCACCTTAAAACAATTTAGAAGTAATGGGTTGTGTAAAATGTAAAAATATACAAGGTATCTTATTTGAACGTTTTAAGGAACAATTAATTACGTGTCTTTGGGATACTGGAGGCTATAGGATATGTTAAAAAAAACTTAGTACTCTGTCTCTATACATGAATATTATTGCAACACGTACTCAATAAAACTCTAAAGTATGTAGATAAGTCCGAATATATAATAAGACTGTAAGTACCTCTATACAACTTAGTTATCCAGGCTATAATCCAACACAATTTTTGGACAAAGTTTATGCCTCGGAGCAATATTCCACCCATGCAGGTTTGGGCCTCCTTGTAAACGGACCAAATCAGTCAAACAGGCCCATACAAGTAGTTCATAGACATTCTTTCCTTGCCCTACCGGTAGTTATTATCCATCTGGCAACGTCGTCTCTTTCAACATCTGCGCAGGATCGGTATCGTTGCAGCCTGGTATCGTTTATTTTGTCCATGGTTCTACATATTTCTTGCACTTCAGTATGAATAGGTTCGTCGAGCGGTGAGCTTAGAGTGCCGGAGTACGGGGCTCGAAAACATTTCTCTATCACTCTAAGCCTTAAAGGCAAGTGTATGGGGAAATATATGATGTGTGAAATATGGCTAATAAGTACCGGTGTTGAGAGCATATAAATATACTAAGATCAAAAAAAATGTATATACAAGTTATCGAACAAACATTGGTCTGAACTACGAACTACGGGTAATTTTAATCATAGTCACCGTGAAAGCTTAATCAAAGAAATAGGATGTACACGAAGCACATTCGGTGGGCATCCAACATCGATTGTGAATACAACCTAAGCAAGATGCGAATACGTTTGTTGAGGGTGATGCCATGCTCATTCTACCAGCCTGAGTGGCTGTGGCTCTGTACTATGCTCAAATCGAAAGCCAAATCAGAATCACCTTTTTGGTGATGTCAAAAGGAGCTAAGAGCAGGCTAGTGGAACGATAATCCTGAGAAAATATTGAACCTAGCTGCTTTGAGATACGAATTCATCATTGTTGGACAGGTCAGTGCATTGTCGACCAGTGAAATGAGGTCAAGTCGAACGGCCAACTGAACTACTGACCTTCTTACATTAACAGCTGTCATGGAATGACCACGTCAAAATCTAATAGTGCACAATTTTCCACACAAAAATCGAGCTCCGCGGGACCAGTCAACTCAAACGTCACGAAGGATAGCTCAATTCAACCTGGAGAGCAAAACAGAAAAGCAAACTGCACCAAATGTAGAAAAGCTATTCAAAGAATAGAATCTGAGACCCCAGGAAGAAGTACGCCAGCATCTTCCATGATATCTATAAAAAATAATATTTTTTCCTCACTTTCGGGATAGATCTATTTTCGGTTAAACTCTTTAATGATGGATACGTAGTAGGCATAATCGAAATTCAGGTATTTAATAAATTTCCGAGGCGTTTTATAAAAATCCAGCAAAATGCGTGCGAACACAGCGTAGTTCGTTATGGCTACACTAATTTAGGCAAATTGATAAAATGGCGGGAACGGTTCTGTCTAAACGTGAAAATACAACAGAAAATACTGCATGGTTGCAGTAAACTTGATTAATCGTCACAGAACTTCACATTATTCTGGCCAAATGAAATCACATATGTAGAAATAACCTTTTACATGAAAACCACAGTATACGTATCAGATATTGCAGTAATTAATCGTGTTATTGAAAAAAAGAGACATAGACAGTTACCACTCAGTAAAATATACATTAATCAATGGTAAAATGAAAATACTAGTATTCCTATTATAATCCAGCTAGTGTGAAGTATAACTAAGTACATAGAAGTGAAGAATATGCCTATTATTGACATAAAACTACAAATGAAAATTAATAACGATTTATTTATAAATGATAAAATATCTTTTATATTGTTTATGGTTCAATATTTATTTATTACTGCATGTTGAACTTTCATTGCATTTGGAAAAGCAAACGTTGTTATTTTTAAAACTTGCACATCTCTTTATGTTACACTATAACTTGTACAGAAATATTTTTGATATCTCCGAAAGCTGAATCGTGGCAGATATGAAATTACCTCTGTTAGATAAACGAGTTGACCAGAAACTTCATCTTTAACACCTATCGAGGATTATTGAATATAATTTCTGGAAAACCAAGTTTTAAGAATTTATTTTGAGGTATGTGGCCTATAAAGAGGCCATTCGTCAGGTCCATGACATTATCAATTATATACTTGAAATGGAAACTGGTTCTATTTTTTTCGCTTGACGTCAAGCAAATTGATAAAATGTCTAAAATTTGTTGATCAAAACATATTATGCCTGTATCTTGTTTTGTTCTAATTTTGCCTGCATTTTAACACTTTTTCTGAATCGGTGTGGTAATCTAAAAATGCCTAGGAAGTTCATAAAAAAATGAAATTCCGCTATGCCAGCAACATACATATATGTACTGTCGGTACAAAAATGCTTGTCTCAGAAGTTATCTTCGCAGCAACGTTTTGAGACGCTAAATGGACTCGCCAGGCTTCTAATGTTCACTCCAGCTAGGTCGAAATGCGGAAACCTGAAGGCATGTTTTTCCAATTCTACTGTCTGTTGTCGTTTCAAAGCTCCATTGTTTTGGATTTACCATAATGACGAAGGAACCATTTGTAATGGTAACGCAACTTCTTCATTTCTTTTCTTAGGTCCGACATCCAACAAAAGCTGTCGCAAGTGCCGAAAAATAATAT
Organism: Acanthoscelides obtectus; assembly: GCA_963669975.1. Taxonomy (NCBI): domain Eukaryota; kingdom Metazoa; phylum Arthropoda; class Insecta; order Coleoptera; family Chrysomelidae; genus Acanthoscelides; species Acanthoscelides obtectus. The sequence goes on along the minus strand of CAVLJG010000003.1, from coordinate 32,717,155 downwards.
CATCCAAATGCCCATCTAAGGCATCTTTGAAATCATTTCAAGCTCAAGCAAGCTCTTGGTCCATCAAGAGCAATGGGTCAAGAGCGTTAATAAAATGTACTACAGCCTTGAAGGAGAAACTTAGCAGTAAAGATCAGCTGGATGATTACCTTTTGTTAGATGGTCCAGTTTACATTAGAAAGAAATGTTTGGACGTGACTGGTGGCACCTGTAGAGGTACCTGTTGTTCATCTGGAGAAGAAATTGGGGAAGAGGTAGGTGAGTGGACATATGTATAATATTAAATACCCGAATAATTTTCGAAAACATGTAACAAAAGTTTCTGAAAAGAAGTTTATCGATAACGTCAAAACCGACTCACATAATGTAACTCATTTCTGTCGGACTGTGTGTCTATCTGCCGGTCGGTCTGTTCGCTAATCCTTGGCCGGCCATAACTTGGAAAGTACCAGTCGGATTTTGATGAACTTCTCACACAAGTTTGTACTAAACCAAGGACACAATGATGCAGTTTCTGAAAATCGGTCCATTGGCAGCAAAGCTATATGCAAAATATCAGGTATCCAAATAGGTTCGTGCGGTTGCTGTATATCGAGAAAAAATTTCTGAACTCGTCTGGGAAACGTTACCGCACCCGCCATATTTTCCCAACATTTCGCCCAGTGATTATCACCTTTTTTTGTCCCTTGACAACTGTATGAGGCACCGAAAGTTCATTGAATGTGGTGGTAATTACTTCGACGAATAAATAGTGTCTTATTGTTTCTCAATAAAAAATTATATTTTTCTACTAAAAACCGCACGAACTTATTTGGTTACCTGATACAATGAAAAAATTGAAAGCGCTTAAGCTTGATTTCTGGCGATTTAGAGGTTCCTGACTTTTTTCGGAAAAAAATTTGTAGGGCTTAAAAATTGTGGATTAGGGATTTTAGAGAGTGTTTTTCATTAGTATATTTATACGTTTTCAGCCTCAGTAATTTTATGCACCTATAAGACATATTTTACGCATCATTGATTTCCGGGTATATTTCTCCAATTTTCGCTTAAAACTTGAAATGATTGAATATTTTCAATAAACGCGTATACGTATTTCAAATCATACAAACGCACAGTGGCATAGCATGGAATATTTCATTTCGAAGGGGCGCAGTGGATTCACGTGTAAGGAGCGATGACATTGGAGAAATGATTGAATGCATTCATATGCAGATTGGATTAAGCTTTTTGTAGCTAAATTTTCTCTCGGAGAGGTTAACTTGTGCCTCACATAATCATTTTTAAGCTGATCACAGCATTACTTGGAAAGCTCAGAGTCAACCTACTTGATGCCACTTTTTAGATACCTTTTAAAATAATGGAGCTTTGGACCGATTGCACATTTAAGACAGTAAATACTGTATATGTTCACAAGTAATGTAAAATTGATTTTTTTAGAAATAACTGGGCTTGAAACTGATGAGGAAATTAATAAACAACGTTGCCAAGAGTGCCTTGAATGCTGCCATGAAGAGAAATGTGGGGAGAAAAAGATCTGCGATGACAATACTAACGATATAATCGCTAATTATGAGAAGCTTTATCTGCAGGCCCAGAGCTATTCTGAAGAACCTAAAGAAATAGAAGAAAAAGCTATGTATGATCCATTTGGTAGGTATTTGCACAGTAAACACAATCACGAGTAGTTGTTTCTTCCCACAGAGACCGAGTGGCTTGATATACCAATTTCAAAATGAGCGAATTTTGAACAAAAATGGAAAAATTACCAAATTTGGCACTTCAAAAGACAATAAAATAGATTCAAGGGTGTTTAAAATACATAAGTTTGTTCTAAAATACTCAAAAGCAAAACATTTATATATAGATGCAACCAGCTTGAGCTTTGTGTCATTTTCAGAGCGAGAAAATCCTCTCATAGACTCCCGATCCGTTCTTAATTCTTTTGGTGATTTCAGCCATGTACATATCGGCGTTTTCCAAAACCCACGGAGAGACTCCTGGAGATGGCAAGTACCACTTCCTCATGAACGACGCGGCTTGTTCAGCACCCTCTGATGATCCAGATGACAATAACATCATCGTAGCCACAAGTAGCCGACCACAGTCACCTGTATGCATTGTGAGCCAGGACACGACTTGTACAGCTGATACGATCTCCGAAGTAAATTGTTCTGCTATTTTTATCGCTACTTTGTACAAGGTTTTACATATGTGGGATGTTGTCACAATAATAAAAAAATGCCAAGCTTTCCCGATGCTCGCTTCTAATGGACGCTAGTGGAAAGAAATTTCTCTTGTACAGGGTATTCTGGTAATTGGGACTCTTATTTTTAAGATCTACGATACTAATGGGTAGGGCGGGGAACGAATGTTATGGACTAATTGTAGTGACCTGTTTGAAAGTACGGATACTTACTAACTTATCCCACCCCAACAACCCCCCACCTCCAACTTTTTGTATCTCTAAAATGTTTTTCAAAAATGATCAGTGACCTCTGAAACGTCAAAAAAGTTTGAGCGACCTTTATTTTTTTTTAGTTTTTGACCTTTTTCACTGCCGCCACTGGACCGATTTTCAAAAACAGAAAAGTTTTTGCGTCCTTGGAATAGTGTTAACGTTCTCTACAAAAATTCATCAAAATCCGAGTGGTACTTCTCAAGTTATAAAATTAGCGGACAGACCGACATACACACACCAACATAGATGTTTTTTCGTGATGTACATGTCATATAACATCCAAAAAACCTAATATCTCATTTTCGAAAATTTTGGCGATTACAATTCTTCCCCGCCAGTTGGCGTGGAAAGTAAAAATCAACGATTGTGAATTAAAATCCATGTCTAAACTAAAGTTCATGCAACAAATTTATAGATTTTTATGAATTTTAATGAAACTGATATTTCATACATTGAAGCAAGTCAATGATTTTGCCTTAACCTGTCATGAAAACAAGCGGAGATAGGGATTTAAAGAACTGGTCGAGAAAAAATAATAGGAATTTTTGTTACTTTTTATATAATAAAAACCTCATTTAATGTGAATAAAAAGGGATTTGTATTAATTTTCTCAAACCTATGCAGCCCTGCATGTTGCTCGCCTTCCCCTCAAAGTGATGTCCCACCCATCACAAGCTACATGGCACATTTTCATTAAAATATTATTTTTTTTCTCAATTATATAGATAACTAATTCATATAATCTTAGAATCAATATATGAAAAACATGATCAACAAAAATTGCATAGCTTGTCTTGAAAATTCGAGGTCTTCTAGCCATTGTATACTACTGTGTGTAGATTAGATAGAAAATACACAACACAGGCACCGATATTTTACAGAGTACTCGATATATTAAACAATTAACAATTAAAGGCCATTTTGTACCTCAAAGCAGACAAAAGCAGGAGCAAAAAACTAAATGCAGTCCTTATTTCCGACTAAAAGGATCGAATTGAGCAATATATCACAACTGATCTTTAATTCCATTATAGGGAGCTAACAAAGTTCTTCAAGTAATTTGTACTCGATGTACAAGCAATTTTACTAGCTAAACACAACTATGTTATAAATAAAACTGAAAACCATACTGTTTCTCAGAATAGCTGTTTTCTATAGTATTCCAGCATATTTTATGATTATGTTTGCTTAATTTTAGTGCAAACTACAAAAATCAATTGCACTCTTTTCCATATATCACTGAGATTGCTTATTATTCAGACTGATATGTCCAACTTCGGGTCATTGTTAAAAAATTACAAATTTTGAAATATCTCTCGAATTATTCGTTTTTGCACATACATGTAAATATGGGGTGAAATATGTTGCATTTCAGGTAGAGTCTAACGTCCTAAAAGAAATACGACGAATCACCAGGTTGTTCTGGTACATTGCATACGATGATTCTCATTATGATCACTGAATAAGTATTTAAAAACATTTCTCTATGTTGTTCTATCAAATACGTATTGAGTTTCTAGTCAAAAAGTAATAATGGTCGGACTTGAATCCACTTTACATGAAATGGTGCTTCCAGAAAAGCACGCATGACAGTCAAAGTACCCCCACTTCAGATGATGTCAGTGACGCTTCCATACTTATCGGAACATTAGATGCAGATCAAGAGGAAGCAGAACAAAAGGAAGATGAAGCAGAAGAAAAAGGAGCAGACGACGAAAAGGGAGTAGGTGAAGAAGGTAAAATAGAATCAGAAGGAGAAGATAACAAAGAGGGGGAAAGAAGAAACAGTAAAGTAAGTTAAACAGTCAACATTAGGACTTGAAAGAAAGAAACTATTTCTACGTTTTCGTGGCCGATAAATGGAACTACAAATATTAAGGGAAGGATACTAACGTTTCGATCACCTTTGTGGCCTTTTTCAGTTCGGTAGTGTTTTACATTTTAGGGGCAGGTTTAGGGTGATATTTTTTTTCTGAGCAAAAATTTATATATGTGAGTGATATAAAGGAAAGTTACAGGAAAACTCACTCTGATCATACTAATGGAGTGTCAATTTCCTTAGAGCTTATATGGGTAATCGAAAAATTACCTTTGTTATCCTAAAAGTTCGCCAAAAAATGAGTTGTTGTCAAGGTTTAGGGGTGTTCGGGTATTTCATAGACACCCTGCAAATATAGTGATGAGTTTGAGGATAGAATCATGCCTATAACCTCTTCCTCGGGTATAAATTAGCAAGTGTACACATTTTTACGTCACTTCGTAGTAGTTCAGACGTCATGCTGACTGATTGGAAACACGTTCACATTTATAGATTGTTGAATAATTAATATCTATCACCAAAGTAACTATTGCATTACTTTGAATATTGCATTTCTTTCTCCGAAATCTCCTTCAAACGAATGCAAGACGTATGACATGCTTGTAATATTTATACTTGTTCCCATCATTACAGGTGAGTTGGGGTGGCTATGATGACGCCGCCACAGTGGATATTGTATTGTCTGAAGAAGACCACAATGACAATCTATCACATGTGCAAATCTCCGAAAGTACAAACCGTTCATCTGATGCATGGAGATATTCCACGGTTGAAAGAGCGAGACCAGGCAAAAAGAGCACCAGTTTCGTCAAAAAATCTTTGGTATGTCAAAAATCAGTAACTTATAAAAAAAGAATATGTTTTGAATAATCCATAATGTTGACCCCTATAAAGGTGCCAGGTTACCGGTCTTAGGAAACCAAATGGAATTTTAGTGATGACCACCAGATTTGTTTTAGATATTCGAAAATTGATTAAAACGAATCATTATTATATTCGCTGTCGTAGTTTTAGTTGTTTTTCAGACTCTTGGGTAACCGGCTTATCTGCAATTAATTTTAGTCGTATAAGAATAACTGAAACTATTTTTAAAAAATATAGATAGTCACTTAATATTACGCTCATATTAAAAAAATGGTCAACCGAGATTACAGTGAAAGACATACATGTTTAAGAATTGGTTTTATACTGAAAAGAAAACCAAATAATAAACAGAATAGACACAAACAGATAGAACATTCCATTAAATCTGATCGACAAAAAAGAGGACAGTTTTATTCAAAAGTCGAAAATGAATGAATCACAATGTGTCAGGGAGTGGTGAAAATGAAAAATCTGTTAATCGAATTGAAATCATCCTAAAATACCAAATTGATGAAATTCAGTAGTTTTGTAGCTTTGTCAGATTTTTATTTTAGCTACAACGCACCAAACAGTTGGGGGGCTCGAAGATCACAGGGACCGGCAGTAGATAGTTTTTACTGCAATAAAAATAACGAGTCATTAAGCCTTTCGTTACGTTTTTTTGACAGCGATACCAAATAACGAATGTCGACAAAAAAGACTTTTTATGACCACTAAAGAGAAGCGTGGTAATTTTACAGCTCCGTCTACTGGCAGTCATAGGAGGTTGTTTAGTGTTTTCGATTCCAACGTGACGGAAATTGTTAACTGTTTTGTAGAAAAATTTCGTTAATATTTATGTCTAAATCGGACAAAAAATGAATAGGTCTAGAATCATAGAACCACAGCGTAAGTGATCACAAAACCAGCAGAACTATTATAAAAGGCTACCTTTCCACATTGCATACATAACAAGAATCAGGATAATTCAATTTATAAGGAACACTGCCTATTTCTTGCATTTATGTTTGTCAGTGATCTACAACTCATATTTCTATTATATTCTAACTAATATGTTTTTATAACTTGAAATTATTTTAAATAAGCTACAGCTTTACAAATACTGGCAACAGAGCTGTATCAGGAAAATATAACCTTACGAAATAAGCCCTCCAATCACCGTAACTAAGCTTTCTTATTTCGATAACATATATTTGAGGAATACATGTAAGGCGAAAGAAAGTGTAATTAATTTTTACAAGTTGATCAATCAAGAAATGAATGGCTGGCCAACTGGTTGTTTAACCAAGCCCCTATTTCCTTCTCACCCACTAGTGGAGTGGTAAAGATGACGATCTTGAACTTTCTGTTCCATAATAATTTTACCTAAAAGAAGGAGAACTGTTAAGACCGATCCGCACGGGTATTAGTATCTTGACAAGTGACATATGTCGATTTTTTTTGACATTATATTGTTTTTTTGTGACATTATGTAGGTTTTTCTATGTACAAGATGCACTAGCTGATGGCCACTTGTTGTGAACTCGATTTGTAGTTGTACATGTTGCCTAAACGTCATGAGGCTTCAGTCAGCAATGTTTGGCTCTAATGTGATATAAAATCTGCTTCAGAGATGGCATTACTGGAGATAACGGCAATGCATAGGTGCATAGTGAGGATGTACTTAGATGTGCTAATAATATGTATTGATGATAATTCGATTGAATTCTTGTCTCAAATACTTTTTTACTTGAGATTCAAAGCAAGAAATTAGTTGCGCATCCAGTTTTCTTATCCATTCAATTACATACGCAGATAAGCTGAATTTCAAAAAGTGAGAGAGATAAGAAATAATTATATACACACCGTCGAATTACAAGTCATATATATAATATATTTATTTATTTTTTCATGTTCGTTAGATGTCATTGAGAATTTGTTTGTGTTTGTAATGACTACTATTTTATTGATTTATTTGTTTATTATTTATTATCTCAATTACCGTTTTAATTAGCTACCTGTTCTTTTTTTGCATATCGCATACTTATGTATTGTATATGTAATGTTGACAAGTCTTATGTCATAGCTATTTATGACCAAAAGACAATAAAGACTATCTATCTATCTATCTATCTATACATGTCAACAGTAATTACACACAACGCGGGCGCGGTGGTGATTTCCCGTAATTCTGCTCAGTTTTCGAAAACACAAAAAACGTAAAAAATCGTAATTTATAACTATACTAAGTGACATATAAATCCGAACACCCAGTTTAAATGGTTTTATTTTAATAAAATTTTGTATAAGTACCTACTTAATGAAGCATAATGAGTAAATGATAAAAATTTCAAAATGATTGCACTGCTTTAAAGCCCTTTGACCTTTAATAATGTGTGGATGCACCCTGATGTGCTACGCATTCTCCAACGCGCCTAGGCATGCTTCTGATTAGGTGGTCAATGTCCTCCTGTGGTATCTCATTCCAGGCAACCATCAACTCCTCTCGAAGTGCTTCTAGAGTCTGAGGAGGACGTTGCAAATTGAGCAATTTCCTACCCATCATATCCCACACGTGCTCAATTGGGGATGGAGATTAAAGGTGACCTGGAACCATAAGCTATAGCACCCCAAACCATAACTCCAACAGTGTGATGAACATGTCTTTCAACAAAAAACTGTGGATTCCTCCTTTCACCACGTCGCCTTCTAACCCTGGCACGACCATCGTGCATGCCTAAACAAAATCGAGACTCGTCACTAAAGACAATACTGTTCCATTCCTGATCCCAGAGTGACCGTTGTCTGCACCACTCAAGGCGATTACGTCGGTGTTCTCGAGTTAAAGGGAGGACCCAGTGTGGGCGGTATGAAAACAAGCCAAAACTTCTCATTCGTCGGTAAACACTTCGCATGCCAATAGGTCTTCTGTGTTCTGCAAGCCATCCATTTGCAATGGACCTGGTAGTGGAGAAACGGTCCCTTAAGGCCAATAATCTTAGGCGGCGATCTTCACGGTCTGTTGTTCTACGGCGTCGTCCAGTGCCCCTTGCTCTTTGCGTACGGCCTTCTCGAAGCCATGCCTGACAACACCTAACCACAGTGTCTACACTTCTTTGCACTCTAACTGCAATTGCCCGAAAAAAAAGTCCAGCTTCCCGAAGTCCCACGATACGGCCCCTATCAAACTCACTAAGTTGACGAAATCGTACAGGTCTCCGTACTCTAGGCATCGTAACCGATCGTAAAGGATGTCAAGAACCAAAAAAAAAGCAGTATAAAAACCGGAAAGTCCGACTGATAAGGCTGAAAATTTTTTCACTCGTTATTTACAGTAAGATAAATACATTCACCAACTTTTATTGAAATAAAACCATTTAAACTGGGTGTTCGGATTTATATGTCACTTAGTATATAAACATAACCTAATTTCAGAAAGGACAGCGTATAAATAATCCGTCGGGCACAGCTAATAGATAAACTTAATTCGCGGCATATTTCGTAATGATTTTCTCACACAGCAAATATTTTATTTTATTCACATGCAGACCAATACAAAAAATCATCCAAATGCGATCTTGCTATTCAACCAACTTCCTTCTCAAAGATGAAAACTATCGACTACTCGACTTCACAAGACATATGCAACCAGCAATGCGTGTAGTTGAGCCATTCCTCCATAGATGAACGATCACATCGATCTTAGTGATCAAACGTGGAATGACTGTTACACCCTAAAAACTACCTAGTCTGCAACATGACATTTAATAGTTTTTTTTACGTTTGAAAGGTTTTTTACATAATACCCGTGCCATATTCTGTATAGATTCGATGCAATTCGCAATTGATAAATGAGTTCGCTCAAAAAATAAAACCATTATTTTGGCGTAGAAAGCAATCTTAGCAACAAACTGCCGACGCGGTAAGTTACAGCCTCGCTCCTTCCTCGCTGTCGTTGCCAGGCAACGTGGTGATTACAAAATAGGCCCTCCTTCCTCGCTGTCGTTGCCAGGCAACGTGGTGATTACAATCGTGGCCGTACTCTTTCTATATAAACAGGGTTGTCGATGCCGAATTTGGCGAAAAAATACTGCGGATTCCCCAGAAATTGCCCACAAAATCAATTTAAAAATTTAAATAAGGTTGAACTATTTGAATTATGTTTATCTTTTTGTTCAAATCATACTATCTTTAAGTTAAATTATTGAATTAAAATATTGATATATCTGCCTAATAAGATAATCGACCGTGTACTAATAATTAACCTTGAAACTATCGATATTATTTAAGGTAAGATATCAAAATCCCCGCTTAATGACAATCTCCAATAAATATCCACTTAAAGCGAGATTCGTCGCAATTTGAGGAATTCCCCACAAATTGGCAACCCTGTATATTGTATATAAGATACTTGATGCATGCTTCTCTCATGTCTTCCTCTCTCTCTCGTGCACATTGAAGACTGGCCGCCCTCAATCGTAAATGACCCGCACGGTATAATGTATTCAAATCCGATTTACGCCGCGTCAAAACAAACACCAGCACGCCACATTCAAACTCGCCTGCTCCCATTGGCCCGCGGGTCATAAATGCCTGGGCGTGGCCGCCACAAGTGAAAATATAGGGCCAGGGAGTGTCCATGCTTGTTATATTCAAGTATATTTTAAGTTCTTTCTATCTAATACTGTAAAGAATGTTCAAGCTGTCAGTTGACAGTGTTAGTGAAGAAACATACGGGAATTAAAGTATGTAAATTCCACTATTACTTGAAAGAACATTATATGTCAATTTCGCTCCAGATATTGAGCCCGATATTGATAGTGTGTGCTTCCTTTGTTTGATGCAGCTATTTATTTTATTATGTATTATTATATTTTATACTTATGTATGCAATAATGATGTTTTTAGATGAGACATTAAACAAACCATGAATCGAAGAACAGTACCATAAATACGTTACATCACGCAATATCAGCCACTTGTCACTCAGTGGTTTTATGATTCATTTCTTGACCAGCAGAGGTATTACGTAACTGGAAAACCTGTCGCTTCTTTTGACATTATGTATGTTTTTCAACAAGACGTCAATTTGGAACTACGAGTAGCTGTCGTTCACTTCATGCTCAAGGTTCTTACGTAAAAAAACCTAAATAATGTAAAAAAAAAACTATAAAATGTCAACTTGTTCACTAAGTAGGCTAGTGTGCAAATAGTTCATATCGCGCTTGCTACAAGTGAGCATGAAATGAACAACAGCTAGTTCCAAGTTGACGTGTTGTATGAAAATCGACACAATGTAAAAAACCGATATATTGTAAAAAAACCGACATCATGTCAGTTACGTAAATCCCCTGGAGCTTGGAACAATCATAAGTCACAAATACATGAAGATCAGGGATAGAAGGTTAAGCACATGAAGTCGGGGAAGGCAAAAATGTCGACGATGAAAAGAGTTGGTAGACTGCGCAGAAAATAAATTTCAGGTTCTGCGCACGTGGCATCTCTCTGTTGCTGTCTTCATGTTTGTGAACAACTCTAATTTTGACAGTTTGGACGAGTTTTAAGCAGAAATATCGGATAATATTAATAAACTACTAAATAATAAACCTCATGGCAAAACATGAGTAAAGATTGAGGCAAGTTATGTTGACATTTTTCGATGTTCAGACCCTCTGCGCAATGTTCTGCGACCATTAGATTTCCAAGAGCTACGCGATTCTTGGCGACAGGATTGGCTTCAAAGAACCACTTACGCAGTTTAATCTCCTATCGCAAGTCTCCGTGCACATATATTACCAATACTTTTCCATGGAATATACTCACTTGCCTTAAAATTCTGAGATTACCTTCACATCAAAATAAAACAAATAAGTAACCGGTCATGGTTGTCACTATTCACTACTGTCAAATTATTACAGTTCACCTTAGAAGCCATAAAAACTCTTCTTTATACGCCATTCGTTATTTGCTATCGCTGTCAAACTTAACGGACGGCTTAACGACTCGTTACTTTTGTTGCACTAGAAATTCTATTTTATTTTTCTCATGCTTTTGCTTAGACAGATATTACTTACAATCTGACGATGCTCTGAATAAAAGACGCGCGTCATACTTCATCACAATTTCTATTTTCGAACTGCTAATTGCAACAATACTTCACTCCATATAAGTGAAAATGCTCAACATTAAGTAGAGAAGTATTTATTTGCTATATGGATTAATATTTGTACCCGGCTGGATCAGTTGCTACCACAAATAAGTATTTTTTTGACAAGTGGTTTTCTAGACTCGTTTAAGCTAAGACGATAACGGACATACATTCAATCACAGCCGACGTCAACTACGAGCCGTGAACAAAGAAATCTGGCAACGTAGGTGGTAGTGTTACTCCCGTCGCTCAAAACGCTGAGAAAACATAACCTTTTCAATTTGTGATTTGGAAATCGCAGAGGCTGTAATTAAGAGATAAGCTTGTTTTCTAAGCTTCAAAGTGTGTGTATGTGTTCAAAGTGATCGGTGACTATAATATATGAGAAATAGACTCCAGTTGTAGTGCTTCTGTGCTTTAAAAATAAACTAAGAAGTGTGACTGTGGCTGTTCGCGCCTCAGGACGCTAAGGATTTCAACTATTGAAAACGTGCAAATTCTGGTTGTATTTTTCAAATTTCAAATAAAAATGACATAGCTAAAACTGTTTTAGCCTTCATGCTATCTTCAGCATTTGGAAACATAACAGAAATTATCAAATTACTACCAGTTTCAAATCTAACAGGTGATGAAATGACACCTTTGGTTGAACATGTGATAAATTTAGTTCAAAAATGTGGATTTGAAGTTATTTGTGTTGTTACTGATAATCACCGAATTAATAGAGCAATGTTCAGGAAATTAGCAAAGCATTCATCAGAAAATTATTCTATTCCAAATCCACATAATCCTGATAAGAACATATATTTAACTTATGATGTTGTGCATATTTTCAATTCAATTTTAACAATAATGATATTATTCAGTATGCTAAATTTGAAAACATTTGTGCTGTATATCAATTGAAAAAAGAAGCTGTAGTTAAGAAAGCATATAAATTAAATTATAAAACATTGCATCCAAATTCATTTGAAAGGCAAAATGTAAATTTTATAGATAATTTATTCCATCACTCAACAATAGCTGCTATGAAAGAATTAAAGTTTAATGATGCTGCACACTTTTTGGAAATAATCAGGAATTGGTGGGATATTGTCAGTAATACAAGTGTAATAAAAGGAGAATTGAAGCGAAACGAATTTTGTAAGCCTATTACCAATAAATATGATTATAGAGTACAATTTTTAAAAAAATTCCTGATATGGTTAGAAAAATGGCATAATCTAGAGAATAATAATGGACACCTGACACCAGAAACGTATACAGCTCTATATCAAAGCACGCTGACTCTACTTAATATAATTGAATATTCATTTAATCAATTTGACATTGAGTATGTATTGCCTGGAAAATTCACCACTGATAATTTAGAAAAACGATTTGGCAATTATAGACTTTTATGTGGCTGCAATTACAATGTGTCATATGATGAAATTTTAAATGCTGAAAAGAAAATACGGCTGAAGCATATTTTCAATGAAAAGAAATCGTCATTTTCTTTAGCAGAAATTAAAACAAGGTTCCAAAACTGCTTAGAAACTCAAGAAAATTTTGATTTCTTGGATACCAAACAAAATCCTGAAGTTTTGGATATATTCAATGAAGTATTTGAGACAAATTACTTAGCCAATTGTGATATAGAGGATAGTACTAAGACTTATATATCTGGATATGCTTCACACGCTATCTCTAAAAACCTAAACTGCGAGATAAGCAAATCGCTAATAGTTAAAGAAAAAGGTTCATTAACAACAAATGTTTATTTTGATCATTTGCAAAGAGGAGGACTGTCAATTCCAACCAGTTATGTACCAATCATATTCTACCATATGTATGCCATTTTTGAATCTATTATTAATGTAGATAGATTGGAAATTTTCTTCTTGAATAAAGCAATAATCAAAAATTTATTTTGTGTCAGTTAACCTTGCTCAGCATTCAGTCTGACTTTATATACAGTGAATTTTCTTTAACTTGCATCTGTGGCTGCAGTTTTGCAGATATTTTATCTAAGCTTTTGTCTATTTTTTCAAACATAATTTTGAATGATTATGTAAAATTGAAAAATAACAGTAAAACTGAAAGTAAATGTATTAAAAACAAACGGGTAACTCCACATTTCCAAGCTGGGCCTGTTGGAACACAGTGTGCTGACACCAAAAAACGTAAACTAAATACTTTTAATTAGGTTAACTGCATTAGCGACTCATATATATCACGATTATTTCGTATTTTTAAATTTTTTAGAGCTATTTCATATTCAGATGATTTGTAACGAATCGAACTGTCCTCTTTTCCAAAATTAAATTTAGTTCTTGAACGTTACACGGAGACGGAGCACACAGCCGCTGGCGGCCGACGTTCACAGGTAGCACTACCATGCCGTCCGAGCGCGGTGTTGCCTTTCTTTCATCACGGCTCGTAGTTGACGTCGGCTGTGATTCAATTCACTTGAAAATCGTTTGTTAGTAGCAAGTATATTAATTTCAGACAAACCAGTTTGCTTATGGCAAGTGGTCAGTACACCGGCTTCATATAGAGGGTGTACCAATATTTTGTGGACATAGAACTACCACTTTATTTTAGAATCAAAATAAGTCTACTTTGTGCAATAAGAACATTTCTGGACCCAGCCAGATGGTCTGCTTTTATGAGACAAAAAATGAAAAATGAATAAGCAGATCTCTCAAATAAAAGAATCAGAGTCATTGCAGATGCGAAAAAATTCTGCTATAATTTACGTAGCGGTGGAGGTAGCTTTCACCCTTCTCAAACCATTTCGGGTTTATTGTAAGTCAAATATTAGGACGTCTAGAAAAACACAAGTGTTTCAAATTGAATTTAAATCGAACTATCTGGTCTCTAACGCACCAACTAAGCACTTTTGCATAGAGGTAAATTATATTCAATCGACTTATTTTAAGTATAAAAATACGTGGTACTTCTATGTCCACGGAATATTGAGTCACCCAAAATATTTGTGGCTAATGAACTTTCCTGTCAATGTATTATTTCTTTAACATTCTACTTACATATTGTATAAATAAATAGATAATACTGCATCTTCCCTAAGAATAAATGTATACGTTCCAGCAAACTAGACACGCAGGATGGCGCAGGTGATGCCTGGTATCGCAGTAATATAGCCTAGTCGAATTTGGATCTTGTGAATTGGGTGGTTCATTTTACGTTTTACATATTGCGTTAATTAAACTCGATAGTAGTATTATTCGTGGAATTTATCGATTGCCGATTTATTTTGAAATACAATGAATATCGAAAGAAAAATGATAAATGGCGATAGTCGGAGAGAAAATCATATAAGTATTTTCCACAACCACTGTTATGTATCCAAATTTCGAAATTTCCGAACGATACAATACACCCCGAGCAACACTTTCTGTCTTTCCACTGTCCTTTGTTCATTTCAATGTGCGTGCAATGTCACTCGTCACTGTAGTTGGTCTCTGGTTCGTTAGAATATAGAGTAGGAATACGCAAGTAATCACCATTAAAATTTACCACGCTTAACTGTATGGCTAATAAGGTTTTAGTTCTCCTACCTACCTATACAAACGTAACTGAACTGGACTTCCAAAGTACAGAATAGAGACAATGTTAATTCCGAAGTCGAATGATAAAAATAAAAAACTCGGGGCAGACTGAAGATAAAGGAAATCATGGAGGTAATGGTTGCTGTATAGAGTAGGATCAGGATTACTGATAAGGTGAATTTATATTTGGTTACTTTTAATTTCATTAAGATATGCATAATGAGCATAACTCATTTTTCAATATAATTGTGCTTAATTTTAGGTAGCAATTAAAACCTTTTTCCTTATACTATGCGTAAAAGATCAGATTTAAGAAAATCGGTATTATCGAAAAAAAAAAACGGTTTTCGGAAGAGTTCTATAATTTCAGGGCCTAGCAGCACCTTGCACCTTTGTCCTGACACTCTTCCATATTAGAATTAGCCAACCAAATCAACTCACAATCACCGCTAATTCAACTGTGCTATTACTGTCACACCTTACTTCACATGTGCCACCCTGCGTGTCAGCTTCCACTTGGCTTAACAGGAATGTGTAAGAAGTAAGTGCTGAGTTGATCTACTTGGAACCTTTTTTCTAACAGATAAATGGACATTTAGAGTCGCCACCCCCTCCGCCTCCGACAAAAAGGAAGTGGTGCGGCTTCTTCAGAAGAAATAAAAACAAACCAGATAGAAAACTGAAAGCCACTAAATCAAAATCAGAAACGTTCGATAACGATTTAGATTCTACGGAGTCCAGCGAAATATCTTTGGATGAAAGCAGACGTGACAGTATGAAGAGCCTGTAAATCACAGTTGGACAGGTTGAATAAAGGCTTCTACGTCTCAGGATATTCAACTCGGCGGAATCAGAATCAACACTCTACAGAACACAATATTGTATAAGGCAATAAAGAAACAAGTAACTCATTGTATCATTCTTAATTACGGGATCCCCAAGAATTGTTGGGACTTTCACCATCTTTATACCTCTCACGCCCACGACGAGGAAGTATTTTAATCGCGAAGAACTCTGAAATTGTGATATGTAGTGTAATCATATTAGACGAAAATACCCCTGGTTTGCGAAATTATTGTAAAGTCTGGTTTTATTGCTGCAAGTTGTTCAAGGGGGTACTTAGAACATGGACGCATAAAATGGGTACACCAATTTTTGTGGGAAAACTTTTTATTCGACAACAAAGAATGAGAAAACGTGTTTTTTAGGAATCAATCGAAAGCGTTGGCAGGAATGAATAAACTCTTCATAATATGATTTTTAGGTATTTATCTGACCTACAAAATGAAATCACACGTAAAAATATCAAACTAATTCCAAAAAAGTTATGGCCGAAAACCGAGGCAAACTGCAGATTTTGGCACCTGTTGGTAATGCGACGATGGTTTCTCGCAAATACTTGAAATTCTTCAAATTCGTAGGATTCGTACTTTTAAATAACCACAACAAAATTGGAGTCGATTGGTCGAGTAGTTTTTGAGAATTTTTAATTTTTCATCCAAACACACCCGTTTTGCGGTCATCACTACTAGTTTTTTGATCAACATACATTTTATAGCAAAATACACTAATTTACCTTGCCGAAATGAATCGCAAACCATTTAGGAAGATAAACTTTATTTTTATGCAAAAAAAGGATGGGTTGCGCATTTTTACTTCTAAACAAATTTAAACATTTCGTATTGTGAGCAATTCGCAACAAACGATGATAGACACATCCGTTTTGTAATAAAATGTTAAAAGTAATGTATGTTTTTCGAATATCGCAGCGCATTTGTTCAATTACTCACAAATACGAAATGTTCGAATTTCCTTAGAAGAAAAAAATAACGTAACCTTTGTTTTTCGCATAAAAATAACATTTATCTTGCGGAATGATTTATGATTCATACATATCTGCAAGGTAAACACTTGTATTTTGCTATTAAATGCTCTATGAACGAACCCTGTAAATTGCTCAATAAACTACTAGTGATGGCCGAAAAACAGGTGTTTTTGGATAAACAATTAGAAATTCTCAAAAAACTACTTGACCAATATACTCCAATTTTGTTGTTATTTAGAAGTATGAATTCTACGGATTTGAAGAATGTCAAGAAGTTGCGTGAAATTATTGTCGCATTATCAACAAGTGCCAAAACCTGCATTTTGCCTCGTTTTTCGGCCATAATATTTTTGCTATTATTCCGATCTATTTATCTGTGGCCTCATTATGTAGGTCTCATAAATACCTATAAGTCTTATATGAAAAGTTTTTGCGTTCCTATCAACACTTTCGATTCCTTGTTTCAAATACCCACTTGAACAACTTGCATCAATAAAACCAGACTTTACAATTATTTCGGGGAAATTTGCTAATATGATTAGACTAATGTCTTTGGTATGACATGTATATCACGAAAAACACTGTCCGTTTTGATAAAAGTCTGACAGAAGGTTATGACGAAAATGCAGTTATGAAACATCGATCCACTCACGGCAAAGTTACGAGCAAAAGACAGAAAAATATAAATCATTCAAGCTACGTTTTGGAATATATAAGAATTTTGCTTTTTTTTGATAATTTTTTGTTAAAAATTTTGGGCTGGATGCTTCAGGGGTGGGGGAGGGTATACAGGGTGTTCCGTACTTACAAGGACATAGTGGAGTGGTAGGTTGTATGGACCGAGACCTTTCCGTATAAAAAAATAGAAAATGTCTGAATTCGTTATTTACGGCTTCATGTAAACATGCCAAATCTTTAAAATCACATTTTCGGGCGGTATAAAACCGATTTTGTTTAAATTTTGTAACATAGCAAAGTTCCCTAGGAATAACGCAAAACTAGTCGGGCGGTTAAAAAATCACGGACCAGACTCGATTTTTCACCTTTATGTTTTTTTCTTTATCAAAATCACCACCTTTTAACCTAACTATTAACATTGAATGGTGCTATTGAACTAGCAAAATTGATTGATCCGGAATTAATTTTTAGTTAAACATTTTTATTTATACAAATATATTAGTTGTAGCAGTTGATTTTGATAGAAAACATTAAACAGAAAAGGTCGAGTTCTGCCCTAGATTTTAACCGTCTGTCTAGTTTTATGGTTTGTTTTTTTATATCGAAACAGCCGCGCAGGCAGAAGCCTAAATGCTGGAACACCGCGGCTGCTATGATGATCCCAAAGAAATTTTGTTAATACGATTTTTGAACTGCCTAAGGTTAGTAGAACTGGGAAAAGCTTCCTCTTGTAGATTGTTCCACAATCTAGACACCCTCGGGACAAAGGAGCGGTCGTATCGGCCAGTTCTGGATGTACGAAGTTTGACACGGTTAGGATGGGACGCCAAAGTCAGGCGGGTCTGTCTGGCGCAGGCACATCGTGCGGCGGCATCATGGAAGAAAGTTCTGAGGAGCAAAGCCCGTTGGTATAGCGATAGAAAAGAGCTAGATCGCCGACGCCCCGCCGGTGCGAAAGAGTCCCGAGACTGTCTGTTAGAGAAGAGTCATCGGTCAGTCGGACCGCCCTCCTCTGGACAGCATCGAGCATGGACAATGTAGTCGGGGCGGCAGCACCCCAAATGTGTGAGCAATAGAGGCTAGGCCTTATCTGGGCCTTGTATAGAGTGAGAAGGTCATGCGGAGAAAAGTACTTCTTAGCCCTAAACAAATAGCCTAGCTTTTTCCCAGCAGCTGCCGCTATTGACGAGATGTGTTCGTGCCAGATCAGGTCCTCGGTGATCTGGACTCCGACCAGCCGAAATGAATGGCTCTTTGGTAGAACTCAGCCGTCCATCGAAACTGTATGAGCGCTAGGACGCTTTTTGTTCGACAAAGTACAGTACTGTGTTTTGGAGGCATTGAACTGTACAAGATTGTTGCGTCCCCAAGCAGTGATAGCCTCCAGGTCTTTTGTCAGAGAAGAAGTCGTCGCTAGTCTTCTTTTTTCCAGCTCAGCGGCAGAGATCGGCTTGTCACTTTGAATTCCTGCATGTAGAGTGCTGTCATCAGTGAAGCTGTGGATTGGGTTGATCGTGCAGGAAAGGAGGTCGTTGATATGTAAGATAAACGGTGTTGGAGCCAAGACCGATCCCTGGGGAACACCCGCGATGACGTTGTGGGATGAAGAGGAGAATCCGTCAGTTACGACGGATATCTTGCGGCCAGAGATAAAGTCAGCCACCCATCTGCAAAGCTTTTCTGGGAGGCCATAGGATGGAAATTTGCTTAAGAGGGCAGCGTGCCACAGCTGAACGTTTTCGTGATGTCAAGAGCAACGACATGAGCCTCACCATGAGACTGGAAGAGTTTACTCCATAGTTGCGTGACGTAAGCTAGGAGGTCCTCTGTGGATCGTTGGTGCCGGAAACCGTACTGCCTGTCGCTAATCAAGCTGTGACGTTCGAGGTAGTCCAGAAGCTCGCGATTTATGCACCTCTCCATCAGTTTACTTATAACAGAAAGCAGAGCTATAGGCCTGTAGTTGTAAGGGTCGGTCTTAGATCCCTTTTTTGGGATGGGCTGTACATGAGCAAATTTCCAGTTTTCTGGGAAGGTGCCGGATTCATAAGATATCTGGAACAGACGCGAAAGAACTGGAGCAAGCTCCGCTGCACATCTCTTCAGTACAATGGCAGGAATCAGGTCCGGACCAGAAGCTTTGTTGATGTCGAGCGACAAGAGCACTCGTCTTACGGTCTTATGCCTGAATGTTACCTCCCGCATAGTGTGGGGAACCGTTTGAATTGACGGCACTTGGGCGTTGGTGGGGACGTCCATGGTGGAGTTGGCAGCAAAGATCTTGGCTAGCACTTCCGCCTTGGCCTTTGAGTCGAATACAATAGTTCCATCCTGACACGTAAGTGGTGGAAGGCTACTGTGTGAGAAGTTCTTTTCAATCTGCTTGGCCAGCGTCCAGAAAGACCGACTGCCATTGCGCTGCGACATTACCCTGTGCCTAACTTTTATATCATGCTGGTTTTTGGCATTGCGAACCGCTTCATTATATTTGTTTCTGGACTCGACGTCGGCTTGTCTGTTCTCTACAGTGGGGTTTTGTAAGTAGGTTCTGTGTGCCTTGATCTTCTGCTGGCGAGCAGAGTTACACGATTTGTTGAACCAGCCGTTGGACCCTGGTTTAGGAACTTTCACTGTGTGAGGGATGTATTCCTCCATTCCGACGTGGATAATTTCGGTTATCGAAGAACAGACAGTCGACGCATCCGCGGAAAGCTAGAGAAGAAGTCTCTGAGCCCCCCCCAGCCGGCTTGTCCGTAATGCCAAGTTTTGCGGCCTGTACGAGTTTCTGCTGCCACAGCAGCTTCTGACCGAAACCTAACCTCCACAACACCGTGATCTGAGTTACCCAGGGGGGACAGGACAGCAGTGCTGTAAGGGACAGGATGCGTGGTCAGAAAGAGATCCAGCGGGCTACTGGCGTGTGACGAGACGCGGGGGAAAAAAGTAGGGCTCGTCACCAGCTGGGTCAGCCCTTGAGTAAGAGCGAACGCTTCGACTGCACGACCTGCTGCATCGGTCTTATTTGAGCCCAACCAAAGCTCATTATGGGCATTGAAATCACCGAGAAGGACTACCTCTGAAGCGGGGTGATTGATGTTCAGGAAGT
The DNA here is from genome assembly GCA_963669975.1 of Acanthoscelides obtectus. NCBI lineage: Eukaryota > Metazoa > Arthropoda > Insecta > Coleoptera > Chrysomelidae > Acanthoscelides > Acanthoscelides obtectus. The sequence goes on along the minus strand of CAVLJG010000003.1, from coordinate 32,696,724 downwards.
CGATCTGAACGGCGAGGTATTCGAGTTGGTCATCCCAGTTATGGTTAGAGGGAGAGCGATAAAGGCAGCAAATAAATTTGGGTGATGTTTTGGAGTTGAGGCGAAGCCACAGAATGTCCTTCCGGTCTGATTCCAAAGAAAGATCCCTGGAGCAGGAAAGACTGCTGCGGACAAAAGCCACAACTCCCCCGTTCTTTCTCAGATTGGAGTGCACCTCGTAGTTTGGGAAGTTGAGATGGTTAATCGGTGCAGTCTCTGAGATTTTTGTCTCCGCCAAGAAAAGCACGGCGGGACGATTGGACTGCAGGTAGTGATGAACAGCATCAATGTTGCTGTTAATCCCGCAGATGTTCGAAAAACAAATTTTATCTTCGATGTTGTTCCCTCGAGCACACCCTCCACCCGGACATTCCGAGAGTGGAGGGAGTTTACGTCCGGAGTTCTTAGTGCTCGAGGGATCTATCATCATTAATTTCTTTGTTTTGGAAGATAACCAGTAGATGGTCTATGGGGATTCGGTCTCAAAACTTCCAAAATCCGCCACCAGAGGCGCTGGCGTCGCGCGCCATTGACAGGTTGTTGGACGGAATCTGTATTCATGAGTTGGGGATTCCGCCGCTAGATGGCGCTGTCAAACCAAACGGAATCTGTGTGTCATTGGACACCTGTCATGCGTCATTGGGCATCTCACGCATAGATGGCGTTACACGTCATCTGTCATACGTCATTGGACACCTGTCATTGATGGGTTGAGCATCTCGCGCATAAATGGCGTAGATTTGTTTGGCGGTGTACAAACCTAACGGAATCTATGCGTCATTGGACAGCTGCCATTGATGGGTTGGGCATCTCGCGCATAGATGGCGCCGATGTCGCACCTGTCTGGTGTTGGCGTGGATTACGGGGGGCAACGTGTATACAGGGGTGCATCGAAAAATAGCGGATCGATGGACCGACGGTATATCGTTAAATCGTATATAGCAAGGCGTGACCTAAATAGCGTGGTGGGCTCCTCTGGTCGGTCGGTCGGTCGGTCAGAATGTCTCATAACCTGTATACGATGTACTGTTATTATTATACAGGATGATACCGTTCAAAATGAAAATAGTATAATGGATATTTTATTGAAACATATAGTATATATAACAATAAGGTTGATTGGTGTGTGTGTGTGTGCCATGTTTTGAATACCCGCGCTTGAACAACTTGCAACAAGAAATTCCGACAATATTATTTCGCAAACCAGAGGTATTTTCAATAAAACTACATATCAGGGAGTACTTTAGATGTTGATACTAATCGACTCAAATCATTGTTCGACAACTGATTTGGTTCATGACAGACAAGAATCAAATTATGTATTTCACGGTTCAGTTCTGGTTGTTTTTTAATTTTTTCCCTAAACTTCAGGTAACCCAGGAAATATGTCTCTTATCCGTCCTCTGTTCAACACATCAGTAAAATCGTTAGAAAATTCTATATATGACATATTATTATAAAAGGTATAGGACCGTCCTGCGTTTGATTGAAAAATAGCATTGATTCGAGCCCTATCGGGTATATCAATTGAAAAATTATCAAGAAATTTAATGGTAGGGAATGATGCTGAGAAATAGTTGTTTGGAGACACAATGGTAATCAAGTCACCGTTTGTTGATTGGAAAATATGTTGTAAAGTGTATTGACGTAATTCTGTAGGAACATAATCGACAAGAAGTTCAGGCTGAGATGGGATAATCATTTCGTTTAAGTCTAGTTTCCATATAAACATATCATGTGCAATATATAATCGGTAATTTGAAAACTCTGGAGCAATAGCTAAAAACATAAAATCTGGAATAATATCACACAAATTTTTGAGGATCGGCTGCTTACGAGTTGTAGATCTTATAGTTGTTGTTGTTTTTGGTATTGCTGATGCGGTGGTAGACGTTGGGATTGAATCATATTTGTTTTTTCTTCCATATAGATATTGTACTGCATTTATATCATCAACATCTAGACCACGAATCTCATGCTGATAGAAGGCAAACATAATAGCATTCGGAGAAGCACTATGTGCTATGCCGAGAGCATGTCCAATTTCATGAACCAACACCTGATAGAGAATGATGTCAAAAATCTCAGATAGCAAATATAAATTCGTTTACCCCCCAATCAAATCTTGACTGAAAAAAAATTAGGCAGCAAATATACAATAATCATACACGAATTTACTATATTTCTAAATTTCTACTCTCATGTGCAACTTGTAATTGGAATTTCCGCCGGACAAACGATACATTCATGTATTACTAAGAAATTATATAAAAAATACTGCAACCGCAATGAATG